>CM074492.1:3125717-3755920 GCA_037389245.1 Oryzias sinensis
AATGTTGAGGTGCCGAAGGAATCGAGAAGTTACAGCATTCCTTCCACCACCAGGTGGAGATAAACTGCATATCTACAAGGCTGATTTTGCAACTTCCATTAGCCTTAGTGGGCCAAAAGAAGGCAGAATCCTGAAAATAAAGCACCTTCAACTTGCTCAAAACCAAAATATTAAGTGATTTTCAGCAAGATCCTTTTATTTCAACATTTCTCCCTGTATCTGCATTTAGGGGCCCCTTCATTTTTTGGCCCAATGTACCAAGGAGCAATTTTGGTTCGTTTTAAGATAGTATATTTAATAAAACCTCTCTTTTGATCGTCATTTTAGATTTATTCATTGCTGCTGTTCTAAACACGTAACTGTTTGTGAGATACAAAAATAAAAGCAGAATGCAAATAAAAAAGGAAATCTGATTCCTCAATTCTGGTTTTTGTAGAGAAAAAACATTTATGGCGTAAACTTGTATAGCACTTTTATACCTTGCTCAAAGGCCCAAAGCACTTTACATTCACAACTTCACCCTGACAAGGCAGAACACAGGACTGGACTCAGATGCAGAGCTTAAGGTTTTAATTCTTGGACACAAGAGAAGAGCTAGCTTTGACAGGTGATAGCACATGACAAACAGGCGCAGGACAAAGGGAAACACAGGCTATAAATACATGAGGAGAGGAAGCACAGGTGGGAATGATCAGGGATGATGAGGCAGACTCAGGTGTGAGGAACAGACAAGGCAGGAAGGGGAAGCTCTGGAACGAGAGGTAGGTTAGACTTTCAAAATAAAACAGGAAACCCCACACGAGACAACAGGAAGCTTGACGAGACATGACACACCCATTCACACACTGGTGGCGGCTTCGCTGCCAGACACTGGCGCCAACCTTCCACCAGAGGCAAGGTGGGGTTCAGTGTCTTGCCCAAGGACACTTTGACACATGGGCGTGCAAGGCAGGAATCAAACCTGCAATATTACGATCAGGGGTCGACCGTACTACCGCTGCCCCACGGTCGCCCGTTATTTATGCACCTTTTTCTAGAAAGCTGCAAGCACTTAACATGCGAGGGGAAATTTAGGCTGTCCTGTGGACATTGTCTTTTTTTGACCCTCCAGATCTTGCGGGCTGGAGGGGAGACGGTTGGGCTAGTCTAGCTAGTAGTCCTGGGCAAAAATATGGAGGCCTGCCTCCAAATACTCGAAGCCTGCATAGATACAAGAACATAATATATAATTTTTTGTTACTTTACTAAATATAAACCTGGGTTTACACTGGAACAAGTACATATTTGGTGCGGCCGCCAGAGTCTTTATGTAATTTGAAAAATGGGAGAGGCACTCGTATCCTCTCCGGTCCGGCTCTCTGGCGCTTTGAATCCATTTCGTTGGCTTTCAATTTTGGCCGGACGTCGTGGCAACCGGAACACTTTTTTGGGGAGTTGGGGCAAAATAAATGACCTAAACCGTGAAACATGCAAGCCAGTGTAAAGTGTATCTGGTCCATTTTTCAAAATAAAACCTATTTACCGCTGTACTCTCTATGTTTTCACTGTGGCGTAAACATTGTAGTAGAGCGTCATATCGGTTGACGAGATCACAGAGGTCCAGAACCATCCCATTCTTTATGACTTTACAAGAATTTCTGACCAATCAGAATCCACCTTCATATCCATGTCTGTGATTGGCTGGCTTTTGTGGACATTTGTAGCTCTGCATTCCTGCTCTGTTTCGAGAGAATTTCAAAACAGTGAGCGTTACGCTTTGAATAATGGCACAAAAATGACTCCGTAGATGAGAGGGTTTTTAAGCTTCTTGCATGCCCAGAACAGGTTTATCTTTTTTCATTTTGCCCATATTTAGCCATAAGGACAGTTGCCTAGGCTTAACTAATGACTGGAGTGTGGCTTAAGGGCACCAAACAACAGTAACCCCTGTACGATATACTGTAAGTGTGTGGAACTTCCATTAGCCTCACAAAAACATACAGATACACTGATCACATGCATGACAACAGTAGGCTCCATTTTTAACAAGAGTCAAGGAAACTGCAAGATACACCTAAGCTCCCCTTAAGATGAACCGGCCACTCCTCTCTACGACCCTTCATAGGCCCAGACAACACATCCATCCAGAACACCCATAACACGTTAAGAGGCAATTAGGAGACTTCTTAGATTTTGGCAGGTTGAGAAGAAACTCTTAGAGGCCTTGAACCAAACAAGTCCATCAAGGGATATGGATACCCTCTGGGTGAGACGAAGAAGCCTTCAGACATTCCCCTGAACCAAAGAGGTTAAAAAGCATTTTGGAGACATTCCAGGGGAAAAGGTTTCAGAAACCTTTCGAAGACCCAATGTGACAAAAAAATCTTTGAAGTGTAGCTGAGAAAACCCTCAGAACAAACAGGAATGTCCTGCAGAAGCAACCTAGACTGGACATGACATTGGCTTGAGGTCTTGTGTGAGGTCTTGTGTGGCTCAGACACCAATGGAACCAGCTGAAGAAGACACTGCAGTATTTTTGCCGTTATTTTGAAGACGCAGTTAAATTTAAATGCCTTTAGGGACTCAAGAATGTTAAATTTTAATTATTAAAAAGAAAATAATCTTTCACATTTAAAAACAATGCAACCAACTTTTTAACTTACTAAACTTTAACTTGGTTAAATGAGAATAAAAGCTGCATGGCATAAATGTTAAAGTGTGGGTGACATGGTCTATTTTAATAAGCCAAAATATAGTAAATAGTCTCTATTTCATGTTGCGATTGTTTTTAATATTTTTCGAAAAAGAATAAATAGCGAAAAACGCAATATAAACAACGAGGACGGCCGCCGGCTTCACGCATTCCGCCGAATTCTCGCCCCCCTGTTTGTGACGTAACGAAAGGAAGACAAGGCAGACAACATGGCTAGCACCGATAGCGAAGCACAGAGTGATGCTACCGTCTCTATTAGCGATTTATCATCAGATGAACAGAAAGATGAAGAGGAAAGTTGCGGAGATTATCATGATGATGAGTCACTTTTGCAACCGTATCGATTCGAACCCTTTTGCGAAAGTGAGGAGGATATAGCTGAAAGTAGTAGGTCTAGTGATGCCGATGACGATAGCCAGCATGAAGATTCGGCTAGACTCCAGTAAGTCTAAAAAATGTATAAAATTAAATTACTCCACTTACCCTAAAATATACTCAAAATGTCCCCTTTTGGCCTAATCTAAACAAAGGTAAACACTGGTTTTCAACCCAATTTACAAAATAAATGTCACAAAATAAAAGTTTCCCAGATATTACTACTCTTTAGTTAACAAAGTCACTGTATACCATTAACAACTGCAGAACATTAACAGTTTTACCTGTTTGAACCAGTTTGAAACCTTTTCTCGTGCGCGCGCGCGCTCACACACACAGTTCAGTTTACTCACGGTACCGGCACCTCAAAAGCAAAAGAAAAAAAACGTTGCAGAACTGTTGCTTCTCTTGCAAAACATTGAGTGCGTTGAAATACTCCAGTTGGATCCAAGGACAACAGAAAACACGACTACTTCGCCTCAATGTGATCCATCGTGATGCACACTAGCCTAGCTTAGCAGCCTCCGCTCCCGACCGACTCCAGCGCCGTCCTGTCCGACCCAGAAAACGGCTCGCTCGCTTCCAGCTCACCCGCCTTTCCTCGACTCAGAAGCCAAGATCCTCCTCCCAACTCTCCGTTCAAAATTCTTCGTTTGTGTCCCGGTTTTTGTCCCTTCGAAAACGCAGACTTCTCTCCTGCAGATCTGGAGGGAAAAATCCTTCGCCGTCCACCTTCTTAAATTTTCCCCTTTTCAGCAGCGTTTCTTGTTTTGGGAATTTTATACACAGATACACTTTCACTAGATGTATTGCTACATCCAGCTGCCACACAACGACTTGGCATGTTGATGATTAACAGATTTAAACACGAGAGAAACGAAGACTACCTGTTTTGTTTACATGCTGTCCTAAGCGCAACTGTGAAAGGCAACTCCCTTTCGTTACGTCACAGGTCATATCGGGTTCACTTCCAGCCTGCGCTCTAGCGGCAGATCCAAATCTCTGATTCCTTCGAAAGATGTCTATTTTTCATATGCTTCGGATTTTTTTCGACGCAAACTATTGGTATCAATAGAATCAGCGTTTAAAGGGCTTTTTTATTTGACAAAGTTGTTCAAAGCATGGCATCCACACTTTAAGTGGCGTGTACTTATATGACCATTTACTACCTTCCTTGACGGCTCAAGGTGCTCTATAGTCACAGCCCTATTCAGTCATGCACATACTGATTGTGGGGCTAACTTCTAACCACCAAGGACACTTTGACATATGGGCGGGCAAGATGGGAACCAAACCAACGATCTTCTTATAGAGTCCGATCGCTCTACCTCTGCACCATGGTTACCCATAAACTTGTTAAATTGTTTATTTTCTTTTTGTTTTTTTTTTACAAAATAAACGCATTTCACATGACTAATAATTCTCACACAAATTGGAAACAAATGTTTTGTTCTTTTTGTTTAGACAGTTTCATTTATTCTCTTTTGCATGAAACAAAAACAAGGACACAAGTAACTGTGAAGGCTGGAAGATTTATTTCAGGTGTTTCAGTGGTACATTTCATCATAAATCACTAAGTACCAGTCAGGCTTTCACATTGTTTTTATCATTTGTGGTACAGGAAGAACTACGTCCAACGAAACCATTTATTTACTTTTTATCTGAACACCAGGCTGACCGTTCTTTATCAAATGATTTTGGGTATAGCTGGTCAAGAAATGATATGAAGACATGTTGGGTTTGTGAAAATTTGATTGGGACAAGCAGGGTGAAAGGAGACGATGAATGCAGACATTTTTAGTAATGACGAGTATTGGCGATCAGAGTGGTGCTTTTTGAGCTGAGGCTGCTGGTGCTCATGGAACTCCTGGCACCATATCCTCCGGCTCCTCCAATGGCAGGGCCGACAAACCCAGCATCGTAGAAGTTCATGCCTAATTCTCCAAGGCCAGTGCTCAAACCTGAACCACCCACTGGTGACAAAAGCAGCACAAAATTGGAGGATTTTCTGATCTTTCTCAAATTAAATTCATACAGTTAGTTGTATGTCCATACATACCACCACTACTAGAGCTTGAAGATGTCACCCGGATGTTGGCGGTGCCACCACCAGAGGCAATCCTATAGCAAGAATGGAGGAGACATTTTAGCTGTTGATTTATAAAATCCTGCACTATTTCCGTCTGTGGCAACTAGCTTTACCTTAGCTCTTCTCCTTCCAGAAGCTTCTTGTAGGTGGCAATCTCAATGTCCAGAGCCAGCTTGACGTTCATGAGCTCCTGGTACTCACGGATCTGGCGGGCCATGTCCTGTTTGGCTTTCTGCAGGGCCTCTTCAAGGTCCTTGACTCGGAGCTTGGCGTCCTTGACTGCCATCTCCCCACGCTCCTCTGCCTCTGCGATCTGGTTCTCCAGGTTAGAGCGCTAGGTGGTGGAAAAGTAGGCAGAAGCAGTGTGGGTCTACATCATCTTTTTGTTAAGCAAAGCTGTACCATAGACTAAGTGTTGTTACCTGTCCCTTGACAGCCTGAATTTCATTCTGGATGCGGCTGATCATGCGGTTGATCTCAGCAATCTCGCTCTTGGTGTTGCGAAGGTCATCTCCAGCCTGAGTTGCAGAAACCTGCATCTCCTGGAACTGAGAAGCAGAAGTTGGAAATAACTGTTAAACTACTGAACTCAGCTTGGGGATTTTCCCATTATAGTCTCTGCTAACCTTTTGCTGGTACCACTTCTCAGCTTCAGCTCGGCTGTTGTTGGCAATCTCCTCATACTGAGCTCTGACTTCAGCCACAATAGCGTCCATGTCCAGGTGGCGGCTGTTGTCCATCTCCACAATGACTGAGGTGTCCTTGATCTGTCCCTGAAGCTCAGAAAGTTCCTGTGGCGAGAATATATTGGGTTAATTTTCAAGGATTATTCGACAAAGTTCAGACTAACGTCTGTGGGAACACATTTAAGCTTCTTTGGGTTTTGGAACCTACCATTTCGTAGACACTTCTGAGGAAGTTAATTTCTTCTTGAAGGGCAACTAGTTTGGCCTCCAGCTCAATTTTGCCCATGTAGGCGGCATCTACATCCTGAAAGAGGATAGGTGGTCATAAAGGGCAAAGACAATTACAAAAGCTAATAATCAGCAAATGTCTTCTTCACCTTCTTGAGGATCACAAATTCATTCTCCACAGAGGCACGCTTGTTGATTTCATCTTCATATCTGATGGTGGACAGAGAAGCAGATGGAGAATGACTGTATTGTTTTTGTCTACCTATGCAACCAATAAAGTTAGATTTTCCACTTGGACTCACTTTGTCTTGAAATCCTCCACCAATCCCTGCATGTTCTTTACTTCTCCCTCCAGCTTGACCTTCTCGATTCCGAGCCCATCCAGCTGTCTGCGGAGGTTGGCGATGTATGCCTCAAACATGGCGTCAATGTTGGAACGTGTAGTAGTCTGCTCCTGAAGGAAACTCCATTTGGTCTCCAGCATTTTGTTCTGCTGCTCCAGGAAGCGGACCTAAGAAATTTGTCACATTTAGATCGTCTGTCCACACAATTAAAATACTTTACTTTTTTATCACATTTGCTTTTCATCAAATCATAAATATCTAACTGGTTGATGATGCTTTCGTGTTGGACTTTGTGTGAATAACCACAAAAAGCTTTCATTTTTTATTAGTAATTCCATTTTTAAAGTAAATGAATTAAAACTTACATACAAGATACGAAAAATTTCAATGTTTAGATCCTAAAAATGTTTTTTTTTTCTTTTGTGAAACATTTGTGATAAAGGCCTAAATGAGACTTTTTCTGATCCAAACTAATTCATGTGACGAGGGGAGGTGTCCACTTCTACACCTCATAAATGTTATATATTATATATAAATGTTTGATCTTATACACTATTGGAGAATGTCCTTGACTAAAAATTAACCTAATTACTGAAAATGTTTGTAATTAAAGCATTGTGTCTGCATGTATTTTCTTTCATACAGTTTGAGACCTTGGGACATTTCACTAAGTTAATGGTCTTTTGAATTTTTTAGCAGCTAGACCTTTATCTTAGATCCAAGACTTGGCAGGTGAGTCCCCATTGTTGACTCTCTACGAGGGGGAGTATCAGTTGCTGTTTAATATTAAATGAGCTCAGTTGGTGCTTTGTAGAAAGTGTGCTGCAGCATTAGTTTACAGTGGTTCAATGCATTTAATTAAATTCTAACTGGAACATTTTAAGAGAAATTAGGCTGGCATCTTTTTGTCAGATCTCAAAATAATTGGACAGTAGAGGACATGAACTCACCTTGTCAATGAAGCTGGCGAAGCGGTTGTTCAGGACCTTGATCTGGTCTTTCTCCTGGCTACGGATAATCTGGATGTTGGGGTCGATGTCCATTTTGAGGGGGGCCAGCAGGCCCTGGTTGAACTGAACATTTGTGATTGTCGGCATTGCAGGACCCCCGACTCCAACTCCAAACCCGGTATCAAAACCAAGTCTACCACCACCAAAACCGGCAACACTACCACTGCTAATGCGAATGCCAGAACCAACACCAAAGCTGGAAGCAGAACCAGAGCTGAATCCACCATCGGGCCTAAGCTTGAGGCCACTTGGAAAGCTAGCTACAGCTCTTGATCTGGTTGAAAAAGCAGATCTTGAGGAGAAAGATTGTCCTGCTCCAGCAAAACTGCGGCCACTGCTGAGAGCAGCACCTCCGCTCCCATAGTTGCTCCTGAGAGACTTCATGTTGACCGTCTGGACAGACATGGCTGTTTCTTCTTAAAGAGATGTGAAAAAAAAGGAAAGCAGAGACTGAGAGAGGTTTGGCAGAACAGTGGAGCACACTGAAAGGCGAGCCAAGTCCTGAGTGTCTCATCCAGTCTCAGTGGGGGTTTTATCCAGCCTTTTCGACTCCTCCCTAACTCACCTGTCACCCCCTGGATGGTCCGCTGGAAAGCAGAAAGACCAGCTTAGAACGGTTCAGCCTGTTGGACAGAGAAAATAACTGATCTGCAAAAGAATGAAAAATATGCAAAAGAAGAACTCACAACCCGAAGGCAAGGAGGCAACAAATACTTCTGTCAAAGACAATTTAACATTTTTTGCTGAGGGCTTTCACTTAAAAGGGTGGGTCTGGGAGCTTCTTAAACCGTCATTCAGGTATTTTCCCAAGCGCTTGTAGCTTTAATTTAACTTTAAATTTAAAAAAATGGTCAAACCAATCTATATTTATATCTCATCCTTTGAAAATTAAAACAAAGTTATTGTACATTTTATAAATATTTAAGATTTATTTTTACTTCTTTGTCATCTAATAATTTCATTTATTTCTTTTTTTTTGACAACTATGCATATTTTTTACAAAAAGGTCACATATAGATCTCATCATAATTACACTTTGTTTTTTTGTCTATTTAATCAGATTAACCATTTTGTCCTTAATGTGAGACAGTAACATGTAGCTAAAATAAAAGTATTCTAAAACAAATCCAGTAAACATAGTGAAATTGTCTCTGTTACAAATTTCCTTCATGTAAGATTTATTTTTTGTTATCCTTTCATTGCTTTTCATTTGTATTTAAGCTATGCAAGTTTTTTTATGTGTTTACAAGTCATATACAGTACATGCATATTTTGTTTAATTTGCTCTTAAATTGTCCCTAATGTGAGACAGAAGGATTAAACAGATAAGAACTAAAACCGAATGACTCTTAAGAAAAAACAAATCTGGAAAACATGCTGAAATGTTCTCCTTATTTTTCCCCCCAACTTTTTTATTTAAAAGTCTCTTCATGTGAAATATAATTTCTTTCTTAGTTCAATAAAGTTCATAGTGTCTGAGTTTTATATATATTACATTTATTTATATATATCATTTATTTATATTTGTATAAAATTTTCTTTCATCTTTTCAGTGTTTCAATTAAAGTGCTGTTACTGCTATGCAAGTTTTTTTATGTATTGACAAGTCATATATTTTTGCTCATTTACTCAGGTTAAGATTTTTGTCCCTAATGTGACACACAATAACCAAACAGATGACATTGTACTAAAGCAGAATGACTATTTAAAAGAAATCTAGTAAAATAATCTGCTTTTTGATTTATTACCAAATGTATTTGCGTACAACTTTCTTTATGTAAGATAAATTTATTTTAATCAATTCATTGCTTTTCATTTAAATTTACTGCTCTGCAGGTTTTTCTAATTATGTTTCGAAAAGTCGTTCAGAATTAACATTTAGCCAGATTTACATTATTGTCTTTAAAGTATGGCACAATGACCAAAAGGACAACATTATTGACATCAATGACTTGGTAGGTGAGAGCGTTTCTAGACACAGGTGAAGAAGAAGAAAGAAGATAAAAACAAAGAAAGGGCGAAGGCAGAGAAGAGGACAAACTGGTAAAAGCTGAAAAAGGAAGAATGTTGCAGAGAAGAAGTTGAAACAGGCTCTGGGTGGTCAGGAGAATTCCCTGATGACGGGATAAATGCAACTAATGTGATCAGGGGGACAGATAAGAGTGTGCTTAGTGTGGCACCAGAAAAGAAAGTTGAAAAGGGGACTTGGTGGTGGAATGAGGAATTGTAATTCAATTTTCAATTCAATTTTATTCATATAGCCCTTCTGAAGCCCGTTGAGACATCTGTGTTGTCTCAACGGGCTTCACACCAGTAACCGTACAAGACATAAAATCAGCCATAAAATACAACACCTACTTGCTAAAGTACACTAAACAGACTAAACTAAACTGGACATCCCTGCCATTAGACCCTCCATCTCGGTAAGAGATATTCTCCTAAAAAAAAGATTCCAGAAAAAAAAGAAAAAACCTCAGGGATATGCACATGAAGGAGGAAATAGAGAAGAATTGACATCAAAGGCCAATTCAACATTTTCTCAGTACCATTTGTGGCATCGCCAACTATACGGCAAACTCTAATACAAAGAAATACAAAAACATTTCCAACATAACAGAAATTGTATTTAATTCACAAATAACGGGTGAAATAACGGTTTTAGACATATTTTGGCATGAACTCAAAAAAATGCTTTCATAACAATATTGCACAAGGAAAAAAGGTCATACTTGAAATAGTATTGCATCTATGTTTTTTTGAAAACATTTGTGGTATGTCGTACTGACAGCAATAGGATTGGATACTACAGAGCAAAATACCATACATATATCTAAGAACTGCACAACCAGCCCCGGTGAATGGAGTGATGATCAGCTGTAGTTCTATTTCAAAACTTGTTCATTTTTCAAATTAAAGTTTGGCATAACAGAAAGAAAGTCTGGGTTTAATCTGACCTTGCTGGGTTATTATTCAACAAACTGAGCTTATAACTTCATAAATGTCAGCTGCTGCGACGCCAAAAACATGACCCACAACAAAACAGCTATGCAGTTATAAATGTGTGCAGCAGCTCGCAGATCAGCTTCATGCTTTTGCCGCTCAGGTTTTATTAAGGGACACTAACTCACGTCGCCGCAGCTGTCATCTCACCGGCAACAGTTCCACAGCACAGATTCAGTATTACAACGTTTTCATTTCTCAGTGAAAAACTTTGTTTTTGCATTAATTTAAATTGCCTGTCCATGAAGGCTTAAGATGAAAGTAATGTACATTGTGTGCAACTATAAAGTTTTTTTGAAAGGAATGGTAGTGTTTATGTGGGTGGGCGGCAGGCACCTGCAGTTTTTGCCTTGTGCCCTCTGTTTTATCATTGAATGGTAAATGGTAAATGGCGTATACTTATATAGCACCTTTCTTCCTACAAGGACAAAACGCTTTACAGTCACACACACATTCACACACTGGTGGCGGCTCCGCTGCCAAACACAGGCGCCTGCCTACCACCAGAGGCAAGGTGGGGTTCAGTGTCTTGCCCAAGGACACTTTGACTCATGGGCGTGCAAGGCGGGAATCGAACCTGCAACCTTACGATCATGGGATGACTGCCCTACCGCTGCACCACGGCCGCCCAAATATGAATAAATTCCTGCCAGTGACACAAGAAAAAAACGTTAGCACAAATGCCCCACGGTATTTTTATCATGTTCTTGTAATAAGAGGGTTCAACCTGGAATGACTGACAGTGGATAGAACATGACCAACATATTACCTGCACCCCCCCCAAAAAAAATCCTGTTTACGTCTGCGGTGGCCGGGATCACAGCGCTGCATGAGTGGATCCTTTCTTTATGACCCCAAAGAGAAAAATAAATGCACATTGTGAGGAGAGATTTACACTCAAACCTGATTTTTATTTTCAAATCTAAAAAAATACATACAGACGACAGTTCAAGTGATTATTGTTGTTTCACGCATGAGTGCCCCTGGTTGCCGACCCCTGATCTGGGGTCAACAGTTCAGAGTAATGGAGTGTGGAAAATAAGTGAAGAAGACACTGCAGGCAGGTTGAAATGGGTGGAGAAAAGTGTCAGGTGTGATTGAAGAGTTTCAGCTCAAATGAAAAGAAAGGTTTACAAAGCTGTGGTGAGACCGGCCATGTTGTTGGGCCTAGAGAACCAGAGGAAAAGACAGGAGGCAGAGCTGGAGGCAGCAGAGATGAAGATGCTGAGGTTCTGTTTGTGAGTGACCAGGATGGACAGGATCAGGATTGAGAACATCAGAGGAACAGCACATGTTAGAGGCTGTGGCCCCTCCACTCCGGCCTGGTTGCAGGAGTTGAGGTCGGTGCTTGAGCAGACCTCTGGACCAGACCCCCAGTAACTTAGCTCGACTGGTACATTCTTCGGATTATGGTCTATAACTGTGGCACCGGTGGTAAGCAGAACTTCAGTGTGTGTTCACAACTGAAAAAAAAACATAGAACACAAAAGCATAAAAAGTAGAAAGAGGAGCTTCTGTGTGTGCACGCAGGTAAAAAAACGTTTTCTTGATGTAAGATACATTTGACTTCAGCAAAATGATACATTGTCTTCTATCAGGTGCAGTGACTCAATTTAACTGAAAATTAGACGATGGTTAAGACTTCATAGAGTCAGTAAAAATGTCTGAGGGTGTATTCAGACTGGACACATTTCTTTTTCTTTAAGTGAACCAGAGTTCGTTTCCCCAGTAATCCAGGAAGAAATTTTCCATCTGAATACACCCTAGTGGACCCTGGTCCGGGACCAAGAACCGCTCTGGGTCTTTTGATCACACAATAGTGTCAATACTTCAATGGTAACAGAACAGTGTGTGAGATTAAAAAGAAGATTATCATCCAAAGGACATGCACCATAGGAGTACAGCATAGCTCCATTAATGGGTTGCATGTTTTCTTACATTCTTAAGGCCCTTTCTTAGTGATAGATGTTTAAGTCGTCCTGTATGTGGATGACAGCTTTCTCTTTACGTAAGGGTGAAAATGCATCAAAGGTGGCCTTAAAAGTCACATTTGAATTGAAAAAGGCATAAAAACCATGTTTTGACATCAAATACACAACAGACAGAAGCAGCATTCTTTAGGAACAGATAGACTTTTAGAAATTCCTAAAATTTGAATAACCTACAAAGAATATTGATTATTGGTGGACCGAGTCACGCTCTCCTGGATAGAGCCATCGCTTTTTAAAAACCTGTCAAACTTTTTTGTTACATTTACATCAGTAACTAAAAAACGTTTCTATAGCAGTACTATACTGCCTTTTGATTTTGCTGTAGTAAATGTGTATTTAAGAGGCATCACGTGAGCTACACTCAGCTACTCAACCCTGGTCTTCGGGGGCTACTCCCATGATTTTCGTCCAGCCCCCTCCGGTGTACTGACAAAGTGGCTCAGGTAAGTCCAGTTTCTAATTTACTGAACCAGCAGGAATAACTGGAAAACAAACAGGATGGATTGAGAAGACCAGGGCTCGGCTGCAAGGAGGGACATTCAACTCATAAGTATTTTGATTTTATCTTTTTCCCATTTACACCTCACTGCTGCCAGAAACACAGGGAAAGCAGAGACTTTCACTCATTTACAGTACAGACCAAAGGTTTGGACACACCTTCTCATTCAAATGAATGGGAAGGTGTGTCCAAACTTTTGGTCTGTACTGTATAGTGTGGAAACATTTTAACAGTTTTTGTTGATCTAAATGTAAAACTTTAAAACTGTTATTCTGGACTTCTCCAGCTTTTTTGATCTGCTACTTTCCTTCTCAAGTCATTTTTTGTTGTTGTTTTACTTATTTAAGTACTTGAAAACAATATACTTATATTTTCTCCGGAGTGTCTGGAGAAAACACAGGCATGCATGAGGAAAACATGCAAACTCCACACAGAGGGGACCCAGGATTTGAACCAGGGCCTTCTCAATGTAAGGCAAGAGCACCTTGGTGCTTAATGGAGGCTCCATTAAACAAGGAGTTGTTTAAAGTTTGAATTTTTGATGATTTACAATTTTCTTATTAACTCATAATCAGCATTAGACCGCTTAAAGTCCCACTCTGATCATCTTTGGAACTATTTTCAAAATGTTCCCAGTAGTCTTTTTATGATGCTTATGATGTTTTTAAGTACAAAAAAACCCCAAAAACAACAGTTGTTTTCTAGGACTTATTGTTTCTGGAGTTTATCAGAAATTCATCTCTCGGTTGTGCAGCAAAAATGGCGCCCAATATCGGAGCTATCCAGCCGCTATCCAGAGGAGGAAAACAAAAACATTCATGGATCTATTTGTCCACAAGTGAATGAATCAGAATGGAGCGGAGCAGGAAGCTTGTGGCCCCACGATTCTATGTTACAAATACAATCTTTTTCAAACGTTCTTTTTTTTTATCTGCTCCTGATTCACAACGATTTGAACAAAGACATACTCAGAAATACAATTTCAAGTCTAATTCTGAAATGCCACATCAGATCAGTCTGAAATGTATTTTGTTACATCACTAGATGGGACACTATCGGTGAGAAGTGAAATGACTCTGTGGAAACTTGAAGTTTTTTTTACACATATGTCAACTTTAAAGTAAGTACTACTCAATACATGATTTCAACTGGGTCTTATTTTGAAATTCCACATCGGATCAGTCTGAAATGTATTTTGTTACATCAATAGATGTCCTATACTTAAAAAGAAGTCCTTCTTGCTATTACCTCAATGTTCGGAAGAAAGTAGCACTCTTTTTTTAAGAGAGGGCTCACTTGAGAGCCGTTCAACGAGGGCTGGCTTGACACCGTCTCTACACCCTGCTGCGGCTGCAACCAGCAGAAGGAAGACAAGAAACATCTGAGAGGATTGAAATGAGCGGCAGATTATGAACAAACGGCTGGGCAGACCTTAAGAACAGAAAAGGATCCTTTTGTTTGGATGACAGCATTATGTTTTTTACTCTCGATGGCAAAAGTCAACAAAGCTAGACTTTCCTTAGAGAAAATTAAATAAAGAATTTAGTACCAGAAGGGTTATTCTACATCCTAGCAGACAACCAATCCTAAAGGCAATCTGTGAGTTGGAACTGAAATGCAGAGAATAAAGGATGATCTGAAGGTAAAAGGTACGACACGCTAAAGAAAAACTGCGTTTTTATGAAATAAATAAAAAAAATACGGTGAAAAATCAACCGATTTTCAGCAAACTTAGTATTTCGCCTTTAAATGTGATTTCTCACATTATTTATCCTCGTCTGAGCTGGAATCTGGATCTTAACTGTATGGCTGGATTTTTGTTGCACCAGTAAAGTCAGGTTGGGGTTGTGATGAAGAAAATGGATGAAGACTGACATCCATGTTTTAGGGACGGGAAGTTAAGCCATAAATTGCAAAATTTTAGTTAAATTGTTTCCTGATTGTGTTTCTACATTCAAAGCAGCAAAATGAGGATTTTCAGGTTAGTGTCAGCATCTTGGGTTGACCTTTTCCTGAGCTGACGTGGGGTTATATAAATGTATGTTTTCTATTTTATTATCTTCATTTCCTTTCTTCAATGATGTAACAATTTTTTTCAACTAAGTTAAATTTGGTGTTCCATAAAAAAAATCAGAAAGGCAGCAACCAAGTAACTTAAACAATATTATTATGATTATTATTATTGTTATCGTTAAAAAAGTAAATAGTCAGTTCCAAAAAACTGACCTTTCCTATTTTTTTTTTAACTAAACATTTGCAGAATGCATTTCAAAAATGTAGGATCCTCCGTTCTATTGGATTCTATTGACCGCGTTAGTGCGTCACTTTGTGTACTTCAAAGGCATTGGTCGTAGCTGGTCACATGCTCTCAACACCTGCGGCTGAGGGCTTTAAACGGTAATCAGCGCCACATGTTCTTGATTGGTTGGGGTCTGCAGGATCCACATCCTGAGGTGGAGCTTCTGGTCAGTTGATGCTCATTCTACATGGTTTGTTTGTGAAAATTTTGCTTATAAACCTGAACTTTTGAGTCAAATTTCATGTTTTATGGAGTTGTTCCCCTGTTGGGAGAACTGTAGAGGTTCCTTCTTGGAGAACGTTTAGGAGAAGGTTAAGTTGCTGAAAGACCAGGGGGGTATTCCAGGAAGCATGTTTAAACTAGCCTGACTTTGAGCCTGAACTCTGGCTGAAATCCGCCTGAACTTGCTTACTCTGGGTATGTCGGTTCCAAAACACCGGATATGAGTTGGCGTAATTACGCTCGACTTGGTAACCCTGGGTTAACGCACGGTACATAAAGACATTCTCAATAGATCGCCGATTTCTGGAGTCACCATGGAAACGCGTGGAGAAAGAAAAAAAAAGCACGGAAGTGAGACGGAGTCTGAGATTTTAAGGACAGCGGATAAAAATTATAAGTCCATCAAAAAAGAAACACGGCTGAAAAAAAAATTAAATAATTTAGTTAAATTTATTCAAACTCAATAATAGTTTATACAACTCAAATTTACGTATTTATCTAACTAAATGTCACATTACTCGATTAATCTTTTTTCCATCTTAATTACTTATATTTCTTGAACTTTCATATGTCTAAGTTCGAGCCGGCAGATATGCTCATTTTTATAACAATAAAAAGAACGGAAAATTCATTAAAAAATTTTCCATGACTATGATAACATTTTCAGGTGGTAGGGGTGCTATATAAACTCATCATCCTCTCCTTTACTCTCACTCATGGTGCAGAGACGTAAGCATAGTAGGACAAAATAGCTCGGCAAAACACGGTGAAACACAGTAAAACAGCTATACAACTAAACACATCTTTTAAAAAACCCACACTTAAACCCAAATCCGTCCAGACAGGCAAAGGGAATGATATCCCAGAATCCCTTGCAGTGCCGATCTAACAGCAGCATCAAAGTTACACCTACTTAATTGAATTGATTTGAACAAAAGGAAAATAATTGTCTGAGAACTACGTGTTATTTTTAAGGTGACCTTAAAAAATCATTTATCTTAACTGAAGCATATAATTAAGTTAGATCAAAGTAAAAAAGTTTATCTTTCCAACATCCATAAGTGGTCTTATCACCCTCTCATGGTGGAAAAAGTATTATCTGAGCTTTTTCATCCACTAAATCATCTTCAAATGGACACTTCATGCTGCTTCACCTCTCTGTAAACAAACTATGCTTCAACTAAACCTGCTCCGGACCAGGTTATGTTCAGAGCATGAGTTGCCATGGTAACTTGACCTACCCTGAAACATACCTCCATTTCTGGAACCGAAAGCTGAGGTTATCAACTTCCTTAGCCTCAAACTTATCGTGGGAGCTAGCATAACCTGCTTTCTGGAATACCCCCCTGAGCTCTCTGTGGAGGCAAACATTTTGTTGTTTTTTATATTTTCAAAGTTTTTAAAACCTCTACTTATTGTTTTCATTAGTAAACGTAATATTTTTTAAACTTTATACATCATAAGTTTGTAAATGTATTCCTGTATGTATTTTTTAATTTTTTATTTGGATGACTGCAGTGAAAAGTGGGCCTCAAGCACACAAAGCTAAGAAACGGGTAACTATTAAAACTCTATTTTCAGTTAAGACGGTCGACCATGGAGGCTTTAGAAGTGCCGCCCTTTAGGGGTGCTTCCTCTACGCCTGGCTGGTTGGGTGGGCAGTCCCTTCCTTTCCCCCCTCCCAGGCTGCTTGGGTCCCATCGCCTGGGGGTCTCTCCTTCCCTCTCCTGGTCTAGCTGGTCGGGCTGGGAAGGATCTGGTTCCCCTCATGAACACACGGTTCACTTCGGCAGCGTGCATGTATCTCCACCCCCACGTGCACACTGCCACACTGCTCCCTGTCTTCTTCATCCCTCCTCCTAGCCCACAGTGTACTGATGGACAGATGTTTTCTGCTCATCTTCGTGTCAGAATTTCACCTTTGATGTAATATTTGTCTTTCCTGCAGATCTGGTATAATTGTTACACAGTTTAAAATAATAACTTATTCAGTTGTATCCCCCACTTTCTCCACCTCTCTTCCTTTTACTCTCTTCCACCCCCCACCCCTCACATTCTTCCCCTCTCCCTCCCCAAACACACTGACTGTAACAATTAAATAAAAATAATAAAAAAACAAAAAGGGGTTTATACAAATTTAAACTCGGGTTTTTTGAAGTAATATAATCTCTTTTTTTGTGATGGTAAAACCTGTCCAACACAAAAGGCCTTCAGCTCTAATCTGTTTGCTCAGTTCTTGGACAGAACAAGTTAAAAAAAAATGGAAGTGCAGCTATGTTATGCACTTCCAAACTGCAGAACCGCCACTGCACCACCATGCACCCCCCTTTTTCACACATCACTTGGAAATGAGATGACATTCGTGCTGTGAGGTGGATGTATGGAATGCATGTTCCAGTGTACGTTGATAAAAATGCTTTTTAAAAAGAACATTTTCCACAGTTTATATTGTGTAGGATACAAAAGCTTCATTACAAAAAGGTAATTTGATTCTAAATACTGTTATTTTTATGCATGATACTTCAATGTTTCCAACAGTAGAGGGGAGCATTGCATCACAATCTTTTGAGAAGTTTTGATTCGCTGACGGAAAAAACTAAACTGAGTAGTTTTTGGAAAGAAACACAAATAAAAAGGTTGAGACTAGTAAGAAACTGACTATGATCACCCTCCTTTACGTCCAAAACATGGTTCTAACTTCCGGTTCCGGGTTACACGGCAGGACGCGTGGCGTGCCTCTCTGCGAATACAACTATCTTCAAATTACTTAAAAGGTTGATTTTTCTCCAAAAAAGAGAGCTGACCATGCCCCCGAAGAAACCCCAGGAATATGAAGACCTCAAAAAAACTCTTGACATTATTCAAGAAACGCTGAAAAGTTTTATGGAACAAGTGTCGGCTAAGCTAACGCCGCTCTGGGAAATGATGGAAGAGTTCCGAAGATTTCGGGCTCAAAACGAGCAGCGAGAAAACCAGGTCGAGATTCTGGAGAAAAGACTGGACGATGTGGAACAGCAAGTAAGGATGAATAATGTCATTCTCACTGGAGTACCAATCAAGCCTCGAGCGAAGCTGAATTCAGCTGGAGCTAGCGCTGCTAATGCTAGCGCTAGCGTAGCTAGCAGTGCTAACACGGAGTTCGATGCAGCGACGCTGGAGCAGCAAATACATTCATTTCTCACATCTAAAGGGATTTCCCTGGATCTCAATACCATCGAGACCTGCCACCTGCTCCCCAGGAGAAAGGAGACGGATAAACCGGCGATCCTCATCAGGTTTGTGAATCACGAACACAAGCTAGCTCTGATGAATCATCGCAAAAACCTGAAAGGTTCTGCTGCTTATCTGAACGACCATCTGACCAGAAGGAATGCTGAAATCTCAAAACATGCACGGCTTCTCAGGAAGCGTAAGCAGATTGAGAACACTTGGGTTAAAGGCTGCAGGATTTACGTCAAACCACTCGGTCCAGAGGACCGCACCAAGGTTATGGTCGTGAACACCATGAAGGACTTTGAGAAGTGTTTGATCACGGTCGTCTGAATCAACGTGGAGTAATAAATCAAAGAGCCAAATAATTTCAAGAAATATGACACCTGGAATCATCACTTTCTCCATATGTCTGACGTCACCTGAATAACAGCAGAGAGTTCTGACCTGCAGACAACTTGACCTCAACTTTCACCGCAGCTGATATCAGCTGAAGAAGGATATGGACCTGAATCTAATGTCTGCAGACATAACATCGAAGAGGACTATAAACTGTTTTGAACCCAGGAGATCAGCTGTTATCAGTAAAAGAAGAAATACCAACCTTGGACAATCGACAGTTATGGACCCTTTTTACTCTTCCCCTACAGCATTTCTTTATTATAAAAAAAAAAAAAAAAAAAAAAAAAAAAAAAAAATACAAAAAAAATATTAAAAAACGTATTGAAAATTGTTAAATTGATTGACTTTTAATGATATTACTTCACTTTCTCCAAAACTTGATAAATTGATTCAAAAATATTTCCTAATGTAGCATAATTTTGCACATGTTTTTAACTTTTGATACTTGATGAAATTTTTGCTATGAAAATTCCTGAAACAGTGTTGTCTGCTTTACTGATATAGTATTATGTTTTATTCATATGAATGGCTTTGCTAGCGTAGCTATAAGTAACATAATCTGCATATATTTCAGATGATTGATCTGCATTTGCCATGTTGATTTCTAAAATAGTTATTTTTGACGTAATACTTAAGTAATTCATCTTTGTCATGTGCTTTATCGATATCTTATGATTTTTAATTGTCTGATAAAAACTGGGAACCGGATATTGATAAATCATGTAATAAAATGGTTACAGTATAATCGGGGTGGGATTATATAAGTTCGCTTCCTCCCACTCCCTTTCAAGCAATATTTATTAATATGTCTAATTATCCTAAGTTTGATTAGTTACTGTATGAATGTATAACTGATGTTTATATTGCTGTTGTGTATTATTTCTACTTAATTGCTTGAAATAAACCATTTCAAATCAAATTTCAAATCAAAAAATAGTGAGGATCATTCAGTTAATCAGTCAGACTGTAGCCTTGTTCTTGTCAGAAACTTATCTGGAAAGCTGCCTGTACACGACTGACTTTACGGCTCAGCTGTGGGACAGATACAGTGTCTTTTCGATCACGTCTATCTGACAGCTTTTGCATATTGATGACTTTTGTGATTTCGAAAATTTGATGCGAGAATACACATAGAAAACCTAACAAAAAATCGTTTTTGAACAACAATTTCATGTAGGAAAGCAAAAATCAGTTCAGTCCTGCCTGGATTTTAGTGAAAAGTAACTCAGAGGTGAACTCTTGTAATTGAATTAGAGTTGATTTATCTGCTTCACTGATTACTTGCAGACTTGTTAACTGAAAAAAAAATCTTAAAATGGAAAAAAAAATGGAACAGTTGGGTGACAGATTAACCAATGCAATTTAAAAAATCTCCTTCCTGTAGACACCCTTGGACCATTAGAACGATACAACTCTGTTGAGGTCAGAGTTCATGATTCTACAGTCAGACATTTTGATAACAATAGATCCATGTGACAGACAGGCAGATGCATCTGTGTAATCAAACTGTCCAATTAGGAAACAACTCTGACAATCAATTTAATCAATTTAAAACGTACAAGTGGCCCTGGAAGTGCAACTCTTCCAGGACGGCACATCAATGTGAGCTACGGCAAGAAGGTTTGTTGAGGTACTACCAGGAGACAGGGAAGTACATCAGGTGGAGGAGGCCATAGTAGGACAACAACCCTGCATCAGGATCACTACCACCTCCTTTGTGCAAGGGGAAATGGGAGGAGCACTGCCAGAGCCCAGCGAAATAACCTCCAGCAGGCCACAAATGTCCATGTATCTGCTAAAACTGTTAGAAACAGACTCCATGAGGGTGGTATAGGGCCAGACGCCCACAGGTGGGAGTTGTGCTTGTAGCCCAGCACCGTGCAAGATGTTTGGCATTTGCTAGAGAACACCAAGATTAGCAAATTCGCCACTGGCACCCTGTGTTCTTTAGAGATGAAAGCAGGTTCACACTGAGCACTTTTGACAGACATGACAGTCTGGAGATGTTGTGAAGAACGTTTTGCTGCTTGCAACATCGTCCAACATGACCCTCTGGCAGTGGGTCAGTAATGGTTTGAGGTGGCATTTCTTTGGAGAGCTGCACAGCTCTCCATGTGCTCACCAGTGGTAGCCTGACTGCTAGAGGTACTGAGATGAGATCCTCAGACCACTTGTGAGACCACATGTGGGTGTGATTGGCCCTGGGGTCCTCCTTATGCAAGACAATGCTACACCTCATGTGGCTGGAGTGTGTCACCAGTTTCTGTTGGATGAAGGTATTGATGTCATAGACTGACCTGCCTGCTCCCCAGACATGAATCTAGTTGAGCACATCTGGGACATCGTCTCAGTCCATCCACCAACGCCAGGTTGCACCACAGACTGTCTAGGAGTTGGCAGATGCTTTGGTCAAGGTGTGGGAGGAGATCCCCCATCTGCCACCTCATCAGAAGCATACCCAGGGAAGTCATACAGGCATATGGAGGCCAAACTCACAACTGAGCCTCCTTTTGACTTTTTTTCAAAGACATATCCAAGTCGGATCTGCCTGTAGTGAGTTTTTCCACTTAGTTTTGAGTGTGATTCCACATGCAGACCTAATTTATTTAATTTCCATGAATGATTTTTGTGTGGTTGTGTTGTCAGCACATGTAACTATCTCTCCATTGTGACTTTTTGGCTTTGGAGAAAAATACTAATTTATTTGAATAAATAAAAGGTTAGGGTTGGGTATAGTTTTTGTGTTTCGTGCCAATGGTCCCGCCGACAACTCAATGAATCTCTAATAGTTTCTGCAGAGCAGTAGTAGTTTCTGTCACAGGAAATGACTAAAGATTTTTGCTATTGGCTAAAAACTATCTGTAATTAAAAGACCACATTAAAACATGATCCAAGCGGGGCTTTAAATTTGAAGTTCTTCTTTTGGAAAGTGCACAGACCTGAGAGAGGGTTGTAAGTGTGTACTCTCAGAGTTATAAGGATTTGTTTCACTCGAGAGCATAAAGAAGTGGTCAATGAAGGTGATGGCTGATCAGTTTCAGTATCTGAGTGCTTGGTGGTTTCAGCAGTGAGGGCCATTATTGGTTTTATTATTAAAATTGTAAAGGAAAAAAGACACAGAGTACCCATAAGAAAATTGAACACAGATTTATTACAGATGTTTTGATGGTACAGTTCATTATAAATCTGGTTGTACCAGTCAGCCTCATGTACTTTTTTGGTGTTTGTGAAAAGGAACAAATTGCATCAAAAGAAACCATTCGTTTAGAGATATGGCAGCTGAGGGTTACCTCTGGAACAGGAAGTGAGAAGGAAGGGGAGAGGGAACATTACATAGAGCTGCTTTTGATGGTGTTAACGTGCACAACAAGTTACAAATGAAAGCAGTCATTGTGGCGACACTACATGTCCTATATGCAGTTTTAGAATTCAAAAGTATCTTGTCTTCCTTTTGTACAGATGTAGTTCATTGTGCGTAGCGGTTGTTGCTTTTTAGGATTTTCTGTTGTGACACTACAATTTTTGCTTTGTCTGCTCAACAGCATATCCAGCAACCAAAAGACAGCCGGGCTGACTGTTCGAAGGACGACAGGACTGACTCAAATCTCTGTGGCTCTTGCTTTTTTGGTCTTACTATTTTTCTGCTTCTCTCTGGATAAAAAAAACATGCTCTCTCTACCAGGAAATGTCAGGAAATGCTGTGTGTATGCTGGAGAAGATGGGATTGGGTTTCAGGACGCCTGAGTGGATTTATAGGGAAACATTCAATGTTGATATTTTTATTAATAGCGAGCACCAGAAGAAAGCCGAAGGCTGCTTCTTGAGCTCATGCTTCCTCCAGAGGACATGCCTCCTCCCATGGACATGCCTCCTCCCATGCCTCCATATCCTCCAGCTCCGCCTCCACTAGAAAAGCCTCCGCCTCCGCCCATGCCATATCCCATGCCACCTCCGAAGCCTGATCCTCCACCGCTACCACCAGCTCCTGATGAGAGCAGCACAAAGTTAGAGGATGTTCAGTTCTTTCTCATATTTGAGTTATACAGTTAGTTACATGTCCATACGTACCACCACTACTAGAGCTTGAAGACATCACCCGGATGTTGGCAGTGCCACCACCAGAGGAAATCCTACAGCAAGAATGGAGGAGATGTTTTAGCTGTTGATGTATAAAATTCAGTACTGTTTCCGTCTGTGGCAACCAGCTTTACCTTAGCTCTTCTCCTTCCAGCAGCTTCCTGTAGGTGGCAATCTCAATGTCCAGAGCCAGCTTGACGTTCATGAGCTCCTGGTACTCACGGACCTGGCGGGCCATGTCCTGTTTGGCTTTCTGCAGGGCCTCTTCCAGGTCCCTGATGCGTTGCTTGGCGTCCTTGACTGCCATCTCTCCACGCTCCTCTGCCTCTGCGATCTGGTTCTCCAGGTTAGAGCGCTAGGTGGTGAAAAAGTAGCAGTGTGGGTCAACATCAACTTTTTGTTAAGCAAAGCTGTACCACAGACTATAGACTAAGTGTTGTTACCTGTCCCTTGACAGCCTCAATCTCATTCTGGATGCGGCTGATCATGCGGTTGATCTCAGCAATCTCGCTCTTGGTGTTGCGAAGGTCATCTCCAGCCTGAGTTGCAGAAACCTGCATCTCCTGGAACTGAGAAGCAGAAATTGGAAATAACTGTTAAACTACTGAACTCAGCTTGGTGATTTTCCCATTACAGTCTCTGCTAACCTTTTGCTGGTACCACTTCTCAGCTTCAGCTCGGCTGTTGTTGGCAATCTCCTCATACTGAGCTCTGACTTCAGCCACAATAGCGTCCATGTCCAGGTGGCGGCTGTTGTCCATCTCCACAATGACTGAGGTGTCCTTGATCTGTCCCTGAAGCTCAGAAAGTTCCTGTGGAGAGAATATATTGGGTTAATTTTCAAGAATTATTCGACAGAGTTCAGACTAATGTCTGTGGGAACACATCTGGGTTTCTGGGTTTTGGGACCTACCATTTCGTAGACACTCCTGAGGAAGTTAATTTCATCCTGAAGAGCATCTACCTTGGCCTCCAGCTCAATTTTGCCCATGTAGGCGGCATCTACATCCTGAAAGAGGATAGGTGGTCATAAAGGGCAAAGAGAATTACAAAAGCTAATAATCAGCAAATCTCAGATTCATCCTCACCTTCTTGAGAAGCACAAATTCATTCTCCACAGAGGCACGCTTGTTGATTTCATCTTCATATCTGATGTTGGAAAGAGGAGCAGATGGAAAATGATTGTATTGCTTTTGTAAGATAGGTCTACCTTTGAAGCCAAAAAAGTTAGATATCCCACTTAGACTCACTTCTTCTTGAAGTCCTCCACTGATCCCTGCATGTTCCTCAGTTCTCCCTCCAGCTTGTTCTTCTCGTTGCCAAGCCCATCCAGCTGTCTGCGGAGGTTGGCGATGTATGCCTCAAACATGGCGTCAATGTTGGAGCGTGAAGTGGTCTGATCTTGCAGCAGGTTCCATTTAGTATCCAGCATTTTGTTCTGCTGCTCCAGGAAGCGGACCTACAAAATCAACATCATATTTAGCTGTTTGTTACTGAGATCTTGCTGCTATCTCATTTTAACCCATTCAGTGGACCATGTGTGGTTGCAGTAAGTCAACTTCCCTGCAAGAACCTGTTGAGACACACCTACAAACAAGTTTGCAAATGCTAAGTCAGCCTTTTTTGTGTATTCTTTTAAGTAACTTGTTAAAGTTTTTGTGGTCTGGAAATGTCTACTCGTTTCTGGAATAAATATGTAAAAATTTAAAATAAAAGTGGAATAAAATGTTGAGTAAATTTTTTGGCACAAGTCCCATTACAGGGACAATGGGAGGGGTCAGAGGCCACACCTCATCTTAGGTATTGCAACTCCCCCGCCTGAAGGAGAAATACTTTCACTGAGTGAACTTGTCTTCCTGCAAAACCTGTAATTAATGCAACATGCCTGCGGGCGTTATCTGTCATTTCAATCAAAATCTTGTGCTTTGAAAACATGCTTCGTTTCCAATTTGCTCATTTTTTTACTTAACTTTAGCTCACAAATAGTGAGACGCCTGAAAAGTAGAGACGCAAAAACAAACACAATCAGGAAAAACTGGGACTGATTATTTTGTCATGCGAGCCAAGGTCAACATCTGCAGTTTCCTAGTCATGCAACTTAAGTCTCTGCAAAGCCTGTGAGCAAACGGTAAAAATAAAGGTTCTGCATAATAACTGCTGCATAATCACAGGGTTACGGCAATAGATAATATCCTGATAACTCTCCCTCCCCTCACTTTAAAAGCTGCCAGACACTGGATCCGACCCGTGTAGTCTTTCATGTCCGAAGCAGGGGGGCAAGTTAGGGCTACATGTAGATCAGGAGTTAGTAGGAAGCAGATGAAAATAAGATCTGTCATAGGAAAATTTCCCACTCCTTTAACTAATTGGGTTATGATTATCATCCTAGACTGGGCTACTAAGCCCCATTGGTGACTCTGTACAATGGTGAGGATCAGTTGCTGTTTTAATATTTAATGAGCTCAGGTGGTGCCTTACAGAAAGTGTGCTGCAGCATCAGTTTACGGTCTTTCAGTGCCTTTAATTAGTTTTCAACCAACAGGAAATTTCATGAGAAAAACAATGAGATTTGGCGTCTTTTTGTCAGATTTCAACAACGTTAGACAGGAGACGGCATGAACTCACCTTGTCGATTAAGCTGGCGAAGCGGTTGTTCAGGTTCTTGATCTGATCTTTCTCCTGGCTACGGACAATCTGGATGTTGGGGTCGATCTCCAGGTTGAGGGGGGCAAGCAGGCTCTGGTTGAACTGAACATTTGTGATTGTCGGCAGTGAAGGGCCTCCAGCTCCAAAGCCAGCGCCGAAACCAAAACCGCCGGCACCACCAGCACCACCGGCACCAAAACCAGCACCACCGCCGGAACCAAAACCAAAGCCGGAACCAAAACCAGCACCACCGCCGGAACCAAAACCAGCACCAGAGCCGGCACCATAACCACCAGAGCTCATGCCAAAACCACTACTTCCGCCATAAGCAGAGCTGGAGCTGAATCCACCTGACCTACGGATAGAGCCACTTTGAAAACCGCCTGACATCCCAGCTGCTGATGACTTTGAGGAGAATCCTGACGACATGAGGCCTGATCCTGACGCACGGCCACCACTGCTAGACCTGAACGACGTCCTGCTGACTGTTTGGACCGACATTGTTGCTTCTTTTTTTTAAAGTAAGGATGTGCAAAGAAAAGGCTGAGCAGAGAGAGGCTTAGCAGAGCAGCAGAGCACACTAAGAGGAGAGCCAAGTCCCTCTGAGTACCTAGCCCCCGTCACTGAGGGTTTTTATCTGCCTTCAGCCTCCTTTGCTCCTCCCCCACTTCCCCTCCCATCTTCTATGCTCCTGGAGGCTCTGCTGTCAGGCAGGTAGACCAGCATGAAGCTGCCCATCCTGTCAGACAAGAAAAAGGGTCGTCTGTATAAAGTAACTCAAGCTGACACACCCAGATGCTTGCAGAAGAACAGCCTTACACCTGAGGGGAGCCCATGACACTTGATGAGCTGGGGGCTTTCTAAGAGGCGTGTGAGGGCAGGGTGGGACGAGAGCATGTGCTCATCAAAATGCCATCTATATCCTCTTCTTAGGGTTTGGCAGCTTTAAAACAGCAACTTTTAGATTCAAACACAGATAAAACAGCTAAAATAGGATCATGCGTGAGCGCATGACGCTAAATACACACTCTCAGATGCTCTCAGCGTACAAATTCTCAATAAAAATGAATTTAAACTTTCTATAGATCAACTGCAGAGCGGCAGATCAGCATGCAAGAAACGATGACTTCTTGGAGGAAGTCAAGTCATGCAGACAAGGTTTTTTGACAGAAAAGAGAAAAGCTTGATTAAAATCAAGCAGCAGCGCAAAGACTGAATTGGTGAGGAAATATCAGGCTCTGGAGAAGCATCAAATGTTTCAACCTGCAGACAAATGACCACACTGATGGCCAATAATGACAGAAATGTGACTTTCCTAAAAATTTCAGTACTAAGGTTAAGAAGAAAAATCAATCCGTCCCAAATGTTAAAGCCAGTAATTTTAATCCATCATCTTAGCAGTTCATGCTCAGGCTTGTACTTTGTGGGTGCTTGAGGGCAGCATGCATACCATCTGCAGAGCCCTTTTTTTTTTTTTGGTTGCTACAGGTTTTTTTTTATTATTGAAAACTACTTTAGCTATACTTTGAGTCTCAGTTGTTTAAATATTATTGTTTTAAAAATCTGTGTTGAACCTCTTTTGATTTAGGGATGAACAGGCGGGATAGATGGGGATAGAAATGGAACGGTTGCATGAAAATGTTGACTGCTGCAACTCTACGGCGCATAGCAACGATCTGCGGGGCACAACGGAGAGTCACGCCCCAGATGTAGAAACCTCTGCCTCACTCTCAATTCCAATAACTTTATGGAAGAATTATGTTCAAATGCTGAAAGCTGCACATTTGTCAGTATTCATGTCTGGAAAAGATTTACCAGAGCTGGTACATTCGGGTTGTTTGGTTTGTTTTAGCTTCTCTGCAAACCGAGGTTGTTGCTGTCACTAAAGGAGATATAGAAATTAACATCATGCATGACATTCCTTCCCTTATCTGTCTTTGCTGAGCTACATGGAGCACTTTGCTCGGTTTTTGCAACATTATTATGCTTTTCACGTTATTTGCAAAAAAACAAAAAACAGAATCCGTCATGTTTATGGGAGTAGCAATTTCTACACCTTTAAGGTGCATTTTGTAGATATTACACTGGAAACCCATAAGATAAGAGATAAGATAAGATAAAACTTTTTTCATTCCACAATGGGGAAATTCTTTTATCTCCAGCAGCAGAAAAAGATATTCAGAAGTACAAACAGCAAACAGAAAATAACTAAGTAAAAATACACAGCTGAAGCAACCGTAGAAGAATAAAAAACAACTGAAAAACAACGACAACAACAGTTTACAAAATAAGGAAAATGAGTGAATGAAAAAACAAAACACCAAAAACCCTCGAGGGACCGTGGAGTGTCACTGTAACACGGTGTTGTACAGTCTGATGGCTGTGGGGAGGAATGACCTGCAGAGGCTCCTTCTTGCACTGTGGGGGCAACAGTCTCTTGCTGAAGGAGTTGGTCAGGGCCTCTACAGTTTGGTGGTATCCATGATGGATGTTAGTTTAGCCAGCATCATCCTCCTGTCCGCCACCTCCTAGATGGCAGACTGTAATACTGTATTGTACTGGACTTCTCCAGACGACATTGATTTTTGGAGAATCAAGCAGAAATTGTGTCCAACATGCAGTTTTCAAGTCAAGCAACATTTCTGCTGTTCAAAATAAACAAGTCTTGCACACGCACAGATGTTTGTGAGCGTGATCTTACTGCATTAGCATTCACCCACCAGCATGACGGAGCTAAAGGGGAAACGGCAGAACTTGAGGTTCCTTCCAACACCCCCTGTGGGTTGGTTATAAAGGAGCAGTGATGCCGTTGACTCTGTTGTAATTTTATCAACATCTATGAAACAAATAAACAAACTTGTAGCCAGAGAACTCTGCGTCAGGAACAACTGAGCAAAAGTAATTGTGCCCCTAAACCTTCAGTTCCCTAAGAAATGCAGAGTCCCACTCTGATGCTCTTTTGATCTATTTTCAAAGCGTTCCCAAAGTTCTTTTAATTATGATTGTAAAGTTTTTACTGAAATAAAAAAAACCTGTGTCATTTTCTAAGACAGTGGTTCCCAAACTGGGGGGGCGCCGGAGGTATTGCAGGGGGGGGGGGGGGTGGAGTTTTTTTTCCCCATACTTTATTGACAAACAACATACTACAATAACAATGTGAATGTATCAGGGGAAATGAAATGTGTACATATTGCAGAAAAATATAAGAAACAAAACAAAAGGTATATAAATATATACACATACATATACAACATAAGACAAAAAGAATTATTACTTTAAAAATCTTTGTGGCTTAATAAATTTTAAATCTTTCAAAAATTAAATTAGTTCGAATTGCTTTTTGGTTTTGCAGATGTTTGATAATGGTACATTACTGATTGATTTCACTCAAAAACTTTAGGTTTGGAGTTTGACCATTTGGCTTTATGGATATGGAATTTTGCCAATAATAAAAACAATTGTGTAATGAAGATACAATATTTGTCTACTTTGACATTAAGGTAACCCAGAATAATGTCTTTATCTAAAAATGTAACAGTTTGTTTAGTT
Source organism: Oryzias sinensis (assembly GCA_037389245.1). Taxonomy (NCBI): domain Eukaryota; kingdom Metazoa; phylum Chordata; class Actinopteri; order Beloniformes; family Adrianichthyidae; genus Oryzias; species Oryzias sinensis. The sequence goes on from CM074492.1 coordinate 3,155,037, forward strand.
ATATTTCCAATATAGTTTCCCACTTCAATCCAAACCTTATTTGTATGTCTGCAGTCCACAAACAGATGATAAATAGTTTCCTCCTGAGTTCCACAGAATGAACAAAACAGGTCCATGTCCACAACAAATCTACTCAAAGTTTTTTTGGTAGGATATATACAATGCAATATTTTGAAGGACACATCTTTTATTTTGTTATTTAGACAGTAGTTATTGCTAATAGTCCAAGCATAAGTCCATTTTATGTCCTCAAATTTGGATTCCCAATAAAACCTCCCAGCAGATAAGGTTGTGGTATGTAAAAGATTTCTTATTTGTTTATCGGAAACTGAATTAACACAAATATCCACATTGTCCAAAAAAATTGTCTGGGTTCTTCATTGACTTGTGTTATAAATCCCTTTAAACAGTTGAAGTAGACTGGTTGAAACGGCATCTAACACTATTGCATATTCTCTGGGTGGAGCAGGAATACCGAATTTTAAAAGAAATTCTTCAGACGTCAGAAGATGTCCATGAGAATTGAAAAGTTGTCTGATTAAAACAATATCATTATCATACCATCTAGGAAAAAAAGTGATTTATTCTTGTATTATACATTACTGTTATTCCAAATACAAGTTGTTGGAGAAAAATTATGTTTATAAAAGAGTTTCCAGGCCAGCAGGGCTTGTTTGTAAAAGTTTGAAAGTTTTGTGGGTAATTCTTCTATTTTATAATTACATTTTAGCAAGAATTTAATGCCTCCCATTGTGTCAAATATGTATTTGGGAAATGCATTCCAGATATTGTCTTCCCCTTTCAATAAATTACTTTATTTTAAAAGAGTTGTTTAAAGTTTCAAAGGTTAATACATCCATGCCCCCATGTTTTCTGGTGTTACACAAAACAAATTTTGCTTAAGTAATGACATTTTTTCCTCCCAAATCAAATCATGTTTTGTTTAATAGGTTACAGATGTGTTTTGGCATTTCTAAAGACAGAGACACATATACAGATCTAGAGATTCCTTCAGCTTTAGATAACAGAATTCTACCGTTCAGAGAACGATTTCTCATTAACCACATGTTATAAGGCGCGGTGGAGTTTAGAAACAAAGGATTTGTATGTTTGTGTCAGTGTGGGGGGGCTCGAAAAGATTCTAATTTTCAGAAAGGGGGGCCCTGCAGAAAAAGTTTGGGAACCACTGTTCTAAGACATAGTTATCCAGAGCAGCAGGCGTTCATTACTAACTCAGCTCTGAGTTGTGGGCGGAACCGTTGACACAACCTTGCCCTTCCCCTCCCCATCGCTGAGAGCTCTCTGTTAACAAGCTCTCCTGATAGCTTACACCCCCCCAACCTATTAGCAGTGCAACAAAAATGGCGAGCAATATCAAAGCTGTCCAGCTGTACCGTTTAGATCTAGATTCCAGCTCAGAGCACAGAGCTTGTGGCCCCGCCCAGCATATTTACTACCTCACAAATACAATCTTTTTCAAATAGCATTGTTTGCTTTTTTTGTACAACTTTATTCTTTTAAAATTTTAGCTTTAATCTCATAATTTTGTGTCTTTTTTTTCTTATAGTTATCAACTTTTTCTTTAATGGTGGCCTGTAATATTCTGTTGTAACTTTGGGCCTAGAGAAGTTTTTTTTTTAGACCAGAGTTTCTTAGAAAATGCACGAAAGCAGAAGTTCCAATACTTGTAGGGATTAGATCAACATAAATAAAAGTTACAAACAAAAGTTAGACTTTAAAATAGATAAAACTAAAAACATTTTAGAAAAACCTCAGTGTGATTTATTGCAGATGATATATATATATATTTTTTTTTTTGGATATTTTTTGATATATATATATTTTTTATTTGATATTTTTGTCTGAATTTGCTGTTATTTGCAGCTCAAATGAAAACATCCAGGTTCTGTACATAAGTATTATCTAGTTATTGAAGATCATTTTAGAAATTCTCATTTGTCTTTTGCCATGAAAATGTTTGTGAAACTCGAATGTTCTTGCATCTTTATTTCTTCTAAATTTCCCCGTTACTACTTAAATGAAAGCAGGTGTTGTTGTGGCGTGACAGTTCATATTAGAATTATTAGTAATTAATATGTCGCCGGTTTTCCCTTTAGGTTCCACGGAAACCCACTGCAGCTTGCATGTAACCACAGACCACAACGGCACGTTTTCACAACCAACGGTGGAAACACAACGAGAAAAAGTTTCTCCATGAAGGGATGGATCCACTGTGGTCTTTTTCCATTCGGACGCCTCAGGGAGAGTCAGTGGTCAAAGTAACTCAACTGGTTCGTTCCAAGTAAAAGAGCTCCGGTTTCCTTATCTCAAACTTGCTATTACCCAACCCGACTGAAGCAACACAAGCTGTCAGAGCTACAAATCAAGATATGCAGAGAAGTTTGAGCACAAGCGACGTGTTTCCCAATCCCAACAGTTAAACGCCGCTATTAAGCGGTAAACACATTTCACTTTGAGCTGCAGAGACGTGCAGAACATCTCTGAAGACAGCACAAAGCATTTAACCGTTTTTTTTTTTCACTATTTGACCTAAAGGAAATCCATTCAAATGTGTGTTTTTTCTAAATAGAGAATAAAAGCTGCAAACTGACACTGAACTGTCAAAAACAAAAAAACACTTGAATGTTTCAAAAAAATAAAATAAATAATAAATAACAGGTAGAGCCAAACCCAAATTGAGGGGTGTCTCCCTTTTCCCTTAAAGCAGTGACACCCAGGGTCCAGAAGTCAATTTAATGTCACATGATGTGGCGCAGAGCAGTGTCAGCACACGTTGAGGAATGTTCATATGACGCTCTCTCTGTGAGAACCAACCTCCAAATGGGTGTTGACTCCTCTGAAACTTGGCAGAGGAATCGAAAAGACAAGCTAATTATGTGAACGAGTTCTGCTCAGCCGCTGCTGGCTCTTTTTGCATTTTGCATTTCTTTTGTATCTTAGCACAGTGTTTTTCAACCTTTTCTGAGCCACGGCACACTTTAACCTTGACAAAAATCCCGCGGCACACCATCCAAAAATTTAAAAAAGGGAGAAACTCCTAGTCTGTATTGATCTACAGCCCCTCCACAATCTCACAGACATTTTTGTGATAATTGTGGCAGAAAAAGCTGGAAGTTTCAGCGTTTTTTTCTAAAAGATGTAATAAAAGTTAAGTAAGAAGATTTAAAAACTGTTTGATGTGTGTTTCTTGTGGTTTCAAGGTGTCTAACAAGGACGACTCATTGTGCGCTGAGACGCTGTCACTTAAACCTGATGCATCATGGGAGATGTAGTGATGGCAGACAGACTCTCCTCTCTGAGCTCCATTGTTTTGTTCACTTGTTCCAGGGTCTGATACTGGATTCTGTGGAAAACTACACCGCTAAAGACGAGCTTTAGCTGGTATTTTTGTTAGAACTGAGAGACTTTATGAGCAAAATCAGAACAAGGAACCATTTCTGATTGGTCAGACTGATGACGTGTGATTAAGCCTCCAAGAAGGATTGGTGGAGACAGTTAAAGGGGCGGGACTTTTCCGAAAACGCCTGAAGCTGCGGCTAAATCGCGGTACCGTCATTCTTATCAAAATGTCTTTAGAATTTAATCAAATAAACACAGAAAAAAATATTTAACGATCTTTTATATTCTAACTACTCAGTGTTTTATCAGGGCCTGTTTGGATGAACACAGAGCTGAAATCCTGGAGATGAAAAATGTTTCCCACGGCACACCTGACCATCTCCCATGGCACACTAGTGTGCCGAGATACAGAGGTTGAAAAACACTGTCTTAGCAGGTGCCTTCAGTCTAAAATGGCATGCTTGGGAGAGAGGGGAGAATAATTAGGGATGCTGGAGAGCAGAATCTCGGGATCATTTTCATGCAAATGATTTAGACAAGAATAATCTGGTTTATGTTTTGTGGGTGAGAGGTAGAGAAGGAGGAGGCAGAAGCATCCTTTCAAAAGAAAAATCTCAACTTGGCACACGATAGTTTGATTGGTGATGCTGCAGAGCTCTGTCTGCAGTCACTATAAGTCTGCTGCTTTCCTCTGACTTCATAGCCCACTGAACCTTCCAAGATTTTTAGAGGTAGCAGTGAGGAGGGCGTGCCTTTCCTGTTTTGACAAGAAAACCCTGTACCTGCTGACTTCTTAAAGTCTTGGACCCACCTGCACGAAGGCAGAGATGCATCACCTTTGCAGTGTTGGTCCTTTTCCACACATGCACAGCTTTGAATTGAAGTGAGGAATCAAACTACTCACCTACCAGCTGCTCCACCTCTGCACCAAAGCCGCCTCCTTTCATTTTGTAGAAATAAAATAAATAAAAAATGTGTTTTTGCTGAAAAAGCGTTTGTTCTTCTCATTTTTCTTCAATCAAACCAAATTTGAAACTTAAATGTTTGGACAAAAATGTTAAAAGTTCTTCAATAAAATTTGTCTGCTAAAGAATACCTAGTACCTACTATATTTGGTTTAAAAAAAAACAACATTGTTTACTGGTGAAGTGTGGGGATTTCTTTTTCATGTTGTTCAATTCATTTTTTCTTTATCCCCCTTAAGTTTTTTGAAAGGCGCTTTTAAATGAAGTAGATTATTATTATAGCTGGGATCTGAAATGATGTAGTGCGTTGTCTATATCAGCAGCAAAGGGATTTGCAAAGATGAGAAAACCTGTCTGCTGCGCTCTGAAGTCAGATAACCCTTGTTTTCTTTGGTTGCCAACTGACCCATGAAAAAACTGAATATGATTCTGAAATGCTGTGGCACACAGGAAAGTGGTTCAAGGTTGTCCTGTTGGATGGGACTTCCAGAGGTGAAGTTAATGCTGGAACGCTGAGATTGAGTCAGACATCTGCGTCCCTGCAGTCTCTGGTTCTGTTGGGCGAAATCCAGCGCATCCGGTCACCTTTCATTTGAAGTCCATCATTCGTTGCTCGACAGTTCTCCAACAATAAACGCAGAAGCCCAAAAGCGTGCACCTGAATTCATGTAGACTTTTCATTGGTAGATTGAACGTATGTTGCTGCTGCAACATAGCAAAAGATGACACAACATGGCAAAGACAGACCAGCGCTGGATCTGAAAGGTCATGCAAGTCTTTGCTTTGCATTAAACGCACAATTGTCTATCTGAGCTCAAAGAATCCCTGCAGGACAGCACTTTGAGCCACTTCTGTGTGATACGGGACATCCCACTATACCTTTTTAAAAGAAAACCGCTGTGTTTAAAGCCATGTGCACAAATAAAGTTGACTGTTTTCATTGCTGTGGCTACAACATCATTTCCTCACATCACAAAGCCTCTTGATGGATGATGCAGTGAGAGGTTTTCTGAAGTGTGGAAGATTCTTCTTGTAGCACATTTTTTCTTTTACCAATCCAGTAAAATCCACTTTATTTATAGAGAACATTACCCTAAATAAACAGCTTCCTCTGGACACAGACTAAAACTTGATAAAAAGTATTAAACAAAATAAAAAAAGCAAAATACAACAATAAAATTAATTTCTCTTCTTCCACCAAACATTCCAGGACCGCCTCTGTCGTCAGTTCATCAAACTTTCCCACGGTATTTTAATGCTATAGACGCTGCCTGAAAAATGTCCTTCCCTGTTGTTGTGCCAAGCAAAGCAGCTGAATCCAGCTTCTCCTCAGTGATAGACAGGACTGCCTGTAGCACTGAAAGGGAAAGTTGTGCGGTCTGTGCTTTCATTAATGGCTAATGACTAAGCCAGAACACTGGCTGTGTTGTTGGTAATCTGTGATTTGAGATCACCTGCTAGCTCTTTTGACTGGTCTGTGATTGTGTTTCTTGACGAACGGACCTTAACTATTGCATATCGGCACAAAGCTGGAAAGAAACATTGGCCGCTTTTCTCTGCCTCAAAATAAATTGACGTATGCTGATTATGTAAACACTTCCCTTCTGTAAAGTGTTGCAAATTAGTGCAAAATTGCTTCTCTCCACTTCAAAGTTATGAATCTTTTGACACAAGGTGCATATTTGTATAAACCCCTTTTGTATTTGAATCTTTTTGGTATATGTTTTTTGTTGGACCAGACAGATACATAGAGGAGAAAAGGAGAGAGTTGGATGTTAGCGATGGGGGGAAGGAAAGGGTAGGGCAAAAAGGGGGTTAAGAAAATTTGGAGGATGAAGAAGATGTAGGAGGGAAACATAAGAAACAAAAAGCAACAAGTTGCTGGAGATTTATCATCACTACCTCCAGGTGTAGATGTCAAAAGGGCAGGGCCACAGACTCAAACGTTGGCTCGAAGGATCTTCACACATAAACATTTCAACACGTACACAATACAACTACAGTTTACACGCACATACCTATGTATACAAATACACACACGTCCAGCATTCCATCACGCACAGCATTAGTGCAAAGGTGAGCTGACGCCTGTGCTAAGGTGAGTGAATGAGTTCTGCTGTGGTGGATGTTGAAATGTGAAAAGAGGGGAGCGCCCGCTCTCCCCCGCTCCAAGATCCCCCCCAAAGACGAGGCAGCAGTGGTAGCCAAGCCCCCCAGACACCTGCAGCGGAAAGGAGATCGAAGAAATCTGCCCACCGGGTAACCCGACATCAGCCACCCAGACCAGGGCCTGAAGGACAACAACAGGGGTTCCTCCAACGCCGGGGAGCAGGGGGGCACAGGAACATGGAGAGCTCCAGCCCAGCCAGAAGAAAAGCCCTCCTGCCGCACCAGGGGGTCCAGCACAATGCCCAGTCAGCCAGATTGCCCCCCAACCCCAGACAAGCCGACAGGCATCGCCCCACCTTAACCCCAAGTACAAACCAGGGCCCCCATGGGAGACCCGCCCTATAATCCAGACAGCCACCCAACCAACCCGCTGGAAGTTCATTTTCATTTGAGAGAACCTAGGTCTGAAGCATATCCATTTTTAAGATAAAATAACATTTCTTAACCATGTGAGATAACAGCAGCTGGTGAACGAGCCGTTTGAAAAAATGACCATTTCAAATCCAAATGCTGCAGCTCTTGTTTTAGGTTGAAGTAGACAAGCCAAAACCTGTTAGATCCACATTTTCTTTCTGCAGGCCTGTTACTGCCCAGCCCTTCTTAACAAAGAAGTATTTGGCTTTCTTTATTACATGTTGGTTATTTTAGTAAAACGGAACAATGTTCACTGAAAAAAAATCTGCAATTCGACCTAATTCTGCCTCGAAAACAAAATATTACAATTGGGATGATTGCATGTCTGTTTGGAGTGGTATTTAACAAATTCAATTACCACGACAGAGCCTCCTTACAAGGTAGTTCTCAACAGATTAAAGCATTCATGGGCGGACTCTGCAAATTGTTTTGGTTTTTTCTTATTCCTGAGGACGTCTACCAATTTTTTGGTTAACTCTCCTTGGGGCTTCTCTCAGACTAAATGCTTTTCTTCAAGCCAAACGCTGCAGGAAGGCCATGCACAACAGGAATTGATGGTTGAATGTGGGTGTGGGGGTGCTTATGACAGAACTTAGTAAAGTCCAGTCACAGCCCTCGCTGCAGCAGGGAACATTTATCCGTCATTTAAACAGCTTTGACCTCAATCGTTTTAGGTCAAGCAAATGTTCCACTGAGGATTCAGCAATGTGGTTCTTTTATTTAAACCTGTGTTGCACCAACATTTTTCACAGCTGAGCTGCTCTAAATAAAATCCTCTGCTCTGTTCAAACTGAATGACTAGCTCCACCAAAGAATTTGTTCCATAACTTCAGGGCTGAAATGAAGCTGGGCCTGGTCAGGTGCAGAAAGACGTGAAAATGGGGCTAAAAAACATAAGCAAATAGTTTAGGCTGCATTTCAGGAGTAAAAGCAATGAACGTGTTTTAATAGTCTATTCGTTTATGCATTGGTTTGGTATCCAGCATCTAGGAGGCTTCTTTAGTTCTCCAAATGCTCTCACAGGGTCATGGTAGTGGTCCACAAGCCGGAGGGGAATTCTGGCAGTGAGACAAACTGCCACACCTTTAGATGAGTACTACAAGGTCAAATACCAGAGCCACTGCCCTTCCTTCAGCTTCCTAAAGAATGATGGATGTCATCTCATTTCTCCTCAAATCAAAGGTCCAGGAGGACCAAAGCTTGGAGAAGCCCCCAAACAGTAAAAGGTCTTCAGACATTTCTTTGAAAGGGCACATACAGATCTTTGCAGCATTCTTAAAGGCTGCACCTTTCTCATTTCTCCTGCAACCACACCCTGTACTACAATAGCTCACAGGCAAACTGGCAAATGTATGCATAGCTGAAATACACAGCGGCTGTGCAGAACAAGATTTTTTCGTGTTTCTTTACAGTGCAACGCCTTGCCATCTTGGCTCCCTTTATAAAATTTCCTTTATGACTTGTGGCCTGAAAAGATATTTCTCATGCATGCGTTTTTTTTGTGTGTGTTTTTTCTTTTTGCCTTCACTTTTCTCAAATGACCTAAATGCAAATTTACAGCCACCCCTTAAGTGCAACTGTGCATGATATTTTACGAGTTATACATGTTACGTAATAGGAAAGATAAATTACATCAAACACATCAAAGGATGTAATTTGGAAAACTCCTTTTGACTGGAAGGATATCATCTAAATCAACCAACGGGTCTCATGGATGTTAAACCTGCACTAAACCTTTCCTGGCTTCAATATCTGGGATAGGCTCCAGCAAACCTGTCACTCATAATGAACTGATGGATGTAGTCTTACTGCTTGATTGTATACCATTGTAGAAAGCTTCATTATCTGCAGATTTATTTTTTGAATCAGTTTTGACTTCTAAACCGTCATGATCACATGCTTTGTCCGGGGCCGTGAAGGGTCGTGAAGAGGAGTGTAGGTGTGTCTTTCAGGTCCTTTGAGGGTTGTATGTCCACTTTTAAGGGCGTCATAAAAACGGAATGTCCCATTGTCATGTGTGTGGTATATGTATTGTAAAGTATGTTCAAGGATGATTAAAGATGCACACATTTACGCCCTCCATAAGTTTGGTTTTGGAGAAGCATTCATCAATTGGATCAAAATATTATATATGGGGGGGGGGGGGGCACTATTGGTACGGGACCTTGGGGGGTTGACGGGTCGGGGTCTCCGCTGAGGCAATCGGCGGTTGCCCCGGCGGGTTGGCTGCCTCGGTCCCGTCGAGGCCTGACCAGAGCTCTTCTAGGGCCGGCGCTGGGGGTGGGGGGTGCGCTTTCTGGCTCCTCTCTCTCTGTGTGGGGTGGGACAGTCTACCAGCTGTCCCCAACCTACCCCCTTCCTCATATAACCTCATATTAGGGTGAAGGGGTGGGGGTTTAGCCTGCGTTGGGCCTTGGGGGGGGCTACTTGGCAGTCGTCCCATGGTTGCCGTATGGAGTGGGCCCCCCTATCTCGGTTTTATTTGCACCTTAGACATTTAAGGCCCCTCGGTAGGGAGGGTGAGGGGACATAGCTGTGAGTAATCAGGAGATGTCTCCTCAGTGCCCTACCCGCCAATTTTAAATGCACCCCCTTAGTGCACACACCATTTACTCCTCAAAATATAAATTCAAACATAAACACACACACACGCACACATACTCACTAACACACACGCACACACATTTTGCAAAGAAGTTGGGACCTCAGACCATCTGTCCCCTGCCCCGTCCCTGGTGGGGCGTGCGAGGCCCTTGGCGGCGGTGGCCGTGTCCCCTGGGTGCCAGTTTCCTGGGACCGGCAGTGCTTTCCTCACGCAGGGAGGGGGATCCCTGATCTTTCTGGCAAGCCCGGAGACCGGGGATCATATTACACCTGGGGCGGGGATGACTGTGTCCCTGCAGGGTGGGTTCTGGTCCTTGCCGCCGGGTGCCGGGCCTCGCCAATTTCCATCTGTGGCCGAGCCTGGTCGGGTCATGTCTACGGCAACCCTTGTGGGCCCCCCTTCTCTCTGGGGTGCCCCTCTCCTGGGCGGGGGCGGCTGGCCCCTGTCTTGCGCCTTTCTGGACCGTCTGTGGCCCTGGTGGGTGGCTGCCTGGAGCGCGGAGCGGGTCTCCCTTAGGGGGTCCTGGCTCATACCTGGGGTTGGGGCGGGGGGATGCCCGGAACTCCTGGGTGGTGATGGGGTGCTCGTCTGGGGCTCGTCTGTGGGTGCCCTTCTCGGGTAGGGCCCTGCGTTGGGCTCTTCCGGTGTGGCGGGGGGGCTGCTCTCCTGGTTGGGCTGGGGCGGCGCTCTCTTTCCCCCCAACCTCTCACACTAGTTGGCTTGTAGGCATAAGTATGCGTGTGTGAACACTATCTGTATTGTGTACATGTTGACATGGGAACATTTTTGCAGCTAACAGGTGTGTTTATAACATTTGAGTGTGTGTGTGGACAGGCCCTGCCCCATTGCGACTTGTATTTTATCTGTACCTTACCGTAATGATAAACATCCAGTAGCTTGTTGCTTTATGATGCTTCATGGTTTTACCCCCCTCCCCTCCCTCCTATGATCATCCTCCTATCCCTGTCTTTCTAACATCCCTCTCTCTTCTTCCCTTCTTTCCTTTTCCGTCCAGTCCAACACAAAAGAATTTCAAAAATAATTAAAATGAATAAAGTCTGGCCTCGATTACAAAAGTGGTTTATTCAGACATACCTCTGGTTTGTCAGAAGATTCATAGCCCCTGTTGTAAAAGTAAAATATGTCCAACACAAGAGGCCTTCAGCTCTCATCTGTCTGCCCAGCTGTTGGACAAGACAAGTTAAAATAAAAAAAAACAAAACAAAAAAACGGAATGTCCCATTGTCATGTGTGTGGTATATGTAGGCAAGGCAAGGCAAGGCAAGTTTATTTGTATAGCACAATTCGTACACAAAGTAATTCAAGGTGCTTCACAAAACAGAAAAATGCATTAAAATCACAATACATCATAGAAATAATCAACATAAAATTTACTTTAAAAGAAAAGAAAAAAAAGATTTAAAAAGAAAGGAAGGAAAGAAAAGTGCAGATAGGACCTTTCAGTCATATACACGGCTAAACAGAAATGTTTTAAGTCTAGATTTGAACATGAACACTGAAGAGGCCTGTCTTACGACTTCAGGGAGGCTGTTCCAGATTTTAGCTGCAGAATTTTGAAACGCTGATTCCCCTTGTTTAGTTCTGACTCTGGGAATCAACAGGAGGCCGGACCCTGAGGTCCTCAGAGTACGAGATGGTTCATATGGCACTAACATGTCAGAGATGTACTTTGGTGCTCGGCCATGGAGAGACTTGTACACAAGCAGAGCTGCTTTGAAGTCTATTCTTTGAGGTACAGGGAGCCAGTGCAAAGACCTGAGCACAGGACTAATGTGATCATACTTCCTGGTTTTGGTCAGGACTCGAGCAGCAGCATTCTGGATGTACTGAAGCTGTTTTACAGCTCGTTTGGAGAGGCCGGTGACCAGGCCGTTACAGTCGTCTAACCTACTGGAGACAAATGCATGGATAAGTATCTCCAGGTCTGGCTTTGACACTATGTTTTTGATTTTGGCAATGTTTTTCAGGTGGTAAAATGCCGCTGATGTTACTGACTTGATATGGCTGTTAAAGTTCAGGTCAGAGTCCATGATTACCCCTAGATTTCTGACTTGATTTGAGGGTTTAAGAGACAGAGAATGAAGGTAGCTGCTGACAATTTCTCTTTGTTTCTGTGGGCCAAAAACAATAACTTCGGTCTTGTCTGAGTTTAGCTGGAGAAAGTTGTTCTGCATCCACGCGCTGATCTGTTGGAGGCAGTGGTTGAGTGAATACATCGGCCCATATACACATGTTGTCAGTGACACATAGATCTGAGTATCATCTGCATAGTTGTGATAAGGAATGTTATTACTGCGTATTAACTGCCCTAGTGGCAGCATGAGGTTGAACAGAAGGGGTCCCAGGATCGATCCCTGGGGCACACCACAATTCAAGCCCATGTAGTCTGAGACACAACTCCCAATTTCAACAAAATATTTCCTGTCTTCCAGATAAGACTTGAGCCAACTTAGGGCAGATCCAGAGATGCCAACCCAGTCTTGGAGTCTGTGCAAAAGGATCCCATGATCAACAGTATCAAAGGCAGCGCTCAGGTCTAGCAGGATTAAGACAGAGACTTTTCCATCATCAGTGTTCAGGCGGATGTCATTGGTTACCTTGATAAGAGCAGTTTCTGTGCTATGATGGGGTCTAAAACCTGACTGGAAAACATCAAATGAATTGTTTAATAAGAGAAAGTCAGTGAGCTGTTGGTAGACAACTTTTTCAAGGACTTTTCCTAAAAATGGCAGATTAGAGATAGGTCTGTAATTATTCAGTACAGTGGGATCAAGACCGCTCTTTTTCAGGAGGGGTTTAATGACTGCAGTTTTTAAGGCCTCTGGAAATATTCCAGATTGAAGAGACATGTTAACTATTTGAGTAATTGATGGCAACACAATGTTCAGGACAGACTTTAGAAATCTAGTGGGTAACACATCAAGGCAGCATGTAGACGAGCTCAGACGGGCGATGGTCTCTTGGACAATTTGGTCAGTGACAGGTACAAAGTGAGTCAGCTTAGAGTGAGTAGGTGGCCGTTGGATAGTTATATGTGTTGTGGAGTTGATGGCTTTTTTAATGCCCTGAACCTTGTCATTGAAAAATACAGCAAACTCATTACATTTAGGTGTACAAACCAGTTCTATTGGTAGCTGGGTTGGAGGGTTAGTATTGTAAAGTATGTATAAGGATGATTAAAGATGCACACATTTACGACATATGGGGGTTTCTGGCGTACAGTGCCCTCATGCCACACTAGTTGTTAGTAAGGTGTCAGTACTTTTCTTACTCTCACCTCAGTCTGGTACAGTGCGATTTATGTTGTAGGAGTGCTTCCAGATTCCAGTTGGCTCATCTGTGCTCCTGTACCTGACCGTGTACCTCGTCTCTGGCTCGCCTCTACTACTCTTACACCTGGCTATGGATCCTGTCTCCGGTTCGACTCGCGCCCCCAGCCGTCCTCCAACTTCATCCGGATGAAGATCAATTGCTGGACTTTAAATAGTTGTAGACTTATATAAGTTAATTCTTCTCTATGAGTTCTGGTACATCGCCTGTCCGTCCTGGGGGAGGATCCCTCCTTCATGTGGGCACCCCTAAGGTTTCTTCGTTTTTTCCGGATTCTGTTTTTTTTTTTTGAGTTTTTCCTTACCGCGAAGGGAGTCTAAGGGCAGGGATACCAGTGTAGTTTAGTCAGTTTAGTTAAAGTTTTGGTATTTTCCTATTGAACTCTATGCATTTATGATCCTTTTTGATTGTATGTTTACCTCACAAAGCCCATTGAGACACCTGTTGTTGTGAATTTGAGCTATATAAATAAATTTGAATTGAACTGAATTACTGATCGTGTGTTTGAATGCTGCATGCACAGGATGTGCACATGACACTTAAGTGTCTGTAGGACGCCAATAGAATCTACAGTGATTCGCTAATTTAATTTAATTTCTAACAGTTAGGCTGCTTAGGCCGGTTACCTTTGCACGTTGTTTGGTATGATCTCTCTGCCCATTAAAAAATATGTTTGAAAATTTTTTCTCTGCAGGTTCACTGAGCAGTCTACAATCTTGACCCTTTTGCTATCTTAGGCTACGTTCACACTGCAGGCTGAAACGACCCAATTCCGAATTTTTTGCCCCTAAGCGGCCCAATTCCGATCTTTTCATTACAGTCTGAATGACACAGATCCAATCTTTTCAATTGCGACCCAGGCCCCGTGGGTTTGCCGTCCTGATTTCTGAATTGTAGCCGTTCTTTTCAATTGTGACCACCGTCTGACCGGCCAGGCGACTTGATTCCGAACCGTACGTACTCGACACCCAACAAACGTCATCATTTTGCGTTGAAGTAGGCGGGAACGAGAACGTAAACATCAACCATGGTGGACGATGCTGCTGAGACCAGTCAGTGGAAGGGAAGGGAGGTCACTGATTGGATTAATATTTGGGGTGATCGCTCTTTTCAGGCCAAACTCCAGGGCTCTTATCGCAACTGGGCGGTTTTTGAAAAAATTTCCAGATAAATGGCAGAGCGTGGTGTTGAACCTTTCCCACCTTTTTCGTTTCTCCCCTTTCCGACCGTGCTCAGAAGTGCGGGGGACACGAGGCAATCCTCCTTCTCCTCCCTGTTCTGATCCTTAGATTCTCCAGAACGGGTTAATAAAGAGTCCATAGCATTTATTCTGGGGGAAACCTTCTTTTATTACCTTCCTCCTTCCCCCGTAACACACAACATGAATGCGCGCCCACACTGCCCCCCCCCCCCCCATTCTCTATCGCGGCACGCGCTTGCACACACACACACACGCGGGCGCGCGGCCCCAACACATACACATTTCCTTTCCAAAACAGTGGGTACAGACGATCCCGACTCCATTGCCTTCTTAAAATGAGAAGATTGTAATTGTGCTGCTCCTTCGTGAAAATAAATTTAATTTTACAAAAAGAGCTCCGCTTTTGACAACACTGTTGTTGACATCCATGTTAACGTTTGCTCCGCAAACAACAAGTGACGTCGTTCACCGTTGAGTATTCTTCTGGCTTCTGCGCATGCGGGTCTCGTTTGGGTCGTGTCACGGTCACACTGGAGACCACAAAAGTTCGGATTTACTTGGAAATGTGAACGGTCTAGCAAACAAATCAGATTTTTTCAAAAAATCCGAATTGAGCATTAAGCCCTGCAGTGTGAACGTAGCCTTAGGCACTTTAACTTTGGGAGTTGGGTCATCTAGACCCACTAGACAGTGCTCTGAACCTTTTTTCTTCAATGATTTGTGATCTTCACTGGTTTCCATGGATTACATGAAATCTTTCCACCTTTATCCACCTTTGTCATGGTAGGGAGAACATGTCAATGCAAGGGTGGGGTCATAGATTCAAGATTCAAGATTCAAGAGGTTTTTATTGCCATATTCTGTGTAGCTACACAGAGTAGGAATTTGTTTCGGTGCAAATGTGCAACATAAAACAGAAGAACAGTAAGCAACAAAATTTTTATACAATGGACATAACAAAAAATATAAATAGAGTCAGTAGTGCAAGGAGTGTCAAAACAGTGCAACTGAGAATGTTCAAGGTGCAGGTAGTGGGCTGGTGACTGGTTGGACATTGACGTGAAATTTAGGGGGGGGGGGGGGTTACAGGGCGTTTAAGAGTCTGACTGCAGAGGGAAAGAAACTGTTCTTGTGTCTGGAGGTTCTGGTCCTGATGGACCTTAGCCTCCTGCCTGAAGGGAGTAGTTTCAGTAGGGAATGTCCAGGGTGAGAAGGGTCGGCAGCTATCCGGCCTGCACGTCCCCGGGTTCTGGAGACATATAGTTCCTGGACAGATGGGAGGCTGCAGCCGATCACCTTCTCTGCTGAGCGCACAATACGCTGTAGTCTGTTAATGTCCCTGGTTGTGGCACTAGTGTACCACACGGTGATGGAGGAGGTGAGGATGGACTCAATGATGGCCGTGTAGAACTGCACCATCATCTGGGTCGGCAGCCTGGCTTTCTTCAATTGCCGCAGGAAATACATCCTCTGCTGGGCCTTTTTGAGGAGAGAGCAGATGGACGGCTCCCACTTGAGGTCCTGCGTGATGGTGGTGCCGAGGAAACAGACAGAGTCCACTATGGTGATGGTAGAGTCTGTCAGGATGAGAGGGGGTGAGGGGGCTGTGACTTTCCTGAAGTCCACTATCATCTCCACTGTCTTCTGAGTGTTCAGCTCCAGGTTGTTGATGCTGCACCACGAACTCAGCCGGTCCACCTCCCTCCTATAGGCAAACTCATCATCATTAGAGATGAGTCCGATGAGGGTGGTGTCATCTGCAAACTTGATCAGTTTGACAGAGTCATGGCTGGAGGTGCAGCAGTTAGTGTACAGGGAAAAGAGCAGAGGGGAAACTACACAGCCCTGTGGAGTTCCTGTGCTGATAGATTGGGTGGTGGAGACATTCTTCCCCAGCCGCACACACTGCCTCCGGTCCATGAGGAAGTCAGTAATCCACCTACAGGTGGAGTCAGGCACGTTGAGCTGGAGGAGCTTTTCCTGGAGCAGAGAGGGGAGGATGGTATTGAACGCAGAGCTGAAGTCCACAAACAGGATCCTAGCATAGGTTCCCGGGGAGTCCAGATGCTGCAGGATGAAGTGGAGGGCCAGGTTGATAGCGTCGTCTACAGACCTGTTGGCTCTGTAGGCGAACTGCAGAGGGTCCAGGAGGGGGGAGGTGAAGGATTTGAGGTGGGGGAGGACCAGACGCTCGAATGACTTCATGACTACAGACGTAAATGCCACAGGCCTGTAGTCATTGAGGCCAGTTATGCGGGGCTTTTTGGGGACAGGGATGATGGTGGACAGTTTGAAGCAGGCTGGGACGTGGCAGGACTCCAGGGAGGTGTTGAAAATGTCTGTGAAGACCGCTGCCAGTTCGCCTGCGCAGTGTTTCAGGGTGGCAGGCGAGATGCCGTCCGGACCCGGAGCCTTCCGTGGGTTTTGCTTCCGGAAAAGCTTAAGCACCTCCTCTTCTGTCACTGAGAGGACAGTGGTGGGGGAGAGGTGGTCTGGGGGGGTCATACTGTCCTCAGTGATAGTGGTGGGGGAGGAAAGTGGCACCAGAGTTTTTGAGGAAACCTGTTCAGTGAGGGGGGAGGAGGAGGGTTGTGGGACCTCAAACCAGGCATAAAAGGTGTTAAGCCTCTCAGCCAGTTGTAGGTCGTCAGCAGCATGTTGGGCTCTGGGCTTGTAGTTCGTGATTTGCCTAAGCCCTCTCCAAACAGAGGTGACGTCGTTGACAGAGAATTGGTCTTCCAGGCGTTTATTGTTTATTGTGTTTATTAAACACATCCCAGACCGTTGTGTCCAGACACGTGCGAAGCTCCTCCACAGCCTCGCTGGTCCACATCTTGGAAGTCCTCACTGTTGGTTTGGAGAGCTTCAGCTTTTGTCTGTATGCGGGGATGAGGTGAATAAGGGCGTGGTCCGAGAAGCCGAGAGCCGCGCGGGCCACGGCTCTGTAAGCCCCGCTTACTGTTGTGTAGCAGTGATCCAGCGTGTTCTGCTCTCTTGTTGGGCATTTGACAACCTGTTTGTATCTAGGGAGCTCCTTGCTCAGATTCCCTTTATTAAAATCCCCGAGGATAATGATTAAAGAGTCCGGAAAAGTTCGTTCCACACGGAGAATCTGCTCCGCGAGCGCGCGCTGGGCCTCGTGCACGTCCGCGCTCGGCGGGATGTAAACAGCGGCCAGAATGAATGAAGCAAACTCGCGTGGGGAGTAGAATGGTTTGCAGTTAGTGAAGATGTATTCCACCGAAGGAGAACAGTGCGTGGAGATTACAGTCACATCCGAACACCAGGCGTTGTTGATGTAAAAGCAGACACCTCCACCTCTGGACTTTCCTCCCGAGAAGTCCCGATGTCTGTCCGCGCGGAGAAGCTGGAATCCCTCCAAATGAAGCGCGCAGTCCGGGATCTGCTCATTGAGCCACGTCTCCGTGAAGCACAGGGCACAAGAGGAAGAAAAGTCCCTGTTCCGACGCATCAGCAGTGCCAGTTCATCCATTTTGTTGCTGAGTGAGCGAACGTTGGAGAGGAAGATTCCAGGTAAGGGCGAACGTGCGCCCCGTCTCCGGAGACGCACGAGCACTCCCGCGCGCTTCCCTCTCCTCCGGCGTCTCACTTTTGCTCTTAAAAAGTGGACTAAATCTGCCGCAGCTGCCAAAAAAACCGGTAGTAAATCTGACGGAGTTGAAGTTCTGATGGTAAGAAGCTCTTCACGGGTGTAAGAGCACGCTGACACACGATTTACGAACAATAACAAACATAACGCAGAGCACACTAGCACCAGGGCGACCATCCTCGGCGCCATCTTGGATGAGAAAAGAGCACAAGGATAGCACAAGGGATAATATTTCTGGTGGGTCACCTGTGTGCTCTGTACAGATTTGCCCGTTTTCTGCCCACAGTAGCCTGTATTCACTCATTCGGACAGTTTATTTTTTTATTTTTTTTTCATTCGGACAGTTTTAACTAACGGTGGATAATGAGACATTATCCAAAACAATAGATAAGAACAGCTGATGTTCCTAAAAACAAATGTCAGAGGTATCTGAAGGTCCTCCAGTCATCAGCCTAAACATGATATCTAACCACCATAGGAACACAAAGCTATCATATCAATCGAGGAGGTCTTTGGTGTTCTATAGATTGACTACTATGGAAAGAAAGTATGCAAGAAATTTTTTGCAAAGCCAGGTGTGCAATGACAAGAGATAAAAGGCCGTATGGCTGAAACCTTATCTGAGGTATGGGGGTGGTAGCATCATGTTTTAGGACACGTCATTAGACAGGTGTAGTCGACAGTCAACATGCCCAAGCATGGCTCTGTTTCAAGATGGGTTCAGAACTAAGTGATTGTAGAAAATCATCATGAAGTGGTGATCTGTCAAGTGTAAAGGTTTATAAACTGAAGTCTACTCTACCTGTTCTCCAGAAATAAAGCAGACACATGCAGGTGCAGAAGGTCCAGAGAGGCTCCACCAAACAGAAGAGCAATGTTGTAAATCTGTCACTTTCTTTCATTATCATTTTGGCACCGATAGAAATACTTTGAGGGTGTTGTTCCTAAACAAGAAAATCAGTCTGTTTTTTAATGGCATGTTAACTTTGCATTCACTCTTTCTCCATTTATAGGAAACACTTTTGTCTCAGGGAATGCTGCTTTGCAAAGTGTCCAGCTTGTCTTTGGTCCAGTAAGACTCATGACACAATGATCCATCACAGAACGACCAGATTAATGGAAGATCACCAGATATGTAATCCCAACAAAAAGAGATAGTTGTTGGTTTAAAGGTATAATAGCATATTATTACTTTTGTTACATAACAAAAGCACAGCAGGCCAAAAATGTCTTCAAGTAAAAGTTGAATGGTTGGATGATTGTTTTAGCAGCATTTTTCTGTGGCGTCACCTTGTACGCAAAGAGGCTTGTTATTAATGCACTGACAGGTTAACTGTTAACAGAAATATTCAAGCGTGATAGAGATCTTAAGCTCTTTATATGAAGTTTCTGAAGAAAGAAGTTGTCAACACATTTAGGGCCAAGCACGGAACTCCTAAGAGTTATCCCTTGAATTAATTTTAAAAGAGTTTGGTTGAAGGTGACATGTAATCCAGACTGTTGGAACCACTCAAAGCTGTTGTGTTAACCTACAGATTCCTTTATGTACCTCTTCCATCACGTATGCAGTTGTGCATCTGCCAGTTTGAGCAAAGATTCCTACAACCTCCTGTTTATGACTTTTGTATAGGGAGAACAATGACATCAGAAACTGCTAATGGCTTAGCCCCGACTGTCCTTACAGGTGTAGAGGGGCCGTCTATGGGCAAAAAATGGTCAGACCTGACCAATATCAAGGTTGTAGAGCACTCAGTGAGCCTGTAGAGCAAACATTTCATCCACATTTTTTCTATGGGCATGCTGCGAGCCACAGACCATCACACTTATACAATGCATAAAGGTAAGGAAGGATAAAGTAAGTGAGATGCAGGTGTGTCGTACATACTTTTCATTTTTTTCAACCACACAAATCCTATGGACAATGCAAGAAACCCGTTGTTGCTGTTCACATGATGAGCAGATTCTTTTTGTGTGTGCCATACAAGTTTGTCCGTCATTCACCCACAACTGGCCCCAGGAGCAGTTGTGACTAAGGGCACCATACAACAGCATCACCCGCAAGTCATAAGTGCATGCTACAAATACTTCACGATGCACTTACTACATACACGAGGATCGTGGGTTCCATTTTAAAGCCTCAAGTGTAATACAAGACACACCTGCGCTCTTTCTAAGAAGCATCCTGAACTGACCACTATTCTCTACATCCCCCATGGGCCAGAACAACCTAAAGAACCTGCAGCACCCGTACAGTGTATGTGACCATACCTGAAGCTCTTGCTATTATTTTTGCATATCAACTGGTTATTTATGCACCAATAG
The DNA here is from genome assembly GCA_037389245.1 of Oryzias sinensis. Classification (NCBI taxonomy): domain Eukaryota; kingdom Metazoa; phylum Chordata; class Actinopteri; order Beloniformes; family Adrianichthyidae; genus Oryzias; species Oryzias sinensis. The sequence continues at coordinate 3,175,034 of CM074492.1, forward strand.
TGCTTTGTTCTGCATTAATCACAGAGATAAATAATTGTTCTCAATTCAGCCTGCAGCTGATTTGTGTTCTGATCTGGGCTATCTAGTCCTTTTCAGCCAAAATCAGTGGCCCTTGCATCCAGTCATGCCAATTATCATTCCTTCAAAATGATTAACCTCTCAGAGTTTACAGTAAAAAAAAGAAAGAAAAAGTTAAACCCTCCACTACCGTTGAGGACATTCACTGAACTCTTTACAGAGGTTATAAAAAGGAAATTGAAGACGGTAATGTTGATGTTTGAAGCTCACAGAGTCTTTAGTGTAGATGCACAAACAAAACATTATCAGGTGCAGCTCAGGCGCACACAATGGTGGACTCAGGGAGTGGCAGTATCAGAGTCTTTAATATAAGTCCAGGAGGCCATCCAATAAGAGGAATAAGAGGAGAAATAAAGGCTGGATTGCTCACAGTGAACGAAAGACAATCTGGCACTGGCCTGAGAAGAAGCACTGCTTCTGTAGGGAAGACAATGAGACACAGGTGAAGCACATTAGGGAGGAAGCAGATCACACAGTAGGAACTGGAAATGAAGACAGGGGAAAGACAGGACTACAAAATTAAACAGGAAGTAACAACCAGAAAGCTCACTAGACCTGACAAACATGGGGTTGTGTATGTTGGCCATCTGTTGCTGTAGTTCTGTCATGCATTATTTATATTACAGCTTTTCTTAATCTCCTCATTCAACCCTCCATCTTTATATGTTATTCTTGTAGTTGCTGGTCTTCCTTAAAACAAAAATGTTCTGTTTTTTCAAACTATTGTGGCAAAAATTTTTGTTTTCTTAGTCTGGATCAAAAGTTTCTTCCTGCTAAACGAGGTCTTTCCTCTCCACTGTCACCCAGTGCATACTCAGTATGGGATTTTATACAGAAATTAGGTCTTTAGTTCTGAGTCTGAGTCCCCCAACTTGTCCATTTCTGGTTAAAACAATTGAAATAAAACTCATACTGCTTTTCTTTTCTTTGTATGTTATCTTGGGATGACCTTGCTTGCTAGTTTGTATGCAGAAGGCTAAACTGCACGAAGACATCTGTGGAAATGTAAAAAGTTGTGTGCAATGTGACTGCAGACAAATGGTGGATTTTTAAACATAAAAGTGAAATCAACAAATGAATTGAACTTGATTTTAAACTGAAATAAATTGAAAGTGCACTAAATGAGCTGCTCAAAAACAGTATTGATGCAGACTTGACGGTAAATGTAAAATAACTAAGGCCATAAATAGGTTTGGCTGATTTTCCCCTATTTATTAAAGAGGACAGGTGTGCGAAGGTGTGCAAACTCGCTGGACAACACCAGGCTTAGCAGGCTGGAAGCTCCCCGGGCTCCTCGGCGCTTACGCTGCAGCTCATCAATCAATGACGCAGAATGGCACTTAACAGGAATGCTGCAGATGGTGACTGGACGCTAAACTTTTGATTTCTGCAAGGTGCCGTTCGTGTCTGTGTGATATAGCCCTGACACGATCTCCCGCGTTCATGCCTGCTCCCAGATCATGCACCTGCTTGTCACAGTTCAATTTGGCTGTTGCATAAGTGGTTGGCACTCAAGTCCAACAGCCCTTCTTCAGCGCCCTGCGGCTCTTCTTCACCTAACGGAGTGACTCCCGAAATCCAAACACTGAAACTGAGCACACAGCGGGGTTTGGTTTTCTAAAATTTGGCCAATTTGTGGGCTTCTGCTGGGTAGTTTCTCCACAATATCAGTTGTTCTGCTGTAGCTCCAGGCTGTCATCAAGTCCCTCCCTGACATAACTGAGAGTCTTAGATGTGACAGGAGGGGCCTGGGACGTGAATCTGGACGGAGGGGGTTGGCAACATATTTGTCTTACTTTGACACACCTGCCCGAAACCTGGGAACGCAAATCATTCGTGTCACAAGTTTTTATTGTGACATTTCTTGCGCACAATGAGGATGATTGACAGTCACCCACAGGCATCCGTGTTAAACTAAACAAGATTTAGGTAGAAGGGGCTCATAAATGTCTGCTACCAAGAATCACAAAATGGAAAAAAAAAACACACCAACGTTTATGAGAGTATTTTAAAATGTTTGTACATACTTGTGATCTTAATGTGGATGTGTTGGTGATTTAAAGTTTATCTTGAAAGTATAAACTATTTCCAACATCCTAGCTCAGTCATTTTAATTTTTTTATTTCAAATGTTACACAATGAGAAAATAGTAAGCGTACATTGTTGATTTTTAGAGTTACATGCAGTGTTTTTGTTGGAATTTAAGCTGAAGACACAACAGATTTGGGGAATGTGGGTGTGACTGAAGGAGATGAAAGACTGACTGCACTAGTGTGAGTGTTGTAAGAAACAAAGATTTGTTTAAGATGACCAAGACAAAGACTAAATTAACTTTTAGAGCTGCTTGCTCCGCCCTTCTGCTATAGTTTAATCCAAGCAGGGATGCTAACTTATTGCACTGTATGGGCTGTGGACTCAAACATGGACCAACCTCCAGCAGCAGAACTTCCCAGCTGCAGTCAGAGTCAGGAGATGCTCAACAGCAGCTTTTGACTACAAATACAATATACAGAGCACACGTCACTGCCGCCGCCACTGGCTGGTTCCAATACATGAGGAATGTTACTGAAAAACAATAAATGAATAGAATACCAAAATTACTTGATGAAGGAGGAAAAACTACAACTGAATAATGATAAAAAGTGAAAATTTGAGTGGCAGAATTTGTAAGATGAGAGCACTCTATTCCATTTTTTTTTCTTCAGAACAGATTAAATCAGACTTTATATTGTTTCCTTTATTAATCTCCAGTCCATTTCAATAAGCTTTTTTTTTTGTTTAGTAAAAATATTTTTCTATTACTATTGATTTACACTGAACCTATATGTAAACATTTGGTGGCCAAAATAATACAAAAGAATATTTCCTAAAAGTAAAATTATTCTCTGAATTTCATAAATCACTGATGCCCTTTACAGGTAAAGACTGGAATAATTTAAATAGGGTTTTTTATCCTAGCCTCAGCCAAAAAAGAATTTGCTAATTGAGGAATTTGGCTTAAAAACATCTTTAAAAAATGGAATCCAGTTTGAGGAGAACTTTCTCCATCAGTGAAAGCCTCTCCCAAACTACAGAGCATGAGACCCTTTGTGCATGTACAGACGCATTTCCCTCTTTCTGATTTTATATTCTTCTATTCTTGAGCAAATGCACGACCTTTCTCCTCTTGAGTATGTGTGACCCCACCCAACACCTCCACCTTGTAAGCTTCCTTTGATCTCCTATGACGTGAAAAATGATCATGAATTAAAAAAAAGGTTAGAAGAAAAGTGAGAGTGTGCTGAACGTTGAGCTTCAATATTGACATTTGACTCTCAATCACACCTTACTTTCACACATTTTTCTTGTCACATGCCTTCCAACTGACTGGGAGAGGGTGATGGATGATTGACAGTTTGGATTAGCAGCATTGCTGCAGCTGTCCTTGTTCTGTTAAGGGGCTTTCTTGGAACCACTCACTGACAGAAAGGTGAAGCACCCCCTTAAGGTGAAAAAAGACGCCCTTCAGCATGTATGAGGATGTTACCCACACTATTTGGTCCAATCACAGCCTTCCTAAAGGGTTCGGCCTTTTTACACACTTTGAAATGACAGTTTATGTGAACTGCAGCGCCTTTGGCAAAAAGAGGGAACTGCAGTATATTACATTTACATAACGTTGTAACTTTGATTATATAATTCATGAACCTTTCACCAAATTCTACCAAATGTGAGTTGAAATGTTTAAAGGGGACATTTTAATTTCAAAGTGATTTTAGAACCCATTTCTGCCTGCTTTACAGTGGAAATTTTAAAAACGACTGTTTGGAAGAAGAAAGAAAATCCAGCAAAGAAATGACAGAAAGAAAAACAAAATCCCCCTGAAATCGGGAAAAAAGGATTTAAAAATAAAGCAGAGAAAAAGAAAGTTAGAAAGGCCGTGGTAAAAGTGTCTGTGAATGAGTCCAAAACACGAGGAGACAAACTTTACTTAAAGCAAACTTGGGTGTGGTTGAAGCTGAAAGAGCCCAGACAGTCTTCTGTCAAAGGTAAATCATGTGATCATTAGAAATGAGGAAGTACGAGGACATACTCACCCCTCCACACCCAGACACACTCCAGCTCTGTTTTCTGCTAGAAAGTCTACATCTACATCCACAGCTTTGTTGGACTCTGCAATGAGTCTGTATGTGCTGCCCACATGATTAGGGCGTGCCCTTGTGTCCCCCATACAGGTTTGCTCATTTTTTGCAGCCCGTTTCTAGGGGGGTGACTAGTGCTTTACTATCAGTGTGCTGTAAGGGCAACAGCACGCATGACCTGCACGACATAAGTGCGTGCAGCTTCCAATAGCCTTATAAATACTTCACAATTCACACGATGTGCTCCATTTTCAACCAGTCTCAAGGAGTCTGCAGGATTCGCCTCAACTCCCCCTAAGATGCACCCGGAAACCTGCTAGACCTATACGGGTCAACAGGTGCATGTGACTGTGTCTTCAGCTGAGCAAAAACAACAAACCAAACCCACCTGAGATCACTGCAGCCTTCGCCCTTAGCTCAGTAACGTTTGGTCACCATCTTTTGACTAAATTGCAGATTTCAAATCGCATAAAGTTTTATGTTTCTGGGAAAATAGCAACTTTCTGGGTTTGTGGCTGAACCTGTTATTTTTATTTATCTTGATCATTCTTAGTGGAATCGGGTTTAATCCAGGCAGACGCGGTCTTTGTTTCGATTTTTAAATGTCCAAAACAAAAATCCAGCCAGAAAAACATTGCATCCATTGTGGGACAAAACCCCCTTTTGCTGCTGTCAGACGAAGCGTTAAAAAAAACATTAGCGCTGAGCTTTCCCTAAAGATTCTGTTTACACAAGGCCCAAAGGAAAACCCCATCTCTTCTCACTAGGGACTGGATCAACATGAACCAGTTTAATGAAGTCAAGAATAAGATTTAGAGAAGAAAGAATCTGACTGCATTAATCTTCAGCTCCACCTGTTCAGTTGGGAAAACGTTCAACTGTCTCTGAAAATGAGCAGAAAGTTAGGTCTTGTTTTTTGTATTTTTTCCTATTTTTTTATTTGACTGTTTACCTGGCAGGTAGCCACGTTGTTGTGAAAGCTACACCATCATGCAAAGGGAGTGACCTGTTGAAGCCAAACATTACTACTGGAACAGCGGCACCAGCGCATTCATGGCTACCTCTACAAGCTGAGTGAAAGGGCAAAGGTCTGAATGCTGTCTCCACCCCTGCAAACCTGCACCAGCCCGACATGCCCAGACAATCGAATTTTCACCTCAAATAGGAAAAGAAGATGAAAGCTGTCTGCAGAATCGGCCGTGTGGATCATTTGCTGCTCTTCTGACTTTTTCGATCGCATGTCAGCTTACACTTGGCCTTCTTCAAAGACAGGCCCCAACAAGAAGGCAAGCTGCTCCGGTGGTTGCTTTAGGAGCCACTCTGCCTCTTTCAAATCTCATCTGTGTCATACTTTGTGAGTTACACTGCAGCTTTGTCTCAACCTGCTTTCTTCTGGCACTGGTTGAAGCAAGCTTTGCCTAGAGGCACCGCAGAAAGAAACCCAGGCGAGCTTTCATAAATGTGTTAGATAAGTCTGAATGAAGATTTCAGCAAAGAGCAGGAGTGCAAAAACTGTTTGTCTGGACTTTAGTGAACCAGCCGTATGGTGAAAAGCAAGGAGAACGCCCCCTATGATGGTCAAATGTGAGCCACACCATCAGTAAAGTTCTCCGCCTGATCATTTCTGATAAGGCGAAGCATGACCTCTGACCTTTGGCAAAGACGTCCTCAAACATTTTTCCTCCTAGTTATATCCAGTGATGGAAAATAGCTGTAAGGCAGCATTTACCCAATTATTGCATTCCTCGCACCAAGATAGCAGCAACGCAAAGTCGCAGAAGCTGACAGTTTGGGTACATTTTAAATATTTTAAGTTAAAAGAACTGACATGTCAATGAAACTTCACTGAAACATCAACCTATGGCAGCGTCATTCACCAAGGAACATTTCTCAGTAACTGGATGTGCAGATTGATTATGTTCACCAGGCTGTTTACGTGTTTGTGCTATTGGGCTGGAAAGTGTTCTTCCATTCATGCACTAGAATCAGCACCAGGGTTTGACACAATTCTCGGTTCAAACCTGAACCGCATGTGACACCACTGAAGCCGATGGTGGGGAGAGTGAATCGTTGCAGCCTGACTGCAAATGTTTGCATTTGTTTATGTTGAAAGTGTCAAACCGTTGTGCTAAATTAAACAAATTAACTGCTGTTTCATTGGGTTGCACAAGGCTTAATCGCTCATTAGCGAATCCAAAAAATATTCTTTTTATTGTTCTTTTGCACACAAATCATATATGAAACCCAAACAGAACCAAAACGCAAAAAAAAAGAGACTTGAACCAAAGCATGGGGTAAGAGAGTCGTAGCGTCCTTAATCAGAGCCATCTAAGCTTTTTTGCATCCATCTGACCAGCTTCTGAATCCCTTTCAGGGTCATGGGGTTGCTGGAGCCTATCCCAGCCTTCAAGGCATATACACACTGAGCAGGTAGCCATTCCTTCACAGGGCAACACAATCTCACACTCATATTCCCATCTAGGGGGAGTTCAGATGAACCCTGTGGTTGGATCCCGGAGCGCCCAGAGAAAAACCCAATCATGCACGAGAACATGCGACCTCTGCACAGAGAGAAGCCAGCAGGGATTTGAGCCAGTGCAGCCCAGTGTGCTGGATTTAAACATCAAAATGAACAGAATTGAATTGAATTGGTTAACGGGATGCAAATGCAAAAGAAATCAAAATAAATTCTGTGCAAAACCACAAACGGAATATTTGGCTTTTGCTTTCACATTTTTCCTTTGACACTCATCAAAAAACAGGGTGTGTCACAACTGAGATTAGTTGTCCTTTTTCCCTTTAGAGCAGTTACCGTTTAGAAAGCCCTCCAGCCACAACCTGGTGAACTGAGCTGCTCACCAGGTAGCCACTGGGGGGTTTGTTCTCCGTTCGCTCCAAGTAAAATGGAAAAACTACACAACACAGACACAGTTTGTGTGACGGGTTCTGAAACACTCATTTACATTTTATATTATGAACATGCACACACATGCATCAGAAAATGAAATGTTTGTCTTTTACTCTTGACACGCCTGCGTTTGTTTTACTTTTCATGAGAACCTCCTGAGCCCATCCATGACTGTCTTCCAATACACTAATATGAGTGTTTGCAGTTTCATTGAAGAAGCTTTGAACACTTTTGTGACTCTGCCCCTCCCACAGACAGGTGAATGAGACGCAAGGATTGTATCATGAGATTTTACAATTATATGTGAAGATGTGGATTTCTGAAGTTTCTCTCACAGCTGCAGGTAAAACAAGAGAAAAGTTCTACAGGTCCGTTTTTTATTGACAAATATTTATATTGTTGTACTTTTAATGTGAAACAAGTCACTGTCTTCTGGAAATGTAAATATAAGCAACCAATTTTACTTTTTGGCCCTTCTTGTCCAACAACAACTGTGAAATCAACACACACACTCAATATGCACACAAACTGTTTATCTGAGCAGCCAAATCTTAAAAATTCACATTTTTCCAAACCCAAAAACCTCAGATATTACTTTGAAGTCTTTTTAGTTTTTGTGTTTCTGTTTTATTCCTGTTCCATCTTGTGTAGCAGTGCTGCTACGGTGCTAACCTGCCAGTCACCCCTTAGTGTTTGGTAATTTAGTAACCACAAGATGGGTGGGGCTGCTTCACTACAAAATTCATCACTTATCCAACAAAAACCAAAACCAAAAACACCATTATTGGATAACTGTGATTCTTCATGCAAACATGCTGGGAGACTATGCTCCTCACAGCATTCCAGTGTCCCTGCAATACCATAGATTTGTCATGATGATCTAGTCAGCAACACGCATTTTGAAGTGAACAGATGTCGCCCCCTGGTGGCAAGTCACTGAAGCAGATTGTTCACTGTCAGAGAAATTGTTTACTCTCTAAATGTTGACGAAAAGTTTTTTTTTATTTGAGTTTTAATCAACAAAAATATCCTTTTTGTTATGTGTGTGTGGATATTTGCCCTGTGTCCATCGGCAGCAACACAACAACAATGATGACACAGTGTGCTGACACACAAAGGAGGTTGCAAGCCAGCAGGCTATTTTATCTGAAGGTTCAGAGCCGCTTGAAGTTCATGATGTGCTTTTGTTGATGATTGTTGGGAATGGGCTTTTCTACATCTCTCACATTTATTTTGAATGATCGACAACATTCATAGAGCCACTCCAATGAATATGCTGTTTCTGGTGTTTTTTGACATCTTTCTGATGATGGACGACAAATATACAGAAAATAAAGATTAAAATGGAATTTCTGATTATTCAAATGGGGAATCAGGAACCACTGAAAACAGGTTTTAGTAGACACGCAGGTGCTACAGTGGCAGGCCACAAGCTCCCTGCTCCGCTCCATTCTGATGCCTCCACTTGCAGATAAAAATATCCATGAACGTCTTTGTTTTGAGCTGGAATCTGGATCAACACTGAACGGCTGAATAGCTCTGATATCGCTCGCTACTTTTGTTGCAACGCTGGGTGTGAGGGGATGTGAGCTAGTGGAAGAAGGATGATGGGAAATGAGGACAGGCTCACTCCATGCCAAAGGTCCTACCCACTCCTATAGAGATTAATTTCTGATGTTCTGCAGAAACTATGACCTAGATTTAAAAAAACAACACTGGGAATTCTTTTACAATAGATCAAAAGATGATCAGGGGGACTTTAAAGATGATTTTTTTCTAAATGTTTGAATCTGTTCATCGAGTGAAAGCGGCAGGGATTGAAAATGACAAACTGAGCCTGAATCATTGGTTTCAGCCTTTCCTTTTTGTATAAAACCCTCATTGATGGACGTCAACGACCACAAATACAAAGGCATTCGTCTCCTTTTACTACAGAATGATCTCATCTGCCTTTGTTTTGTTGTGCTATCCTAGGCACTTTAACATTGGAAGTTGGGTCATCTAGACCCACTTGACAGTGCAGTGAACCTTTTTTCTTCAATGATTTGTGATCTTTACTGGTGTCCATGAATTACATGAAATCCTCTTCACCTTTATCCACCTTTGTCATGGTAGGGAGAGCACGTCAATGTTCATCTTGACCCCATAGGATAGCACAAGGGTTAGATCGTTGTAGACGGAGAGGCTGACATCAGTTCCTTTGAGTGAAAGTGATTGAATCACGACCCCTGAAGTTGACTGATACAAACCAGATGTTGATGTTGTTAACCGTTGCTTTCCCCAATGGTAATCAGGAATTCTAATGCTAACTTTTAAATGTTTCATTTAGCTCATCTACACCAACTGAATGTAGGTTTTAGAGTTTCAGGGAACTAAATGCATCATAAACACTTTATGTACAATTACAATTTAAAAAAAAGTTGATTTACTGAATATTTTTATCTACGTAAGTCAGTATTTTCATGCTGATTTATTATTAAGATGAACAAATGTTTTTTTTATCATTACCTTCAAAGCAAAGCAGCGTAAAAGGTGTCATGTTGGGCCTTAATTGAGCTCAGATGTATGATTAGGACATCTCACAAAAATATATAGAATAAAGAGTAATACCTCAATTGACCACTAGATGTCAGGCTTGTGTTTTTTGTACTGTTCTCGCATTAGATTTCTAAGAAATTCATCAAGAATTAGTTTGACTGATCCAATGCTAACACTTGCTCTCATCTCTTCTCTTTATTTTAGTTGATCAGCAGTCTTTTAACCCTTGTGCTATCTTAGATGACCCCACCCTCACATTGACGTGTTCTCCCTACCATGACAAAGGTGGATAAAGGTGGAAAGATTTCATGTAATCCATGGACACCAGTGAAGATCACAAATCTTTAAAGAAAAAAGGTTCAGAGCAGTCTAGTGGGTCTAGATGACCCAACTCCCAATGTTAAAGTGCCTAGGATAGCACAAGGGTTACAAACTGTCTCACATTTTATTATTGTTTTGAAAAGGTTTAAAAGCACCCAAAATTCTTATTATGCTAAATTTGTTTTCTCTTCGTTGTTTTAAAAGTTATAATAAAATAAGACTGTGTTTACATTTTAGAATCCTACAGACATTTCATTTTCCCTTTTAAAAACTTAAATGGGAATTTTTGGTTATTTATTGCTAATAAAATTCCCAAAACATGACTGACTGACTGACTGACTGACTGACTGACTGGCTGGCTGACTGGCTGGCCGACCGACCGACCGACAGACTGGCGACAGAACAGTTTTGAATCGGATCTCAGGTAAATTTCTGTTGAAAGTTCTCAGCAAGATCATAAAGTTTTTGACATTTCAATGTGACAAGAAAACGTTTATTTTCTCACAATTTTGTGTCTCTTACTTTTTTTAATAACATTTAAAGGTTAAACAAATATACATTATATTAAATATATTTACTAAGAATTGATTAAATGCATTAATTTGTTACCCCCTAACTTTCTAGTTGGAACAAATCTTTTGCCTTTTTTGTATTTTTTGGGTTTTACTACAGAAAATGAAAGAAACAAAAATACTTGAAAGGTTGAACTAAACAGTACACTATGGAAGGTTGTCATCAAAATAAAATAAAAATGGCATGATAATTATTTCTGACATTTTTATGAAGGGTTCATCTTGGTGACCCTTAAAGTGGTGTTTTGGGTGATTTTTGTAATTTTTTTCTAATGATGTAAGCCATTTATAGAGCAAATAAAGCTAGAAATCAAATTCTTGAGCAAACAACAAAATGTAATTGGAAAAAGAGCTATTTTGTGATGTAGAAACTACGCTTGAATCCCTGCTTTGAGCTCTCAGCAATGGGTAGGGGAAGTGGGGTCGGGGTTGCTCTGCACCAACGATGTGCGACCTTCTTCATCTGCTCGTCATGCAGCTATTGCCCCTTTTTGTTAGTGTAGGGACTCTTTGGCTCCTTCATGCATCTTGTAAGGAAGTGGGGATGTAATCTCCAACACACTCAGCTTCTGATGGTTGTTCATTTATCCTGAATGTCACATCATCTTCCCTAACTTCAGACAAAACATCCAATCTTGACATTTTTCGCTTGGGTTTGACTTTAAAGATTAAAGTACTGATTTAATTTTAAGTAATTTGTAGAGAAAATGGAAAAATGTTGGTTTAAATTACTGCACCTTAAACCTAACAGTGCTGCAAAATGTCTTCATATGTTCTCTAATGCAACATAAAATGTGTGCAAAAAGAAACAATAACTTGTATTAATTAGGCCAATATTACATCTTATTCCTGTTAAGTCTGAATCACTAAATATGAACAATATATAGGTTACTTAGCATAGATAAATTTCACTAATGAAGAACTCACTTTAACTTGAACAGGAAAAGAAAACTAAAATGATCTCAGTCCCTTCAGTTAAACAGAAACAAAAAATATCTTCTTTTGCATTGCCGTCTCTTCTTAACTGTTATACTTTCATATGAACTAATATTAATCAAGATTCCTTGGTGCAACATTCTTCTTTGGGAACCTGAAGTTGTTGCGTGTTGTGCATCTGTTCGTCACAGGGTGGCGCTGTTGTCCCTCTTGAGTTCTCACTGTAGCACCCTCGAGGAATTAGCATGAGGACGAGGTGTTTAAAACAGGGTTTTTATTGCTCTTCACAACCAGTGAGAACTGGCAGCAAAATAGATACAGACATGCATCAAAAACATTTCTACAGCTTACAAAATATGAAACTTAAATTAGACAAAATAAAAGCAAACAAACCTCGTGGGCTGACTTCCACGAGGGGCTAATTGCTCATTTGGCTTGAGATTTCTTTTCACTTACCAAAAAAAAAACAATAAACAAATTATTGCATTGATAATTCTGTCAAACATTTATGGGATTTCTACTGGTCTTACCAGAGATTTTCGGGTGGCTGCAGCAATGTGCTGATGTGTGCGCAGTGAAATGAGTCCGTGTGGAACTTGAATTGAACTTTCATCCACGTGCTATCACAACTAGATGGCGCAAATTAAAATACAATGTGGAACAGATAAAACATATGAATGTTTGGGGCTGTTACACATCATTCCACAATGATGTCATAAAAAGTTATCATGGTGTAAAGTCACATGACATCATTATTCCACAATGATGTCATAAAAAGTTAGCATGGGGTGTTATCACATGACATCATCATTCTACAATGATGTCATAAAAGGTTAGCATGGAGTGGTGTCACATGACATCATCATTGCATTGTTTCCCCTGGTGATTCCATCAATGTGGGAGTATGATGTCACATGACATCATCATACCACAATGATGTCATCATTTTTGGAATGATGATGTCACATGACATCATCGTTTCCCCTAATGATTTCATCAATGTGGGAGTATGATGTCACATGACACCATTGTAATTCACATTGACATCATCAGTGGCCAAAAAAAATTAACTTATATCCACTGAAATACTCCTTTGTACATCTGGAGAATAAGAACTTGAAAACGTCTGTGGAAAAGAAATTCAAGACAATGCAGAGATTTTTTGGGAAGATTCGGAAGTGGTTTTGTAAACGTACAAACAAAGTTAAGCCTCTTGACATCTCGGAGCAACAACCCACAGCTGGTTGTTCAAAGGATTTACCAGAGAGAGCAACTAACCAAAGCCCAGAAGAAGCAGATCACAGCGACACCAATTCTCTCGATGTGTCTTCATGGGATTTTGAAAATAAAGAAATTCCGACCACAAAGACTTTTAAATTTAATTTGAGAGCAAAGGTCTCTGAAAGTAAAGCACCAGAATGTTCAGATTACATTTCACAAATCATGAGGGAAACAAAAGACGTCACAAAATCCCTCGGCTATCAAATTGAAAGAGAGCAAATTCTAGAAATTACTGAAGACATTTTGCAAAGTGAAATGAGACCTGAAGGAGTGTTTCAAGGTTTAGAATTACTTCATCAGGAAAGCTTCAGCAGGATTGATGAGTCTCAAATTTTGTACAAAATCTGGAGAGTTTATAATTTCATATTTATGTTTGATGTGGCCAATCACTTTAGCAACATTAGTATGATGCTTCAATGTGAATTCATGCCCTCTTTGGATTCTGTTATACAGAACATTTCTCTCCCAACAATGAAAAAAAACCTAAAACTATTGCGATGGAACATTGAAGTCAAACAATCCTTAAAAGACTACTTCTGTGCAGATTATCATGACAATGTAAAACCCAACCTACCCGAGTTTTGTAAATCTCAGGTCAAGGATTTGTATTCAGAATGCTTAGCCAGGTTCACTTCTGCAATATATGAAGATTTCATGGCACCTTACTCTCCAGCTTATTCAAACAGTGAGAGTATATCTTCTGGAGAAAGCAGTTCTCAGACAGAACAGTTCATGGCAGAAAGCGTGGAATCCATCCTTTTAGACGCTCTTTTAGAAATATTTTATTGTCGAATGAATAATATTTCCTCTGCCATCACCGATGCTCTAAATGAGCTTTTCTGTAGCGACAATACCGTAATAGGTGAGACAAATTTAGATGCTGTTCAGCAAGAAGATGAGGAAAGCACCCAGTTTTATGAGAAAAGCGTGGATGAAGTGTTAGTCAAAGCTTTTAGGAAAATCAAAAAAAGAGCCTTCTCACGACCAACAACTGTAAGTAGAGTTACCGCTTTCATTGATGGTTTTCGTGAATTTTTACATCGTTCTAGTTTTTCTTTCTGGACAACATTTTATGATTGTAAATTACTAACCGTTCAAAAACTACCTTTAAGAACCTTGTACAGGGAAGCTCTATTAAAAATAATCTTCTATCACCCAAGAATGAGCCAAAGAAGGATCCTAAAACGGATAAAACGCCACCTTTACCCAGAAATAGAATTAGAACAGAGAGAGAAGAGAGCAAGGCAAAAAAAGGTCCTTAAAGCTATATCCTGTTTTAATTGCAAAGCGTCAACAGAGAAAAGAGAGGAAATCAGAAATTTGAAATTAAGACAGTCCGTTCAGAAAGTGATAACACTGGTGGTTCAGAAATTACTGATGGACTTAGGCTGTGTGGAGCTGATTTGTAGAAAAATTCTGGAAACAAACGTTGATGAGAGCATGCTGAAGGATTTAGACACACTCCATGAAAGGGTTTTCAAGGAACTCTGTGAAGAATGTGTAAAGTCAAAGAGGATGCCTTCAATGACAGATATAGGAAGTGATCTGCTAAATGAAAGAATTGCTTCACATTTCATGAAGTGCATGGAAAATTCACAGGAGAAGCCTTGTGTCATGAAATCGTTTTCTGAAAAGACAGAACGCCCTCTTCACCCAGAAATAGAACCCAAAAGAAAATGGTGGAAAAGGGTGAAAAATGTATTCAAAAGAAAATCTGGTTCTAAGACTGAACTGTCAACAGAAGAGAAAGTAAGAGAGTCCGTCCAGAAACTGATGCTGCTGTTGTTTCAGAAACTACTGACGGATTCAAACTTTGTGAAGGTGATTTGTAGAAGAATTCTGAAAGCAAATGGAAATCAAATTGAGCTGAAAGACTTGGACACACTTCATGAAGAGGTTTTCAAGAATCTCTGTGAAGAATGGACAAAGTCAGAGATGATGCAGTCAATGAGAATTATAGAAACTGATCAGCTCGCTACAATGATTGATACAAGTTTCATCAAATGCATAGGAGATCTACAAATGAAGCCTTGTGTCAAAAACATTCTCTGCAAAAGAATTGGAGGATGTTTCGCGGCTTTTAGTTGTAGGAAAAATAAATTAGATAGTTAATTTAGATAATTAGATTTTATTAGTAGTAGGTTAAACAAAAGCAGTCAACTAGGTTTGTCTTTTCTTTTTTTATATATTTTTAAAATATTGTTTTTTAAAATGGTTCTTAGTAAATTTACTTCTTAGGTTAATAAAGTTGGTCACCAAAATTAATAATTGAAAAAACAAATGGTGGCTCGTTGGTCTGTTGGGTTTCTTTATTGGCCTACAGGGTTGCGGGCAATGGAAGTGTCTTATATATTTACATTTTCATTTTATTATAATAGTTTTTTGTTTTGAAAATGTAATGACTTTTTTTTGTAAATGACTCTTAGTCACATTAGTAGGATTTTTTTTTATTTAGATTAGTAGGTTAAAAAAAGCAGTGAACTGGATTTGTCTGTTCTTTTATCCTTAAAAACATTTCCCTGTTTATCCAAAAGGCTTTTAAATTCTAAATCCGAATCATCAGAACTGAGAAAGACTCTAAAAACAAAAGTTTTTATGAAAAACTAAATAAATACCAATTTTTTTAAATGTAAGTCAAGTCTGAATCTTAGTCATTAGAACTGAGTAGTAGGTATTTTAAAAAAGAATTGTCTAAAAAATATATAGATACCCAAAAAATAAGAGGATTGAAAGAACAGTTGGTAAAAGGTCCTTTTTTTGTACCAGTTCTTAGTAAATTTATTTCTTAGGTGAATAAAGTTAGTCACCAAAAAGAATTATTTAAAAATGGTGGCTTGTTAGTTTGCTGGGTTGCTTTGTTGGCCTACAGCAGGAGTGTCAAACTAATTTTCACTAAGGGCCACATCAGCACAGTGGCTGTCCTCAAAGGGCCAGAGAGAACTTATACATGTAACTAAATATAATGAAAAATAAATGTAACTACTCACTGTCAGACTTTACCTTTCCACATAGTCCTGTTTGTTTACGGTTCATCACTGCAAGGTCATTCCCCGCTAATTTACCCTAACAGCACACTTTTGGTAGGGCAAATATCCATCTGTCAGAGTGGACTGTGTTCCTGAAGACGGTTTCTACCTTATAATACAAGCTATTTTACTAAGTTATAAGTGAACAGCAACATACTTGACACAAAATAAATTTTCCAAATAAAGAAGAACAAAAAACAAACAAATGCAAATGCACAAACATATATGTGTGTAAAAGTATAATAAAAACAATGGGAATGCTACAAAAAGCTCTGGATGTTAGTTTCCTTTTTGAATTGACTTCTTCAATTTAAAGAAAAATTCCACAACAAATCAAACTGTCCGAGGGGAAGCCTCTTCTAGATTTAGCATGGTAAAACAACACACGTGTTGATTTCAATAATATTTGTTAGATAGTTTTAAATAAAATAACAATAAAAATAATAACACAGTTAGACTGTCAGGCAGTTTCTTGCAGGGTGGTGAGGTAGGTTGTCTCTATACTTCATGCATAATGTCCAGAAACCTAGGCATTGGGTCATGTGTGGAGACAGGATTTTTTTCCAATAACATGGACACAACTACACTTTATGCACTGTATTACACTCAAGTCTCTTGGAATGAGATCAGTCATTCCTACTTAGAAGTTTTCCACACAAATTCCGTCAACATGGAGTAACATGAGTCATGAGGATTAATGTGAATAACCTTTGGCTTCACTGCTGTCCCAGTCTTTCTGCTCGTGCCAACTTTAGGGACACATTTTGTTCCTTCTTCAGAATGAACCTCATATGATATAATAAACTGGTATATTGCAACAATGTGAAGTTGTGTTTGGAAATTAATTTGAAAATAATGAATTCAACATCTTGCAATAATAATATATATGTTCAAACATACCTTTGAAGTAGGTCCAATGTGGTACATGCTGCCTGTTGGAATTCCAGGTTTAGTACATAAAATGACCGAAAAGACTGATAGTGCCTCAGCAAAGTTGTTCTCCTTGTCCAGCTCAAAGATTATGCTCCTTTCTGCACTGACCATCCAGCAGGTTCCTACCAAAATGGATTAAAGCAACATTTTTTTGTTCTGCAACAAAATATCACAAAACCTTATTTATGATATATTTACTCTTTCCTGTTAAAAGCCTTAATACATTGAACTAGTCAATGAAAAAAACATGCCACGAGTGTCTGCATCATAGAGCAGTGGACTGCAACTTTTTTCAGGCCAAACCGTATTTTTACGGACCGGCCTGTAGGAGGCTGAAGTGGGCTCCAAATGCTATTCATTTTTTTTAGCTTTCATTTTCCCTTAAATTTTGAGGGTAAAGATGATATTTTATCCTCTTTTAAATACCTGCAGCTTCTTTAATCATTGTGTTTTTATCTGTTCAAAGCAGCTTTCTTTTTTCTTTGAGGTTGAGGGTTCTTCTTCTGTTTCCTCACTGACTGTTCTGTAAAAAGAAAATGTTCAAATATGTTTGTTTTTAGTCAACTTTGCTAGCTTGGGGATTTCAATTTAGAAGTTGGCACAACTGCTTTGAGAAAGTAGCAGATGTGTTTTCTCCACGAGACTGAGCGATTCAACACGAGTCAAGAATGAGTTAAATGACTTATGACGTATACTTATATAGCGGTTTTCTACCTTCTTCAAGGCCCAAAGCGCTTTACAGTCACAGACCTTCTTTATCTGCTCATCATGCAGCTCTTGCCCCTTTTCCGTTAGCGTGGGACTCTTTGGCTCCTTCTTGTAAGGAAGTGGGGATTGTAATCCTCAACACACTCAGCTTCTGATGGTTGTTTATTTATCCTGAATGTCACATCATCTTCCCCAACTTCAGACGAAACATCCAATCTTGACATTTTTTTCTTGTTTGACTTTAAAGAATAAAGTAGTGATTTAATTTTAATAATTTGTAGAGAAAATGGAAAAATGTTGGTTTAAATCACTGCACCTTTAACCTAACAGTGCTGCAAAATGTCTTCTTATTTTCTCTAATGCAACATAAAATGTGTGCAATAAGAAACAATAACTTGTCCTGAATAGGGCAATATTACATCTAATTCCTGTTAAGTCTGAATCACTAAAAATGAATAATACAGTGATCCCTAGCTATAACACGGTTTACTTTTACGGTTATGCTACTTCACGGACTTGTGTCGGACATTGTGTTCTGCATTCTGATTGGCTAAAAAGTCACTCCGCTTCTTCTCTACCTGTGCGTCAAAAACGTTGCAGTTTAATTTGTACAACTACGTAAAACAGCTTGCCAAATTTACATTACATACGTGCAAATTCTCTTGCAATTTCGAGTTTCTCTAAAACCCATAGAAAAAGAGCGACAACAACTGCCTATCACTATGTTCTCTCCTGAACAAACACACCTGCACCGCGGACTTCAAAAGAAGAAAACACTGCAAAGCGGAGTCAGGATGTAGCGGCTCAGTATGAAGAGCAGTGAAATACACCTGAGTCACTATTTGTCTGACTGTACTTTGTATTTTTTTCATAATCATTTTAAATTTTCTCCCGTTTAATCCTATTACTCTCGGGTCGCGGTGGGCGGGGCTAATCTTCGCGATTTTAAGTCTTCTGTCCACATTGATTATTAAGATTATTATTTGACGGTACAGTACAGAAGTTATTTGTTGAAAAAAAATTTCTAAGGTACTTTTATTTGTGAAACAAATGCTTGAGCCTGTAAAATGGTTTGTTCTTTCTTTTCAATGTATAATAGAGTTTTAATTGTATAATACTTGTTAAAAAAATAGAGGTTTCTACTTCACGGATTTTGCCTATCTCGGGTTCTTTTTGGAACGTAACCCCCGCGAAAAACAAGGGTTTACAGTATACAGGTTACTTAGCATAGATAAATTTACCTATTGAACAAATCACTTCAACTTGAACAGGAAAAGAAAACTAAAATGATCTCAGTCCCTTCAGTTAAACAGAAACGAAAAATGTCTTCTTTTTTGTTGCAGCCCCTTCTTAACTTTTGTACTTTCGTATTAATCAGAGTCTTTGATGCACATTCATCTTTTGGGAACCTGGGGCCTGTTGCACAAAAGTTGGATAAGGGATTAAGCCAGGATATCTTGGTGATCCTGGCTCCGGTTGCACTAAAGCTGGATAGGGGGGCAGGAGGATATGTTATGGTATAAATTACCATGGAGATTTATTCTGTGGAGCTAGCCTGCTCCAGACCAGGCTAAATTCCAGGATCTATTTAATCTCATCCCTAATGTCAGTCAGCAGTCGCCACAAATGGAAACCAATAGTTATTTCACTGCTCACTATACATTGTTATCACATACAACTAGACCCACTGACATTATTTAAACGTTTGTGATCATTCATTTCAATCATTTTGGATAAATAATGAGTTTTAGATGATGTTGCTATCATTAGATAATTTTCAGTTTCCCATAGACTATAAGGCTATATATAAACTGATAGAATATTAGGGCCACAGAGGGAAAACAAAGACAAGTCATAATATTGTAACCAGTTGTTTTAAAGGAGGACAGTTGTTAAAATGACAGATGTGGGGCATTTCGTGAAATTGTACTTCAGTATTGTTCCGTGAAGTAGAAACCACACATCCCCAAAAACCTGCACTTTTGCAGCTAGTGGGCGTACTTCACCTTGTCCTACTTGTTTTCCCAAATAAGTAATTGTGGCCTTACCAAACTCACATTTTGCAAGATTTAGGGTAAGGGAGGCGCCACAAAGACGGCTGAAAATATCAGACAAGGTTTCCAGATGTTCCGACAACGTTGAAGAATAGACAACCACATCATCCAAGTAAGCCTCGCAGTTCTTAACTCAAAACAATACTGTATGCATCAGTCGTTGGAATGTTGCGGGAGCATTGCATAACCTGAATGGCATGACAGTATACTGGAGGAAGTGGTCAGGTGTAACAAACGCAGAGATCTCTGAGGCACGTGGTGTCAATGGCACTTGCCAATAACCCTTCAGCAGGTCTAATTTTGTTACAAAGTTGGCTAAGCCAACTCTATTAATACAATCTTCCATCCTTGGAAGAGGAAACGAATCGAACAAACCTTGGTGACCGCATTTACTTTTCTGTAATCGATGCAAAAACGAAATGTGCAATCTGGTTTTGGGACCAAAACACATGGTGAACTCCAAGCACAACTGCTCTGAACAGCCAAGCCATGTTCGAGGAGGTAGCTCACTTCCTGATCCATTATAGTCCGTTTAGTCGGATTAACGAGATAAGCGTGTTGTTTAATAGGTCTCCGACCTTCCACATCAATGTCATGACTCAGAACAGACGTCTGACGAGGATGATCGGAAAACAACAGTAAATTATCTTCAATCAAACGGATGATGTCACCACTAGCAGGTTGAGACAAATAAGACAAAAAACTGTCCAGTTGGCTTAATATTTCAGAATTCCCCAAACAAGCGGTAGGTATAGTTCCACTTTTCTCTATAAGTCCATCCTCTGAAATATGATATTCTGAGGGACGAGTACACATGGAGACCGAAATTATTGGAGGACACCAGAAGTACAGCTTGAGTCCCCTCTGGAAAAGTAACGCTTCAGCATGTTGATGTGACAAACTCGAGATTTCTTATTCCGGTCATGAATTTGGACAAAATAATTGGTGTCATTAATTTTCTTCTCCACCTCATACGGTCCTAGTCATAATGTGACTTCATTTTTAAACTGAGCATTTGCCAAGTTCTCCTTTGCCAACTGACACACATGTTGAAGACGCTCCCGAAAATTACTAACGTAATCCAACACATTACATTCAACATGAGATGTTTCCAGCCACATGTCTTTTAGAGGTTGAAGAGGGCCACGCACCTTGTGTCCAAATATCAAAGCTGCAGGACTAAAACCAAGAGATCCTGAACAGTCTCTCTGACAGCAAAAAGTAAAAGTGGAAGACCCTCATCCCACTCTTACCAGACTCAAGACAGTTGTAAGTGTGGATCCGTCTAATTTCTGAAATACACACTTAAGCTGTAGAGTCAGAACTTATAGTTGACGCGTCTTTCGTTAATGAACTTACACAGTCCAAGTTCTTCGTTTTGAATGTTTAATTCCCAAAAAAGGCTGTTACAAAAATGTAAATACAAAAAACATATAAACAAAGGAACTTTAAGTACGGTCAAAAACTAGTGCGCTCTCTAGCTCTCCAGCTTCGCAAAATGGCCCAAAACGAACCTACTCCACTTACGTCATACCTCTTCAGCCAATAGAACAGCTGGGCTCCAAAGTTGACCTACATATCAGTACCAACACCTTAGAATGTTTAAAATGGCTCTAACATAACCTGCCCCTAATTGATAAGTATGAAAACTTATCTATTATCAACACAAACACAAAGAGCCATTACACTGTGTACGATAACACAAATCTATCAAAGTTGTATGCATTTGCATAAGGCACAACATAAATGTCTGCTACTCGTTCAGTCGATTAACCCTTGTGATGCCTCCTCCAAGAGACATATCTTGGTGATGGGTCTCTCCAATGTGCCTGTTTTTGTCTGGACGATGACGCTCCGCACCGCCCCCTTTGAGTCGGGCATGGTCTTGACTACTTTTCCTAATCAAGCAGGAATTCCGTGGTGCAGAGGAGTCTACAATGGTCTAACATCTCTCCCCAGCTGTGGCTTCTTCTTGAAAGGCTCCATTTTGCCTTTCCTGTAAAAAGAGCAGATATTCCTGTGTCCATCTGCGGGAACAAATCTGCCATGTACTGAATCTGTTTCCATCTTCGGCGTATAGATGTCGTCCTTAGAGAAGATGCCTGGGGGAATATTTGGTTGCATTCTCATTGTCAGCAGATGACTTCAGGGTCCAGCTTCAGATCGTTAGGAGTCGTTAGATATTTATTTGTCGTTATGGGTCTGCTGTGTAGTGCTTTCTTCACATAAAGTGTCTGCAGTCCTTCATAAATCCATAATCTGCTGTTTTAAGGAACTCAAAGCCTTCTGACTGGCCCAGTATTTGGCATCCCAAACACCTCCGTGATGGGATGCGGCAGGGGTGTTAAATATCCACTGTACTCCTCGTTTGATCATAGATCCTTGGATCTTTGTCTGGTTTAGATCTTGCATTGCTTCTCTTAGTTCTCTCTCTGCAACAACAAAATTTGTGCCATTGTCTGAACGGAGGATAGATACTTGACCTCTTCTGCTTACTAAAGCGGCGTAATGCGTGATGCGCTTGAACTGGTGTCAGTGAGTATACTACTTCTATATGGACTGCTCTGCTGTAGCATGTAAACCATACCTTTTTTGCTCTACAACCTCTGCTGACCTCAGATGGTCCGAAGAAGTCCACACCGGTATTTTTGAAGGGGGGCTTGTCTGGCAACACCCGATCTTCCGGCACATCAGCCATTTTTTGTTAACATGCCTTTGCATGTAGTTTTCTGCATATTCACGCTTTACTCAGATGTGCTTCTGTGGCTGGGCAGGCTTTGGGTATCAAAATTTTTTGTCTCAGTCTACAGCGAGAATATAGTTTCTTCCGAGTCCTGTCTCTTCGTGTATTTGACGGAGTATGAGCTTGGAAATCCAATCATCTTTATGCAGGATAGCTGGATGTCTGGCGTCCAGTGGCATTGCGGCTCGACTCAACCGACCACCCACTCTTATCACGCCATCTTTCAAGCCAAGGGATCAACGAAGATATATTATCCTTTCTCATGACCTCTTCCATCTTGCAAAGCTTTCATCCTCTGCGCCCTTTCCGTTTCTGGCTCAGGCAGTGCTCCCAACTCTGCCTTGGCGAAGTCGTCTGTTGTGGCTGGCTTGTGTTTTGTAACTTTGCGCTGCGCACCAGGCATCCTCTGTTGGAACACTCGTCTGTTTCGGTATTCAACTTCGCGACGTGGGCGTTTTTGGCTCCTTCCTTTTTGTCTCCAATTGGCAACATCTCTAGCAAAGCGCATTAGCCAACAGCGGCTTTTGAGCTGGTACCAGCGAAGGTGGGTCACAAGCTGGGTCACTGCATCCAGTTTTCATCAACAGCCCCAACACTTGGGCTGATCTTTTGACCTCTGGATCTTCTGTGTCAGAAATCAATTGATCTGGTCGTTCTGGCCATTCGCCGTTTGGTTTCAACAAGTGCGGTCCCTGAATCCAGTTTTGGCTCTGAAGCAGGCCGTCTGGCTTAAACCTCGAGCTGGATCAACAGGGTTATCTTCAATATTCATACTTCCATTGGGACAGGTGTGTGGCCTCTTTGATAGATGAGACACGGTTTGCAGCGAATGTTTTTGTATCGTGCAGCATCGTTTTCTATATACTTGAAACAGTGGTGCTGTCTGTCAGAAGATGGGTTGGTCAGCTCCTTTTGCAATTCATTTACTAGCATAGGTCCATCTTTACTGCTACTACGGCTGCTGTCAACTCCATCCTGGGAATGGCCAACCATCTTAAGCGGTGCCACTCTTGACTTTCCATCAGGAATGAAACAAACTTCTGGCCATTTTCATTTGTCAGCAGCAGGTAGGATACGGTACCATAGCCATTATTGCTAGCGTCTGAGAAGTGGTGAAGCTGTGCTGTTTTGATCACACCAAATCCTGTGGGTTTGATGCACCTTTTGATGCAAAGATGACAGCTTCTGCAAACCAGTCAACCACCTTTGCCATTTCTTTGCTTGTTCTTCTGACACTTCCTCATCCCAAGACCTTTTTTCTTTGCAGAGATCCTTAAAGAATCTTGGCAGTTAGGATGAGGTGCCCAAGGAATCTGTTGAGTCATAAACTGAACTTTCTAGCTGTGAGATTCCTCTTCTGGTGCAGTTTCTGCTGTACCAATCCTGAACTAAATGTGTCGATTCTGTACTTTCCTATTACTAAGCACCTCTCAGTTAGTAACTGATCGTTGTCCAGATCGAGATCTTTAATTCCTGAAGCCCTTTCTTCTTCTGGGATTGACATTAGGAGTGCTCTGGAGTTGCTTGCTCAAGTTAAATCCTCCGCTGAGCACAGTGCTCTCAAGTTCTTTGACAGCTTGATGGCCAGCTCATCAGATAAACTTGCACTGAGCTCCAGGCGATACCAACATAAAAGTTGTTCAGGATACGATTTCACCACCAGTTGCAGCTAGTTTCTTCCATCTTCTTCCATTTTCTCAGGCATAAATGAGGCACAACTTGGGGAGTTGCTCCGAACAGATGCATGTGCATTCACAGCAATCTGCTAGTTCTAAACTCAAGTCACCATTTGTACACGACATAACTAGTCTGAATCTTCATACGGGTACCTTCACTTGATAAAACATAATCTATGTCTGCCATCATACCCCGCAATTATCCTTCCTAGATCTTATATAGACTCCTACAGAGTATTTTATGGGTTTGGGCCTTGAAGAAGGTGATTGTTCAGCGATACTCCTTGATATAAAGCAACTGATCGAAGACAAATCTTAATTCTTCTTTTTGAAATTGTGAAGACTCTTACATGATGAGGAATAAACCATACTTTCCCATCTCCTGACCCTAACTCTCCATGTGGTACTCTAATTTGGCATATTTTTTGTACAGCAAGTCTTTCATAAGTTGTTATACTCTGTGGAAGTCAGGACAAACTTCCTTTTAAGGCTTATCAAGAAATTAAGCTGTTCTGCAGAGATCATTATGAGCATTTCTTTGTTTTTGTCCTTCAGTGGTAGTCCGGTTGGTAGTGACCATTGACTAAATTGCACTGAACCTTTCACTGAATCAGGGGCAAGTGGTCCTCTTGAGACATCTCCCCGGACCTTTCATGACATTCTCTTTCTGGGAATTCTGCATTGTACAATTAGGTCATGATTTTCAATGCCTGGCCCTGCAGAAATGTGATTGACTTCAGATGGGTTGCCCTGCATGGTAAGCTGCAGCAGGGGTTCTGGGTAGACCTGACAACCCCATCAAGAGGTTCTTGCTGCATATGGTCCATCACCTCTGCTGTTTTATTATCTGCTTTGAGGCTCCAAGGCTTTATGGACATTTGTGCCAGCCAAACGACCGATGTCTTAGCCCGATGTGTGTGCGTCGTGCTTCCTGGAGGTAGGGCTACTGATCCACGTCTGCCTGAAGAGAAATGTTGCCTTTTTTGACTGGTATGCTTGGCTTGGGGTAAACACTGGTGGGAGATCCAAGTAGTTCTCCTCATTCAAGCCACACACTTCCAGATCTGTCAATACGTGAGTACTAACTTTCTCTTCGGCTCCCATTGTAGTGAGTAAGAGCTCTGTCTTCCTTCCCTCATGAGTTAGCTGATACTTTCTTGTTAGTACAAAAGGTGGCATGCTTCCTGGGTCAGCAATTGCATGGGCAATGTATTAAATTTGTCACTTCTTTGTTCAACTACTGGCACTATGGAGTAAATGGTTTCAATGTTACTGATTTCTACTTAGTTTCTTTTCTGCCTCAATTAGGGCACTTGTCACCTCTGTGATGATGTCTCTGTCCTCATCTTCATCTCGTTCTACTGGGACTGAGGCGTCCTTTGGTACGTGCAAGATACTTGGGTGTTTTCCTGAACATTCTGTGCATCGGATTCTCCTGCGACAGTCTTTACTCGGATGACCTTGTGTAAGACAGCCAAAGCAGAGTCCTTACTACTTATTAAGAAATTGTCTTCCTCTTCTTTTGCCCTTTGTTCGCTATCTCTCTCGCAGACCCCTCCTAAGCCATGGGTCCTTGCAGAAAATGCAGGGGGCTTGAAAAGCATTGAGTGGTTTTACTGCACCTTGCTGTACTTGCTGTGTTTTTGGAGTTCCTGGTGAGGAGACGTGTAGCAAAGATTTTAGGGGCACTTCTCTTGATCATTTATCCTTCTTTAGCACTTTCCATCATGCTTACATCAAGATATCTCCAAAAAATTGAATTAGATTAATAACCTCAGCTTGATGATTTATAAAATCCACCATCAAGTAACCTTGCTCTTCTTCTTGTTTTTGTTTGTATTTCGTATGATTGATTTCTCCACCTCTCCTTCAGTTTATAGGGAAGTTTTGAGATGACAGTCTTCATATTGCTAGGATTGTCCATCTCCTCCATGAACTCAATATCATTCATGGTGTTTCTGCAGCTTATCAGAAAGAGTGCATACCCATATAGCTTTCTTGTCTTCCGTTTTTATCTGTGGCCATTCGAGTGCTTTGTTCATAAAGGCTGTAGCTATTCTAAGTTCATCCCCATAATGCTGTTGAAGGAGCCTTCTTGCCTCTTTATAACCTTCATTAGGATTCATGTGTTCACAGCTACGAACCAGGTCATGAGGTTCTCCAAACTGTTGAAGGTATAGCAATCTCTCCTGTTGACCTGCAGTTTTACTCTCGATAGTTTGCTCAAATGGAGAACCTCATGACCTGGAAGATGCTCTCAGCTCTCCAGCCGCCAAAATATTTAAAAGCAGACCCCTCCACCTCACGTCATACCTCTTCCAATAATAGAACAGCTGGGCTCCAAAGTTGACCTACATATCAGCGAGTACCAACATAGAGATGTTTAAAATGAAGCTCTAACACAGTATTTTAGCCAGAATGAACTTTAGGGTCTGATAAGGATGTTCAGTGCACCCTGGGACTCGGGATAGCATGGACCTGATTTGATGTTTAATCTTTGGTTCAACCGAAAGCACTTGTGCGAATACCACGAGACATGAAATTTGTTCCTTGAATGCACTGTTTGAATAAGCAGCCAGGCAACCCGAAGTTGGCACAATTTATAAGCGCTTTCAGAATAAACAGCATGGTATGCGCAATAGGATAGCCTCTGTGAAAAGCAGTGTATTTACATCACCGTTAAGATGATTGTTGTGGTTAGTTTTGGCAGAGGACCCACACAGTCCAACAAAACACATTTAAATGGCTTTCCCAGAACAGCAATTGGCTTTAACGGAGCTTGTGGAATAGGCGGTTTGGTTTTTCCCACAAGCTGACACGTGTGGCATGATCGACAATAGTCTGCTCGTCAGATCGTAATCCGAGCCAAAAATTATACGTATCTGGGGTGGTTATGTCTTTTTAACACCTAGATGTCCAACTATGAGCTGCTATGTGCAAGACTCAAGTACCGGCAGTCCACAAGAAATTCGCCAACTTTTTCAGTTGGTCAATGTTGTCCAAGTCCCTTGTATCTTGAGTCAAGCGTCTCATCAAAATGCCATTTTTCCACAAAATATATCACATTTTGGCATCTTTGCCATCGTTATCTACAGCAGAGTGTAGGGATAATTTGTTGCACTGTTATCAACATCATCTCCTAATAACTTTCAAAGTCATATTGTCATTGTTGTAATTGGTAGGACCCCCAAAAGCAGGAATCTGACTCCGAACAGTTAAACAGTTTATTCTTCACAGGACAAAGAACAGAATTGAACCAGGCAGCTGAATCAGGGAGCTGAACTAGAAACATAACTGGCTGTTCTTT
Source organism: Oryzias sinensis (assembly GCA_037389245.1). Classification (NCBI taxonomy): domain Eukaryota; kingdom Metazoa; phylum Chordata; class Actinopteri; order Beloniformes; family Adrianichthyidae; genus Oryzias; species Oryzias sinensis. The sequence continues at coordinate 3,202,236 of CM074492.1, forward strand.
CCTAAATCTCTCCAGCGGTTATCAGTCTTATGGAGGAAATTAATTCCTCTGGGTGGAAGTTTCATCACGAGCAGCTAGTTCGTCTTTAATCTCTCTCTAAGACCCAGGTAAAATATTCGGTGAGCCTTTTTATCCACCACTCCATGGCGGAATCGCAATCGAATTGAATCGAAACTCCGGCGGGACCTTGGCGTAGAGCAAGTAGCTTTCAGTCTCTTTTTCTGGAGGATGATCAAATCTTTGAGCATTTCAGCGTGAATAAAAGCAAGAGTGCAATGAGGAGAATACTGCAGCCTAATACAACAACCCAGGCAAGCTTTTGCTACCAATAAACTCATGATGAACGCTACTTTGGATTTTTCAGAGGAATAAGTGAGAGGTTGCTGATCGAACACAAGTCTACAGTGAGGATAAATGATTTGCATAGACCTGCTCTCTCAGATTACCTGCTGGGAGTGAGGGATATGAAGGAGCTCATAGGAGATGATGCAAAACGTGAGCAGGTGCGGAGCTGGATCCACTGCCCGATCTTGGCTTGAACAGGATCGAGGGATCTTCCTGAGGTGAGTTGAGCAGACTTTCCTCCTCAGCTGGCTGCTGAAGCGATTTATTCGGTGTAAAAAAGATGTTGAAAGGTGTTCATGATCTCTAGAAGTCAACAAAACCCCTTGGGGCGAAGGCATGTTGCTCTTCTACTCAGGGGTCCATATTCTGGCCGGATTATTCTGTTATGGTGAGCGGTAGGACCCCAAAGCAGAATCTGACTCTGAGGGCAGTTAAACAGTTTATTCCTCTGGGACCAGGAAACCCAGAATTAGACAGGCAGCTGAATCAGGGGCTGAACTAGAAACCACAGATATAGAGCAATGGAAAAGTAATCTAATGGAGAAGCAACAGGCTCGGGCATTTAAAGACATTGATGAGATGAAGATCCAGATTATTGCCATGTAAGGCACCAGGAAAAGTCAACCCGCCCACCTGGTCACACTGATCTCCGAGTGATGTAAAAGTCTCACTTTCTAAAATGTGTATAAAAGGCCTCAGACAAATCTATTGTTTCACCCATCTTACGAGCCTGTGCGCGTGTAATTGCACATACAGGAAACCCATTTGGCATGGAGTTTTGGCATGGATTGGCACTAGATGCAACAGAAGGTTTTTCAACAACTTCTGGTAATGAAACCTGCACCGCCAAAGTCATTTCCAAGAATGAATGAGCAGGCACCTTCGTTACAATATTTGCTTGTGCTTTGTTAAATATTAGTCAGGGACCATACCATTCTGCAGGATGTTCTTGTATTTGATTTTGACCTGCTGCCATGTCCGTTTTGGCCCACGTTTATATTTAATCTACATCCATGCACTGCAATGCGCGCACACGCACACACACACACACACACACACATTCTTTATCACAAAAACATTTAATGGAGTCACATTGACAAAAATGACTTGGTATTTTTGTATCGTTTTCAGTAAAAATATAAAAAAAACACTTAAGATGTATTTTCTTGATTTTCTTAATGACCTAGCAAAATAAGTAGAGGTTTAGACCAAAAATATAAACTTCAAGTAAATGTGTGCTTAAAACAAGCAAAAAAAAAAATGTAAATATCTGTCAATATGATAAGAAAAATTCTCTTGAAATAAGTTTACTTTTTCCATAGACACTTACTTTTAGCAAAGTTCTCTTGTTTCAGTGGTGGAGTTGTTTGCTTATTTTCCTAGGTTATTTTGCTCTATAAAATATTTAAGATTTTTTTTAAATTTTTCTTTTGAATGAAAACAAGACAAAAAGCGGTTTCGGTTTCTTTGCCTTGTGGTTTCTTTCCTTTGTTCTGGAAGTGTTTTTGTGTATAACCTGTTTTATTTTGTAGTGTTTCTGAACCCCAGCTCCACCTCCATCTTTGACATGGAGTCATGACAGAGGAGTCATCTGGCAGAAATTTCGCCCTTCTCGGCGATCCGTCGTGGTTCGAGTGGACCTGGAAGCACCCCAACCGGTCTTGCGTCTAGGAAGGTGCGGATCTATCCGACCCACGTTCTGGCTCGAGAGGTTACCCGGTCCCACCACGGCTCCCATTCCTGCTCCCAGGAGAAGTGCAGACCTGACTTGTCCCTTCCAGGAAAGGTCCTGAACCAGGGGTGGCGGTTCAGAGTGCTGTCACCCCAACCCCTCCTGCACAGGACGCCTGGCGAAACCCCCTTCACGGACGCCTGGCAGGCTACACGGGCCTTGCGCTTGGCCCCCTGCACGGACCCTGAGCGAACCCCTACACGTGAGACCCTGGCACTGCAGACCAGCAAACCAAACATACACAGGACACAAACATTACATGGACCTTGAGGCCGAACCGCCTACATGACCCTGAACCCTTTCCCCTGGTTTATTGCTTGAATTATAAGTTTTACTTTAGTTCCCATCGTTCCTGAGTGTTTCCACCTGTGTCTCGTTTGTCTGCATGTATTTAAGTCTTGTCATTCCCTTCCTCTTGTGCTGGTCCTGGTTGTGGTGTGCCTTCCTGGTTTTGTTCTGTATTTCTTTCGAGTATTCTAGCCTGCTTAAGCAATGTTTTAGGTTTTGTAGTTTTTTTTGTTATTAAACCCTCCATTCCCTGCATCCTCCTGCCTCCTCTCCTCTACACGCCTGGGTGCTTCCCTTCTCCCCCAGCCAACGTATGGACCAGCCAATCTGTACCCAGCAGAAGGACCTGTTTCTGGTGGACCCCTGAATGATTAGATCCCTCCTATTTTTGTGAGTCGTCTATTTTCAGAGGCTGACCATCCATGTAACGCCGCTTGCAGTCTCATCGTAAGTCTCTTCTATTTCTTGGATGGAGCCAGATGTTCTCGGCATCAGTCCTTCTGAGACACTCTCTGGATAGTTTTTTTGGCTCTAGAGGACTTTCACGGGGAGGGATGAGAATTGAGACCAAGTGGGCCTTGAACTGCCTGGCTCCCTCTATCTTTGGGCAAAGTCATCTGGCAGTGGGGGGCCTTGCCAGCGTCCGCCGCCGCCTGGCGTCCCGTCGTGGTTCGGAGGTGGACCTGAAGCCTCCCAATCCGGTCTTAGCCAATGGAGGTGCCGGACTATCACAGCCGTTCAAGCTCCGAGGAGAGCGCCCGGTCCCTGACCGTTCTGGCTCCAGGAAGTGCAGACCAACACCCGACCTTTCCCGCTCAGAAGGGTCCTGGGCCGAAGGGATGGGGACAGAGATGCTACATGCACGGACGCCTGGCCGAGCCCCCTGCCGGGCGCCTGGCCTGGGCCCCCTGCACGGACCCTGAGCAGGCCGTGCCGCGGACCCTGGCCGCTTGCTGCGGACCATGAGCCTCTCTGCGCCGGGGTATTTCCCTTCTCCCCCGTCACAAAAAATACTAAATAAAGACATTTTTGCAGTCCAGTGAGCAAATGACCTTGGGTCCTTTGAAAGCTAGCTATATAAATGAAAGTGATTATTAGCCTAGCTCATCATATTCAAGAAAAGTTTATTTATCTCATAATTTTTCACAATTGTTTCATTCTATCAAAACTGCTTTGATAACAAAGCAGGGGAAACACAAAAAAAAATGGTGGACAACATAAAAAGCAGAGTCCAACGGCTAAGATTAAACCGTACTAAAACTGCAAATTGGTTTCCTACCAAGCTTAATGAATCCGTGTCTGCTCATCCTGGCTTGGTCTTTGTGCAACCAATTAAGCCTGGACGCACATGTTTTGGCTTTATTGAGCTCAGCTCAGTCATTTATCCCAGATGTCTTAATTCTACTTACGTACCTTCGCCTCTGAAGTTGTTTGGCAGTGTATCTCTGTTGATACTTGAGGGTCTCAGCACTGTTTAAATCTACCCAGAGTTCTCCTCGAGGAATTAGCATGAGGCAGTGTTTAAAACAGGGTTTATTATGTACAACCCACCAGAACTGGCAGCAAAATAAAACAGACATGCAGTGGCGATTTTGATATAAATGAAATGGGTGGTGGCCCAGGGCGGCACTTCATAGAGGCTGGCATTTTTCGTGCCTGCAGAGTGTCTTCTTTAAAAAGGAGACTTTGAGCTTTTATTTTGACATGTCTGCTTGTTTTATTCATATTTATGTTCAAAAAGTTCAGTTTAAAAGGTTTAAAAGTTTAGCCATAGTGTGTTCAGTAGAAATGTCTATCTTCTGCGGCTAAAACCCTAAAGCGTGTTTTAAATTTAGTCCCTGTGTGACTGAGAGTTTGCCCCCCCTTTATCTGAGTCTAGAAAAATTCATGCATTTTTTTGTGTATAAAATAAAAAGCTAAATAGAATGAACTTAACAGAATGTTGTCAAATTTTTGTTTGTGTGTGTAGAGAGAGTCTTCAGGGTTACTCCTGAGATGAGATGAGAGCAGAACTGCACTGCAGACATGCATCTAAAGACTTCTAAAAGTATGAACATAACTTGCTTACAAATATAAACTAAATTAGACAAATAAAAAGCACACAAACCTCGTGTTTGACTTCCCACGAGGGTAATTGCTCATTTGCCTTGAGGTTCCTCTCACTTACTAAATAATTTACATTGATAATTTGTCTAAATTTATGTGATTTTCTACTGGTCTACCAGAGATTCTAGCAACGGCTGCAACGATGCGCTGATAGGTGTGCAGTTCAATGGAGTCCGTGTGGAACTTTATTGACCTTTGGTCCTCATGCTTTAACCACTGGATGGTGTCGCAAATTAAAATACAATGTAGAACAGATAAAACACAAAAATTTTGGGGCTGTTACACATCATTCCACAATGATGTCATAAAAAGGTTATTATAGAGGTTTTGTCACATGACATCATCATCCCACAATGATGTCGTCATATTAGAAGAATGATGATGATGTCATGTGACAGCATTATTTCCCCCTAATTGACTCCATCAGTGTGGGGAGTATGATGTCATATGACACATTATTATTCACATTGACATCATCAGTAGCTGCATTCTTAACCTCCGCAAATACTCCTTTGTACATCTGGAGAATAAGAACTTGAAAACGTCTGTGGAAAAGAAATTCAAGACAATGCAGAGATTTTTTGGGAAGATTCGAAAGTGGTTTGAAGTAGCCTTTAAACAAAGTTAAGCCTCTTGACATTTCTGAGCAACAACCCACAGCTAGTTGTTCAAAGGATTTACCAGAGAGAGCGACTAACCAAAGCCCAGAAGAAGCAGATCACAGCGACAATTCTCTAGATGTGACTTCATGGGATTTTGAAAATAAAGACATTTCAACCACAAAGACTTTTAAATTTAATTTGAGAGCAAAGGTCTCTGAAGGCTTATCAGAATGTTCAGATTACATTTCACAAATCATGGGGGAAACAAAAGGAAAAATCACCAAAACCCATAAACTATCAAATTGAAGAAACAAATTTAGAAATGTTGAAAGACATTTTGGAAGAGTAGAAATGAGACCTGCTAGGGGGTATTTCCAAAATTTAGAATACTTTTCAGGAGAAAGCTTCAATGGGATTGATTGAGCCTCTAATTATATACAAAATCTGGAGATTTATAATTTCCTTATTTTGGCCATGATGTATTGCGATCACTTTAGCAAATAGTATGATGCTTCAATGTGAATTCATGCCCTCTTTGGATTCTGTTATACAGAACATTTCTCTCCCAAGAATGACAAATAACCTAAAACTATTGCGATGGAATATTGGAAGTTAACAATCCTTAAAAGACTGCCTTCTGTGCAGATTATCGCGACAATGTACAACCCAACCTACTTGAGTTTGTAAATCTCAAGGTCAAGGAATTTAACAATTCAGAATGCTTAGCTGAGTTCACTTCTGCAATATATGAAGATTTCTGGCACCTTACTCTCAGCTTATTCAAACGGTAGTATATCTTCTGGAGAAAGCAGTTCTCCAGACCAGACAGTTCATGGCAGAAGCGTGCAGATCATCACTTTCAGATGCTCTTTTAAAAGTATTTTATTGTCGAGATGAATAATATTTCCTCTGCTGCATCACCGATGCTCTAAATAAGGCTTTTCTGTAGTGACAATACGCGTCATTGTGAAACCAAATTTAGATGCTGTTGTGAAGATGAGAAAGCACTGATTTTATGAGAAAGCGTGGATGAAGTGTTAATTCAAAAACAGGAGAAAATCAAAAAAAAAGAGCCTCCCGTTAACAACTGTAGGAGATAGAATTACGCTTTCATTGATGGTTTCAAGAATGTTTATCGTTCTGGTTTTGTTTCTGGAAAACATTTTATGATTGCAAATTACTAACCGTTCAAAAACTACCTTTAAGAAACTTGTACAGGGAAGCTCTATTAAAAATGATCTTCTATCACCCAGGAATGAGCCAAGAAGGATCTAAAAGCGGATAAAATGCCACCTTTGCAGAAATAGGGAATTAGAACAGAGAGAGAAGAGAGCAAAGGCAAAAAAGGTCATGAAACTATATCCTGTTTTTTAATTGCAGCGTCAGCAGCAAGAGGAAAGAGAGAAATCAGAAATTTGAAATTAAGACAGTCCAAATTCAAAGTGATAACACTGGTGGTTCAGAAATTACTGATGGACTTAGGCTGTGTGGAGCTGATTTGTAGAAAAATTCTGGAAACAAACGTTGATGAGAGCATGTGAAGGATTTGGACACACTCCATGAAAGGGTTTCAAGGAACTCTGTGAAAAGATAATAATGAAGAGTCGAGGATGCCTTCAATGACAGATATAGGAAGTGATCTGCTAAATGAAGAATGCTTCAGATTTCATGGGGGTGCATGGAAAAATTCTAGGAGAAGCCTTGTGTCATAAAATGCGTTTTCTGAGAAAAAAAGACAGAGCAGCCCTCTTCACCCAGAAATAGAACTTAAGAAATGGTGGAAAGAATTGAAAATGTATTCAAAAAATCTAGTTCTAAGACTGAACTGTCAACAGAGAAAGTAAGAGGAATCCGTCCAGAAACTGATGCTGCTGTTGTTTCCAAGAAACTACTAGCCAGTTCAAACTTTGTGAAGGTGATTTGTAAGAAAAGATTCTGAAAACAAATAAAATCGAATTGAGCTGAAAGACTTGGACACACTTCATGAAAGGAGTTTCAGAATCTCTTTTGAAAAAGAATGGACAAAGTCAGAATGATACAGTCAATGAGAATTATAGAAATTGATCAGCTTTCTTCCACAATGATTGATACTAGGATTTCATCAAATGCATAGGAGATCTACAAATGAGCCTTGTGTCAAAACATTCTCTGCAAATTGGAGAGGATGTTTTATGACTTTTTAGTTGTAGGAAAAAAATAAATTAGATAGTTAATTTAGATAATTAGATTTTTATTTGATAGGTTAAACAAAAGCAGTCAACTAGGTTTGTCTTTTCTTTTATTCTTTTTTTATATATATTTAAAATATTGTTTTTAAATAGTTCTTAGTAAATTACTTCTTAGGTTAATAAGTTAATTAGCCAAAATTAATAATTGAAAAAAAACAAATGGTGGCTGCGTTGGTCCTGTTGGGTTTCTTTATTGGCCTACAAGTTGCAGACTTAATGGAAATTATCTTATATATTTACATTTTCATTTTCTTATAATAGATTTTTTTGTTTGAAAATGTAATGATTTTTTATATATAACTCTTAGTCACATTAATAGGAATTTTTTTATTTAGATTAGTAGGTTAAAAAAAGCAGTGAACTGGATTTGTCTGTTCTTTTATTCTTAAAAACATTTCCCTGTTTATCCAAGAGGCTTTTAAATTCTATATCTGAATCATCAGAACTGAGACAGACTCTAAAAACAAAAGTTTTTATGAAAAACTAAATAAATACTAATATTTTTAAATGTAAGTCTCAAGTCTGAATCTTAGTCATTAGAACTGAGTAGTATGTATTTTAAAAAAGAATGTCTAAAAAATATATAGATACCCAAAAAATAAGAGGATTGAAAGAACAGTTGGTAAAAGGTCCTTTTTTGTACCAGTTCTTAGTAAATTTATTTCTTAGGTGAATAAAGTTAGTCACCAAAAAGACTTATTTAAAAATGGTGGCCTGTTAGTTTGCTGGATTGCTTTGTAAGGCCTACAGCAGGAGTGTCAAACTCATTTTCACCGAGGGCCACATCAGCACAGTGGCTGTCCTCAAAGGGCCAGAGAGAACTTATACATGTTACTAAATGTAATGAAAAATAAACTACTCCTTAATGTTAAATTACTCATTTATTTATTAATTATAAGTTTTTAAAGGGACAATTACAGTTGCATAGAAAACATATGTTTGCTTGTTACTTTAACATAAATCCTTTTACATTTGATTCTGTCAGGTTAGGTTATATGGACAGTGTTTGAGTCCTAATGTATAGTTGCCCAATCCGATATTTCAAGTCTGGTTCCCCCTAGATATGAATGAATAATCACCAATTTGGAATATGTATTCTAATAAATGAAAACAAATACTTTTATGCTCTCACGGGCCACATAAAATGACATGGAGGGCCACATTTGGCCCACGGGCCTCGAGTTTGACTCATGTGGTAGGTCAAGTTTCACGTTCTACTAATGTTAGATTATTCTAAAGCCTTTGTGTTTGTACACTGTACATAAGTGACATTTTTACTTTATCCATTGATCTGTGTTTAGTACAGTCTTGCTTTTCCCCATGGAGGTTCATGCTGAGTTTGGACCGCTTTATCATACACAACATTGCAGCACTATGCCTGATGTTCAGAAATTACTTCTGCTTTAACAGTCATTATCCAACTTAGCTGGCTTCAGATCTGGAGTTTCTGCAAAGGTACATATTTATTAGTGCGGTCATGCGATTCATTTTTGGGTGTGATTTCGTTAATCATAAACTGTGATTAATTAATGTAAGAACCCTGGGCTGCTCATCCCTGGTTGTTGAAATCTACCAGCCTGCCTGTTTTCCCACTCTCCTTGATTGACTTGGTGCTGATTACCTGGACCAGGTGTGTTTATTCAATCAGAATGTGGAGACAAGTGGTTGAGCTGATCAACCGCTAGCAGGGCTTGGAGATCTGGTCACCACCCAGTCAGGGTGGTAGACCTTGAGGACCAGGAATGAGCAGCCCTGGCTAACCAAATAGAGTATTTTGCTGTGAAAAGCGTCATTTTGGGGTAATTATTCAATTGAAAATGCACAATTGTGGCACAGAAAAAGTTAAAGTTTTCTTACTATAACAGACTTTTTCCAACCTTTACTTTCTTACCACTTAATTCTGCAGTCTCAAACAAAACACAGTCGTAAGCCGAAGTGCTCTAATTTAGTACCACTTGCTTCTAGGTTGAAGTGCTATCTTTTTTGCGTGCCATCTATTGTCAATTTACTCATGCTAGATTTTAATGTCCTTGTTTTACAGCATATGTCCTGAGATGTGCCATTCTACCTGGTTGGGATCAAATTTAAGAGGCCAAGCTCAAGAAAGCCTTTGTCAACAAATCTAGGGCCAGAGCAGGTGTAGGTGCCATGACCGTTCGGCCTGGAATTTCCGTTTGGGGTCCTTTCGACTGAAGGTAACGAGACACTACGGTAACCCCACTAGGACAAACTACTTAGCGTTGAGATCTTTCGGGTTCTATAAATATTCATTTCACATTCCCTTTTGTAACCTAAAGCTAGTTTTCCTCATAAATTGTGTCTGACAATATTCTTTGTAATTTTTATAAAGAGATCTTGCCCCAATCTCCTTGTTATTACAGTTTAAGTTCAGCCGAGGCTGAAAATTTTGTCAGCACGGCTAAATGTTGATCTTCCAGGACCGTTCTGCCAATAATAGGGCATTGGGCTTACGGATTAAAAAAACTATAATAAACAATAATAATCATAACAATAATAAAGGCACGTTTCGAAGGCAATGTCGCTCTGTGTCGGAGCTCTGTTTGTTTACAACAGACTTCATAATATTTTCTTCTATGGTAGTATCGTAATTTGTCCAGACCAATCAATATCTGACACGTCATCGGACAAAAGGACAGCCAATCACATAATGTGATGTCAGCATTAGTCCCTGGACCCCAAAGGACCCCCAATGGAAGTTCCAGGCCAAACGGTTAATTTACCTACACAGGTTCTAAGGAGTAGGCCACTGCTATAATCTATAGTATGTGGACTGGTTTCTCTTTCATCTTTTTTCTTTCTTTGTCCTAATTTGGTTCTCAAGTTGTTTCATGGATTTAGGAGTATGCAAGTCCCAGAAAATGTTTTTATCTGGTTACATGTTCTTGTTATTAATAATTGTTAAGTGTTCAGCCAGATTGAGTATTCCACAGTTCATGTACTTAATGCAGTTTCATAAACTAAGTTTGCACACCATTAGTAATAGATGTCCGGGTATAAAACAATATTGTTACAATTTTGTGAATGTATTTCTGGTTGTGCTGAAAATAGTTCATCAATTAGAAGTACTTTTAAATTCTCCTTTGGAGAAAATTTTTTGTTCAATCCTGACTTTTTAGGAAGTGGGTTAATAGATAAAGATAGAGCTTTAATTATGGCCCGCAGCAGCAGTCACTGACTGCAAGGACCATATTGTTTTCGCAGTTGGAACGACGACTTCGCCGCCTTTCAGTGAGAATTTGACCCCCGCCGCATGCTCGAAAAGTCACCAAAACGTGCACACACCTGGGATAAATTGCAAATGAATTTTCCGCAAAGTCAACGTCACCCCCCCGAAGACGATGACATCACGGCCAGCGATCCCGTCAAAAAAATGAATGGGGCGAAAATCGCGTATGGGGCCGAACAAAATGTACTTCAAAATACAGCCGCGAAACCAAGACAGACGTGTCGGGGATATCCCAAAGATGTTTTGAAATCATTACGGGACGGCCACACGACCTACGGCTTGGCGGCCATTTTGTGGCGAACTCTGAGAATTGGCGATTTTCGTGTTTTCCCACAATATGGGGAAAAGACACTTTTGTTTGAACGATTTCCACGCAATTGCACACACTTGCTGCCAGCTCCAGTCTACAAACACCCCAGAAGTGTCGTTGACCTTTGACCTTGGGAAAAGGCCGCCATCTGGAATTTTCTCAAAAAAGCACCTTTAGCACCAGATACAAACGAAAACTCGTCGTTGGAATTTTCATCAATCGTCTCGTAACTTTTCGGGCACCAACGGCCAGCTACTCTGGACAAAATGTTGGAATTAGAAGTTGTAGATTTTGAACGGCGTGCGCGTGGCGAGCTAGCAACCGTTGCCATCTTGGCTAGCTCGCACATTTTTCATCGGACTGTCGTGAAGAGGAAATATGCGATTCCTTGGCCCGCGCTGAACAAAACGATGTCACATACGACAAAATCGATAAAGGAATGTGGCCGTGGTAAACAAAAAACGATCGCAAAAAAAAGTGCTGACTCGGCAAAAAAAATTTTTTTTCGGATTTTATTTTTAAGAATCGGCTAACGAAACCCAGATAACTCTGTCGGGTATATCCAAAGAAGGTTTTGAAATCATTACGTGATGGCGACACAACCTACGGTTTGGCGGCCATTTTGTGCCAAAATCTGCCATTTTGCGTTTTTCCACAATATGGAAAAATGAACTTTTTTTCGAGCGATTTTCACGAAATTTGACTCACATGTTGCTAGAGCAAGTCCACAACTACCTCTGGAGTTTCGTCCACCTTTGACCTCGGGAAAAGGCCGCCATCTTGAATTTTCTCTAAAAAACGCCTTTACCGCTGGATTCAATCGTAAACTTGTCGTTGGAATTTTCCGCGATCGTCTCGAAACTTTTTGGGCATCAACGGCAAGCTACTGTGAAAAAAATGTTGCAATTAGAAGTTGTAGATTTTGAACGGCGTCCGTGTGGCGAGCTCGCAAAGTCGCGCACTGCTATTCCTCATACCTTATTATGGCCCGCAGCAGCAGTCACTGACTGCAAGGACCATATTTTTTTCGCAGTTGAAACGACGACTTCGCCGCCTTTCAGCAAAAATTTGACCCCCGCCGCATGCTCGAAAAGTCACCAAAACGTGCACACACCTGGGATAGATTGCAAATGAATTTTCCGCAAAGTCAACGTCACCCCCCCGAAGACGATGACATCACGGCCAGCGATCCCGTCAAAAAAATGAATGGGGCGAAAATCGCGTATGGGGCCGAACAAAATGTACTTCAAAATACAGCCGCGAAACCAAGACACACGTGTCGGGGATATCCCAAAGATGTTTTGAAATCATTACGGGACGGCCACACGACCTACGGCTTGGCGGCCATTTTGTGGCGAACTCCGAGAATTGGCGATTTTCGTGTTTTCCCACAATATGGGGAAAAGACACTTTTGTTTGAACGATTTCCACGCAATTGCACACACTTGCTGCCAGCTCCAGTCTACAAACACCCCAGAAGTGTCGTTGACCTTTGACCTTGGGAAAAGGCCGCCATCTTGAATTTTCTATAAAAAACACCTTTGCCACTGGATTCAAACGTAAACTTGTCGTTGGAATTTTCAGCGATCGTCTCGAAACTTTTTGGGCATCAATGGCAAACTACTGTAGAAAAAATGTTGGAATTAGAAGTTGTAGATTTTGAACGGCGTGCGTGTGGCAAGCTAGCAAAGTGGCGCAGTGTTATAACTCCCATGCATTTCAAGACAATACAATGAAAATTGAATGCATGCATTAATGCCTGAAACTGAATACAATGAAAAACACTGGATATGGACATATAAGGAATGTGGGCGTGGTTAGCATAAAACCACTGTTGCTAAGGACAACAAAAAGTTTACTTTTAACGATTTGTCCGAAACTGACGTCAATCTGTTCGTCCTCCCGAGGGGACCAAAACATAAAATGGTTGCTATGGAGATAAAATAAACAGAAAAGCCGCCATTTTGGAAAAAGTGGGATTTTTATCAACTTATGACATATTGCTCTCACCAATGGAGGAATGTGTTTTTCTGAGTCAGTTGATGATGCTGATCGCTATGCTAGCACTTTTAGCTATGTTAGCATAACTAGCATAGTTAGCATAATTAGCATTTTAGGTAATGTGTTTTTCTGAGTCAGTAGATGATGCTGATCGCTATGCTAGCACTATTAGCCACATTAGCATAGCTAGCATAGTTAGCATAATTAGCATTTTGAGTAGTGTTTTTTTCTGAGTCAATTGATGATGCTGATCGCAATGCTAGCACTTTTAGCCACATTAGCATAGCTAGCATAGTTAGCATAACTAGCATCAGAATGTGGAGACAAGTGTGGTTGAGCTGATCCAAACCGCTAAGCGGAGAAGCTTAGAGATCTGGTCTGCACAGTCGGGGTGGTAAGGCAGACCAAGGAATGAGCAGCCCTGGCTAACCAAATAGAGTATTTTGCTGTGAAAAGCGTCATTTTGGGGTAATTATTCAATTGAAAATGCACAATTGTGGCACAGAAAAAGTTAAAGTTTTCTTACTATAACAGACTTTTTCCAACCTTTACTTTCTTACCACTTAATTCTGCAGTCTCAAACAAAACACAGTCGAAAGCCGAAGTGCTCTAATTTAATACCACTTGCTTCTAGGTTGATGCTATCTTTTTTGCGTGCCATCTAGTGTCAATTTACTCATGCTAGATTTTAATGTCCTTGTTTTACAGCATATGTCCTGAGATGTGCCATTCTACCTGGTTGGGATCAAATTTAAGAGGCCAAGCTCAAGAAAGCCTTTGTCAACAAATCTAGGGCCAGAGCAGGTGTAGAGTGCCGCGACCGTTCGGCCTGGAATTTCCGTTTGGGGTCCTTCGACTGGAAGGTAGCAGACACTGATGACACTAGGACAAACTAGCAACGTTGAGATCTTTCGGGTTCTATAAATATTCATTTCACATTCCCTTTTGTAACCTAAAGCTAGTTTTCCTCATCATTATTGTCTGACAATATTCTTTGTAATTTTTATAAAGAGATCTTGCCCCAATCTCCTTGTTATTACAGTTTAAGTTCAGCCGAGGCTGAAAATTTTGTCAGTACGGCTAAATGTTGATCTTCCAGGACCGTTCTGCCAATAATAGGGCATTGGGCTTACGGATTAAAAAAACTATAATAAACAATAATAATCATAACAATAATAGAGGCACGTTTCGAAGGCAATGTCGCTCTGTGTCGGAGCTCTGTGTTTGTTTAACGAACTTCATAATATTTCCTATGGTAGTATAAGTAATTTGTCCCAGACCAATCAATATCTGACCGTCATCAGACAAAAGGACAGCCAATCATAATGTGACATGGCGGTAGTCCCAGGACCCCCCAAGGACCCCGAATGGAAGTTCAGAGCCAAACAGTTTAAATTTCCTACACAGGTTCTAAGGAGTAGGCCACTGCTAATCTACAGTATGTGGACTGGTATCTCTTTCATCTTTTTTCTTTCTTTGTCCTAATTTGGTTCCTCAAGTTGTTTCCTTGGATTTGGGAGTATACTGCAGTCCCAAGAAAATGTTTTTATCTGGTTACATGTTCTTGTTATTAATAATTGTTAAGTGTTCAGCCAGATTGAGTATTCCACAGTTCATGTACTTAATGCAGTTTCATAAACTAAGTTTGCACACCATTTTAAATAGATCTCTGGGTATAAAACAATATTATTTACAATTTTGTGGAATGTATTTCTGAACATGCTGAAAATAGTTGGCTGTGAGGGCGGTGAGGTCAGCGGTGGTGCGTAGAGTTGGGCGTGGAAGGCGGGTTGCGTCTGCGGGCCATACAACGCCGCTTGCGGCTTTAATTTATTTTGTATTTAATTTATTTTTTGTATCTTGTTTATGTTTTATAATTCTGTATTTTGTTTAAATAATTAAAAAGGGTCTAACACTGCTCCCCAATTCAAATGCTGTGATGATGGTGCTGCCCAAATAAAGTGAAAGGCATTTACACTTTTAGTTTTGTTTTTACTGTTACTGTATATCAGTGGTCTTAATCTTGGTCCTTGAGGGCCACTGTCTGTTTTAGCTGTTTTCCTGCTCCAACAGATCTGCTGCAGTGGTTGAATTGTCTCCTCAGGTTCTGCAGGAGGCGGTTAATCACCTGTTGATTCAAATCTGGGCAGCAAAGAAACATCTAAACCCTAAAGGATAGTGGCCCTGGATTGGTGACCACCACTATAGATAATTAGTTTTAAAATAACATTCTCTTTTCTTTCTTAAATACATCTTAAATATCCTTCTTATAAATGGCTTTGGTAAGAAAACCAAGAGAAATGATTTAGACATTACAGAGACATCAGACAGACAATGATGAGATCTCTTTTTGGACTCATCTTCTCAGATTTGTCTTATAAGCGTCTCAGATTCGTCTCTCCCACTTCTTAAATATTGGTCAAACAGTCATCTTAACTAAACCTTATTTTTCTCAGTGATGTCTTTTCTCATTTTAGCTTAACTCTTGCTCCTTAGGGTCCCTTAAGAGCAAAAGTTCAGAAGCAAGTGATCACAGAATAATACGGATATATGACGCTCAAACTGATATCAAGAGATTAGATATATGAGCAACAGATTGTTCCTTTGGTTACCCACAACTCAGAGATGAATTCCCAATGAACTCCTGGATGCAGTTTTTTGATTTTGGCAAATATATGACACAATCATGATTAAAAGTCTATTTTTTTGCCTTTTCACATCTCTACTTTACTTCAGTCAACATCTTTTTGAATTTTTATAAAATGAATGTTGTTACAAAGCAATGTTTTTCTCCATGTTCATTATTTTTGTCAAAAAAGCCAGACGTTTTCTTTCGGTAAACACGTTTTTATTCAGTTTGGTAGCAAAAACAGCACCTCAGGACAACAGTCGGACAAAGTTGGCCTCCTAAGGGGTCAAACCGTTTCAGTTACAGAACACGCACAGGAAAAACATGCACTACCTACTGCAGCAGGCAATCCGAAGACATTAGTTGACCCACACTTCAGCTCCTTTTCAGTACATTCACATTCCTCTGATGCAACACCTCAGCCCTTCCCGAGTGGGAATGCAGCGGCGTAAACTGTGTGGGTGTGGTTCTTACATACGTTTTTCATTTGTTGTTGCGAATTGACCCAGGTTCAACGTCACTAGTGTTAGTACGGACAGTTGGGTCATGTGGTACGGACATGGGGTCTTTGGTCCCTTTAAGGTCTTTGGTGGGGTTTGGATTATTGCTTGGTGTGTTTTGGGAGCGGATGGCAAGCTTTTTACTTCAGTGTTTATTGCTTATTACAAAAGTAGAGGTGGGCGTGAACTGTGAGTACAAAACTACCAGGAAGGCGGAGGAAATTGTAGCACGTCAGCAGCTACACCGGAAACCTTGGGACCTCAATCCTGAATGAGCTCAGAGGACTCAGACACAACTCTGCCGTCCTTGGTCTCGATTGTTTTGATGACCACGCTCTTCTTGCTCTGAGTAGTGGTGCTGTAGCCCCCGGCGCTGCCGCTGCTAAAGCTGCTGCTGCCATAGCCGCTGCCGCTGCCACCGCCGCTGTAGCCGCTGCCGCTACCATAGCCGCTGCCGCTGCCATAGCCGCTGCCGCTGCCATAGCCGCTGCTGGAAAAGCTGGTGGAATAGTTGCCCCTCATCGTGTCCTTGGGGAAACCGCTGTAACTTGCTGCGGAGCAAAGACAGCATTAGAAAACTAAAAACAAAGCACTACTGGATGTGGAAGTTCTGGTTTCCGAGGAGACTCACTGCTTTGTTGGGAAATGTTGACGGCCTTGATGCCGTTGGCCAGCCTGTCCTCCTCTCCCTCCAGAAGCTTCCTGTAGGTGGCGATCTCAATGTCGAGAGCCAGCTTGACATTCATCAGGTCCTGGTATTCTCGGATCTGGCGGGCCATGTCCTGCTTGGCTCTCTGCAGGGCGTCTTCCAGGTCCCTGATGCGGCCCTTGGCGTCCTTGACTGCCAGCTCACCACGCTCCTCCGCCTCTGCGATTTGGGCCTCCAGGTTGGAGCGCTAGGGAAGATTTTTTTTTAATAAATAAGGCATCTCAAACAAACTGGTGCTCCAAGCTGTGGAAAACCTTTTCCATACCTGTCCCTTGACAGCGTCTATCTCTGATGTCAGTCTCTGGATCATGCGGTTGAGGTCTGCAATCTCCGTCCTGGTGGCTTTCAGGTCATTTCCATATCTGCTAGCAGATGTCTGCATCTCTTCATACTAAGAAAAGTCAACAAAATCAGGTGTTACAAACAGAACCAGGTAACAAACATCACTGAGCTTCTGAGGGCGGAGAAGCGTGCATCACCTTGGACTTGTACCAGGACTCTGCCTCCAAACGGCTGCGGTTGGCGATGTCCTCATACTGAGCCTTGACCTCAGCCACAATGGAGTCCATGTCCAATATGCGGCTGTTGTCCATCTCCACAATAACAGAAGTGTCCTTGATCTGGCTCTGGAGCTCACGCAGTTCCTGAGGATATGTCAGAACAAAAGATGAGAAGGGGGATCAACCTTAGCCACGCCCTCTTCTGGAGGAAACCAGCTAAAGCAGTTCCAGAGGTGGAGTAAGAGTCGAGTCAAGATGTGAGACAGATGTTGAGATTAAAGGCTGCAAACAGTTGGGGCACGCTGAGGTGAGTATTGGAAACGACGTGAGAAATCCAAAAAAGCTGTACCTCCTCGTAGATCGACCGGAGGAAGTTGATCTCATCTGTCAGGCTCTCCAGCTTGGCCTCCAGCTCCACCTTATTCATGTAGGCCTCATCCACGTCCTACAAGAAATGTCAGGTTGACTTCCTCTGACTTCAAATACTGGAATCACCTTAGTCTAAAGACATGCTGCATTGAAACAGTTTCTCACTTTCTTGATGAGGACAAAGTCATTCTCGCATTCTGTGCGCTTGTTGATCTCATCTTCATACCTGAGGAGAGAGAAAAAAATATTTTATAGAAATATGTTGCACCAAAGCAACACCAGGTGGCGCAAGGAGTCCACCCCTGCAGTCCTGATCTCCTGGACATTTTAGTCAGTGTTGACTTGAGGCCAAGTGTGGGAGGTGTCATAGATGTTTCTCCCGCAGGAACTCTACAGTTGATACACTCCATTTGTCCTCAGACAATAAGAGCTGTGCAGTTGCGCCCGTCTCTGATCTGGTAGTCATCGCCCCCACCCGAACCTCAGTGGACGCCCTTGCTGACAACCAGAGTGATTTTCACCTACAGTCATGCAATGGGGTGTTTATCACATGATTCCCTGATGTTGTAATTTCCTGAAGTTTGGATGATGCAACCGAGTGGACAGATGTGGGGAGGGGGACACTCTATGATCGGGTTTCCCTGCCCCATACTCACTTGTTCTTGAAGTCCTCCACCAGGCCCTGCATGTTGAGCAGATCGGCCTCCAGCTTCATCTTCTCGTTGCCCAGGCTGTCCAGCTGTCTGCGCAGGTTGCCGATGTACGCCTCGAACATGGCGTCGATGTTGGAGCGCGTGGTGGTCTGCTCCTGCAGCAGGCCCCATTTGGTTTCCAGCATTTTGTTCTGCTGCTCCAGGAATCGGACCTGTGGTTATGAAGAAACATGCAGCAGAGACGGCGAAAGTTGGGTTAGACGATCAAATAGGGAGATGTTTTTTTCCACAGCGAGGCCTCAGGAAGGCCGGCACTGCAGACTTACATCCTGACAGGAGGCAGAGGCCTGGAAAAGCAGTGATGGAAGAATAGAATGAACCCTTCTCCTGCTTCCCTTCCTGTTTTCGCACAGGCATGGAGAAAAGGGGGCGTGGCAGCCCCATGGCAATGCAAAAAGGTAAATATTTAACCTTGTGGGATAGGTTAGAAAGTGAAGGGTGACACGTTTGCATAGTTGCGAACAGTAAAAACGAGATACAAGGCAGCAGATAAGCCGCTTCGTGGACATTGGTCCTTCTTTTGTTGGAGAGGCCGTCCTTTGAAGTGGAGTGAATAACGATGACAACGTGACTTTGGTGCCACCACTAGATAGTTTATCTGCTTTTTATACAAGAATGACGGATTTTAACGTAATCATTGTGCAGGGAGGGGCGCTGACACACTGCCTGTCAGCTGGCTCTGAACAGAACATGACACCCAAGGACCTTTTTAAATATTAACCTGGCAGTCAGTGCCGTCCAGCTGGGTTTCATGAGGTGAAGGGCCTCAGGGAGGATCCAAAGGACTTTTTGGGGAAGCAGAAACTTCTTATTCAGAAAGCCAGTGTTTAATAAAGGTGACACTAAGCAGTCATGTCCATCCATTTGTACAGATGAAGCAAGGGGCCAGAAAGAGCCACACCCCTTCTGCTAGGGAGGAACCATTCCCAAGGTAACCCATATCACAAGCTCTGACACACCCTTCACTTTTTTTTCTTTTGCTCTTTGTTTTTCTCACTCTCTCTATTCTACAGCCTGTTTTTCATCACCGTGAAAAAAAGGGCTGATAGAGCCAAAAGATAAAGAGCCAAACACCAAGATGCCTGCGTTTGTGGGAGGTGGGGGAAACCAGGCACAGTGGAGGAAATAAATCAACTTTCTGCATGCAGAACAAATGAGGAAGTCAGCTCTGGAGGACAACGGCCAAACATATGGCTTGCAGTTACAAAATTACACAACTGAGCGACAGCTGTGGCATCGTCGTCACTGATCCTGTAGCACACGTGATCAGTTTCTACTCACCTTATCAATGAAGGAGGCGAAGCGGTTGTTGAGGGTCTTGATCTGCTCCTTCTCTTGGGTGCGGACAATTTGGATGTTGGGGTCAATCTCCAGATTCAGGGGGGCCAGCAGGCTCTTGTTGATGGTGACGGCGGTGATGGGGACCTGGGAGATGCCTCCGCCAAAACCCATGCCGTAGCCTCCCGAACCCCCCATGGCAGAGTTCAAGCCGAAGGCAGAGCTGCTGCTGATTCCACCATAGCCCGGCATGGCTGCTCCTCCATAGGAACTCCTCACACTGTAGCTCTTGCGGGAGGTGATACCGCCTGGTCCGGCATAGGAGCTGCTGCTGAAGTTTCTTGGGGCACTTGAACTCCTGAAAGTGGTGACATTTGACCTGTAAGACATGTTGAAGCCTTTTTTTTTCTTTCTAATGAAGGTTGTCTGGGTTGGTCAGAGCAACTGGCTTGTTCGGTAGCGCAGGCAGACAGGCAGCCCGGGGAGAGACCAGAGGGTAGACAGAGGCGACCAGACGGAGGAGTTTTAAAGCAGCAGCGAGGGAGGGTTTCTGCACTGGAAGCACCTCCCTGTGGGTGGGGAGATCTCCTCCCAAACGGCCCTGAGTTAGCATAACTCGTCTCTTTGAGGAATGCGATGGGGGGTGTTCTTTACTCCTTCTGAGTTTCTCCCCCAGGTGCAAAAAATGACCTCAGCTGACTCGGCATGAAGGACCTGAAGATCAGATCAACTTTGAGAGATGTCTGTTTACTTTACAACAGTTTCTAAAGGGGGAGGGGCCGGTTGGCTGTGGGGGCTGTTTGCTGCTTTTGACACTCATTTTTTAACGCTTTCCAGGTGTGTTTTATCCTTCACCTGTCAGATATGCTGTGTGTACCCCTGTGGGGGTTGAAATGCAGCTTTGTTTGCTTTTAGCAGGCATCTTTTTCCTCACCATAAATTTTTGTATTCCTGTTTTTGTTTCTGTGCAAAAAGAAAACGCACAAAAAAACATTAAGGATAGGTTTTGTGTTTTCTGGGATGCAGTTTGAAACTGACAAAGTCAAACAAACCAACATAATTATTTTTTTTAGAAATACAAGAAAAAAAGTAACTGCAACCTCAAATCTATTTAATTATTTATAAATCATATACGCTTTTCACATTGGAGAAAATTTTGCCACTTTGGGGTAAATTTGAGCTAAAACTGTTCAAATTAAAGGTGTGGGCAATGTTGTATGGCCCACTGGCGCTATGCACCCCCGTCACGCCCACATTGACCCCTTTTTACCTTCCCTCATCGGCTGAGAAGCTGCTACACCCCTTCACTCTCCACATGACTGCCACCCTGGTCAGAGCTTCATGTGACAAATTCATGAAAAAACACTTTTATCAAAGTACTTGCGTTTTTGTTGGTTTTATCTCCATAGTAACCATTTTAGTTTTTTGGTCCCCAGGGGGGACACAAACAGGTCTGTGTAATTCTTTGAGGAAACATTTAGATTTCCTTACCAAAGGAGGTTTATTGTCAACCATTCCCACATTCCTATTATGGTTATATCGAATGTTATGTAAGGGTTAATGGCAGATGAAGTGTGCCTTATCAGAAATTAACGCACGACGTGGAAGTTCCTTTTTGTGCTTTCCTTTCACAGTGGTTGATTTTTAGTGGGCGGAGTCATCTCCGCTGCATTCATTTGTGATCTTATCTAAAGTTTTGTGCTTTCATTTGGGTTTATTTTGAACACACACACAAAACCAACCCTAACACTCACCTCACAGATGGTTCAGAAATGGTTCAAATCCCAGTTGCATCCTCAAGCATGTAGGGTTTCCTCCCACAGCCCAAAAACATGCAAACAGTAATATTTCCATATCCCTTCTGATCAAAGTCGTCTACAAAGCTATATTTTTTTCATTTCAAAAACAAAAGCTTTACTGTTTTTTTCAGCTTCAAGATTTGACTTACTGAGTTTTTGTTTGAGGAGTTTCCTTTACTGAAATGAAGGTTCTGGAAAACAACGTGACAGTTTTTGACAGACATTTGACTTTAGGAAAATTGAAAATGATTTTTTTCCTTGTTTTGCCAAAGAACATAACTATTAGATCTATTTTCCAAACGTTCTCAGTGGTCTTTTAAATACGATTTGGTTGTTTTTAACCAAAACTGTAGTTTTCTAGGACATAGTTTCTGCAGAGTGGCAGGAGTTTATCAACAATTCACTGAGTTGTGGGCGGGACCATTCAGCTACTCAGGTGGAGCAAACCCGCCCCCCTTCCCCTCCCTGTTACTGGGAGTTTTCTGTTTACACGTTCTCCTGTTACATTCATCCCTGGAACAATAGTGTCTTCAACACGGACATTCCTACTATTTGATGACATCATCTATAGTCGCCGGTCATCTACTACAGAAAAAAACATAACAACATTGCTTTTATGACTTTAAACAGTCATCACATGCAAATGTAAACATCTGTGCTTAAAAGCACACCCACGTGAAGAAATGCGTTTCACCTGCGCGATGCGACACACCCTACCAGCAGAGGGATACCCAACCTTGAGTCGCTACGACAAACAAGTTGGGACACCACTACAGCTCCAAATGCCCCTACAATTGGAGCAATAGGGAGGAGACAGAGAAGTAGATAAGGAATTTGGATTCAGCTTAAGTCCCCTCATTCCCCAAACCAAACACTAGCGGTGCAACAAAAATAGCGAGCAATATCCTATCTATCCAGCCGTAAAGATTGGCGCCAAATGCCAGCTCAGACGAGGAAAACAAAGACGTTCATGGATCTATTTGTCTACAAATGGACACATCAGAATGGAGAGCAGGGAGATTGTGGCCCTAACAGCCTATTTTCAACAAATACGATAAAAAACATTTTATCATCTGCTCCTGATTTACAACAATTTGAAGAAAGGCATTCTCAGAAATGCAATGTTAAGTTTTCCTTTATATGTGGCCTCTATCTACAGATAAATGCGACAAGAACATGTTAAAAGCACCAAAAACACCATATTCATCTGAGTGAGGCTTTAATGTGATGCTGAAGAACAGCTCTGGAGGAGTTTAGTCACCTTTTGCTTCAGGGCTCAAATTCTTTGCTGCAGAAATATGTTTCCTGAAGTGATAAACTGTGCCGCAGGATTTACGGTGCAGGGAAACCAAAGGAGGTTGAGTTGGATCTAACATCTCCACTGCATGGCTGAGCTCTGATGCAATGTTTTGTTGTCTTTGGTGAGTCATCACTGATACAGAAACTAAAGATTTGACACTTTCAGATTTAAAAGATAATCTCTGCAGAGGTTCTCACCTTCTGGAGTCACTGCTTCACCTCCAGCCTCCTCTCCACCAATACCCGCCCTGCCTTTCTCGCCTCCCATCACATTAGCCTCCCTCCTCGCCATGAGTCATGAGTTTTGGCATTGTCGCTCAAACCGTCCCCGCCGCCACCAGCTCCACCATGCCCCCTTCTTCCCAACCTTCCTCCTGCCAGTGCCTCTTGGCCTCCTTGTCGTCATGGAAACAAATAGAAATAAAGCGCATTCCCATCCCCTTTGGGACTGCTGAAGCCCTGAGTCAGACAGCCAGAAAAAGATTTGGTGGGCAAACAAGCGTAAAGTCGTGAAGCTCTGAACGCACGAAGGAAATCTGATAGGGAAGACAATTAAAACTGTGTCAAAGTGGACTTCCTGTTTGGCCTTGTGAAATTCACACCAAGACAGTAAAATGAAGTAGCAGGTGGGCTTGAATTATGTTAATAGTATTAGATTTGCTGTTAGTTTTAAAGTCCAGACTTTTCTATCTTCTTACTATCATTTCCATTGCTTTCAGTACAACTACACGCTCATCTGCAGAGGGGTGTGCTGGGAAAAAAACAAGGAGATGACACAAGTGTAAACACATTCTAAAAACTTACTTACACTTGTTTACACTTAAACAAAATCACGTGGAGTTTTTAAAGTAACGACAAGTTAGAACCAATAAATATTTCTCTTTCTGTTTGATTAAAAATGAAAATATCCCTCAAGAACTTCCTTTGCTTCTAAAGCATGGATTAAAAAAAACATGTCTGCTTATGCTAAGTCTTTGTCCTAACTGCCCTTACAGATGCATACGAGCCGTGGAAAAGTGGCGTAACCTGTACAAGACCCGCTACAAATACCAAAGTCGTAGACCACAGGATGAGCCACCAGTAGATCCATCAGAATGGAGCGGAGCAGGGAGATGTAGCACCTACGTCACTGCTACAGGCAGTTTTTCAAAGATTTGACTCAAGAAATACTTAGAAAGGCAATTTCAATCTTAATTTTCTTTTATAGATATCCTCCATCATGTGAAAAAATGTTACAAGAACATGTTAAAAACGTGATCTTCATTAGAGTGGGTCTTTAAAAGTATCTTGCTAGAGCTTGTATGGTTAGACTTTTACAGAAACAAATCGAATTTTCAGCTATATCATGTGTACAAACTCTGATGGTTCTTATTTAAAGTCATATTCATTCATTTTCCTTTCATCTCCTTTCTTTGCAAAAACCAAAAACATGCTTAAACTTCCAAAAACGTCCCATGGAGGTAATGAGGAGCTTCCTGTGTCTGTGAGAGGAGAAAAATGCTCATCCAATATCAGTCAATACTGTACAAATCAGTGTGGTGGGGGCTCGTGCTCCTGTCAGAGGGCCTGATCAGAGCTGTCATGTTTGGGTTTGTTCAGAGACGGTGTCCTCTCATTCACCTCTATCTTGTCAGCGTTCATCGATGACTTCCAGGGTATTTCTGAAGCGCAGGCGGCTGACTTTATCTAGTTGACTGAACAAAAGCGTGTGCAGCAGTGGACCTTTACACTCTGAGGTCAAACTGTTTCTAAGCTGTCAGAGGTGCTGTAAGGTGTGTCCATCTGTGACTCAGGTGTATATCTGTGGGTGTAGCAGCGATTTGTGTGTGTTCCACTCAGTCTTAATAATCACTCATCCTAAGGCTCTAAAAAAAAATGCAGCCTGAACAGTTCTTCACGTTGTGATGTCAGCAGACTTCTACTTTAACACACGGAGTCTTAAGGTTGTCCTGCAGCCCTTCCTGACAGGATACGCTCTAATCAGCCTGCACTTTGAACCAGCCCTCTGTTTTCGCAACTGCATTGTTTTACGCTCAAGACGTCCATACCATCAACTGAAAGGCGGCTCGCCCTGTATGACTGCACTTACCTGTTTCGCCTTTTTTTACCCCGAAGGAACGCGTTTTGAGATCATTTCACACAGATGTTATCCTGCAGCACGAGGCTGGTTGGGGCAATTTTGGAGTAAGAAATGTTCATCCTGTTCCTTCAGGATTGCGCAAAAACATCTGTTCGGAGTTAAAAAGAGTGTAGCCGGGAATGCTTCATATCTCTGATTACTGCAACATTTGGTGGATGTGAGTGGAGGCAACAAGCCTGCAAAGAATCAGAAATAGGATCTGACAAACTAATCATTGACATTCACGACTGTAGATCCAAGACATTGACCCTCCTGTTTGTCGACTCTGACAGCTGTTAATGGAACTGTTATCTAGAACTGAGAAATGTTTTAACCATTAAGGTGGACTTTTAAGATTTATTACAGCTCCAGTTATCAAATACTGATAGTTTTGGTAGGAACTCCTGCTTGTAAAATAATAAACTGACTCGAACAGATTCTAGAAAACTGGACTGAGTGAGTCAGTGTGTCGTCATCCATAGAAAATGGTTTTCTTCTAACCAAATAAAGTCAATTCAGTTGCCTTTCTTTTCTGTGATACCGACGTCGCCATGTTGGAGCCAAATGTCATCAGTAAGCATTTGGTCTGAATCAGTCTGAGTCAACGCTTCTATGGCAAAAACTCTCACCAATCAGGAGTGAGCTTGTTGAAAGGCCACACCCCTACCACGTGAAAGTTCGCTGCACGAAATCTGTCAAATGTTTTGAATGTTGGACGTGGGGGCCAGCAGGCTCCACCCACTTTTATTTAGCCTTCTGATTGGTCAATTTGAATAACTTGCACAACCGAAAAATATCGTGAAAAAAAGAGGATGATTAAGAACATGTTAACCCGAAAAGGTATCAGAGGAAGAATGGTTGTCCTGACCAATGGAACAAGGAACAGCTGGTTATTTCTTTATAGAGGTCTACAGGATTTTGGCTTCTTGGATCCAGCAGATACTTCCTGTTTGGAACGGCAAGGGGGGAGGGGTCACTCACTCCAGTTCTCAAATACAGACAAAAAAACAAAACACAGAAATCAAAAAAAGAAAAATATAACAGCTGAGATTTAGTTAATGTACCCAATTATGATTCCTACACCACAGTGCAGCCCATATTAATACAAAATGGTCCAGAAATGTATAAGGTGTTGTTCTGATTTAGCTGGAATTAGCAAACTAGTACCTTAATTTTGTTAAACAATTTGAAACTAAAGGTAAACAATATTGAAGAGGGAAGTTGATCTAAGCTTGACATAATGAAATAATGAGAAAATAATGAAAATAGTAAATTGCTAAAAAACCAGAATAGCAGAAAACTCAAGAGAGAATAATAATGAAAAACTCTATTAAATTTAATTTAAAAATAATCAAAACTTGTCCGGAACTGGCAGAAACTAAAACATTTAATTAAGAAAAAACTGAAAACGAAAAAACCCAGAGAGCAACAGAAGAGTGACGAACTGAAAGGCAGGCACTTTCATCAGCTCAGGACAGAAATGAAAACTTCTGTGGATGATTATTGACATGAACCTGGACTGTGACAGGGAGACAAATCACTAAAAACATCCCAGGAAAAAAAAACAAACTAAAGCGCACAATCCTCCAAAAACTAGGTTTGACATTTAAAAGGTTAAAATGTCTAAATACTGTGCAATATTCAGATGCTAGGTTAGCCTTTTCCCATGTTTAGGTGTGCATCTGAGTTATACTTAGAACACTTTAGCTGCATAAAGTATTTCTCAAAGTTCTATGCCTGAATGATAAAATGTCATTATATATGAGGCGTAAACAAACAAACATCTCTGGTGAGAGGAGGATAGAGGAAGTGGCAGGTAGTAGCATTTCACGCACTTTTGACACGTGACTTAATGGGACACAAACTGATAATGTTGTTGTCTAAGTGACAAAATGCCAGAAACAAACAGATTTTAAATTAAAATGTGGTTTCTGTGCGTGGGTTAGTGTCGTTTCTGCTTTCATGAAGGACCAAACAGTCAAAGTGATACTTTCAGAAAAACCCCACTGTAACAGTAAAGCCAACGACCTACAGAGTGACCCGCTTTTACCTGTCTGCTCATTACAGGGCAGCTGTGCACGTGTTGCAACGTTATCGCCCTGCTTATTTCATGCATGCCTGACATTCCTGTTCAACAGATTCTGTTCAAAGAATGCAGACAGATGTGAGGACATCAGGTAAGTTTCAATTAGGCAACACGGAGCTGTTAGAGGCGGAGAACGGCTGGCTTCATTGGAAAAAGTCATCAGTAGAATTTGACTAATATTTAAATGAAACTCCTCCCGGTGAGATCTATCAACAGAGCAGGCAAAGCACGTCTGACTGGCTTTAATGCCTTCAGTGTGGAAATGCTGCAGAGAGATGCTGTACACAAACATGGAAGCACGACCCCTGGAAACCTTTTGAAAATAGATCAAAAGTTAATCAGGGTGGGTTTTTAATTTAAAAAAAGTACAGGAAATGGTGTTTGTTATTGCAAAAGTTGGCAGAAACTTTTTGCAGCTTCAAATCTGAGACAAAAGCAAATTTCACACAATTTAACAAGAAAGACAAGAGACAGTAGCATTAAACCCAGGGATTTACAACCAGGCAAGCAGACAACTCTGATTATCCATCTGTGTGTTAGTGCACATTGTTTAAATGATCATTTTCCACCTGTAGCTTCTAAGCTAGCTGCCCTGCTTTTTGCATTGGAGGAGCCTCAGCCTCAGCAGGAGAATGGGTCCTTCAAGTTCTCCCTGTTTCAGTCCATAGATCTGTCCATCCGTACATGTGGCAAACAACCGGCCGCCTTACAGTAGACTCCAAAAAGCCGGGGAGGTAAAGCAAACATGGAAAAACCTGCTCCCACTCAGATCCCTGAGCCCCCGTGCCCAGAAATAACTGGTTTCTCATTTCATTTTCTCTCTTCTCTGTTCTCCTTCTAAACAGCAGCTTTTCCTGATTTGGCAAAACCTCACTTTGTGTGTGTGTGTGTGTGTGTGTGTGTGTGTTGTGGAACCTTCCACCTTCTACTATGATCAGTCACACATGCGTTTTATCTGTGTCTCTCAGCAAACCCTGCATGCTTCTCTCATGTGTGTCCTTGAATAATCCCTCTCTACTCGGCCCGCCCACTGCTACACCCACGGTTGCTGTGACAACAGGGTTTACCACAGAGCTGCAACAACTTACCCAGATGCGTTTGGGACTGCCATGGAAATAGTTTGGTTGCCATGGATACACCGAACCACACAATGTGTAATTGCATATTGTGCGGCACTCTGCTATGCGTGGAAACTGTGCCGTGTGAGCATGCGTCACCGGGGATTGTTCACACTGGCGAGTGAGTGGACAGACAGACACACACACACACACACACACACACAAACACACACAGTATGTTGCACTGCAGAACAATACAAAGATAAACAGCCTTAGACGAAACAGGAAATGGAAGCCGGCAAATTTTCTTTCTTTTTTTTCAATCCGAGCAGAAAACTGTGGACTAAATCTGCTTCCAATCAAATTTGCTCACAATGCTACCTTTATTTCAGCTGGAAGTTTTCAATCAGCTGCATACATTTAACGGATGATAGAAACTCCAGCATCAACCAGTTCCAAAAGAAGAACGTCTAAATCTGGATCTTTGACCAAGACTTTAATATTTGTTTTCTAAAGAAGAGTCATATGCACTGTGGATTATTCTCTTGTATAAGTGGGGAGACATCTTCTTCTTTGAGAGGAAGCTGCCTATAATTGAGGGGAAAAAAAACTAAATGTAAATGAAAATCTCTGTTAAACGAGAACATGCAGGCGAGAATGATCCAGATGATCCTCAAGACTTTTGGGACATTTCTCAATGGACTAATGAGACTAGAGTCATTACATCTGACATAAAAATGACACGTTTAAGAAAATAACAATTCTTACCATCAGTTAAACATGGTGGTGATAGTGTGACATTGTGGGAATGTTTTAATGGTGCCCTTTGACAAACCTGTGAGCCCGGAAGGGACATAGTCAATGGATGAATGGATGTTTTACTGCTTCAGAACTCAGAGGACTTGAAGGTAACCATAAAATCTACTGTAAACCAGAAGAAGAGGAAGACAGTAGAAACTGCTGCTGCTGAACAACATTGTTCTTATGGTGTTCTTATAGAGTAGAACCTGTAGTGCATGTGCAGTCATTCTCTGTAAACCAGCAATAAACGATTAGAAAAATTATCTGTGGGTACAAAAACTAAAACCACAAGAAAAAATGTGAACTGGAAAAAGGACTATTGCTATGCCAAAAAAAGATGTTGTAAGAAAATAAGCTGTCAAACATTTCAACTTGTATTGAAGATGCTGCAATGTCTGCAATAATTTGGAGAAGACTACTCAAAAAACGTCCAAACAAAGGAAGAAGACGTAACGCAAAGACATCTGCACTGAGGAACCTTTCACCACCTCCATGTTGTAGAAATGGAATGGGAAAAGAAAAGAAAAATGTCCTCCACAGAAAAAGTCAAAATCGACAGCATCCTCTTTACTCCGTCCTGAGGTAGGCAGTCCCATAAAAAATCTGTGATATTCCAAAAACAAGATAGCAAAAAAGTCCCAAAGGCCAGATCACATAAAGGCAAAAAGAGGGGGGGGTTGTCGGTGGGTCCTGCACCCCCATTAGTACACACACCCTTCCCCCCTCAAAATATAAATTTCAACATAAACACACACACAAGCACACACACACCCTTACAAACACACACACACATTATGCAAGGAAGGTGGGACCTTGGACCATCTGTCCCCTACCCCATCCCTAGTAGGGGGTACTTGGCCCTTGGCAACGGCGGCCCTGTTCCCTGGGTGCTGGCTTCCTGGGCCCGGCGGTCCTCTTTCCACGCTGGGAGGGGGATCCCTGAGCCTTCTGGCAAGGCCAGAAGCCGGGGATCACATCACACCTGAGCCGGGGGTGTCTGTGTCTCTGTGGGGTGGGTTCTGGTCTTTGACCCCGGGTGATGGGCCTCGCTAAATTTCCAACTGTGGCCGAGGCTGGTCGGGCCATATCTACAATACCCTTCTGGGCCCCCTTCTCCCCGGGGGGCACCCCTCCTGGGCGAGGGCTGCTGGCCCCTGCCTTGCTCCTTCCTGGACCAACCGTGGGCCGGGTGGGTGGCTGCCTGGAGCATGGAACGGGTCTCCCTTGGGGGGGCCCTGGCTCGTACCTGGGGTTGGGGCGGGGGGATGCCCGGAACTCCTGGGTGGTGATGGGGTGCTCGTCTGAGACTGTTGCCACCCCTCTCGGGCAGGGCCCGGCGTTGGGCCCTCCTGGTGCGGTCGGGTGGCTGCTCTCCTGGTTGGGCTAGGGCGGCACTCTCTTTCCCCCTCACGCTCCCCTGCTCTCTGGCTTTGGGGGCCTCCCGGCGGTCCTGCTGGCCCTGGCCTGGGTGGCGGATGTGATCGCCCGGGGGGCAGTTGTTCTCTGCCTGTTGCCCTGTGGCGTTGTAGGATTCTGGCTGCCACTGCTGCTATGGCGGGGGTCTTGGTATGGGGATGGCTGGTCACTCTCCCTCCTTCTTTCCACGTTCCACCATCCATTTTAGAAGAACATAAACACTCACCTGAGCACAGGTGTTAGCTCACCTTTGCATTAATAGTTTGCGTGATTGAATGAAATTTAATTTCACACTAGTTGGTTTGAAGACATAAGTATGCGTGTGTGAACATTATCTGTATTGTGTACATGTTGACATTTGGACATCTTTTGCAACTAACAGGGGTGTTTATAACATTTGAGTGTGTGTGTGGACAGGCCCCGCACCTTTGAGATTTGTATTACTTCTGAATCTCACCGTAAGGATAAACATCCAGTAACTTGTTGCTTTATGCTGCTTTATGGTCTTACCCCCCCCTCTTTTGATCACCCTCCTACCCCCCCTCTCTCTAACATCCCTCTCTTCTTCCCTCCTTTCCTTTTCCGTCTGGTCCAACACCAAAGATTCTCAAATATAATTCAAATGAATAAAGTTTTGCCTCAATTACAAAAGGGGTTTGTTCAGACATACCTCTGGTTTGTGTGAAGATTAATAACCCCTATTGTTAAAGTAAAATATGTCCAACTCAAGAGGCCTTCAGCTCTCATCTGCCTGCCCAGCTGTTGGACAAGACAAGTAAAAAAATGAACCACTGCTGAAGTGAACAGAAACAGCAACAAGAGGTGGTGAACAGGTGAGCTTAATTACAGGAAGCAGGAGGAAAGAGAGAAAAACCTGAACTGAGAAAGGGGCAATATCAAAGAAACCTCAGGAAACTCTATAGCGACTCTTTGCACCAATATGTCACATCTTTATGAATATAAAACTCTGAAATGTCAACTTAAAAACATTTGCTCTGAATTTTAAGAATATTCACTAAAAAAGCGACAAAATCCCCAAAGCCCAGCGGTCTAGCTCGGTGTTTCCCAACCCTGGTCCTCAGCAACGCTGTCCTGCATGTTTTCCCTGTTGCTCTGCCTTTGCACACCTGACTCAGCTCAACCTCGGCCTCTGCAGAAGGCTGACATGACAGTCATCAAAGGTAGGTAGGATTGAATAAATACAGGAATGTGTTCCCTAAAGAGAGCAGATTTGGGTTTATACTTAGTTAGCTACAATGCAAAAATCAAAATCTCACGAAGTTTTTTTGTCTAATTTGTAGTTGTATGATCCTATGTATGTTTGTTCTGTATAAATAATTAAAAATGTCAACAAAATGAGATTTTCTGATAAACAGAAAATCCTATGACACATCTGAAATGTGGCCTCTTTTTCCCCCACAGATTATTTTGAAAACATCCCTTCAGGAATCTGCAGTGTCACAACTACAACTGTTGACATTTTGACCCACCCTAACAAACCTTACATGGCCTCATGGTTTTAAACCATCCCAACAGCATCAGCCACTTGTGTTGTTGTACAAATACTTTTGTAAATATACTGTAAACAGTATACGAACATATGCTAAAACTGTTGAAAACCCCTGTGATTTAGGCAAGGTGTATGCACACATTAGTTCAGCATCTCTGCTGGTTCATCATTTAACAAAGAGAATACCAATAAATCCGTACAAAGGAAATATACAGGTGCTGTGAGTGGGTAGATAAGGCAGTCTGTTTGGTGCATTTCCTACATGCAGAGTAAGCGGGCGGCGCTCCTAAGCATCATTAACTGAAATGCGATGGCTTCATGAAGAACAATGACTGCAGTGTGTTGCAAATGCCAGCAAGTAGTAATCAAAGGACTGAGCGAGCATGGAAAAAGAAGGAAAAATCGCTGGACCGGAGCCTGGAAAAGAAGCTGTTTGGAGTTGCTGCTGGAAATTCTGGGATGGATGTTTGAACCTACATGGTAGCGATAAGTGACACTTACCCCAACACGAGGAGCGACCGTTTACTGGCTGATATAAAAAAACAGCCTCGGCTAGTCTCCTCATCGCGGCTGAATGACAAAATGTTTTGGAGGTTTGGTGAAACCTGTGAGTGAGTTATGAGGGGCTCTGATCTGCAACAAGAAGACACACAACCATAACTCATGCTTGCCCGAAGGTTGAGGAAATGGTCTCTATTTTAGGTCAGTGTAGTGTGTTCAGTACAGTCGACATAGAAATCAACAAGGATGAGTACCACTGGCCAGCTACTAATTGATTTTAACGCACAAGGTTACAACACAATTCAAAAAAATATCAATGTGTAAATTTTTCATTCCAACACCAGTTTTTTGTGTTTAAAGTTAAAGATAAAATGAAGATTGAAAAGCATTCATTGCCAGAAAAAAAACGCAACAAAGGTAAAACATAAATTAAGAAAGCTATGGTACATTTTTTCAGTCATCTTGTCATGGTTTGAGTTTCTTTGCCTTAGTTTTTGCTTCTGTCTTTGTTCTGTCATAATTTGAGTTCTGTTTCCTGTTTTATTTTGAAGGTTTCCTGTTTTTGTTAGTTTTGAGTTTTACTTCCCTGGTCCCAATCTCTCCTGATCATGTTCACCTGTGTCTTGTCAGGTCTGTCAGTTCTGGCTGATTCCCTGTGTTCCTGGTTACCCCGGCAGTTGGTTTAACCCTGCTCAGCAGTGCTTTTGTTTGAGTATTAAAACTCCTTTGTGTTTGGAACCACCTCCCTCCTCGCCTCTCCATTTTGGGTCCTTCATCAACCTTCATATGACACATCCATGTATGTTTCATGCCAAAGCTTATTCATCTCTCGGCCACAGAAGCCCCCTGCGCCTGATTGAAGTGGTGGCTTCCATGACGTTTGGACTTTTGTGTAATTGTTTAACGGAAACATTTGGGACCTTCTGACATCTTTAAACAGTTCTCATGCTTGAACCAATCGTGGTAATTATGTTTTCTGCCGTGTTTGTAGAGTTTTGTTTGTGATTTTACTATGAAGTCACGCAAAAAAGGCTTCCGGTTTGCTTGCAAATGGCTTACGGGTGGAAACAGGCTGTCTGCTGTTGACAGATAGGCAAATCTGTGTGGGGCAAACAGGTGGCCCACACAAATGATCTAGGTCGTAGACCGCTGGTGGCCCCTGAGTTTGTGAAACGTGCTGTCTGTGTTGTATAAGTGTTCACATTTATACAAGGAGCCCATTAGTGCTGTTCCGACAATAAGAGTGATAAGATTGAGTGTAGTTTGAGTGGACATCCGGGCACTTGGGTATCACAGTGTTTGCAGCATTCTCAGGCAGTCAGTAAGGAGCCTGGACTTGCACCTTATTAACAACTAGAGTGTAGCATAAGGACATCATGCGAAACCATCAGCTGTACGTCCATTAGCCTTACGAATACTTCACGATACACTTACCACACACACGGCAATGATACATTCTATTTTCATGATGTTTCTTAAGATGGCCGTAAGGGAAGTGCAAGACACAGCTGCAGATCCTTTCTACGACCCTTAACTGATCCGGAAAACCTCAAACCCCCGTGTGGGTGCAAATGACCAAGGCTTTAATTTTTGAGCATTGCTTTCTTTACTCTTATTTCAGGAGAACCTTTACTGCAGCCTTTTCAATGCCGGAAGGAAAGACACATATTCTTTTTTCTTAACTGAGATGGTAAATAAAAAGGCCCAGATGACACTTCCTCAGATTATGGACTGATATGTGAGACAGATCAATGCATAAGCCTTCATCTTTATGACCCATTTATGGTGGGACTGTGTGTCATTCCTGACTGCAGACTGAAAGGAGACACAGCGACATAATCTATAGTTCTAGTGCTAAAGAGACCTGATGTCACAGTTTTACTGTTTTCTGTAATCTTTCGAAGCCACCCTCGAGTTTCATTTTTTTACACTTTCCCTCATAAGCTGTTCCTTATCATAAATGAACAGCTGAACTACTGAGGTACAATTCACTGCTTTTTTGTTGGATTTTTTTAGACAGTAAAAGGTAAAGACATTATTTACTTTGTAATTTACCTGCAGACTTATAAAGAACAAGAGTCACAAAAACCTCTTAGATTGAATCTAAAATACAATCTTGGATTTTAAAATTCCCATTCCTCCAACATGCTAAATAAATATATCAATAAAGCAGAAAAAGCTCTTAAAGAGAGGACAGAGTCAACAGTAAACAAAAGTAACTCAAGGAAATAAACCAAAAAAGAACTGGAACACAAAACTACAGAACAAAACAATGTAGGCTTATGTTTTATGAACTTTATTACTCGGTTTTAAAGCTTTAGGTACAATTTGCCTGACGTTTTCTTCTATGTCAGGAAATTGTTGTCTGAATTGGACCTCAGTGCAGCCTTTGACACTATCGAACACGGTATTTTACTCCATAGACTAGAGCAGGACATAAGGATAAGAGGATCTGCTCTCCAGTGGTTTAAATCCTATCTGTCCGATAGGTATCAGTTCGTTAATGTAAATGGACATTCCTCTCAGTGCACTCGAGTCAACTATGGAGTCCCACAGGGCTCAGTCTTGGGACCGATCCTGTTTACGCTTTATATGCTACCCCTAGGAAACATAATCAGGAAACACAGCATTAATTTTCATTGTTATGCCGACGATACGCAGTTGTATTTATCCATGAAGCCTGACCAGAATGACCAGATAGAGAAACTGAACGCCTGCATCAGTGACATCAAGACCTGGATGACAATTAATTACCTCCTCTTGAACCCAGAAAAAACTGAGGACCTAAAAACCTCAGAGATGCTCTGTCTGCTCAGATAGTCTCCCTGGATGGCATAAGTATAGCCCCCAATTCCACAGTTAGAAATCTTGGGGTTTTATTTGACCAGGATTTATCATTTAAGGCTCACATGTCTCCGGCTCGACTCGCGCCTTTGCCTGTTCCCCCAACCACGACTGGATGAAGCTCGTCTGCTGGACTTTATATATGTAGTTGTAGACTTATATATGTTAATTCTTCTCTAAGAGTTCTGGTAAATCACCTGTCCGTCCTGGGGGAGGATCCCTCCTTCATGTGGGCACCCCTGAGGTTTCTTCGTTTTTTTCGTCTTTTTTCGTCTTTTTCGGAATCCGCTTTTTTTGGGAGTTTTTCCTTACCGCGAAGGGGGGTCTGAGGGCAGGGATGCCAGTATAGCTTAGTCAGTTTGTTAGTTCATTTTAGTATTTTCCTATTGAACTCTTTGTATTCGTGATCCTTTTGAGTTCATGTTTTACTTCGAAGCCCATCGAGACGACTGTTGTTGTGATTTTGGGCTATACAAATAAAATTGAATTGAATTGAATTTTGTGTCCAAATTCCACTATTTTCATTTTAGTCAATCGGCTGAACAGACAAGAGAAGTTGCTGACAGATTCATAAATAAAGGGGCAATCAACAGTAGACTTGCTTCCAAACTGTTCTTAAGGTGCACTCAGAGTGCTCTCTAACTGTTCTCAAAGCATTTTCAAACGTTTCTCAAAGTGTTTTCAAACAGTTATCCAACTGATCTGTTCTCAAAGGATTTTTTTCTAGCTGTTTTCATTGTTCTCAAACTGTTCTCAAGTTCTCACTGCCTTTGTTGTCATTTATTCATTCATCTTCTTCAGTTTATTCCCTTTCGGGGTCACGGGGCTGCCGGAGCCTATCCCGGCCACTTGTGGGCGAAGGCAGGGGGGCTTTGTCAAATCATAATTGACAAAGCCTCTTGGATAAGAGGTGAAACGTCTTCTAACTTTAAAAAACTAAGTCCAGATGAAATCCCCTAAACCTGCTACTATGATTAAATTTGTGTTGTTTTTTTCAGAAAATGTCATTAAGTAGAGATCTTTGGAATGTAAACAGAAGAAATATTTATTAGTGATTCAAAAGATGTGCATGAAAAAAGT
Source organism: Oryzias sinensis (assembly GCA_037389245.1). Classification (NCBI taxonomy): domain Eukaryota; kingdom Metazoa; phylum Chordata; class Actinopteri; order Beloniformes; family Adrianichthyidae; genus Oryzias; species Oryzias sinensis. The sequence continues at coordinate 3,238,306 of CM074492.1, forward strand.
GGATTGTCTGGCGGTTTTGGCTGTGGGCCAATGACGTCTTGTGTTCTATTAGGGTTTGCTCAGACCATCATTACATAAACCCCACAACCAGGACACTGATGGTGTTTGAGGGTCAGTCCATAAGAAAGTATCGCTCCAGATGTAGAACGGGGTGGAGGGGGGCAGGCGAACCGTCTAGAATAGAGAAGGATAAATGACCATGAATTTAGAAAGGCGGGCTATTTAGCTGTTGGTTCAGAGTGAAGGCCTATTTGAGATATGAAAACGTGGGCATATCTGATTTGATTAAAAACTACCACTGTGCTTCCGTACATCTGATCTCATTTAAATGTTTTCTTTGAAGTGAGGCTTTGAGGTTTTCTGTGAGGCTTTGCTTTTATATTCCTGGAGCTTTTTTTTTAAATCTTTCATGACCTTTTATATTGGTTATTAAATCCTCCCAATGAATAGCTGTGTTGACTGGATCTTTTAAAAAGCCTGAGCATTGGTTTGCTGTTTTTAGTGTCTGTAAAAATACATTTTCCTTGTTTGCATGAATCGTTGGTCATAATCACAACACAATATGTGCAGCTCTGTGTGTCTGAAAGGTTCTTGTTGCTAACGTTTCACTGTGTTACCGCTGCATTCCCAATGGAAACCTGCGACATGCGATGCGATCCAGTGTAATAAAGCACAGATATAAAGCTGGTTTTGCTGTGGAGATCAAGTTTCAAACTCGGGGAGTGGCTTTCCCTCTTTCATCCGCTGCGACTCCACCCTCACAGAGCTGCTTCTGCCTCTCAATCTCCATTGAGGAACTATGAATTTGATGCTGGGTAACCTTTTGTTTGCCTAAAACCCATGATTATGTGACCATGAGTCACTCCAGTCGGCCCACATGACCGGGTGGCTCTGCCTCCTCTCCTTCTAAGGACATAAATCAGCGGAGCTGCAGAGTTAATGAGAAGATTGAATCCCAGCATGAAGCAGTTATACTTTAAAGAATTTGTCTAGTTGACGTTTTTGAGGCTCTCAGAAGGAAAACACGTGATTTGGAGAACCAGCAGAGTGAGTGAGTTGTGGAGTGTGAGGGAAACAAATGTGAGCATTTGAAACCGTTTTCATCTTAAGACAAAAGTGAAGTACACAGGGTCTTGTCCCGGCACGGTTTTGTTGCTTTAGCCCAAAACGCAGCAGCAGGGCGTGTCGTGTTTGCTGTCGCACCAAAGAGAGGGATTTTAAGCCCTTCACTGTTTGAGCGGATCCCACCTGCTGAGTGAACATGTTTGACTCTGACATGAAGAAAAGGATCAGCCCCAATTTGCCACATAGCGGCAGAGTATCCCACACCTCCAGCTGGACTCTCAGCATTAAGGGTTGGAACCATCAATGACTCCTGATTGCAGGGGGGGGTTCCAGGTCCTCCAGGAGATAAATCAAATGTGGAGAACAAGTTTCACACTGTCAGGTGTGCAACAGCAAAAGGAACTTTTGAGAGTTCTTTCACGACAAACCGTTCTGAGTGCTGCACTACCCATAACGATACTGATAACCAGGAAGAAGGACCTAATTTTACCTTAAAATATCTGGTAAAATTAGTCAAATTTACATAATAACATGCAGATTTTTAAAAACTCTATAAATACGGTGCAGCTGTGAATGATCGTGGATGAGGATTCAACAATGTATATGACGGAAATAATTTTAAATTTGTTTAAAAGGAAGTGGAAATGACTCACACATAGGTCATTTGGACAAGCATCACACAGATGCTGCATATACTTCTTTAAGACAAAGTTTGTCCCGCATGGTCTGGACCTCTAAAGGGGGTCAAGAATGCTTCTCCAATCCACTTTGGAAATAAAAAGGAAACGTTTCCAAGAAGCTAAATGAAAACACCTTAAGTATCGACTACTCTGAACTCATTTATGTTTTAGGATTTTGGTAAACTGACACAAATGCTAAAAATATGACTATGTTGAGGAAATGAAAACAATAGAAGACACAAAGGAAAAGAAATGAAACAATGAAAGGCCGAAGAAAACACATCTCCACCGAAATAAAAGTACACAAACAAAACGTGACAATCGATCATTTGCAATGTAAATGTCGGTTTTTACAGTGAACTGGGCAGAGCTGGATGAATATTTATCATGACAACCTTTATGTTTCAAGTGTACACGCCTTTACTCTAGACAGATCTCAGATAGTCTGACTTTTTAAAGCTCAGTGCTGAAAAGGTCCATTCCGAGTTCTGAGAGAATTTTGGTTTGCAGAACCTCAACAGGGATGAAAAGGTTTTATATTTATTCTCTGAAAGGAAACAGTTACAACGTCCCTGCACTTCTCCTTACTATGGTTGATTTGTCTTCCTCTTTCAGCCACCATGACTGACAAATTAGGTCACCATGGAAACATGGTTCATGGAAAGGAAGTAGTGTGGTAATTTTTTGGAATTTTCATTAATGTCATGACACAAATAAATCAAAAGAGGTTTATAAAGCTCTGTTTTACCAGAGCAGGAGCTTGGTTGGCATAATTGGCAGTAAGTTGGACCTGTTCCCGGTTCTGGTAATAATCATTTTGGACAGAATTTCCAGGTGCAGCCTGGTGTTTTGGGGACCACAGAATTTCTTCTCTGCTGTTTGCAGATGATGTTGTGCTGTTGCCTTCATCGAGCCAGCACCTCCACCATGCATTGGGGCCGTTTGATGCTAGGATTAGGGTCAACACCCAAGTCAAAGGCCATGGTCATTAACAGAGAAAGGTAGTTTGTCCTCTCTGGGTGGTTGAAATGATCCTGCCCCAGGTGGAGGAGTTTTAGTACGGTATCTTGGGGTCTTGTTCGCGAGTGAGGGAAGATCAAAGGATGAGATTGACAGGTGGATTGGTGCAGGTTCTCCTGCAGGGGTGTCCATCCAGGCCTCAAGAGCCGGCCTCCTGCTGGTTTTCCAGAAGCCCTGCCTTATCTGCTGTTGATCACCTGGATCAGGTGTGTTTAGCCAACAAGGAGCTTCAATGGCAGATTGGTAGGAAAACATGTAGGACAACAGCCCTCAAGGCCTGGAGGGGGACATCCCTGGTCTACTGTTATGTGGTCGTTGTGTTGGTCTGTTTTGGTAAAGAGAGAGTTGAGCCTGAAAGCGAAGCTCTCCATTTACCGGTTGATCTAAGTTCCAATACTGACCTGTGATCATGAGCTCTGGGTATTGATCCAAAGAAAAAGACCCCAAATACAATATGAGCTTCCTCCGTAGGGTGGCTGGACGCTCCCTTAGAGATAGGGGGGAAAAACTGAATCACCCGGATATAGCTTGGAATCTGGATGCCTCAGACACCTCCCTGGGGAGGTGTTCTGGAAATGTCCCACTGGACGGAGACCCCCGGGAAGACCAAAAGCACACTAGAGACACTACGTCTCCTGGCCTGGGAATGTCTCGGGGTCTCTCCAGAGGAGCTGGAGGAAGTGGTCAGGGAGAGGGAAGTCTGGGCATCTTTGCATAGGCTGCTGCTCCCTCGACCAGATTCTGGATGAGCGGAAGGAAATGGAAGGAAAAATTGGACGTATATAAGTTTCTTCTTAGTCATGAGATTCTAAATGTTTGTATTTTTGTACTGTAATGACCTTTCGTCATTTTAAAACGGCGCCTTATTTTCGTACAGAAAACTAGATATTTCTGGTAAAGATTTGCAAATGTTTCATAATATTTACTGTCAGAAACAACTTTGTGTTTTTATTACAAAAAGTGAAAAAGTACTGTCTCCTTTCTGATTTTAGATTTTTTTGAGTAGAACTTAAATGTTAAGCCCATCAAACAAAGGAAACAGGGGCGTAAACACACTAAAGTTTTTAAACAAACTTTACTTATTGAAAGGAAACGGCTGTTTAAACTTGCTCTCTTTTGCACAAATGATCTTTGTTTCACTGTATTTTTAAGGTTACATTTGTTGGCCACACCCAGATCTGAGAATTAGAAAAGGCCTGAAACAAGAAATCCCTAAAATAGAAGCCGTCCAATAGATTGAAGCAGCTAAATGACTGTGCAGAATTGATGGAACCAGAATCTGCCAGAAAGTCCTGGAGCAGAGCAAAGATCCAAACCATCCCTAAATAGACCCAAATGAAGTAAATGTGACTAAAATTCTGCTTCAAGCCATTTATACAGAAAAAACCACTTGGTTTGTGTTTGATTGATTCTGCAGAGAAGAAGAAACCAGAATTTCTCTGTAGACATGAGGAAGACTCAACTGCAGCTTTAACACAAACAATTCTTTCTGTTGTTGCTGCTGAAGGTGACTCAACCGGTTATTGGATTTAAAGGCTTTTTCACAAAGATTCAGGCAGGTATGGACAAATATTTTTTTTATAAATAGCAATGAAAAAACGGATTTCTGAGTCCTGGACTGAAGGACCAGATTTTTTTAAGTTTCTTTCTTACTGCTCACCCAAATTTGCACACACCTACTAACCAGCAAAAACACATTTTGGACAAAAAAAATGATGATATCACAGTGGAACAAACCATCAAAATATTAATGCAGCCATGATCTCTCATTGGGCTCAAATACATATTTCAAAATCCACAAAGCCAAAAGACATGTATTGGGGAAATCCAAAGGAAGTTTTGAAATTATTATGGGATGGCCACAGGACCCACTTGGCGGCCAATTTTTTAGCAAAGTGCGTAATTTGCAGATTTTCACATTTTCACACAATAATTGCAAAATAAAAACTTTATTTCAAGCAATCTTCATGAAATTTCACAACCAGGTGAAATCTACAAATACAATTGAGATTTCGTTGACCTTTGACCTCAAGAAGCCGCCACGTTCAATAAAAGAATAAAAAAAAGACGCCTTTAGTAGCATCTACAAATTTAAGCTCCTCTTTAGAATTTTGATCCATCCCCTCCATAATGCTCGAGCAACATTGATGTTACTTTGAAGCAAATTTTGGCTTTAAAGTTTTGGCGTTGGAGTGGCGAGCTCGCAAAGTGGCGTTCCCCAATCTAATATATGAATCCTTGGCTCAAGCTGAACAGAACGATATAGCATACAATGTGATTGTATTAGGTATGAGGGCATGGTCAACAGAAACCTCAGTTGCCAAAGAAATCGAAGAAATAATTTTTGCCAATTCTTCAAACATTATCATGAATTTTTCTCATCCAGGGTGGCAAAGGAAGAGGGGGAGAGTGAGGGGTGTGCAGCAGCCAGTAAGTTCAGGTAAAAAAGGGGGGTAATGGGGGGGGTGGCAAGGGAAGGAAGCGCCTGCAAGCCATACAATGCTTCTCACACTTTTAAGTTAAGATTTCTTTACGTAGAATTAAAATGTATTTAATAATCTGGTTCCTGTAAGGGCGACAAAAACTCAGTGAAAAAGTGAGAGCGCATAAACATTCCAACAGTGTGTTGGTAGCTTCACAGTAGTGGATTCTCCCCAAAACACAGATTATATCTGCAGTTTGCAGGAACAGGACATCAGCTTCATCAGCTCTTCTCGCAGCGGAATTTCTTGAGCGTTTCTGTCACCCCGGTGACCTTTGATTTACTGTCAGGTTTGCCTTGACCTTTTTTCACAGGAAGGCCAGACAAAATTAAAATGCTCCTCTTTTTACAGTGCGGTTTGGAGGATTGAGCGCTCAGTCCTCTGAAACCACGGAGGCTTGGGGCCGAGATCCAGAGCCAAACCGTCTGACAAATCCTGAGACAGAAGATAACAGCGAGGAGAGAAAAATGCCAGAGAGGTCGAGGAGTTCTCTCCCCGTCCGTTCTCCATAAAAGCACAAAGCTGGAGTTTGGAAGAGCAAAAACGGGCGGTGGGGGGGTGGGGGGGCTTCGTTTCTCACATTTGGTGAGTTCAGGCTGCAGCTTTACTTACCAAATGATGTAAATCTGTACGGAAGGCTTACATAAGTTGGAGTGTGGTTGTTTGTTTTCTTAAGTGGGAGGAATTTATTGTGGTTTTGCTGCAGAATTAGAGTGCATTCGGTGAAAGTTGGGAGGATTAAGAGGAACGGGCTCCTGTGATCTCATGGGGGGCCTTCTGGTTGAACGAAAGATCAAAGACTTGCCATAAATGAAGAGGTCATGGGTAATGTTACAGCCGCTGCTCCAACTCTAAGGTGTGTCACTCTAGCACAGTACACACAGGTAATCAAGATGAGTTTGAATGCTAACATTTACTCTTCATAGCTATGTATTCACAAAAGAACCATGAAAAATATGTTCGATGGCGGTATCTGCCTTCCTCTGCAGGAACAGAAACTCCAGGTGTGGTTACAGAATTAGGCTTTTAGCACCTTCCAAAGTAAGCGAGATTTCAGGGCTGGCAAAATAATTGAGAACAATAACAGCGGGACACAATGGTGTAGTAAAACACAGAGCCCTCACGGAAGGGAAACAATGACCTGACTCACTTGCTCTTGGAAGCAGCATTTCCAAATCTTTGCTTGAATTCTGGCTTTGTGCTTCCAGGCCAGAACGCAAATGACTCATAGAAGATAATTTTACAAGAAACAGACAAAGTTCTGCACCCAGCAAGCAAGCATTTGAAATAAATGCTAGCACTTAAAAAAAAAAAGTGACTAAAAGTTCTAAAACTAAATGAAAAAAGAGGGATATGGTGATTTAAATGGGTAAAATTCACACAAATTAACTGTGTGTTACTGGCTTTGACTGCCTCTCAGAACAGCAGGAGAGAAACAAATAAAACCAAAGAGTCTTTGTCCAGAACTTGGGTTGCTAAAGGGAGGCAACTTTGCCAGTTTGAAAGGCAGGTATGATGGAAGAGGATTGGAATGCACTGAAATGGGCAGAAACAGGAGCAGAAGTCATGAGCGGTGGAGGGGGGGGGCGAACAGAGGGAGATGACAGGGGGTGGTACCAGGACGGAGCTGTGGTTGGTCCAACTTCTGAGGGGAAAAAAAAATACATTACTTGAAGGCAATGATGTAAAAAATGAGGGACTTTCTGCTTCTCTTCAACACACATAGTTTCTGAGCCAAACTGATGCTACAAGAAGGTTTTCTGACTCAGATCAATGAAATCTCAAAACCCAATAAGGTTTTGGCCCCTTCACGCCTTACGCCGCTAATTTGCAACCCTTGACTGTATATGAGAACTGGACTGAGTCCCCCCTCTTACTGGCATTCGAAACTGGAAGTACCTCCAAGAAGCAAAAACAATTTGTTGCATGATTCTTTTTATTTATAGCAAGCTATTCAAGTAATAAACTGACCAATCAGACGCCTCAGTAGGTGGAGCCTGCTGGATCCAACGTTCAAAAAGTTTGATTGACAGATTTCATGCAGCCCACTTTCCAATGACATATTGGTGATGGGGTTGCCATAGAAACGTTGACTCAGACCAACTCGGACCAATCACTGGCGACCACTGGCTCCAACATGGCGGAGTACGTACTGTGAAAACATGGCGACTGAATTGACTTTTTCCACCCATTTTCAAACAATAATCTGAAATCAAAGTAGTCTTCATGTATGCCTTTATTAGTATTTGATCTTTCACACAAACTGTCCAGACTTAGGATAAATCTAATTTCAGGAAAAAGCTGGAGGTCTGTGACTCCGCCCTTGTGTCACCATGGGAACCACAAAAACACACGTCTGTGGATGTAGGCCCCCTTTTATTTGTGAATTTGCTGCAAACCAGAACGTTCCACACGTGTTTGCATAAATCATTTGGGGCAGTCCTGCAAATGTGAACATTTAATGCTCGACAAAGGAAAAAGGAGGTGTGTTGTGTTTCCTCGGCGCCGAAATTGTAGCTTTCTGAATTGTAAAGAATTGAAAGATTGCTGGTGGTTTTGGGTTTTGCATAATAAAGGTGAGGTCTAAAGCTTGTAACTTTTTTTTGCGTGTTTGAATGTAAAACTGTTGGATTTCAGGCTGTGGGACGCCAACCCTTTCACCCACTTTAGATTAAAACTGCACTGCTGCTTGTTAAGCAAACTGCTCACAGCCGCTCTGTCAGTTTCCTCAGATTTATCGCATGTCAGAGCAGTATTTCTCAGCTAACTCTTGCCAAGGAAAGAGAAAAAGTGCTTTTACCGAAACCCTGAATGGTTCCTCTCAGTGTCAGAGGTGTCGCAGGCAACAGGGAGTGCTAGAGAGCTCAAAACAGAAGTCCACATCCAACCTAAAACAGATTACGATCTGACAAAGAAAAAGAACTGGAGTCCCGACAACCTCACAAGCTGCCTTGCATGCAAACAGTGAGGTGTGGAATACAAGCATGGGATTATGGGATGGAGGAGTGGAGTTGAAGCTATTAAAAAAGGGAGTCAGGAACAAACAAGGGCTTTATGTGCAGGGAGAGCTGGATTTATGAGTTCTGAGGAGGGAACTGAGGTGTCCAATTGCCCCTCTCGTCTTCCAACCATTTCCCCTCAGGCGCTTCAACCTGAGAAAACCTGCTGTGGGACCCTTTTCTTGGCAAAGTGAAATGTTGGGACACAAACCATGGCTGACTTTCAAAATAAAGGGAGCCAGAGTCAAATTGTTGCACATGTTTGCAGGCGAGGACTTAAAGAGCTTCACATGTTGACCCACAACACACTATCTGTCCCCCGCTCCCCCTGCAGCAATGAGGCAGGTGTGTCCAAAATAGAGTCCATGAACAACCACTAGGGCTGAATAAAAAAGTTAACCTAAATACAAAAAGATGACCCATTTAATCATTTGAGAACCAAAAGTTAAGTTTCAATTGTGATTTTAGTCGATTTTGCTAAATTTGAACCCAAAGAATGCTTAATTTAAAGGGTTTTCCTTTTGTAATCTGTTATTTTCAATTTTTTTATCCAAACAGATCCTCAAAAATCCCTGGATCCACATCTATGTTGATGGAAGACCCAACGACAAGACATCAGGAGCAGGCAAAACCCTAAAAGGGTTCTCAAATGTACTTTAGCAGGACATCAAACACCAAAGAGCAGAACCAAGCCATGACTAAAACCTGATCACAGTGGGGGAAGTTAGAAGGGGGTAAATGGAGGAGCTGACAACCATGGATGTAAAAAGATGGAGGAGCAATGAACTGAAATAGAAACAGATGTGGATGACTGAAACTAAAACCTGATACTAGAGGAGACTTGAAGCCTGGATATGACCTGAAACCAAACCAAAACAAGCTTTCATAAAAAAAAAAAAGAAAACTCAACTAAAACCTCCCTCTAAACTGCTAATTTTCCTGCACAACCTGCTGCTGATGACTTGATCAGATTATGGTAAATGGACACACCTGATCCAGGTAATCTTCAGATTCTGGTTGACTGGACACACCTGATCCAGGTGATCTGAAACGAGTAGAACAAGAAGGGCTTAAAGATGGCAGGGAGGGAACTTTAGATGATGATTGAGGTTCCATAAGCAAAACGTGAAAAAGAGAGACTTCAGCTTTCATCAGTATTCCTTTGATAAATTAATTGATAATTTACTAGCGCACTATTTACCAAGCGATGAATAGCTTTTCAGTTAGGAGTGTATTTAAAGTAATAAATCAACCGTTTTGTTGCAGCATAGCAGAAGGAAGAACCGGTGAAGTTTTTATATTCATTGATTATTTAATTTCTTTTGTAGATTTAATTTAAATGCCATTTTTACAGTGTCATGAAAAATGTTGACGTCCCGAACAGGGTACATTACTGTTAGTTAACATCATGGATTAGCATGAACACGTGCCTAAAAGAGTCAGCTTGTATTCAAAGTTGCATTAAACTTTTTGTCCACATTTGCATTGATTAAGTTGAACCGGAGTCGTCCATGCAGAGTCTGACAGGATTTTGGGATCGAGTGAAAAGCTTTGTTTACGTATTTGACACGTCGTTTATTTAAAGCACCCCCCCCCCCCCCGCAATCTCACGTGCATTTTTTAGATAATTGTGGCAGAAAAAGCAGTAAGTTGCAGATTTTTTTTCTAAGAGATGAAATAAAAGTTAAGTTAGACAATTTAGAAACTGTTTGCTTGTTTGTTGTGGTTTAAAGACGTTTAACAAGGACGACTCATTGTGCGCTCAGACACTGTCCCTTTAAGCCAATGCATCATGGGAGATGTAGTGTGAAAACTGCCGAAAAAGGGCAGAAAGACTCGCGTCTCTGAGCTTCATGGTTTTGTTCATTTGTTCCACGGTCTGACACAGGATCCTGTGGAAAGCTACACCGCTAAAGACTAGCTTTAGCTGGTATTTTTGTTAGAACTGAGCAACTTTTTGAGCTAAATTGGAACCAGGAAGTTAAGACTTTAACCTCTTCTGATTGGTCAGACTGATGACATGTGTTTAACCCTTCAATAATGATTGGCGGAGACAGTTAAAGGGGCGGGACTTTTCCTTGAACTGTTATAGCAGGTAAATCGCTGTACCGTCATTCTTATAAAAATGTCTTTAATAGAATTAAATAAACACAAAGAAAAAGTAATTTTATGATCTTTTATATTCCCAACTGCTCAGTGTTTTATCAGGACCTTTTTGGATGAACACGGTGCTGAAATCCTGGAGATGGGAAATGTTTTTAGATCCGTTAATGAGGGCAATTTCCCACGGCACACTTGACCATCTCCCACGGCACACTAGTGTGCCGCGGCACACACACTGGTTGAAAAACACTGATTTAAAGATTGCTCGCACACATCGAGGAGCTGTTTCAAACACCTCGCCTTCACAACTGACTTCTCTCATGATTTATTTTTTTACTCACAAAACTGCAAACTCTGTGAACTGCCACGCCCACCCCACTGACAAAGTGGCCCGGACATTGGAGTAAATCCCGGGTGGTGCGGGTCGCAGAGAGAGAAAGAGAGAGAGGGGCGGGGTGTCTGCTGGGGAGTTGGTCATGTTTGTGTGAGAGGAAAGCGTGCTATGTTTCCATGGAAACCAGTCGCTCTGTTTGTCCCGGCAACAGCCTTTGAAGTGGGGAGGGTCTTTCAACTTCGAGAGACAATCAAAGATGTAAAGATGGCAGCATCCACACATCAGTGGTTCCTTAAATAACCCAACACATGAGAGCAGCTCCCTCCTCTGCCCTGGAAGGACGTTCGTGTCGGTGTGTTTGTATACAAACCAAACACATCCGGTCACACTGGTTGGAAGGACACCCCCCGCCCCCTGCCATGCATGGAGGAGATCTTCCTGTACCGACCGGTATGACAAATGATATTAATGGGATTAAGTTGACAAACTACAGGTCAGAGTGACTGTTTAAAATGAGTCAGACATGGATTAGAACTCACACAATATGTGTGTGTTCTGTACGCGTTTGAGTCTTACCCAATATAATGGAAGGTGGCAATATCTATTCAAAGAAGACTTAACATTATGATAGGTACAAACGGCATTTAAAGTAGAAAATGTACTTTTTTTGTTCATTATTTTGATTGTGGAAATTCAATGATCTTTATTGGTATGTATACCTATATAGAATACCTAAATTGTACTTTTCTACCCTGCATTGCTTTATAGTCACAGTCACATTCACATACAGATGCCTAACACTGGCACCAACCTATAACCATCAAAAGCTACGTGGGGTTCAGTGTCTTGCCCAAAGACACTTCGACACATGTGGAAATCTGACTGACAGAACATGGATAAGGCAGACCACATTTACATTTGAATGATCCAAAAGTCTGCAAAAAACTAAATTGCTGCATGAAGAGTAAATATCCTGAACATAGAAAAAATGTAAACGAAGAAACTGAAGAAAAGGCTGGAACTTGGGGAGTGGGAAACTTTGTTGAGTGTATAATGACTGAGGTTTGCAGATTCTGAACATTGACTGTATATGAGAACTGGACTGCGACTCCCCTCCCCCCTGGCGTTGCAAACAGGCTCCAAAAAGCCAAAATCTCTTGGGTTGTGTCCAGGATCCTTCACTACTGACCACATAGTGCACTATTTAGTAAGTTCGCCATTTTGTTGTGTTGTTCGAATCTACAATTCCAAAATCGAGTGCCTTAGAAATTCCCAGAAGTCTCTGCGAAAAACAAGTGTGCATCGATGCTCACTAGATCGGCGAATATAGACCACAATTCAATGCATTGGGACAATTTTTACCCAAAAAATGTATATAAATGTATTTTTTATAACCCATCCACGTTTTTATCTTCAGAATATAGTGGACTCATAAATAATCGTCGCAAAATGCTCATGTCAATTTAATTGTAACTTTGTGAATTTTTTTTTTTTTTCCTATTTTTTTTCCTTGTAACTTTGTGAAATTGATGACCTCTTATCCGCCGGGGGGGGGGGGGGGGAATGTAGTGAGCATGCTGTCCAAATTTCTTTTAAAATCCAGGCCACTAGATAGAGCCGCATTTTATAATTTTTTGGTAGTTAGGGGTTAGGGTGGGAATTCGGACACAGCAATAGACTTCTATAGAGAAATAAACAACATTCCTATTCCATCCTGTTTATCAGAATAACCATTCTTACTATGATTACCATTTTTTTATCGTGTTCTTGATAAACCCCTTTTTTTACAAGATATTTTTTTCTGTAGTTTAAGTTATGTAAGTTATAAACTAACCAATCAGATGTCTCAGTAAAAGTAGGTGGAGCCTGCTGGCCCCCACAACCAATGTTCAAACTGTTTCATTGACAGATTTTGTGTAGCTTTCAAGTGGAATGAGTGTGGACTTCCGACAAGCTCACTCCTGAGTGGCGAGCGTGGTTGCCATAGAAACGTTGACTCAGACTGACTCACACCAATCACTGCTCACTAAATGCTGTCGGGCTCCAACATAACGGTATCTATTTCATTAGAAAAAAAATAGCGACTAAATTCCCTTCATTTGGTTGGAGCTAAAAGTAAGCCACCTTCTATGGATGACGTCACACTCACTCGCTCCAGTACTCATATACAGTCCATGAACCTGACAAACACCAGGTGAACGCCAGAGCTGTTTAGAAGAGTCACAGATAGTGGCACATGGATCTCCACGCTGTCTGACTTTTGAAGTTGAATTTAGTTGAATTCAGAAAATCAGATTCTTTGGAATGAGTCCAGATTTATACGTCTGTAACTTTTGGTGCCAAACTGAACACAAAGACTACTTCTAGGGGTTTTTAACGTACCATTAGAGTATCATTTTTCAGGTGGAGGCAGCGCTGCCATCCAGAAACACATAAATTATGAACACTGGAGTGTATGTCAATAATGATAAATTATCTGCAACCAGTGGCAATCCTGCATCTCTACAGTCTAAATTCTCCCAAAGGACAAAGGCCACCACCCCCCCCCCCCACACACACACACACACACATTTGTCATAAACCTCCTTCAGATTCTGGGAGTGCAGAGGATGGGATGCCGGCGGCCTTGACCCTACATTGAATCCGAGATCCACTCGTGGGGGGCCAGAGTGACCTATGAAGCCATGTTGACTGATTAAAAAATGATCCCACAGCACGGAATGACCAGCCAGGTGATCATCATTAAGGGGGAGCAGCCAGGCTCTGTGTAAAAGCAGGTTTAGGCTTCCACGGCGTGCGTTAAAAAGTAATAATGCACACTTCGGAGGGCATTAACCCGCTCATAACATGGTCACTTACAAAAGAAACAAATATTGACCAGTTTTTAGTCCTTAATTCTTCTTTTTTTTTTAGATGTGGATTGCTTTTCTCACAAAAAGTGGACTATTTTTTACATGGTGCGCCCTCATCACATTATAAATAGTCCGGGTCGCGCCGCACCACCGCTGCAGTCAAGATTCGGCGATATATATATATGCTGATCGTCCCAATGGGTTGAATAAAGCATCAGTTCAGAAAGAAAGATCACCTCTTACTGCTTGTTTTTGTCCAAATAATGACGCAAAAGGTTGTTTTAAAGAAGCCGGCGCACTGATACCAAACACTTAAGCTAGCTGACCGGAACTTCTTTTGTCCCCGTGCGGTTATCAGGTTTTAATGCACACCCAGCAGCCAATCAGAATCGAGTATTCACCCGGACCATGGTATAAACATTGATAAATAGCTAATATCTTCTCAGTTTTATGCTGTCTGTGTCCTAATTTTTCACACTGAAAATAAAGGAGTGAACATCAACCAAAGACAGAGTCAGATTTAGGCTTTAGGACCGGTGGTGTGAGTGCAGCCTGAGAGATGAGGTGTTAGAAATCCTGCACAAAAGCAAACCCCTCTGTGGTTTCTCCACTTTTGTCGATAACTGTTTAGTTTGGTGTTGAGCAGATACCATCACTGTGAATGAAGTGAAAGCAAGAGGGGCCTCAAGGGGTAAAGAAGGTTTCCTCTGGAGGCTGCGTTCTCTTGTGTAACAGAGTTACGTAACACCCAAGGTTTTGGATTTTTGTGTTTATTTCACAAAAAAAGTAGCTGGATTGTAATTATTTGTGTTTACGCTTCTAAACTGCATTTTTTTTTCATGTAGTCCACAGACATGACAAGGTCCATAATGTCTTTCCTGTGACACACCTCCGCTATAACCAGAATCATATCAAGGTGTCACAGCTTTCCACCTTATCTAAAGAAAATACACGGATTTCTCATAAACTACACACCCAGGTTAAAGGACGTGTACGGAGCAAAAGTTTATGGAAACTACACGGATTTGATGCTCACAACAACACATTATCTTTATGTTGTCCTTATCCTGCTGCCTTTTATGGAAAGGGTTTTTCTACGTGTGTACATTCACTGAATTCCAACTTTCTGTGCAAAAGGTGTTCACAGGTCAAAGGTAAAAAGGCTTTAAAGGTCTGATAAAAGTTGTGCAGAATCAGGTGGTTTGCTGGCGTTAACGTGTGGTTAACGCCAAAGCAAGTTCAAATCCACTCAACCCACTGATTGATTTTTTTAGAATTCTATCCCACAGCAGTCCTGGACTACAAGGACTGGATTGTTTTTGTAATTCTACTTTCTTTCTGCGCGTTTGAGCAAACCTTTCGCTCCAGCCACAAACTAAAAAAAATCATCAAAAAATGACGACATCACAGCAGAAGAAACTGTGAAAATAAATAATGTCAGATTCCACTAACGAAACCAAAACAGACATATTGAGAGTATCTAACGGAAATTTTGAAATTATTATGGGATGCCCTGTGGCTTGGCGACAAATTCTGAAATTTGCCAATATTTTCACATTTTCTCACAATATGGGAAATGAAAAAACAATTTTAAGTGGTCTATAACCGAAGTTCCATTGATCTTTGACCTTAGGGAAGAGGGTACCATCTCAAATTAAAAGAATTAAATTAAAAAAAACCTTTAGAACCAGCTTATTTAAACTGCTAGAGATTTCAAAACCTCCTAACTCCTTGAGCATTATTTGGAAGCTTTGGAAAAATTAAAAATTTATAGTTTGTAGATTTTCCCCTGTTATTTGAACATGATTTATTGTAATATTGTGAAAATTTAGTAAACGAATCACTGGATCAAGCTGGACAAAATGATATGACATATGATATGACGATATTAGGAATGTAGGCGTGGTTAAGATAAACCTCAGTTGCCAAGGAAATGAAATAGTTTGCTTTCACAGGTTGTCCAAAAAATTATAAAGACCTGTTCATCCCCCCCAGGCAACCAAATTATATCATATCATATCATATCATATCATATCATATCATATCATATCATATCATATCATATATTATATTATATTATATTATATTATATTATATTATATTATATTATATTATATTATATTATATTATATTATATACACATCTGCATAAACAGGCTCATGAGTGCCCTTAAACCACATAAACATGACAGGAACATTGGTCTGTTAACAGTACAGACTTGTTCTTAAATATTTGAGTTCTGCTGCGTTTTTAACATCCCCTGTTCAGAAACAACATTACTTGGAATGAAGAACAAATGGGTCAGATCACATAAAAGAGCTGGAGGTGAGATAAGGAGAGAAGGTGCAGCTGATATCAGTTATAGAGAGACAAAGAGAGGGAGAAGAAGGGGGAGGAAATAAATAAGTGAAAGGTGGAGGGAGATCAGCTACGCCCATCTCCCATCCGCATCTGCTGTTTCCGACCCAGTCAGGATGGAGTGTTGGGATAAAAGCTTCTAAAACAAAGTTTATTTTCTCTACAAGTTGTTGTTCTGGAAAGCTCTTTTATGTTGCTGGCTTCCCCGGTGGAGATGAGAACAATTCTTGGATAAAAACACGCCCCACAGCCTCACATGTGCAGAGAACATGTTCCACAGAGGAGCTGCCAAAAGATCCCACAACAGGTAGGTTCGTGCAGGGACACCCCGAACAGGAGAAACCACACTGCCTGATGGGTGCTGAGCTGTAATCTGAAGAGAGCTGGCCATTGTCTGGAGAGATTTAAAACCAGGCAGATACTGTGACTCACCTGACACTTGAGTTACCTGTGCAACACCTGAACTCTACTGCCCCCTTCTGCTGCAAACACAGGAAAAAGAGTGAAACTGTTGTTTAAGAAACATGGAAAATGTAAACAGCAGCTGGGAGATCTTACAGCTGGAAAGATTTATCTTGTTTCAACATTTTTGAGAGGCTCAAACATAATCACTGTAACTGTGGATCTTCTTGTACAACAACTTTTTTACTCTACAGAACATTGTTGTTGTTGTTGTCATTGGAGTGTTTCAGAGCTCAACAACAACAACAATATATTAGTTCATTTAATAACCCATTGGAAATTCTACTAGATTGTCAGTTTTTTTAATCTAAAAAAACTAAGTAAAATTAAAAAAGGAAAACTTAAATAATTTCCAATCAAGTAAAAAAAAGATCTGAACTTTGGCGATGACAACGTGTCATCATGTCAGCCGATGAATACCTCATTTTTTGCATGTGACATGTTCAATGACGCACTCAGCGGGTGGAGTTCAAATCCAATATAGAGAGAAGCTGATCGTTCTCATCCTGAAATGTATATTTTTCTTAGTTTTATCGAGACATCACTCAAAAGGTCCTCTAATTTATTCTCTCTTTTTAAAATCAGTTATAGAGATCTCAGTTATTCTTTCACCGTACCTGGGACAGTCAGATGAACTCAGACAGCTCAACATCATTCTTGTCTTCCATGCATTGTTGACGAGATAAACGCTTTCCTGCAGCCATCAGTCTAAACAGATTTGACGGTAGCTCCTCCCACATGCGTCTGGGGTGTCAAGCTTATGAACACATCTTCAAACAAGCGTCGAGCAGTGAACTCACCGCGCGTCCCAAAAGAGGTGGCCCACGCAAATCTGACCCACGGACCGTGTTTGGTGTGAACGCAGCATCACAACAGTTACAGAGTTGTTTCAGTGCAGTCACTGTGTGATTTGTTCTTTAGAAAACAAAACAACTGCCTAAGAAATGGAAGAAAATGAATGTTTTAATGCAAAAAGAAGTGAGTTTTGCTTTTCTGGAGTTTGGTCTCATTGTCCTGTTACCTCGACGCAGCAGCAGCTTGACGGATTCCGTCTATGGACGTCTTGAGGTGTTTGCCTGGGAAAGTGAGCCGGGCTTAACTGAGGTTTTTACAAACTTTTTTAGCAAACTCCGTGTTTTGTTGTTTTTTTGTTAATGAGTTAACAATTACTTCTGGTTTCCAAGGGAACCTGTGTGTGTCTGGAGCTTGGCTCTTGGCAAATTATCACAGGCATCCGTGACAAATTTGTACCATTCAGCTCCTGCTCACTCAAACACAAAGGTCTTATAAAAAAAAGAAAAAGGTGAAGAAATGAAAAGAGAATTTGGTTTTACCTTAGTGGTTGAGTCAAAAACTGACATTCTGCGATGAAAAAGTTCTTCAGTGCGGTCTTTATGAACTCTAAACTTAACAACTTGGATTTTAGTGCATCAGTCAAGCCAAACTTCAGCCTTTTCTGCTGAGAGACAATTTGAAAAGGATTGATCAAAAATGGAAAAGTTCTAAACAATGTAAAAGGTGTAAAAAGAAAATCTCTGCCATCACTCCATTTTTTGCCAAAAGCCAAAACTCGGCTGGTAGACGTTGCGGGGAGCTGTGAAAACCTCTTAAAGAAAAGGACAATCAAAGACAATCAAAAGTCCAATAATGGGAACAAAACTCAAAGCTGGAATTTGTGTGCCAGGGAAAACCTTTGCTAGACTGCGGGTTACATTTCCACATTTCATTTCTGTTAAGGGATCTGCTGACTACGTTCAGCTTTTCTAAGTCTTTCAAGTCTGCTTAAGCTTCAAAACAGATGGTCGTTATCAAACTCTTTGGTGCAAATTTTTAACAACAGTCATGAGATATTTCCCAAGTTTATCAAAACATTGCAAACACTTAGCTTCACTAAAACATTTTGCAGCTGGGAAAAATTAAAAATAAAAACAAAAACATCTTCAAATATTCTCAAAGTCGTCAATTATTACCAACCCATTGAGGTGGATCCTACTATTGCACGGTTATATCAACATTCACGCATGTCTTAGTAATTTATTTTAAGATAATTACACACATTAATCATCCCAGCCTTTATTACAAAAAATATTTTGTTAGTGAGTGTACATATTAAAAAAATGTTATACTTTGTGAACATTTTCTGTGTTTATTCTTGCATGTTTCATGCGGTTTGATCAGACCGTGTTCGGTTTATTCCTAATTTGAGCAGATGTATGTCACGTTGACCTTTTATAGGTCTGGCGTTTACGTTTATTTGTGCTTCTTTTTGCATTCTGGGGGTAAAATAAACCACTGAACATCCCCTTGTCCTCCTGCTTGCTCCCTAAAACCCATCTTTGACCTTCATCCTTTTTTATTCCTGTCAGGCTAAAAGTCTAGATTTAGAGAAACATGAAAGAATATTACATATATTTGGTGTTATCTCCTATTTAGGCTATTTGTTCAAGTGTCTTAATATTTCCTTACACGGGTGTAGTTTTGACGTTGACTGTCTGAAGAACTGCGGTTTACATCAGGCAGTGAACGTCACTCTCAACAGTCCTGCGGGGAGGGTGATACCATTTTCCATGTGCAGACTGATGCAACAGTATTACTTTGTCTGTAAATCTGTTTTCTCAACATGTTTTACTCCCTTCAGTGGATTCAATTTACCCAGAACTCTGCCTGAGTCCAAAGTTATGCAGTCTAATGCATTCTTTATGAATTGTTTTTGATGACGAGGTTTTTCAAAAGATTTTGTCACTAAATCCAAAAAAGCTGCAGTGAAGGCTCCACAACTCACTGAGGATTTGGCGTTTTCATAAACGGTTAAAAGGAACTCATCGCTAAGGTTGGAATATTTTTGTGGTTATTTTTTTAAACACTCAGAGGATCTGAATGAAATAAAGGAAGAATTAAATGGTCTAACAAATCTCAGACTGAACGTAAATTCAGACTAACTATAATCTTTCTTAAACTAATCTAAAACTAATCCTGATCTAAATTCCCACCTAACTAATCTAACCTAATCTGACCTACTGAAACATAAGACTAACCTAAACCTAATTTAACCATTGAATATTCTAAAAGTAACCCTAATCTAAAACTAAAAGTAGCCTAATCCAACATTTAAATAATCTTAATCTTAAATTACCCCAGTACTTAATCTAACCTAACTCTAACCTCCCCAAATATAAAACTAACCCTAATTATTACTATTTATGACATTTGAAATTGTATCTGCAACAACTGTGCCATCATTGACTATACTGCAAACTCTAATACAAAGAAACACAAAAACATTTCCAATATTTCCAAAAAAAACAAGTGAAATAACGGTTTTAGACATATTTTAGCATGAACTTAAAATAATGCTTTCATAAAAATATTGCACAAGGAAAAAAGGTCAAAGTTGACCTATAGTATTGCATTTATGTTTATTAGAAAGCATTTGTAGTATGTCGTACTACAGCAAAAGGATTGGATACTTCAGAGCAAAATACCATAAATATTTCTAAGAACTTCACAACCGTTAACGTGAAACAAGAAGTGAATTTTGGTTTATTCATCTTTTGTTACACTATGAGACCTGAGGAACTTGATGTAAGTTAGTTCTGTGATGGTTATTTTAATGCATGTAGAATGAAATGTTTTTACTTTTACGTTAGTGTGATAATTATAGTCATATTAAATATCCACAGTGTTTTTCCAGCCCCAGTACATGAAGTGGTGATCGCCTGTAGTTTTTTTTTTCAAAACTTGTTCAGATTTCAAATCAACATTTGAACATGAGAACAGAAAGAAAGTCTGGGCTCAATCTGACCTTGCTGGGTTATTATTCAACAAACTGAGTTTATAACGTCATAAATGTCAGCGATGCCAAAGGAAAACAGCTGATCACAGTAACGGCGCTGCAATTCCTTTATGACGCCATGGAAGAAAAAAGGCTCACTGTGGGAAGAGATTGTCACTCAAACCCTTTTATTTTTTCAAATCTGAAAATTGCAAACAGACAACAGATCAAGTGCTTGTTGTTGCACTTGATCTGCCCCTGTCTTACTCACCGCATGTCACCCGTGGCACAGGTGCCCCAGGTTGCCGACCCCTGCCCTGAACTAATCTAAAACTAACCCTAACCCAATCCTACCCTAAGATAATGTAAAACTAATTCTATCTCATCCGGTCCCTAACCTGAAACTATTCTAACTCTAAAAATTTGGCAAATTTCAGCTCTAATATAATCAAAACGACTGATTTTTAAAAATGACCTTCCTTTATTTTTGCAAATTGCATTTTTATCCCCGCAGCTACTGGGAAACAGCTCCTGTCTGAAACCAGCCTCTAGTGGTCTTTTGAGGAACTACAACTGATTCTGGGTTTGCTACAAATTCTGGAAATAAGTTGGGGGCTTGATAATATTATGCATGTAGGGAAAGGTGTGTTAGATCTCATAGATCTCTCAAATCACAGCTTTACAACTCTGACTTTGTGTTTGTGCCGTGAAATCCTCTTTACACAACTCATCCTCAGAGCTGAATGAATCATCTCAGCTTCCTTCCTCCTCGTCTCTTTGGTCTGCGTCGTCTTTCTCTTGCTCAGACGCTCCGTTATCAGTGCTGTTTACAGCCAAACAGCACATTCCAGGGAAGACGAGCGGCACGCAGAACCAGATCTGAGCAGCTGGAAGGTCAGGAAGAGAAAGGGGGGAGGATTATGACGGGACAGGGGCGAGCAAAAGAAAACATCAATCAGAAAATGATTAGAGGCCTCAGATTGACTACAAACAATAACTGGATGGGAGTGGTGTGGTGAGGACAAGAAAAAGGTTCAGAAGAGGGAAGTGTTGGCTGTGGTTTTGAGCTTTTCCTGGTTGGAGGAGAGAAGTTTTTAGAAGAGCATTAGAGAGTGTGAAGCAGATGAAACCACAGATGGGGAAGAGGAACACTCACCACAAGTAGATGGTTTAAAAAAACAACAACAGAAAAACCTGAAGAAAACCAGAGAAAGTTGAGGAAGTGACGTGGTTTCTGAGAAAAAAGGGAAGGATGGAGGATGGAGGCACATCAGTTTGTAGTCATAATCATCTAGCACGCCCGGGTCAGAGGTCATCACACCAAAGCTTAGCTTACACCCTCAAAGTCAACAATGAAAAGACACGTGGACCCTTTGAGCTCCAGCAGATGTAAAAAAAAAACTGCTCAAACACAAAAGCAGAGGTATTTGAATCTGCAGCTTTGTTCGCGAGACCTTCAAGCCAAAAAAAAGCAAATCCACAAGCAGAGGACAAATCCAAGCTTGTGTAAACACAGAAAATGGCCTTTTTTCTTTGGCATTTACAAATCTGTTCTGATCTAGCACAGGGTAATTTGATTTCAAATTAAATGTGGCCATTTTATTAAAAAAAAAAAAATCAGGAATGAATCATTAAGTGACTTAAATACCAATGCTGTCAGGGGTTCAAATGCGTTTTCAAAATAAAAGTCATTTGAAACCTATTTTGGCCAGTCAATGCTCAGATAAGAGACATATATGACTGTATATATTATAAACTTCCAGCAGCTTGTTGCTTTATGATGTTTTATAATTTTACACCCCCCCCCCACACACACACACACACACTTTCTATAATCACCTACCTATCTCCCCCTCTCTTTATATACAATTAATATAAATAAAGTTTAGTCTAAATTACAAAAGGGGTTTATTCAAATATACACCTTGTGTGTCAGAAGATTCCTAACCCCATGCTGTAAAATCTGTCTAACACACAAGGCCCTCGGCCTTCATCTGTTCGCTCAGCTGTTGGACAAGTTAAAAAAAAGAAAAAAGGAAGCAATGATACTTCTTTTTGGGGTTGAGAAGGGAGGAGTTGAGCTGTCCATTGTTTTCAAAGTCTATGGTGTCACACCCTCATTTTCAAAAACAGGTAAAAATGTAATACAGCACTGGATTCTGTGTATTTCCAAAATAGGCATGTTTTAATACTGTCCTCTCGAGTTGATGCATTTGCTGCAGATTCGCTTTTATTTTGAAGGGTTACAAAGGGCAGTGTTGTCTCTCAGTCAGATCATGAATGTCTGATAACTGGGACGTGTTGGTGGAGAAACCTTGACCGCACTTGGTGTGCTGCATTTGAGGACTAAACATCTGTGGGAAATTCTGCACTTGTTTATGAAAAATTATTATTTTGAGTGACTGTTGTCTGAGCCACTCAGCTGTTAGTCCTGGGCTGCATGTTGCTTGCAGGCTGGCGTTTGAAGAGTCCAGCTCTAGCTGTTTTTAAATTTGGAATAACTTTATTAACAAATGTTGACAGGATGTCTTTAACAAAAATGTCTTCTAAACACATTTTAGCTAAATCTTCTGATTGAAATACATATTTGACAAAACCAAACATTCTTCTTGTTGTGTATACTGAAGAAGGACCATCCTTTAACATTGTTTTTGTTTTTAGAAAAACTTTATTTGTCACTGTTAAATTACAGGGACACTCCTCCTGCTGCTGCTTTTTTGGGTTGGTGTTGGTTTCCCATGGGCTCACTTTGAGAACCTTTAGCTCAGTGTCCTAAATCTCTGGTGTTGTTGGACAAATTCAGACATGCTGAAAAGGGTTTAACTGTCTTTTATCAGTATTTGTAGACTACACATTACATACTGTTGCAGGAAGATCACATCTCCTAGCAACCACAGGCCTTTAAGCCTTCAGCCGTCATTATGGAAATCACCCACCCAGAAGCTCGGAGCCATAACTCTGTTTCCATCTTGAAAAAAAATGGGGAGAAAAAAAAGAAAAGATCCTCAGATGTAAATGTTCAGCACTGCTGTAAGACTTTAGAGTTTCCATGCCAACATAAGGAAACACACAGAGAGGAGGGGTCACCAAAGGTCAGCACATGCCCCACTGGCTGACTTCCTGACATGCCGACATATGGCTGCCAGACCGACGAAATTCCTTCAAGGCCAGACATCAGTACCAACCAGAAGGCACTGACACGACTGGAGATGTCTGTGTTTTCATATGGATACGCTGCAGCTAGTAAACCTGTGCGATATTTATCAGCTGGCCCTGAATCACTCACCTTCCCGATCTCCTCCGTCTTTACCCGACTCTGAGTTTGCATTTTGGTCTGTTTGCCTGAAAACACCAAAGGCTCAGAGGAGATTGGAAAGCTTTTCCTACAGTTTAGGGGAGCAGAAACGTTTCTTGATGATGATGGTGAGGCATGGAAAAGGTACTGAAAGAGCAAGTTGAGGGGCGCTAAAGGAAAACTTAATGGTTTGCAGATGTTGGTGCGTTGATAGTTGGTGCTTTAGGGGCCGTCCGGTGAGAATATAGAATTTCCTTTGGTATGGGGGACACCCAGTTTTTAGTGGGATTTCCCTGAAGTGGCTTCCCTCCCTGCATGAGTCACTAACTGTACATGGAGACAGTTGGTCAGCCAAAAGGGAATTACGGGGAAGGAATGAGTCAGCCCCGGTACCTGAATTAGAAACACTTTCCAGAAAGTCATTAACAGCAACTTATAGGAACCATCAGAGTCAATGGAAAACAAGTCATCACTTCAAAATGATCAGAGATGGAAACGTTTGAGTTTTTGAAAAAAAGAAAAGAAAAGTATTTACTCCTCAGGTTGTATCTAAAAACAATAACTTGAGTAGAAGTTGCCCTTCTTTGTTGATGAATCTTCAACTGCAAAAATACGTTTTCTGGTAAAACACTAAGACTTACCGTAAAAATCTTGGCGGTTTGTTTTGTTTTTGTTATTTTTATCAGACTGTCTCATGGCTTTGATTTCTCTGAATCAAGTTCTGGGGAATCATTGCATCTCTCCTGCAAACCATATGTTTACATTGAAAGTATCAGACACATGTGTGAAAGGAATTTATTGTTTTATGACATTGCAGGCTAAATACTAATTCTATTATGCAAATTATTTATGTTTTGCCATATGTCCTTTTATTTCTTTGTCTTTTCTTTAATTCATTGTCTTTTCTTTATCAGATGGTGGTCTCAACATGAGCCTTGACGGCGTCTTCCACCTCCCTGCATGCTTTTCTGTTCTTTTCAATGTAAATGTTTTAGTTTATCTTGTGTTTTACTATCTTGTCTTATGTCACGATGCTACTCATGTGCTAAATGAATAAACACATTACATCAGTGTTTGTGTGAGCCCAAAAACGTAGATTGCAATCAATTGTTCCATTGGAAGTAAGTGTGGGTAGATTGCAGGCCATCAAAGATAAATTAATAAAATGTATATGTATTATTGCAATTATTCTCCTCACCATGACGTATGTACCTTGATTGACATGCAGAACATCCTCTGATGCATACGTTGCTGCTCATACATGTTCTCACTAATTAAGCTAAATGGAGTTTTTCCTTTTTCTAATTTTCAGAACAGATTAGAGTTCAGCGTCAGACTCCTAACCGTGTTTTTTCAAATGACCCGAGGTCAGTCACTCAAAAAAGACCTCAAACAAAACGCACACCGAACGTTTCTGTTGTGATCACACTGGACGCTGCGGCGCTGTTGACATGACAACTACGACCACACGGGTCCAACTCAACAGGGTGTTAAAGGAAAACGAAAGATGTTGGAATCGATGCATCTTCATTTGTCAGTTAAATTCCAATGAATCTCTGATTCACTTTAAAATCCACTTTTCATAATAACTCTGTGTAAATATTTTGGAGCTGTTCTTTTTGAAAGTAGAGTGCAAAATAAGTGTGGACACATCAGGTATAGCCAAGTAAAAAAAGGCATTTTTCTGAACTTTAGGCTTTCTGATGTTGTCTTGTAACACAAATTAAATATCAGACTGAAAAAGACCATGACCCAAAAAAGAATCTTTAGTAAAGTCAATCTCTGCAAAAACAATGTCTTATTTTCTGTCTTGAAAGAAAAAAGTAATCGTAACAAGAAAGTTTTTCAAAATCAAAAAAATCTAAGTTTGAGAAAAAACTGACTGGAATTTTTTTCTTCTAATAAAAATTCTTGGTAAGACCATTTTAGTAACAGGCAGATTTATTTATTTATTTATTGTAAATTTGAATCATTTTTACTTTATGTCTAGGTTTGTTTTGGCAGTGTGTCCTGAATCAGGACAGAACTGTTCACACCAACGTCAAGCTGAAGCACAACTCTGCCGACCTTCAGAATGTGAGAACCGTCCAGTGGCTTGGTTCGCAGCCGTTCACAGTTCGGGAGCACAACCCTCACATGCGGGAGGGGAGGTGTTATGAAAGCCTTGAAAAAGTGACACTCAGTCACAATATCTGATAGACATTAGGCTGAGGCTTGGATGCACTAAGACCTTGAAGAAGCTTGTCAAATTTCCAATTTTCCATTTGGTCTGTTTGTTGAGAAGTTTGATGTTTTCTCTTTTTTTCCAAGTGTTTCCTGCTGCTGTAGTCGTTTCTGTCTTAGACGTTTCACCTTATTGTTGTTCTCCAAAGCTGTCGACTATGGAGACCAGCTGAACAACAAGCTGAAGATTAAAGGTCTGTGTGTTTGACAGGAACACCTATTAGCCTCTCATGCAGTCAATCCCAGTCAAAGGCTGTTCCTGTTTTCACATTCTTTGAGACCAGACAGTAGTGGTTCTTTCTCTTCCTTCTTTTTATTCTTTTTATCGCTCGGAAGGACTGAGAGCTCTTTGGAGAACTTCTTTCATACTGTGCCGGTCCACTCGAATGAAGCCATTGTGTGAGGAAACATGCAGCCCAGCTGCTCGGACACACAGAGAGGAGCTCTGAAGTATTGGACGCAGTTTGTTCTCTCATGGGTTTGTGAAATGTGGTGTGTCAACTCCACCGGGCATTCATCAGGAGGCTTCCACACAGGTCCTGCGAGCGAGTGCCAAAACTGCCTCTCCAAGCTTGTTTCTTGCATCCATGGAAGTGCCGTTTGGAATTTTCTGGAGGAGAGTGCGTCACTGAAAACAATTACAGGAGCTGGAATGTGGGGCGGGGTTTGGAGGAGGAGGAGGAGGAGAAAGGGGGCGCAGTGGTGAAGAAGAATGTCTGAGTGTGTGAAAGACAGTAACTGAGAGAGTGACTCTTTCATTAGCATGAATGTGAAATTGCATGTCTTTAGATTAAGTTATATCAGTTTGTCTTATTTAGAGAGTTTTAAGAGTCAGCCATCAAACTTCCACCCAGCAGCTGGCACGCCCTCCATGAGCATTTCTGTGCCCACCACACCAAAAACATCAATCCTGATCCAAAATTTAAAGCCTCACTTTCTAAAATCTATCCTAAATCCAAATGTGGCCTTTGGATTTGGTCTATACTTTTACTCTTTTATTCTTTTTGTCTATTTTCCTAGTCCAACTCCCTGCTGTAATTACTCTTGTGTTTTTTACAATATACTTAAGTGGTTACCTAAATGACGATTTATCGTATTTCGGGCAGATACTCGCTGCAGTGTTTTACAGGTAAATACCCTAGGGCGGTTCAATTATTTAACTCACCTGCTCAGCGTCCTATTTAAGCCAGGTGCGCAGTTGTTCATTCTCTTTCTTACCTTCAGTGCTCATTCTTCGCCCCACCCTCCTCCCCGGCTTCCACCTGTGGGCTCCGTAAAGGGGGGTTTTGTTACCCGAAAGGTTTATGGAAATTTCTCATGAAATTGAACGGAGCCTTATGCCAAACAAAAAGATGTGAAAGCCAACTTAAAGAATGTAGAAAATTAAGTATGTCAAATAAATATTTCTTACTGCAAGAGTTGTCTGACTGAAATACTCCTTTAATTATATACATTTTATTATAAGTTTTAATCAGAAATATGTCAACTTTATTTATTACACTTTGCAAACAACTACATACATCAAAGTTACACATGGTTGCTTTGTTTTCCTGGCGTTTCTTTTTAATACTTTTTAATATTTCTTATCATTTTTATATGGATTATCTTTGTTCTCAAGGAGCTCTGGCCCTCTCAACTGCAACAGGAAGAAAAGGTTCAATTAGAAATGGTTTACAAATGTGAAAACATGTGCTTAAATTACCGTCACTCACTCTGTCCAATTATCAGATTGACATCACAGAGACTTTAATCAAAAATGAATTGTGGAACAGAAACTTCCTGTAGGGAAGGAGCAATTAAGAAGGCATAGCTTCAAGAAAGCTGAATGATGGTTCTGAGGTTAGCATGTTCAAACTCACAGAGTTCTAATCCAGAGTTTAGGACTGAACCAGTTATTAACTCACTCACCAATTCTTTCTTTCCACTCTTCTGTTCATGCTCTTCATGAGGTACTTTAGGAAATCAAACACGTCGTCTGTGATAGCCAAAGATAACTTTGGCAGTTATTTATTTTACCGATGAAGAACTTTAGTGCAGTCCCATTCCTGGTGATATAGTCGTCTTTTAAATGGGGGATTTACTTTTTTATCCATGTTTAATAAAAAATGAAAGACCAAGAATAGTACTTAGTGGAACTTCTTTGGGAATTTGGTTTGTTCTCGTAACATGTATTTGTGGGTGATTTTAACCATTTAATGTGAAACTGAAAATACAATCCGACGATGCTCAGGTTCTTCTAATGTCTGTATCTACGCTGATATGTTTAGTTCTGGGAGCTAAACAGTAGCATCCCCAAAACCCTCCATCTTTACAAAAAGACGTTTCCAATACTGAACGCCTTTATTCCAAAAGACTTTTATCTCAAAGCAGTTTTGAGTCTAAAAGCCCAATCTTTTCACACACAGTACAACAACCCCCCTGTACATTTGTAGTGACATTATTTTGATGAAAAACTACCCATCTGTTATCAGCTCTGGCTGTAAGCAGGCCAGTGACCTCTGACCTCCCTGGGATCACATGGACCACTCCTCTCAAACAAAACAGCAACAAACATCTTTGACCTTTCGGATTCAGGATGTGGGGTTTTTATTTCCAGTCCATTTTGACCCGACAGACGACATTTCATGGTTTCCCCGCCCTTTTCCATAGCTCTTCCCGTCAGCTGCAGGAGTTTACGGCAGATTCAGTCTTTGTCCTCTGCAGATATGAATAAAGCTCACGTGCATCTTCCAGGAATCAAGCAGAAGCCTTTCATTAACACTTCCGAGTATTTCATTAGCACACCCTGACTGCTGGTTTCTCATCTCCTCTGACACAAACCCAACATCATAACAGACGATGTCAGATCGGTGATGCAGCCACATCACTGGAAATGTTCACACACTTGAAAATGTTCCGGACAGAAGCGTTTGCCTTGTGTGTGAGACTGAGAGCTCCCAAAACAGGGAAGTCTAAAAAAAACAAAAAAACAGCTGCTTGTTCACACATCAGATTATGAGGGTGGGAGTCACACAATAATCCCACTGGGCTGTTTTATTTCGTCATTTGTAGATTAAAGCACATATGCAGACAGTGAAAGGCTTTAAATAGGTTTAACACATACAAACATTTGTAATTGTTTTTATTATTTTCTTGCTATTTCTGATAGAATAATAAAAACACTGTGGGTGAAACCACACCCAATTCAGTAAAAATGACTTTAAATCGCATTTAGGAACCACTTTCAGATATAAATGACTAATAGAGAATGATGGTTTGCTTAAGGAAACAATGACCTGGGATTTGGATCCCCAACCCAGCGATTGGCAGACAGGCGTCTTGACTTTATGAGCTCTAGCCACGCCCCACTCGTGTCTTTTGTCCATGGTGAAAATATTGACTTTACTTTTCAGAATTGACCTTGCTTTCCTGCTGGAGTGACTTTCTGCACCTTAAAAGCACCAAAATGAAGTGAAATATCTTTTTCAAAGACTGAATTTACCAAAGTTATTAAAACTCCTTTGGAGCTGATTGATGCAAATGTAAACTGCTCTAAACCTTTGAAATCCAAAATTTAGAATCTACTTAAAAGCAAAAACATTTATGAATCTATTTTTATAATTGGAAATAAATTCTTGCTTCAAGGGCTTATTCATGAAATTTGTATTAAAATAATTTTCTGTAGCGTAAATAAGAATAAAAAACTGATGAACAGCTTTAGCTCAAAACTTTACATTTTTTTGCAATACCATAATTTTGGATGACCTGATAAACTAAAGCTTGATGGTAAAAGGTAAAATACAGAAACACAGAATTTAACATTTATTTATATTTATTGTTCATAGAAAAAATAGCTTGTTTTATTTTGAAATAAACAAGTAATTTACAAGTCTGACAGAAGAAAAAATATCTTATCAATTCTGCTTTTTCTACATCAACACAACATGACAGCAAAATATAATCATAAAAAAAAATTAAACTGTTTTTTCCAAAATCATATCCTGTTACCAAACCAATCCAGTCGCCAGTTTAGTCTAAATTAGCCCTAATAGCTTTATGTCAGTGTTGTGTTTCTATTTAATGTTTTATTCTTAATTTTGTTGTAACTATTTTTTGCATTGATCAAATGTTAATCCAAAATCAATTGATTTAAAAATCAAAAAGAAAAAGACTTTGTTTATATGTTTTATTTACCAATTATACTTTTTATATTATACACAGAACAGACAAATACATATGTATTTACTTTTAATGTTGCCTTGTTACCTATATTGACTTGTTAACCTTCATTTTCATTCATAAACAAGTCAAACTCTGGCATGAAGGTGTTTGAATGAACTCTATTTTTATCCTAAATAAAAAATGGTTTGTGATCGCTCAGTTTCTGACACAAGGGCTGAATTATGAGCTTCCTCTCCCATCACTGTCTGCATCTGTCAGCCCACCCACTCCCACAGAAGGGCGGGGCCATGAGTAAATGCCTGCTGGGAATGATTGGATTATCACAAACACTCCCAATCAAACACTAACGGTGTCAAACACGATAAGTCTGTAGGTAAATGTCAGCATTTATGATTCAACCTGCATGCCTGTCTTGTGATTCTCCTGGCCCTCATCTTAGCCGGTTTAATCATTGCACAAGATTTTCACACAGATTTAATCTCCCTGCTCACCTGAAACTCATTGAAGGGATCCTGGAGTTCTTTATCCAACTTTTAATCTAATCTTTTTTAGTAAAAGGAGTCGGTGTTAAAGCGAAAGCTGGGAAAGTGTAGGAACCCTGATCAAAGACGTCATAAAAACCACCTAATGCAAATTTGCTTGAAGATGTCTGATTTAGTTTCCTAAACCACTGTCCACTACATCTTTATTTTTTAGGTGTATTCTAGCAGCTGCGTTTTTAGAAGTTCATTTTTTCCTGCATCCATCATGAGTCACCCGATAAACGAATGTGTAACATATGAAAAGGTCATTTTACAACTCTGAAAGGAAACTTGACCACGTCAGGAGAAAGAGGGTGGGAAGCTCTTTAAGGTGTGGATGATGACTATCAGAGCAACAGATGAATGATGCTGACACAGAGTCAGAACAGTGGAATTCGGGTTGTGCTGCTGCCTGCTAAAGCATGTGACAAAGAGTGTAAATGTGTGCAGTTTGGACCATTACAAAAACATCAAGCTTATGCAACACGACAATCCCGGGAGTTCCTTCTTTATTAGTATATTCTGCCCATTCAAATCAAGTCTGAGTGGCTGTCCAAGTGTGAAAGCAACCAAGGTGTTTGCAGACAGCGTTGTTGTAGGACACAACATTGTGTTGTTGTTAAGCTGCGTTCACACCGGGTTCACGGAGCACGCATGTCTAGTTTCAGTGTTGAGTCAAAGTAGAGATGCAATCACTGGTCTTGTGGTGAGGTTTAGCCTTTGTGCTATCTTAGATGACCCCACCCTTGCATTGACTTGTTCTGTGGATAAAGGTGGAAAGATTTCATGTAATCCAAGGACACCAGGGAAGATCACAAATCATTGAAGAAAAAAAGGTTCAGCGCACTGTCTAGTGGGTCTAGATGACCCAACTCCTAACGTTAAAAAGCCTAGGATAGCAAAAGGGTTAAATGCTGGGCATGGGGTGATTCTCTCCCGGCAGGGCATTTTAGCGTGGTGAAAATGCTGACGCCATGTTTCAAGACTTCTGAATGTTGGCAAAGTGTCACATTCTGCCAACCAATCAGGAACTCAGCTTTCTCTAGTGGTGTGTTAAGGGTTTATCAGTGGGTGGAGTCCAAAACTACCAGGTGCTTGTTGAGTTGTTGAGTTCGTCCCAAACAATTTATCAATTTTTCTTCAGATTTGTTTGGAGACCATTTTTAAAAGATCCCCAAGTTTAGTTCTTATTTTTTCTCTCCTCAGACTCATGCGGGACAGCAAGTCCTCAAACTGGGTCACAAAGACAAAAGTAGCGTCGTTGGGACGCAGCTCCTGCAGGAGAGGCTGAAGCTCACTGATCTCATTACCGCCAGACATGAAGATGTGTTTACTGATGCTTTTGTAGAGCTCCTTAAAATGAATAATCCAGATCTCTCAACATCATCCATGTCTTTAGTACTACAACGATGATGATAAAAGATGTTGATGGTAGCTCCTCCCACAAGCAGCTAGTTTATAAACACACCTTTGGACAAGCATCGAAACAGAGATGGCAGACGTGAATTTGCAGCACAAATCCCGTTCAGTGTGAACTAGCATTAGACCAGCTTTTCCTAGTTTGTCTCATCTGTTTTATCTATCTGGTGCAAGCAGAAATGTTGGTACAGAACCACACCGGCTCTTTTTTTATTTTGAAAATACATAATGGACGGTGGCCTGTGTGGAAAACCTTAATCACAGTTTATCTCTAACCTGACATGATTGTCTTTACTGATCATCAATGTGTTCTTATCTTTGCCCCACACATCGTCAATAAACGCAAAGAAACACAGACATGAAAATAAGACATCAAAACCCTTTAATAGAGATTCTCTCGGAAACAATAGCTGCTAGTTTTCTCAGTTTGTTGGCATTTGATGCTGTGGTCTGTACATTTTCGGACATAAATGTGTTTTTCAAAGTTTTGGTTCCATAGAGAGATGCTGTAATGATATGTTTGCTTAAAGGGCGTTAAACACAACAGACGCAGATTTCGTAAAACTCCAAGTTTTATGAAAAAACGGACAACAAAAAACAGGAGGTCTGTGAAAAAGTGTGTTCCTGTGGAATGTGGTTGTGTAAAAAACCAGCGGGGGGTGGGCGGGGAAGGGGCTCTTAAAAACACATGCACCGGTGTAGAAATGCATTGTTCTCTCATATCTCCCCAACAGACTGCGGAATTGCTTCTTTGTTTGGCCACATCCTTAATGGGAGGGGGGCAATCAGACACACATCCGGCTACACGGGTCCGAAAACAAAGTTCTGGCTTCAAAAACACACCTGATTTAAACTGGGGCAAAAATTATTTAGTCAGCCACCAAATGTACAAGTTCTCCCACTTAAAAAGATTAGAGAGGCCTGTAATTTTCATCATAGGTGAACCTCAATGGAAGACAAAATGAGCCAGAAAATCACATTGTCTGATTTTTAAAGAATGTATTTGTAAATGATGATGGAAAATTAGTATTTGGTCAGGAGCAAAAGTTGAACTCAGTAGTTTGCTATATACTCTTTTGTCGGCAATGACAGCAGTCAAACGTTTTATGTAAATCCTCACAAGGTTTAAACAAACTTTTTCTGAAATGTTGGCCCATTTCTCCATGCAGATCTCCTCTAGAGCAGTGATGTTTTGGGGCTTTCGCTGGGTATCTCCCTCCAAAAATTTCCTATGGGTCTGAGATCTGGAGACTGGCTAGCCCACTCCAGGACCTTGAAATGCTTCCTGCGAAGCCACTCCTTCGTTACCCGGGCAGTGTGTTCGGGATCGTTGTGCTGAACGACACAGCCACGTGTCATCTTCAATGCCGTTGCTGATGGAAGGAGGTTTTCACTCAGAATCAGACAAAACATGGTCCCTTTCATTCCTTCCTTTACACGGATCAGTCGTCCTGGTCTCTTTGCTGAAAAACGGTACCAAAGCATGATGTTTCCTCCATGCTTTACAGTAGGTGTGGTGTTCTTTGGATGCAACTCTTTGGATGTAGGGTTCCCACCAAAAAGTCATATTTTGGTTTAATCTGACCATAGGACATTCTCCCAGTCCTCTTCTGGATCATCCAAATGCTCTCTAGCAAACTTTAGACGCGCCTGGCTTTAGCAGCGGGACACGTCAGCCACTGCAGGGTTTGAATCCCTGGCGCCGTAGTGTGTTACTGATGGTAGCCTTTGTTACTTCAGTCCCAGCTCTCTGTAGGTCATTCACTAGGTCCCCCCATGTGGTTCTGGGATTTTTGTTCACCGTCTCTCATAGTTGAGGTATACCTATGATGAAAATTACAGGCCTCTCTCATCTTTTTAGAACTTGCACAATTGGTGGCTGACTAAATACTTTTTCCCCACTGTATTTATAGTTTCCATAGATTATTGTTGGGGGGAAAACAGACATCGATGACACAACATTAGATGATGAGGCAAACCTCAGACAGTTGAGACGCCAATCTTCCAGGTGTGGCTGGATTTCAACCCCCCCCCTAGCATGACGGATGAGGTAGCTTGCCAAGAAGTGACTGAAATGAGACGGAGACAGTTAAAGAACAAACAGCTGCTCAAGTATTTGAGCAGCTGTTTGTATTGAGAAACATTATCTCGTCAAGTTGGTATTGACCAAGAGTTTGTGTGAAATACTCGCCTCGATTTTCTCAAGATAAAGCAATTTTTCTGATAATATTAATAAATTACAGCCACGAGCGGCGTTGTACAGCCCGTAGGTACAGCCTGGCCCCGCCCTAGCCGCCCCTGTTCTGCTTTAAGCCCTTCACTCTCCCCCTCTGCCTCTTCAGAGCTGCATATGACAGGATTGTGGCTTTTCTGGTGGTTTTATCTCTATAGCAACCATATTATGTTTTGGTCGCCTGTGGGGGATGAACATAGCTGTGTAGCTTTTAGAAGAATCTGCAAAAATAGACAAGGTTTTCTGTCAACCACATCCACATTCCAATACTCCCATACTGAATGGCATATAATTTCATTCAGCTTGAGCCAATTATTAATGTTTTGCATTTTTACAGTATTCTGGTAAACAAAATTTTTTTCAAGCAACAGTATAGCTGAACACTTTTTCTCCAACTAATTTTTGATGCACGAAGAGTTAGGAGGCGAAAGATCTAAAAACACCTTAAGGAAGTTTCCATTTGTCAAAGGTGCTGAAGGTAATTAAAACAAAAAAACTGGGTGCCTCTTATCGAGGTCAAAGGGGAATGTAGCTTCAGTTATAGTCGTGGACTTGTGTGTGAAATTTTGTGGAAAAAAACTTTTATTTTCCTACATTGTACCAAAATGCGAAAATCACCAAATTTCACACTTGGCTACAAAATGGCCAAAAAGCTGTAGGTCATGTGGCCATCCCATAATAATTTTAAAACTTCCTTTGGATATCCCCAACACGTTTTATTAGTGGATTTTGAAATATTTTCTGAGCCCCATAAGAGATTTTGGCCCCATTCATTCTTTGGACGTTTTTTTTTTTTTTTGCCACTGTGATGTCATCATTTTTTTGGGATGCCCAAAATTAATCTTTCAAAGGATACTAGGTGCATGCAAGTTTTGGCGAGGACCTGGCGGGAGTTAAATTTACTCAACCACATTCCACAGTTTTGCCTAAAAGCAAGAAAGAAGAATTGTGAAAATAATCTGGTCCTTGTAGTCCAGGACTTCTTCTGCAGGACAGAATGATTACAATGTGTGTATTACTGTTAGTCCTTAAAGGGTTGTTTTACTTCCTGTAAAGTTTCCTAAAAATGTTCACTCGCTCTAGTCCTCTACACAGATGTGGAGATTGGACAAAGGCATGTGTACTGTGGGTGGAGCCACAGAGCTGACCAGGATGAGGGGGCGGTCTAAGGGCGGGTCTTGGCCCACAGGACTTAAAAACCTTGCGGCTTCCCCTCTGCTACTGCCTTCAGTGTGTGAGCTCAGATTTCTGCCTGCCCAGCCTGCGCCTCTGTCTCCCTCCCAGTCTGCCTCAGTCAGCTGCAGCCATGCAAACCTCCAGGCAAACCACCTACTCTGTGCGCTCCTCTACCAGCAGCAGGCCGCCCGCTATGTCAGCCAGCCGCGCCTCCCTCCCTGTCTACAGGGCCTCCAGCATCCACGGAGGCGCCGGGGGGAGCCGCATCAGCGTGTCCTCCAGCATGCGCTCCTCTCTGGGGGCTGGGATGTCCTCTGGAGCGGGGGGCTTCTCCAGCAACGTCCAGGTGTGCGGGAACAGCGCAGACATCATGGGAAACGAGAAGTTTGCCATGCAGAACCTGAACGACCGCCTGGCAAACTACTTGGAGACGGTGAGGAACTTGGAGCAGGCCAACCACAAGCTGGAGATCAAGATCAAGGAGGCCCTGGAGAAGAGTGGCCCCGACTTCAGAGACTACAGCAAGTACCAGAGCATCATAAACGACCTGCGGAAGAAGGTGAGAAAAACGCACAGGAACCTAGAGATGCAAGGATGACGATCATGTCATCTCTGAGAGGGTGTGATTGTGAAAGATTCAATTGTGTTGAAAAATACAAAACAAGGACATGGAGCTTTAAAAACAGGTTCAAAGTGAGGTGAAACTGTTAGATCTCAGGGTTTTTCAGATGCTTCTCAAAACTTTCTTCCATTCAGCTAGAGCTGGACCTGGACGGGACGCAGTAAATGAGGAATGCTGAGGTGTCAAACGTTTGCGTAGACAGGATAACAGAGACAAAGAAAACGGAGGCTGACCCCTGACCCTGACAGACAAATAATTACAAACAGATCTAAACACTAAACATTAACTTCATTGTTTCAGGTTTTCCTCCTGCCAAGAAAACATTTTGGCTGAGAAAAAGAGAAAGCTAAATACCATGTGCCTGCTGAAGGCCCTCATTCAGAAACCTGTGTTTATGCATCTGAGGGAAACATGCAGAATCCTTAGCCCTCTCCTTCCAGATAGTCCAGAAGCATCAAGGTCAGCTGAAATGTCCTCAAACCAAGACCTGAGCTGGTTTAAAAAAAGAAGTTCTGCAAACTTTTATCTCAAAATATTTCATCAGGGCAAACCCTCTTTGATATAAGGCTGTGTTTGTTTTACTAACAGCCAAGGACATTTGTTTATTTCAACAGAACACTTTGTCGGTCACATGGTCCCTTGAGGCAAAGGTTTAAACAGGGCGGCCCACAAACCGATGCAAAACTCGCACACGCCTCAGCACGCACACACGAGAAAACACACCACCGCCTCCACCTTCCTGATGCAAATACAGAGCAGATCCTGATTCAACAGCTGCCGTATCCCGGTTCCTCCAACCGGTCCCAGCCCTTATCACCACAGCTGGATCTGCTATAGCAAACAGAGCAGCCATCTGTTGTTTCAGGTGGAGGACTGACCCTGTGCTCTGCTGCAGGTTCACATGGATCGGCCCGCTACCAAAAACCTGCTTCAAAGTATCGTTTTTCTTATTCATACTGAAAAACTGAAACACTTCAGTCACAATTTATAGAAGTGTGACAATCTTTAAAAAGTTTAAAAAACATGTTTAGGTTTTTATTTAATTTTGCTACATTAGATTTTTATTGAATGACATTAGCAGGCACATAGACTAGCTTAGCATTTATGAAAGCTAGCTGCTAGTGCAGCTCACCAGCAATTTTTTAAATTTGGGAAAAAAAATAACAATTAAAGAGATTTCCACCAAAATCGTTTCAGATTACAAAAAGTTGGCAGATTTAGGCTAATTTGTTACTACAGGTAATCTAAATTGTGGCTAGCTTTTTAAAGGGCTTATGTAATTCGTAAGCCTTGCAGAGTACACTACATCCAAATATATGATAATATTATAACTTTGGTACACTAAAGAACAGTTTTTTATGAAATATGAGTTATTTTTGCAGCTCATTTTCCTACCCGAAAGTAAGACGACTCGATCTCTAAGGCTCCGCCTTTCTCTCCGCATCGGTGCCGCCCATTTCATGACGTCTTCCTAGAGTCGGCCTTGGCAGCATGTCTGCATTTTTCCAACGAAAAACAAATGATATCTGAACTTTTGCAAAGATGGATGGGTCCATTGTGCATAAGCAAAGGAACATTGCATAGTAACAAAAAAAAAGGTTTCAGGAACCTGAAAACTCCAAAAGGATGCATTTCTTTTGTAACCCATTGAATTATAATTATAAACATATCTTCACAAGCTTTGAGAAATATTTAAATTATGATTTTGTGTTGTGTTTTAATTTTTGCATATAATAAATAATGCATAACATAAATAAATTCAACTAAAACTTGCACTTTCTGTATTTAGCATTTGTGCAGATTGGCAGCCAGTTTAGCTGAAATCCAATTTTAGCTGTTTGGACTCACTTTCAATCACAGATTTAAAGTATTCATATTTGTTTAATTTTTGAGATGATCTTGTTAAATGAATTACGTTCATAATTTATAGTTGTAAGTTTTTGTCTTAAGCTAAATAGTTCGCTTGCCATAAACATCTAATACGGTTTAAAATTTGAATATCACTAATATTTTGTATTTATTTTTACTTTAGTGGTATTTTGCACAATATTTAATGTTTATGATATCTGATGTAGGAGTATTTATAAACATAAATTGACTTTTCCCAAAGAGACACCATCAAGTCTCACCTCGTTGTGAATTTGTTATGTTAGGTTGCCAAACCAAAGGTTTTAAAGATTCTACTTCTACATCACCATATACTGTATGTTACTGTAGGATATAGTCATGTTGTTTTATTTATCTTTTTAAAGTAAGTTTTGAAGAAAAAAAAAATTCTTAGGTTATAGTTTTTATTTATTTTTCAACTGTATTGAAATATTTATAGATTTTATGAGTGATAAATACTTTTCTAAAAAGAAAAAAACTTTTATCCAGGCTATGTTTTAGCAAAAAAACTGCTAGTTTTCTTTTGTTAGCATTTGTATGTCACATTTTTCAAACTATTTGAGAAACAAACAATTTAACATTTGTAATATTCTAATGCATATTTTCTTTATGAACTCCTTTAGGTATTTGATGCGACCACTGATAACGCTCGCCTTGTCCTGAACATCGACAACGCTCGCCTGGCCGCCGATGACTTCAGAGTGAAGTAAGACGCTCTGCTGTGGTCGTAAAAAACCCGCCAGCCAGACATTTGCAGACACTCCCTGTTTTACCACTGAGGAGCTTTAGGATGAATGCATACTGTCATGGTCTGAGGATGCACCCATTACTCATGCAGCCACCACCTTTGAGTTATGTTTGATGGAGTCACTGTTTTAAATGACTTACCAAACCCAGCTGGTCTATACTCACCAAATAATAACCCTGTTTGCACATTAAACCAATTATTGAGTTGCAAGTGTCCCTTTGCGCCTTATAGATATGAGTCTGAGCTGTCC
Organism: Oryzias sinensis; assembly: GCA_037389245.1. Lineage (NCBI taxonomy): Eukaryota > Metazoa > Chordata > Actinopteri > Beloniformes > Adrianichthyidae > Oryzias > Oryzias sinensis. Next base: position 3,276,969 of record CM074492.1, read on the forward strand.
ATCCGCCAGTCCGTGGAGGCCGACATTGTGGGGCTGAGGAAGCTCATCGATGACACCAACCTGAGCCGCATGAACCTGGAGAGTGAGATCGAAGCCCTGAAGGAGGAGCTCATCCACCTCAAGAAGAACCACGACAATGTGAGTTGGCTGAATTCCAGACCTTCATCACATTTCTCATCTTTAAAAAACAACCAACTGTTCACCTTTGAACACGGTGAAAGCAAACATCCACACCCTTTGAGGACGCTGTTTGCCTATATAAGCTCATCCCTGTAATTTCATGTCATTGTGTGTTTAAGTTAAGGAGTTATTGACTCTTTCAGACCTTTCTGACCAGCACACACGGTCATCTAACCACTCAATCATTTTTCCATCCTTCAGGAAGTTATGGAGCTTCGTAACCAGGTCTCACAGTCAGGAGTCCACGTTGACATCGACGCTCCTAAGGGTCAAGATCTGGCACAGATCATGGCAGAAATCAGGGCCAAGTATGAAAAGATGGCACTGAAAAACCAGGAAGAGCTGAAAACGTGGCACGAAACTCAGGTATGTCGCCAGCTCAGAGCAGAACAAAAAGTAAAAACGAGAAATCAAAGATGTGATCCAGTCGTTACAATTCAGACCAGGAAACGACAGAATGCTAGGACAGTGGGAAGAAACCACTCTCTGCTAATGGGAGGTGATCTCTAGGATAACTAGAGTTAACAAATATGAAAAAGGAAAGAAATTAAAGATCAGCCATGAGAAAAACAATGGATTAGAAGAACAAACTGAGGAAAGGGACCAAAATGATTACTATAATCAAAAGGGGATTTGTTCAGTTGAGTCTTTAAAATCTTGTCTGTTTCCCTTTTAGTTTTAGAAATTCAAAGAAAAGAAAAGGGAAGAGGTTAAAAATGCAACTTGTTCATTTAGGACTCGAGATTTTAAATTTGAATTAAAGAGCATCTTAACTTAAAGAGAGTCTCTCATACATGAGCAAAGAGTTTCTTAGCTCATATTTCTGAGAGAAAAATACAAAGCTTTAATTGATTTATATACATTTGTTTGCCGTGCTTTAGATAATCGAAGTCCAGACTCAAGTGTCACAGAGCACGGAAGCCCTGAAGGGCGCGCAGACGGAGATGAACGACCTGCGCAGACAGATTCAAACCCTGGAGATCGAGCTGGATTCACAGAGGAACCTGGTGAGGAACCTGCAGCAGCGGCGCACACTTCATTTGCTTCAACACCAGCTCAGCACTCTCACTTTCCCCTGAAGTCCCCTTTAACTATGTTGACACAAGCTTCACACTCCGCTGCTCCGTCGCCGTGACGACAGCGGTTAAAGTTTAACCGGTGTTGTGCTCTCACAGAAAGGCTCGATGGAGGGCACGCTGAGGGAAACGGAGATGCGTTACAGCATGGAGGTCGAGTCGCTCAACAGCATCATGCTGGGCTTGGAGGCGGAGCTTACGCAGCTGCGGAACAAGATCCAGCTGCAGACGCAGGACTACGAGGCTCTGCTCAACATCAAGATGAAACTGGAGGCAGAAATCGCCACCTACAGACGACTGCTGGACGGAGAAGACTTCAGGTGAGCTGCAGCCTCTTAAGAAGTTTACTGCCCACCGTCTAAGAGATTAAACATCCTTTATATCCCTTTAATTAGGCTCCAGGATGCTCTGGAGGAGCAGAAAACCGTGAAAACCAAAGTGATGACCGTCACACAAACCCTGGTGGACGGCAAGGTGGTTTCCTCCAGCACAGAGACCAAGAACCTCTAAGACCAGCAGTGAAACCTTTTCTTTGTCATTTCATGTTTAGTATAAGGCTGCAGACAGAGTATACGACCATTTTCACTTCTTGGTGACAGCAGATGCAGAAAACAAATAAACAAGGCCAAATCAGAAGCATCTTTATTTATTTCATCATGGTTTATTCATGTGGGGTGACCTGCAGCCGTTTACAAACGTTCAGAGGAGGGGACAGCAAAGATCCAGAGAAACTTCCAGAAAAAACAAACTTTTTTCTTTTTTCTTTTTTACATTTTCATCATCATCTTTGGTTTTCTTCTGTCCGGTCTGTCGGCTGTTCTGAGCTGATGAAACATTTCAATAAATACATTTGGACATATTCTTTTTGTCTTTCATTTCAGCCTATTGAAAGATAGTTGGATTTTAGGGAAACAATAATATAATCTATAAAGTGTTTACAGATGTACTTCAAAAAATACACAAAAATAGGCTGTTTCCCTCCTCCCCTATTTGATTTTTATTATGATTATGACAACAAACAAAGGTTTTTCAGTTGAAAAAAAAAGATAATTGTGTCGATTACGTTTCGCTGTTTTAGCAGAACTGTTAAACTCAGACCCATAAGTATATTTTACAACATGTAAATTGTTTAAGCCGGTAGAACCCAACAACAAGTTTCCTCTCATATCACATTTTTGGTCTGTACCATTTGGGTTGCAGCCATTACAGTGGAGGAAAAATACGTATTTGACCCCTTGCTGATTTTTGGAGGTTTACCCTCCGAAAAAGTAATTGACAGCCTGTCATCCTAATGGTTTTTTCATTTGAACAATAAGAGACAGAAAATCAAGACATCAACTTTATATGCATTTATTTGAATATCATTGAGGGAAATAAGTATTTGATCCCCTAGTAACCATTAAGAGTTTTGGTTCACACAGACCAGTTGGACTCTCCTAATCAACCTGTTTAAACTAATCACCTGTAGAAAAGACACCTGTCCACAAAATGAGTCCATCTGTCAGACTCCAAACTCTCCAACATGTTTCCAAAACTCACAAAGTAGCCCTGCTTAAAAAGGCAAATGTGCAGGCCCGCCTGAAGTTTTCCAAGGAACAACTTCATGATTTAGAGAGTGATTGGGAGAAGGTGCTGTGGTCTGATGAAACCACAACCTAGCTCTTTGGCATCAACTCAACACGTCACATTTCTTCACAACATTTGGAAGAAAAATGCTGCCTATGACCCCAAGAACACCATCCCTACTCTCAAGCATGGAGGTGGAAGCATTATGCTTTGGTGTGTTTTTCAGCACAGAACAACTGTTAGGAATAATTAGAAACAGAATAGTTAGACACTCCCTTTTACTTACACTAACTTTTACTTTTTATTACACTAATGGTTTAACCTTGATTCACTATGTATTATCATCTCAAAATTATATTACATTTGAAGAAAGCACAACCAAGACTATTGTCTCATAACATTCCTCATCCTCCCTTTTTAACTTTGTGTTTGCTGGTGTATGTGCTCTGGCAAATGTCTGTGATAACCTCAGAGAGATCTGACACTTGAAGCTCCCTGACCTTGGAGCTTCTCTCCAGCAACAACCTGTGGGTGTGATTTTCACATCAGGATCCATCGGATGATCTTCTGAATATGCAAATACAGGGTTTATGTACCAAGCCCATTCCCTGTTTTCTTTGTTCGGACTTTGATGCAGCAACCTGTTCATCTGTCTGTAACCCTTCGTACAAATCTGTGCTTCTTGTGCGGAGTAAAACTACCACTAAAGATAAGTAACTGTCTCTGAGTCATTATTCATTCATTTCTGTGTGCAGGAAACTGAAGGGAACGAACCAACCTAATTTACCTATTTTACAGTCCTGTTTAGAATCTCCAGTTTCCTCACAACAACTCAATTGTGTGAATGAGAAGATGGGCGGAGCCATGTAACGTCAAATCCTGAGTGAGAACCTCCTTCCCTCCACCAGGAGGCTTCAAATGGGAGGTGGACAGGTCTTCTAGCAGGATAATGACCTGAAACATGCAGCCAGACAAACCAAAGAATGGCTGATGAAGCAGCCTATCAAGGTCATGGAGTGGTCCAGCCAGTCTCTGGACCTCCATTCTATAGAAAACCTATTAAGAGAGCTGAAGCTCAGAGTTGCTAAGCAACAACCACCAAATCCGGATGATTTAGAAGTCATTCGTAAAGAAAAGTACTAAGTCTTTCCAGCAAATACTTATTACCCTCATGAAAAGAAATTTGATTTTTTGATTTTCCTTGTGATTTTCCATCTGTCACTGTTCAAATGAACCTACCACTAGGACGGCACACTGACAATTTCTTTTGAATGAGCAAACCTGCAAAATGATGAAGGGTCACATACTTATTTCCTCCACTCTAGCTTTGTCAGTCAGCTTTTCTTGAAGGAATTTATTGGTTCCAAGGTTTGACTAGATCCAAGTCTGCTGTGAGTGAGGAAATACAGGGGTTGTGGGGCAGGTAGAGTCTCCAGTCAAACCATAAATTCAACAGATAAAGAGGAAATTACTCAAACCAGTTTCTCCTTCTGGACCACCAAAAACCAGAGGATGTTGTGGTGGCTTACGTTCATCAATAAACCAGTGAAATGATTTCATTTCTCTGTCAAAAATGTTCCTTCCCTTTCAATCAAACGTTTTTTTCTTTTTAAGTTTCATTTTGTTTTTAAGTTTCATTTTGTTTAAAGTGTTCTGCCATGAACATGAGCCTGTCCTTCCTCCCAAACTGGAGTAAGTCATACCAGAATATGCTGCACTAGATGTGTACAGGAGAGTATCTGCAGAAATAACGTGCATACCGAATGTAATAATATGGTAATTTCAAAGTCCTGCTCATTTAGTCAAAGAATTTGGGACATCTGTACTCCAGTTTGAAGATTAGATTTCCTGGGATTTGATGACACAGCAATTAGAGAGCTGTTTGTGTGGCGTTTCCATAGACCAAGGTAATTTACTGCAGGAAGAGCAAGATGATAGCACACCTTTTTGACTTTGACTCTTAGAAAAGTTGGACAAAGTCTAACCAGAGGGGAGAAGATAGTAAAAATGCAATATAGATAGGATAGGAGTGGCAGGGAGGAGTGTGCATTCAGTTTGGTATATAAGACCCGAAACTCTTCTCTTGTTCCTCACTCTCAGCGACCGTACCCTGTTCTTCTGTTCTCCACCAGATTCAGCGTCCCCAACAGACATGGAGTCCATGCTAAGACGACAATTATCTGACAGATCTCTGCCCGGAGAGACTACCTATGCCTACAGCGTCACTGGGGGTGCAGGAGGCCATGGCACCAGGATCTCCTCCACCACGATGGGCTCATGGAGTGGCAGGAGATACAGTGGCAGTGGGCATGACTACCACTCTGTGACCGGCACTGGCAACCTGGCCATCGGGAACGAAAAGGCAACCATGCAACACCTGAACGACCGTCTGGCATCCTACCTGGAGACGGTGAAGAAACTTGAGAAGGAAAACCACACTCTGGAGATCAAGATCAAGGAGGTCATTGATAAGAAAGGCCCGCTGGAGGGGAAGGACTACAGCAAGTACAATGCCACCATCACGGAGCTGAGGGCCAAGGTGAGCCTGACGTGTACTTACTGATCTGCCTTCAGGAACACGCTTGTTAATGAACACACTTTTAGCATTTGGTGTTCACACTGGACTATCTCTACTCAACACTAGCGCCTGTACTCAAAGTTGAAAGAAGCTTGGTGTGAAACGTCAAAGTGGTGCTGATCTGGTGAATCTTTCTCCTGAATTTTCTTTCACAGCTCAATTTTGGCATATGAAAGACATAGTGTCATAGAAATGCTATAATTAATTTTTTCTTCAAGACAATTTTCAAAGAATTAAAAGGGACTCAGCCATAAGTCAAATCTGAGACCCTGATTGATCAAAGTTCAACTGGTTTTACTTTGAACATGGATTCAGTATTGTACGTTTTGTACGTAGAGCCCAAAAACAAACTAAAGAATGTTAGTTGTGATGTGTCAACATGTGAAAGCTTGATAAATGATAAATGTGCGTTTTCATAGACTTTTCATTGGAAGTGGTCACTTGAACATGCTTCGTCAAGGCCAGGCATCATTCTTTCTTTAGATCACAGTCTTTTCCTGTCAATTACTAGTTTTTCTGGGAAAAAACTAGAGTTAGAACAGAACCATGAACCAGTCATCTAACAGAGTCATATATCTTAGTAAATGATACATTTTTATTGTTTATGGTTGTGTCATGCTTGTCTTTACAACTCTGACAGCGTTAGCAGGACTGCAAATGTTTATGAGTCATAAAAAGTCATTTTCTGCTAATTTTCCACCTGAACAGTTCATCAAAGAGAACACCCCACTTTCACAAACAATAAAAAACAATCTTATTTCATTCTAGATCCTTGACATGTACAAGGGCAATGCACAACTCTCCATTGCCGTTGACAACGCACGTCTGGCTGCAGAGGACTTCAAAGTCAAGTAAGCTGAATGGCTTCAAAGTTAAGACATGGACTTGGTTGGTGTCTGATGGAGGCTTGTGTTGGTAGGATGGAGTATGAGCTGTCAATGCGACAAACAGTGGAGGCAGATGTTGCCAGGCTGAGGAAGATTCTGGATGAAACCAACGTCCTCCGTATGCACCTGGAGGGTGACTTTGAGTCTTTGAAGGAGGAGCTGATTGTCTTGAAGAAGAACCATGAGAAGGTGGGTGAACCAGATCCTAGAGGTTGAACCTTTCAAACAAAGAAATCTGCTGCCGTATTTAAACCACTCACTGACTGATTTCTTCTGAACAGGACATCACTGAACTTCGCACACAGATCACACAAGCTGGTGTCTTCGTGGATGTCGACGCCCCTAAAGGTCAAGACCTAGCTAAGATCATGGAGGAAATGAGGGCAAAGTATGAGAAGATAGCACTAAAGAACCAGCAGGAAGTGAAAGCATGGCACGAATCTCAGGTACTCTACAATTTATCTGAGGTTTGGGACTTTAGGTTGAGTTTTTAGGTACTATGTGTGTTCTCTCTTTTCTATTCAGATGACTGAGGTGCAGGTCCAGGTAACCGAAAACACAGTAGCTTTGAAGGAGGCCACAAGTCTGATGAGTGAAACCAGGAGGAAACATCAAGCTCTTGATATTGAACTTCAGTCCGCATTAAGTCTGGTGAGAATTCTGCTGGTTTGGAGCAAATAATTCAACTTGGAGAGAAAACTGTTAACTAATAAGATTTTAAACTACTCAAGAAGTAGTTTAAAAAGTGGTTAGAGAAAGTAGAGGTAATTGTGACCATTAATTACTCAAGTAAGAGTATTTAAAGAAAACCGAACATATTCCTATGAAACAGAGAACGTCGGAATTTATTGCATAATATTTAACAATTAAAATGGGTAGACAAATATATAAAATTATATGAATTTTTCTCAAGATTTTAATTTAGCAAAGTAGATTAAGTTAACTCTTGCACATTTTATAGCCCTGAAAACAATATTAAGATGATCCCTGATGTGTAGAGTACGCATACCACAAAAAAAAGAAAGATATTACCAGTTGTTACTGAGGAAGAGTACTTGTTCATTATCACAAATCTATTCAAGTACGACCGAAAACATTGCTGGTCCTGCAGTGGTTGACAGCAATGTTGTGGTTTAATGATTATTTATCTTTTTCTCAAAACATCAACTGTAAGTTTAAATATTGGAGTTCCTCAGGGCTCTATCATAGAACCTTTCTTCTGAGCTTGAACTTTGATTTTTGTTTTTTACATATTAACACAGAAAGTATAAATGTACGCAGATGACAGAGTAATTTATGTTGGTGGCATAAATTGTGAAGAACCTGACCTGAAGCGCTTCACATCTGTATTTTAAACTCACCTTAAATTTTCTCAAGTCTGTTTCAGGTACAAATAATTGAATGGGGTTTACATCCTTTGAAACTACATGGCAAATATTTGGAGACTTAGATGAAAATCTGCAGCTGCATGTGAACTACAGGAAAACTGTTTGTCAATCTTTTAAGGAGTCTATTTCACATTTTCTTGATAGCATTTCAGTGTGATTCCAAAAAATGTGTACAATGTCACAAGTCTGTAATGACAAAAACACTGAAAGACTGAAAGCTTTAGCTGGAACTGTGATGCTAGAGCATCACATAAAAGAAACGTCACTTCAATTCACCTGCATGTCTTGACAGATTGAAGCTCTGAAGGCCAGCCTGCAGGATGTTGAGATGCGTTACAGCATGGAGTTAGAAAGGTACAATGGGATCATCATGAGGCTACAGGAAGAGCTGACCAAGATTCGCAATGAGATCCAGCAGAGCGGAAGGGAGTACGAGCTGCTGCTGAACATTAAGGTGAAACTGGAGGCCGAGATCGCAGAGTACAGGAGGCTGCTGGAAGGAGGGGGTGAGCTGAAGTGAGTATGAGGAGCCACTACATGAGCATGTTTCCATGTTTGCTTTATTCTGTTTATCTGAATGAAAAATGCCTTTGTCTGACGGGTTACCTCTTGTCATTTCACTAGACTGGAGGATGCCGTCGACAAGAAGAAAGTCCAAACCAAAGTGGTGACCATCACTCAGACTTTGGTAGATGGAAAGTTGGTGTCAGAGAACAAAGACGTCAAATCCGATGAGAAAATTGTCATTAGTTAGAGTGAAAAACAAAGAGGAAGCAAAAATAAAAAAGTACCAACAATCTGTTTACATCTTGTGCTTTGTTGAAAGACGCAACACCATCATGTCAGTGAGAATGTTACGTTTTCCATATTTGTTTGTTATATTACAAAATGTGGCATTTTGCCCACATCCATCATCAATCTATTATAAACCATAGTAGCTCCAAATCATGTTGTCACTACCTCCTTGATTTACAGTTGATCAGTGGTGGGGAGTGCATTTCACACCAAGCTCTTCAGTGAACTTTGTCATTTCCAAATAAATCCGCCTCAAATTTCCATCAATATGATGCCACAACTCAGAAATCCACACAGAATTCCATTCAGACAGTGCATCAATGCAATATTAGCTGAAAAAGAAGCACCTTATTTTCACAACCATGTAAAGCTGCCAAAATACTTTTTAGTCAACAAAGTTGTCACCAAATCTGAGCTCTAGAGGTAAAAAGGTTTGTTTCAATAACGTGAATTGTCATCTTTTTCATGCTTGTTAAAGTGGCCGTCCCACTGCGTCAGAATCCGTTGGTTGACAGTGATTGTGTAAAACACTACTGTAAAGTGTTGCATAATGGTGCAAAGCTGCTTTTCTCAGTTTCAGAATCTGTCTGAATTACATTAATTTCGTAAAACGGTTGACGAATTACGGCAATTCAAAGAGCGTGAACACTGGAGCTGAAGCTTTGTTGTTTAAGGGTTAAAACCCAAAATCTGCTCTGACACAAAGGCAGTGGACACACAAACACACACACACACGCACACACACACACATACACACACACTGATGGCTGGCTGGCATTCAGCCATCCTCTCCAACCTTGTCCAAGTCTGCAGAGAGTGCAGGAAATTCTTTGGGCTTATGAGAAGTTCACATTCTGACCTGTAATTCTTCAACTTTCTTCCATTATAGGAAGGGCCCTGCCGTTCCCATGGGCCGTCCAGCCCAGACACCCAAGTCCAGTCCTTTATATCGAAAACTATTAGTCATGCTGATTACCGTAGACCCTTCTGGACAAGCTAACCTCTTGTAGTTAGAGTTATTGCGTAACTTTGGGTCTTTAAGCTGTCATGCATTACAGATACGGGCTGCAGATTTCTTTGTTTTATCCGAGAGCATCTTTTTTTTAGGATGTTTGCATCAGGAAAAGCTCCTCATCAGTGGAACACATTCAGACAGATGCAGCATTCCTTTGCAAAGACCTCTGACAGCCAATCACTTTTGCCCAATTTTGATTGCCCCGGGGCAGTTGTGTAAAGTGTGTGCGTGACATTTCTGGTATCAGGGGGCGACTGTTGTAACTTGGACGGTCATAAAACTGCCCTTCCAGGACCTCCCCCACCTCCCGCCCCATGTTCAGCCATGCACTTATTATTAAAGTCTAACTGAGCAAACTGGAGAAGCAGAGAAAAGGAGGGATGCTGGGATTGTATGAGGGAGAAAGCAAAGACCAGCTGTGCATAAAGAGCCTTTTCTGCATGCCAGTAATACCTCTGTGGGCCCCAAAGAGCACTTTCAGACAAATTCCTCTGTATTAGAGGCTGATGCTCTCATAAAACAACTGAATACTATAGAATTTTGTAATTAAAGCAATAAAAAGTTTTGCTATCAACAAATAAAACCAATAAAATTAATCAAATGTAACATTTGTCACATAAAACCTTTTTGTTGTTGCATTCACGTTTTTTTATGTAAAGAGAAGTTCAGTTCTTTATAAGTTTACCCGACATTTATAAAGAGAACATTTTCAAATGTCACCATCAAAGGATTTTGTTGCACGAAGACTTCATTAAAGACGTTAAACCTCTGTGGACGTGAGAATCTATGGTTTCCATCTGGAGGTTTGACATTTGTTCATCGCATTTGACCCATCGCCTGGGGATGCGGTGGAATGAAGATACAACCGAGCTCGGGGATTTTTCCCCCTTAAATCCAACCTCTTTTGATTGTCGAGCAGGGAGGGGTTGGGCCTTATTAATTTAATTCAATTCAATCATGTTTATATAGCCCAATATTACAACAATAGTCGTCTCAATGGGCTTCATACTGGTAATTGTGTAAGAATATGAAATCACAATGAATGCACACACGGGGTGTGCACGGGGTGTGCACGTGACGCCCGTAGGATGTTCACAGAAAACTAATCTCTGATTGTCTAGATTTTAACAGTCAGGCTGCTCGTACGGGACGTGCACCTATCACGTGAACAGTATTAACAAGCTCCCTACCCCGCTGAAGAATTTGGGGGGTTAAAAAAAGATAAATCTGTCTCCCCTACTTCCCCGTCACTTAACCCAGGGGTCGGCAACCGGCGGCTCCGGAGCCACATGCGGCTCTTTCATGCCTGTGTTGCGGCTTCCTGTGTTTTTGTAAAATAACTATCATGTTCTAAGATTGTCATGGTGCCTCAGGCAGTGCGAGCAGGTAGGAGGAAGAGAGCAGCGTGAACGCGCAAAGGGGGCGTGGCTGTGAACGCCGACCAGAGTCTGTTATGGGATGGAAAGTTCTTCTAAAAAGATAGTCAGTGGCGATCTCGTAGGGGAAACATGAGCGCCAAAAAAAGTCTTTTTTTCTCCCCCTAGACTAAGACCAACCATTTCTGTGTAAAATTAATTAAATTTGCGTTAGGGCCCTACTATACTGTCACCTTGCTGCTACGATGACCATTGATTGGTTTTACTGGATTTAAAGGCAAGATAACTAATCAAATCAAATCAAATCAAATTAAACTTTATTTATAAAATAGCGCTTATCATGCATTTTGTGCAGCTCGAAGCGCTTTAACATTAAAAACAAAAAACACACAACATTACAGTCTGCATCAAAGTGATTTGTTTCCATCATTTCATTCATCTTAACTCTGGGTGTTTGACAGACTGAAAAGTCAATTCAAGGTTGTGGAAAATGGACAAAATATCAAAGGAAACATCACGCTGATTAAGAATTAAAATAAATAATTAAATAAATATCCTGACAGCATTTTGAATCAATTCAAGTATTGCTAAATGAACAATTGCGATACATCGGCAAAAATATTTTTTCTAACACATCTAGTGTTGCGGCTCCCTGTGCTTTCATCTCAGTGGGAAACTGATCCAAATGGCTCTTTGAGAGGTTCAGGTTGCCGACCCCTTCACTTACCCTGACGTGTTGTGTAAGTGTCTGCTTTGACCTGTCGCTTGCAGCATTCCCGTGTAAAAAATGTGCTTGGACATTTTCTCTCATTGATTGTCTACAACTGCATAACGGAAGCTGGGACTAAAGCTTTATGTGGTGGTTTCACTCAGTTTGGGATTTGCTTTTTAAAACAAAATTCTAATTTAGTTGAAACAGATTTTTAGAAAACGCCTACTGCAGCTCTGTTATGTGTTGCTACAAGTCTGCAGAAACAGATCTGTGGATAAGACTTAAAGTAAATGTTTGACTGAGATACGGATGTTTATTCCAACCGAGAGAACTCTAACAAAGCAGAGGGCTGATGAAGTCGCCAAAAATGCTGAAAAATTCACACGTTGGACCGCATGGAGCACAGCGTGGTGAACGTTCCCTTTAATTAGGGCTAACGAGCACAGGCCTGGAAACATTTATCAGCTGTCAGAAATAAACAGCTCAGGGATTTATCAGGAACTTTCTCCAAGCAGCCATGAGTCAGAGACTAACTTCACAGGAGCCGTTTCATGTCTTCCCCTCCCCGATAATAAAGCATGCATCTCTCCCACACATGAGCTACGGGATGTGTCCCTCGACCCCACACATCTGCAGGGTGTGCCCGGTGAGAGTCAGTCATGCAGAGCACCCGGTTCACTGGACCTCCTCCCAGTGGTCGCTAAAGTAGGGAGGGTTGGGTGGGGGGGGACGTGGGGTGAATCCGAGTGAACGTTTCTCAGCAGAAGGAGACCTTTGGCCTCCAGATGAACTTCACACTTGACCCATGAATGTCACCTTAAAGGAATTGTGGGAAGTAAACCACCAGTGTTTTGGCCTCTGCGAGGACTTCAGACGTGGTCAGAGCGGTGACCGCAGAGGTGACACAAAGGTGACAGAGAAGGGGGCGGGGCCACAAAGTTAAAAAGAGCTGATTCAAAGTGAAAATGAAGAACAGCCAGGAGGAAAAATTCTACGTGGGAGAGCAGAGCGAAAGGAGAGGCCAAGGGGGAGGAGAGGCCAGGTTAAGTAAGAACCGGGCAGCAAGCCACTGCTGCCGCCCCCTTTCCCGCCACCACCCCCATACACAGAACCGCTGTGTGTGTTTAGGGGTTGGATGGAAATCCAAGGCTCGCGTCCCAAACTGAAAGGCTTCATTGGCTGAACTTGACGGGTGACTCACTCGTCTGGTTTCTGTGGAAACTCTAACCAAAAAAAGACTTGGTGACCAAAAAACCCAGCGCCGCTCTCTCAATGGTGGGGGAGATGATTGGCGCCCGCCCTCCTGCCAAAAATAAAGCTGTGCGGATGAATCCGGCCTGAAACATCCAAGGTGGAGTTCGTGGAGTTAAAGCAGCCTTTGTCCCTTCTTCTCTCCTTCATAGACGGTAATGCTGTTATCTGGAAGCACTTCTATTAACCTTCACATTCTTTGAATGAGTAACACGCTCACATTCCCCAGCAGAGGGAACAATGCAGCTCTGTTCAGAGCTAAAACAAAGTTAAACCACAAAGATTCTGTTTTTATCTTTTTCTATTCCATTTTTCTCTGAACAAAAGATTCGACGTGAGGCGACTTTCTCAGACAGGAAAGTTCCAGCTCAACTCGGGGAAAAAACTTTCATTCAGCTTCTCTTTCCTCAATGTTTATTTACTGTTATTACTTTTTAGTTTTAGTTTTCACGCTTCTGAATGAATGAATGAATGAATGAATGAGTTTTCATGCATCTGTTGGTTAAATAATTTTAGGAACTTTTCATTTTGGGGCAGCCGTGGTGCAGCGGTAGGGCAGTCGACCCATGATCGTAATATTGCAGGTTCGATTGGTTCGATCCCGCCTTGCGCGCTCATGTGTCGAAGTGTCCTTGGGCAAGACACTGAACCCCACCTTGCCTCTGGTGGGAGGTTGGCGCCAGTGTTCCGCAACGGAGCCGCCATCTGTGTGTGAATGTGTGTGTGACTGTAAAGCGCTTTGGGCCTTTCGAAAGAAGGTAGAAAGCGCTTTATAAGTTTATAAGTACGCCATTTACCATTTATTTTTTAAAGTATTGGAAAGATAAATCAAATAATATTTTTCGGTATATTGTCATACTGATGAACCAAATTTAGACCATGCTCAGGGTGAATACTCTATTCTGATTGGCTGCAGGATCTGTTATAAAGTGACTATGGACACTTAAAGAGGAAGTTTCGGTCACATGGCCTGAATATTCTAGATCAGGGGTCTGCAATCTGAGGCTCCGGACCCACATGTGGCTCTTTAACCCCTACATTGTGGCTTTCTTGTTTAAGAAAAATAAAAAGTATTTATATTTTTTTTAGGGCTGCACGGTGGCGCAGTGGTTAGCGCTCTTGCCTCACAGCAAGAAGGCCCCCGGTTCAAGTCCCTGCTGGGGGCAAGAAAAACACAACATCAATGGGGACCTTTCTGTGAGGAGTAAGCATGTTCTCCCCGTGCATGCGTGGGTTTTCTCCGGGATATCCGGCTTCCTCCCACTGTCCAAAAACATGCTTCATAGGTTGATTGGCAACTCTAAATTGCCCATAGCTGTGAGTGTGAGAGTGAATGGATGAGTGATTGAGGATATTCTACCCTGCGACAGACTGGCGACCAGTCCAGGGCATCCCTTGCCTACGCCTACACTGGTGTTTCTAGTATTCAGGAGATTTTAAGTTTGTCTTATGGTTCATAAAGTACGGTATAGGTCAGTGAATTAGCTCTGATTTAATTTTGGATAGTTAGATTTACAAATTCCTTGCTTAGATGCACCACAAATGGTCGAATAAACTGCATTGAGATGATCCTATGTCATGCAGAATGTCTTTTACTTTGAAAGGAAGTCACCTGAACCTCTGTCAAAAGTTATAAACCTTTTCATATTTTGGAAAAAATGCTATTTTCCTTGTTTTGTCCTTATGCCCAAAACAACAGTACATTTTTTTATCACAATAGTAACAATAGCATAAATGACGATCAGTAGCTTATTTAAGACTTTATGGCACTTACTGGGTTGTGGTTGGGAAGAATTTAACCCAAATGGCTCTTATAGTGTTGACGGTTGCAGACCACTATTCTAGATTATTCCACTGTGGCCTAAACGCCAGTTGGTAACCAGAGCAACAGAAACTTGAAACGTCAATAGCATCACTAAGAAACTTATACAGTATTTTGGGCTCTGAACACATTACTATGTTTGAAAGACGCAAATATAAGAAACAAAGAGACTCTTTGACATTCTCTCTGACATTTTGGTCAGAGAAAAGATGAAATATTTTTAGCTTCATTGATTGACTATTTTTCTAATTTTTACTCTCTTTTTTGAATTCCACATTACCATAACAACCAAATATCCAAAGAGCTTTACTTTGCTTGTTAAGTCATAAAGTGAAATGTTCAAGGAATGAAAACTTCAGCTTTATGAACATTTTTCAGAATGAAACAGAATCTTTTCTGTAAGACTGTCACAGATTCAGATCAATGATCATCCAGGAGTTTTGAACTTTAGTCAGACACTTCCTGGAAGCAGATCTCATCATCTCCAAAGAAATGGCAATAAAATCAAAGTACAGAATATCTTTAACATTTTAAGTATGGTTTGTTCCCCGCTGAACGCCCCTCTTCCATGAGAGGAGGATGGTCGCTGGAGAAGTTCCGCTCAGATGTCGTCTCTGCACTGCCACACAGGTCAAAGGCACACCTACACAGGTCATCGGCCTCGGCTTCGCTGACAGACACTTCAGCGTAACTGAAGCCTCTGAAAGTTGGAGTGGGAAATCTCTGTCAAAATAACTGAGGCAGAAAGGCAGAACTGAGACGAGTGCAAAGCTGCTGTGACTAATCTCTGAGCAAGAATCACTTTTGTTCTGTTAGAGGAAGAACAGAAAAACATGTTCTTTCTGCCAAAAAAAAAAGTTGATCCAGATTATCCCACCCACAATATTTCCAGGACTTTCCACAGAAAATTAGAGTCTTTGCTCCATTTGGGCTTCTATTTTTACAGACGTCAGATTTAATGAAAGTAAAAGACTTTAAATAGAACATTTTCTGCCTGGTGATGCTTCTTTTTTTTTTTTAAAGTAAAATAAAAGTCTGTGGTTTCTCTTCCCCATTTCTTCCTACATGAAGCCGTTGTTCCAGCCGCTCGCCTTCTCGTTGCCAGAAGCGTCAAACTGTTCAGGACGAAGGACAGACGGCAGCCTGAGGACTCAGGAATAGTTTGTCTTTGCCGTCCATGAGAGAAAAGCTCAAATAAACACTTTAAAAAATGCCAAAAGCCAAATCAAAATAAGCAGGAAACCAACTGACCCAGACCAAATGAGTGAACCCCGCCCCCTGCCAAACGCCAGCATAGTCTTACTGATGAAAGACACAAACTAAACTTCTAAAAGTTCTCAGCTCTGCGGTTCTGCAGCAAGTTGTGACTGGAGAAGGACGCACATTATCAATGCACCTGCTGCCCCCTCACACCTGAGTCAGGTGAGCACCCCAGTTCAGGAGGAGATGACACTGCTCCTCGGGAAAGCACTAGCAGTGTTTCTGAAAAAACAAGTCTGGCCAAGTGAAAGCTTTCTTAATCTCAACAGGAAACGTGTTGGCTGCTTCAGAAACTCTCCAGAGTTTGATAGAAATCAAAGTAGCAGAGACGTTCCCCTTCAACTGCTGTAACGGCTGTGGGTCGAAGATCCCTTTAAGATACTCCACAGTTTTTGTTTGGGGCTGCGTTACCGTGGTAACGGCCTTCGTACAGGAAGCAGCCTACCTTTATTGGAGTATTTAGTTTCAAAATAAAAGAACCCAGAAACAGCTGGAGCACACATGGAGAGGAGGACAAAGTGGGTCTTTGTGTCTGACTCCTCATCTTTGCTGTCTGGGTTTGGCTGAGGTCGTCTGCTGAACGGTCTGTCAGCATCTATGTGGATCCTCAGGAGAACCAGAACTGGACGGAGTTTGGACTCACAAGTTTAGAAATACTTCATGCTTTCCTGGATGATTTGTGTTGGATTGCACAAACCATGTCAGGTTTTATTATCTGTCAGCAGCCCGAGGTCCGTGGCGACATTATCTTTGGCACATTCTCAGGAGGAAATGTCGTTTCTGAGGGAGCCAACGGGGAGACGGGAAGCTGCAGCCCGCCTCTCTGCTGCCGGGGCGCCGCTGCAGCTGGAGGTCTGTTGTCAACCCCAGATTCAAAACTCGACAAAACTGGAAACAAAAGCACCAATTTAAATTGAATTTATTATCATAATCCCGACCATTTAAACATATTTCTATGACAACAGAGCACATATCTTCCACAGCTTAAAGACCCACTCTGATGAAACTAGAGTTTTTGGTGTTTTTAATCTGTCCTTCTGCCTTTTGTATGATGATGAAAGACAAGAAGAAAGAAACTTCAACTTTAATTTGGATATCTGACATTTTAAAGCTACATTTGGGGGTGTGAGGGGCCGCAAACACATGGGTCATAGGTTTTGTTTTGTTTTGGGAATCGCTCAATAACTCAGTACAGTGTCATTTTCCTTTTATTTTCATTTGCTATTATTTCATTGAGTTTATCAAAAGATATTTGAATTTGTTGCTTCATTTCCTTTTTAATTAAATTTTGTTCTGAATCTATTCTAAAAAATAAAAGCTTTTACTTTGGGAATGTTCTGCTGTTGTTTACCACCAATATTATTCCTTCCGTTGTTTTGTTTTCGTAGCCAAACACAGGAAATCAGGGAATTTTGTCCATGTCTCTTTCACATTATTTGCAAAAGTCCTTCCACAAAAATGAAAAAGCAAATGAAATTCTTCAGAAGTCATGCTCTCAGAAGGAGTCAAATCCTCTGGTTTTATAAAAATGAGTTCATCAATTAAACCTTTTATCCGGATGAGCCAAACAGCAGAAACCGCCGCTGGGTTCTGTAAGGTTTGGCCAGTTTTGGCTCAGGTAGAAATGATGCAGCAGAATTCCTCCTCACAGATGTTTGCTTTGTCCCCTGTTTGCTGCATTTTGACCAAAAAAGGGCTGGAAGCCAGCCTCCATCTCTCCCCCACACATGTGGAGGGTTACAAATTGCTGCTAAGGGTTATCAAAGGAGTTTCGGGTCAAAATTTGACACGGGCAAAACAGGATTGAAAATAAAGAATAACTAAATCCGCTCCATGAAACCTCCAGGACAACTTTGCTTTTAGTGGTTATTAATGGATCTCAGGGGTCCAGAGTGCGCGAGTTTCTGGGAAAACAAACATGACCTTTACAGTCAAAAAAGTAAAAGGAAACACATTAAGTGATCTTTGAATTCACATCAATAATAACCTTCAGTGTCTGGCTAATCCAATGTGTCTGGAATAAGTTGTAGAGAAAAAGAAAGAAATCTAATAGGGCTTAGAAAGTTTGATCACAGCTTCCGCTCTTGGCTCTGAACATGACTTCTCCCATTAGTGGCTGCAGAGAGCACTGGACTTCCTTCAGCCAACTTAAATAAAAGTAAAAGTACCTTAACAACTCTCAAATACTTAGTCTGGATTTCAAAGAATGTGCTGCACCTTCTTGCTCTCACAGATTTCCATCCTCCTCCGTCCACATCCCAGGACCGGCACTCAGGCCTTATAAGTTCAGGAGAGATGATTTTTCTATTTAGCTCCTGACAGACGCAAAGAGCTGCTGGTTTGATGACGGAAGAGACATTTTAATTTCCTGCTTTGATGGAGATTAAGTAAGTTTCTCAACCACTTTCTATGTGGCTTCCCTCCAACAAACACCATAAAACAAAGTCATGAAACCCCTAAAAGAGGAGCAGACAGTGACTATAGTTTTTCACATCTAAAAATTTTTTTCCTGCAACACAGACTTATATATTCGTATGTATCTCATTTGTAAAATCTTATTTTTTAACTGAAATGTTTACTTTTAATCCAATAAATTCACATTTTTCATTAACTTGTGGTATACCAAAAAATAAGAATCCATATTGTTCTTCAATGAATATAGAGAGAAAATAGAAAGAATTCAGATTATACTTCTTATATTGACAAAAATTTGTTTTATAAAAAAAAAGATCAGTAAAGAAAGTGAAAAATACATAAGAAAATACTAAATGTCCACTATTGATTGGGTCAAATATCAGTGGAATAGACAGCTGACTTGTTTCCTTTGATCCAGTAAAGAAGAATATCAAAGTGTCATCAGCAAAATGTTGGACATTTGTGGAAAATTCAATCATTTATAAAAAATGTAACCAAGCTAAGAGCCACGTGGTACACCACGACTGCTAAATTGATGTAAAACAAAACTGAGATATAAAATTAGAACAAATGTAAATCACCCTTAAACACCAGAGCTGTTAACTACTACAGCAAAATAACACACGCTCTTTGAATTATTGTGACTCTTTGACCATTTATGCACTAATGCAATTCCAACGTAGCTGTGAAAAAAAAGCATGAAACAACGTTTGCACCATTTCAATATTTTGCACCAAGCCTCCTCCAACAGTAGCGTGAACAGTAAAAAAAAAAAAAAAAAAAAGAAGAAGAAGAAACCCCCTCCCGAAGCTCCCTGTTTGTCCGGTGTGAACACCGTACGCTAAAAGGAGCATATGGATTGCGCAAGACCTGCCTGGTGTGAACGTAGCAAGAAGGGGAAGGTAACGTCCCCAGCTAAAGCTGTTGGGTTAAAGGCCATTAATGTTTTCTTATCTGCAGCGCTAATGACTTCTCTGTGCTGAAACACAGTGACTTGTCTTCTTCAGGTATCTAAATTAGCAAGTTTTTAGTCAAAGGTTAAAAACCACAAAAGACTGGGTCCAACATCCAAATTTGGTTGTTAACAGCTTTTAGGAACAGTAAGATGCCATAACAGCCAAAGATTATTCTTTCATTTTTAAGCAACAAGCTTCTTCCTACATTTATAACTGAGCATCAGATTTTAAAAAGAGGATGTATGACATTAATCCAATAATCTCATTATATTTGTTAGTATAAATAAGTACATAACAAATAAAGAAGGAAGTAGAACGGCTGTAGGCACATGCAAGTTCAAAGTAAAAAATTTTGATAAATAAAAACCTTCCATCATGAGCTGAGATCATATTTACCCAGCTGAATCTAGAGATGGAAAGTGTGTGTGTTTACGCTCCCCTGTTGGTGCAACAAATCAGGGGTTTCAATTCTTAGTGGTTTGTTTGAACTGCGATGACGTCTGCGTGTCAAGAATGAAATAATGTCATAAGCTTTGTTAAATCTCTGCAAATAATGAGCTCATTTCACTTTGACATCAGAAGGGAAACTACAATCCCATGTGTTTTTCTTCAGCTCCTGGTTTCAGGTCGCTGATGTCATCTTTAAACAGAGGATCCGCTGCCAAAACGTCCAGCCGCTCCGCCTTTGACTTGACTGCTGCACAGATTATAGACTGTCCTAACTGTTTTAGGCGGTTGTTATGGCCCGGCGCTCTCAGAGGTTGGTCTTAAAGTGAAGCAGAAATAAAAGAGTCTCTATGAATGGGAAGTCCTCATACTGCTAGCCCTGATTTGTGTTTTTCTTCACGCTGAGCTGATGTTTCCCTGAGCTGCTGGAGCAGCTCTGGAAAACCTCTTCAAGTCCAGTTATTTGCCAAACTCCTGAAGTAAAAATAAACCTGGAAGAGGTTGGAGGGAGTGCAGGAGTAAATCTCAGAAAGTGTTGAGATAAGGGAAAGCTATAATTGTTCTAACTGCTCATTAAAATGAGTCAGCATCGTTGTGAGCATTTCAATTAAATGCTTCAAGTGGCGTCCAATGAAAAGGTAAACGTCCCAGCAGGGAATCTTTGCACAAGTTCAGCCGGCATGAAAACGCAGAGTGCTGACAGATCAGCTCCTGAATGTTCCCTCATGTTTGCATTTTGAAATAGATATTTTGCATTTTTTGCAAATGTAACTGACGGTTAGTCTTTGACGTGCAAAATAAAACAAAGTAATGTTGC
Source organism: Oryzias sinensis (assembly GCA_037389245.1). Taxonomy (NCBI): domain Eukaryota; kingdom Metazoa; phylum Chordata; class Actinopteri; order Beloniformes; family Adrianichthyidae; genus Oryzias; species Oryzias sinensis. Next base: position 3,297,510 of record CM074492.1, read on the forward strand.
AGGCTCTGCAGAACCTTTTTCATGTTTTATGCTAAGGAACTCTTGATTTTAATTCTCCATTTGGTTGGATGCTATAAAACATTCAACCCATTGTTTTCCTGTTTCTCGTCAGCCATGAAGCATTTCACCATGCATTTTATTCTGGAAATGCAGCTCCTTGTAGTTGTCTGTAACTTTTTACTCCGGTGGATTATGGAGTACATTGATGCCAGATTAAAAATATTTCCTTTTACATAGACAAAAATTTATCAGAATTTTAAAAACGTTAATTTATTTTACACACTGCAAAGACAGGTCCTTCAGAAATGAGTTCAAAAGTTCTTACCCCATTGGCAGATTTCCTTTAAATAAACAAAAAAATCTGCTAATGGGGTAAGAAAACAATACTTCAAAACATTCTAGTCATTAAAAGATATTTTCTTAAACTAAGATTTTTATTTTTTTCCTATTAAATAATTCCTTCATAAGATTATCTTTCTTTGAACAAGCATTTACTTTCACATATTCCATTTTTGCGGTGTAAATAAAAGAAAGATAAAATATTCGGTTCAGTTTCAGTATTCGTTCTTAAATTACTAGGAAGAAAAACCAGAAATAATTGTCCATAAATCTGAGCATCTTGCTCATGAGAAAATAGCAGATTTTATTTTTGTTCGCATGGCCACCGGAAGGGGCGTCATGAAAAAAAGAGCATACCGTTGTCGTGTGAGCGGTAAGTGCATCGTGAAGTATCCACGCACTTATGACGCACGGGTGATACTGCTCTACGATGTTCCAACCTCACACTCTAATCGTTAGTATGCTGCGAGTACTAGCTCCTTACTGAGCACGTGCAAACAGGGTTTGCAGATGAAACGTATGTGCTCACAGGACGCTGGTAAGATGCTCATATGAACTACACCCCGATTTCCTCATTTCTAACAGTCAGGCCTCATGAAGGAATCACACACTTATCACATGAACAGAACTCAAACGAAGTCCTTGCTCAGTGTGCAGGATTTGGGGCCGCATAAAAACGGGGCGTCAACTTGATGTCACAATTTCTCCTCCATTATCAATTTTCAAGTGGTTGACAACTTCCTGTGTTGAAATGGACGCCACCTGCACGTCACTACAGAATCCCTGATTGGTCAAAGCCGAACTGGTCTGCCTTTCAAAATGCGCTCAATGGTCACATGTTTTTGTCCGTAGAGCCCAAAAATGGGCTTAAAAACTGAGTTTTTAATGTGGAGCCTGAAACACACATTTAAATCAAATTAAACTTTATTTGTATGGCACTTTTTCAACTTGTGCCACTAAAAGTGCATAATCAAAACTACCACAGGACCCCCCCCCCCACACACACACACACACACATCTGAGTTTAAGAGCCAGACCCAGGAGATCCCACTGCAGCAACCCCGTTCACGGAGAAGGGTCAGTTACTGATGTGGAGGATCCCTCTGAGGAAAACACTGGACTTACAAATTAAATCTAAAAGGAATAACATAAATAAAAGTTAAAAACAGATAAATAACCATTAATGCTCATTTACATGGACTTTTCAGTGGGAGTGGCCTCTTGAAAGCAAAGTTGCTGAGCCCGGTGTGAACGTAGGAGACCAACTGCGTGCAGGTTTGCTCATGTTTTGCCCACAACAGCCCGTTTCCACCCGTCAGGGCAGTTATGACCAAGCCATTAGGATGTCTCCTCAACAGATGCCGCAAATGAACAGAACACAAATAAAAAATAATCAAACATATTCCTTTATGTTTACACAAAATATATTTTTACTATATTTTCCTTATCTGAACATTTCCACAATATTAGAATGTATTTATCTTTTTAAAGCGTCATAAAAGATGACTTTAGTTTCAAAGAAATAAATGAAAGCTTCTTGAATTTCCGCCGTCTCCAAACTGCTTCAGGTTCTCAGCTCCGCACTTCTCCGTTTGCTGAACTTATGACTCCCAATGGTGAGAAATGGTGGAAAACGTCTTTGTAAAAATGACTCTTTTACTGCATATATAATTCACACGTTTACTTCCCTTCTCATTATTTCTCTGCGGTTGTAAAGTCGATCGTGCATTCCTGCTGGCAGCGTCCTCTGGCCCGGATTCATGTTTACCCTGTAAATGCAAAGAAATATAATTCAAAACAAACGTCAGTGCAGCCCGAAGAGTCAAACAGAAGATCATCTCCTCTCATTGTCCCAGTCCAAACCTGAGCTTAATCATCATGTTTGCTCTGCCAGATGGTTCTGTTCACAGGCTCACCATTCATTTCTGCAGAATAGATGAGAGTCTCTATAGATTCTGTCACTTTTATGAAGATGTAAACACCAATAAAAGTTTGCTCTTTTAACAAGGCTTCTCGTATTCATGTTCCAGGGTAGCAAATGTTAACAAAAGCAGCTTCTGTTGTTTCTCAGCGTCAGACGGGAGGCCTGTCAAAATTGACCTGGGAGGTGCAGCTTCAAAGACCGCGCACACATCGCACGTTGCAATGGATTGTGTGTTTTTCAATGGGAATTAAATGAATTGTTTCTCGTTACAGTAATAAACGAACAGGACTGAATAAACGCATTCTTTAATTTTGTTGAGACAGCTGACTTCCTGGTTGACCGTAAAGCTGCAGGAACAGTTTCACTGATCATTTCTCCACAGTCCGTTCTCCCTCCGCTCTGCTTTCAGAGCAGCAGTCTTACGTAAAAGGGGATAAAGTGGTCACATGTATTTCCAAAAACCCCCTGAGATCAGATTCAGCAAAGATTTACAGCCTGCAAACCCAAGAGTCCAAAAAGGCGATTCTGCCAGGAGCTCATGAGGCTCTGAGTCATTATCCCACAGCAGGAAGGGCCGGATGTTTGTCTGCTGGAGAGAAAAGTTTTCAAATAAAGGGAAAGTTGATCATTGCAGAGTCTAGTGACATGCTTTTTCTCCGGTTTTCCTCCTACTTTTTCACTTTCAAATTTGACAAAACGTTTTTGGTCTGAAACACTGGCTTTCACCCTTGTGCTTGTGAGGATTTCATGTTTCATGTAATCCATGGACACCAGTGAAGATCACAAATCATTGAAGAAAAAAGGTTCAGAGCACTGTCTAGTGGGTCTAGATGACCCAACTCCCAATGTTAAAGTGCCTAGGATAGATAGCACAAGGGTTACGGAAGCAGGAAGGATTACTAGATTTCTGAACACTGGATGACTGAAAGACAGTGGTCAAAGATCTGACAGATTTAGGATGAACATTGTTGTTGGTGTTTGGACAGTAAGGAGGTCAGGCTGAAAGCTGCAGACAGATAACTCAGGCTGTGAACAGGGGTTTGTCTTTGATTTGGAGAACACAGAGCAGCTGTCATTATGACAATGATCCCAGTTTCTCCAGCAGGAAAACAAAGGAAAAAGAAGAAGATGTTCTTCTTTTTCTTTAATGAACAACTTTTTTACTGGTCCTGATGTGGTTAAAGAGTCACTCCTAAGAAAATGTTTTATGTTTTTATCTTGTTTTTGTGGCATTTCTCTGATCATGTAGGACCTGTGTAACCCTTGTGCTCTCCTAGGCACTTTACCATTGGGAGTGGGGTCATCTAGACCCACTAGACAGTGCTCTGAACCTTTTTTCTTCAATGATTTGTGATCTTCACTGGTGTCCATGGATTACATGAAATCTTTCCACCTTTATCCACCTTTGTCATGGTAGGGAGAACACCTCAATGTGAGGGTGGGGTCATCTAAGATAGCACAAAGGTTACAAAGATTGTGTTTGTGAAAAACAGGCTGGGCGGGCCTCGAGCTCCCTGCTCCATTCTGATACATTCATTTGTAGATGACTGGATCCATGTACGTCTTTGTTTTCTTAGTTCAGGGTGGAATTTGGCTCTCAACGATGGGGAGGGGAAGGGTTAGGCACCAATAGTGCCACCCACAACAATTTCAAATGAACTACTGCTACTCTGCAGAAACTTTGTCCTGGAAAACGACCACATGAATCCACACAGAAAAAACATCCAGAGGGCGTAGTGCAGCATGCAGGGAGGGCATCAGTGTAAAAAATGCAGCAGGTGAAAAGCATGATGGGAACACAGGAAGGTGGGGCAGGGTGTGAGCCCCCTCAGATCCTTGGTTTTCTGGACCTCCACTGCCCAGCAGCCGCTCTTCCTGTTTTATTTTTTAAAGTTGCATGTTGTGTTCATCTTCACTTCCTGTTTTCCGACTATCTCAGCTTCTGTCTCTCCAGGTCGCTGGTCTCCTTTGTTCTCTGTCAACCAGTGTGTTTCTGCGGGATCTCTGTTGTCTTTGGCCGTCACTTTTGTTGTCCTTCACTTTCATTGTATAGAGGCTGAAAATCTCTGACTTCATCACCACATAATTAAATCCTCCTGTTTGTGAGGATCACACAGTGTCGTTGGTGAGCGTTTGTTGGGACAGCTGCTTCTCCCTCCACTTCATCAGGTCGTGCCAAATAGACCCAGCATGTCCCCCAGAGTCATTCACCGTCTTGTGCTAAAACAAAAAACGCTAAACTGAGCGGTTGCTGACACGTCTTTATTAGGCAGTGGTGACTCAAAGAGCATGAATGGATCTCATTTTCCACAGCAGAAGTCGGCTTTCATCTCCTGTATGTCTCTGGATGGAACTCTGCCTGACAGGCTTCTGGAAAAAATGACAGAAGAGGCGAAAGACGGATGAGCACACAACTGTGTAAAACCATCGACTGTTTCCGTGATTCCAACTCCGCAGCGCTGGATGTCCCACTACGATCATCTTTTCATCTAAAAGTGTTTTTTTATTTAGGATTAAGCCGTTGTCATTTTCTAGGACAGTTTCTTGCAAATGAGGCAGGAGTTCATTAAAAATGTGCCTCAAAGGTTATGTTCACACTGCAGGGCTTAATGCTCAATTCCGATTTTTGGAAAAAAATCACATTTTTTTGCAAGGCCTTTCACATTTCCAATTAAATGCGAATTTTTGTGATGTCCAGTGTGACCGTGAAATGACCCAGAAGTGACCCGCATGCGCAGAAGAGTACCGTAAATTCCGAACTACAAAGCGCACCCTATTACAAGCCGCATTCGCCCATTTCCACCTGTTCAATTATTTTTAAACATACATAAGCCGCGTCGTACTAAAAGCCGCATGTATTAAGTACCTCACTAATAACATCCTGACTCCCTGCGTAGATAAAGTTCAATCCCACACTGTGGGAGGAGTGAGCTTTGCCTCAGGCTCATGCAAGCGAGTTTGACCACATCTGACAAACAGCATGGAAGTCTATTCTGTTCACAAGTTCCTCAGTTATGGTTTATTTATTTATTTAGATTTTTTTTAGTTTTTTTACTTATTGACAATCTATGTATCACACATAAAATTACAAACAGTAACCACATAATCAACATTACATCCCTCAGTTATGATGAGGAAATTTACATCCACGATCCCCCATTTCCCATGAGTCTTAGGGGCTAAAGGCAGGGCCAACACCCGGCTCGTCACACTGTTGTACGTGTTTAAAAATGAGCAAGTAGCAGCAGTGCATGGAGGGGTGAAAAGGAACAGCTCTCCTTCCGCTTGTGTCGCGGCAGCATTATGGTACTAACAGGGCTGGTTAAAAAAAAAAAAGTAAAATAAAGCAGCGGCGACTGAAAAGCGCGCGCCTCAGCGCGATACCAGCGCCACAGCGCGGCGCGTGCGTCAGAAGTTCCGCGGACGCCTCTGAGCTCCGTGCTCGCCCCGCGCGCTCGCCTTCCTATCTTCTCCGACACCTCTGGCCAGGGCGGCTACAGGGAGGAGGAAATCGTGTCTGTGCAAAGCAATCGGACTTATACTGTACGTATTGTGGATGAGGGGCGGATGCGTTGTTACGTGTGGGAGCCTTCAGACTGCCATCGGCCCCGCAGCTCAATGTGATTTAGCAGCAGGAGAACATGTCTCAAGCTCACACGGAGGCTGTGAGCTTTTCAATGCAAAATTCCGGTCAGTCCTCAGAAACCCTTAAAACATCACGTGGATTTGTGTTTCCAGTCGTGTCCCGACAAAATAAAGGCTAATGTTATTCACACATGCGCTGTTCTCTCCCTCACGCAGATGACCGGCTTTTCCAATCCCGTTGGTGATGGTGGATTTTTTCACGCTGCTTTTAACTTGAAAGCTGCATCATATTGTAGCAGCGATCACGTGCACGTTGGGTCTAACGGCACCAAAGGATTCTGGGATGCGGCCGGGCATGCGTGTTTCGTTTTTTGAACCATGACTGAAGTGTCTAAGACCTGAAGTGACATCCATGCTGTTTAGCTGCTTAGGATGTTGAAAAACAAATGACTTGTGCTTAGTGTTAAGTAAAGCATTCAATCCATTCACTGAGTCCGAAAGTAAGTACTTGGCGGCCACCAATTAAATCCATAAATTAGCCGCGTCACTGAATAAGCCGCTGGGCTGGAAGCGCAGGAAAAAAGTAGCGGCTTATAGTCCGGGAATTACGGTACTCAACGGTGAACGTCACTCGTTGTTTGTGGACGTAGCTAACGTTAGCAATGGATGTCAACAACAGTGTTGTCAACAGCGGAGCTCTTTTTGCATTATTACATTTATTTTCACAAAGGAGCCAGCACAATAACAATCTTCTCATTTTAAGAAGGCATTGGAGCTGGTATCGTCTGTACCCACTGTTGTGGAATAGGGATGTTTATGTGCTGCGCGCATGTGTGTGTGTAAGAGACAGGAGAGAGCACGTGCAGCGAGGTAGAGAATGAGGGGGGCAGTGTGGGAGGGAGGAAGGAGAACGATTTAAAAAAAAAAAAATGGCTTCCCCCAGAATAGATGCCATTGACTCTTTATTAACCTGCTCTGGATAATCTGAGGGTCTGAACGGGGAAGTGAACCCCGGAGGAGGATCCGCCTTCGGTCCCCCGTTTTTCTGACCACGGTCGGAAAGGAGAAAAAAAAAGGTTCAACACCACGCTCAGCCATTTCGCTGGAAATATTTTCAAAAACCGCCCGGTTGCGATAAGAGCCCTGGAGTTTGGCCTGAACAGAGCTGTCCCCCGAAACATTAATCCAATCGGGGACCTCACTTACCTTCCACTGACTGGTCTCAGCAGCATCGTCTGCCATGGTTGATGTTTATTTTCTCGTCCCACCTACTTCAACGCAGAATGATGACGTTTGTAGCGTATCGATGACGTACAGGTCGGATTCATGTGGCCTGGCCGTTCAGACGTCGGTCGCCTTTCAAAAGATCGGATCTGTGTCGTTCAGACTGTCATCAGATACAGGTCGCATAGGGTAAATATAAATCAGAATTGGGTCGTTTCAGCCTGGAGTTTACACGTAACCTAAGTTCTGGGTGGAACTGTCAGCATGGACCAACCCCGCCCCCACTTACAAGCACCATTCTGTTTACATGGTCTGCCACTAGCTTACAGCCCCTTCCAACCCCAACATGACATGCAACTAAAATGACGAACAATAATGAAGCTATCCAGTCGAACAGTTTAGATCCAGATTCCAGCTCAGACGAGGAAAACAAAGACGTTCGTGGATCTGTTTGTCTGACAGTGGATGCATCAGAATGGAGCGGAGCACGAAGTCTGTGGCCCCCCCAGCCTATTGTCTGTGTCGCAAATACCATCTTTTTCAAATTGCAGTTTTCCTTCTGCTCCTGATTCCCAACAAAAGAAAAAATACAACCTTGCGCTAAAGTTGCTTTATACATGTCCTTCATCATCGGAAAAATACCACAAGAACAAGTTAAAGACACCAAAAACACAATTTTGCATCTGAGAGGGTCTTTAAAAAAATGTTTATTTTGGCACAAATTAAAATTCCAACTTAAAATTCAGGTCCTGAAGTAGTCGAGTCCAATCTCGCTGGAGTCTGTTAACAAATGTTTGGGTTTTTTGCGGTTATGAGTGAGAAAACTATGAATTTTCTACCATCTGTGCCATCCGTCCGACCAATTTATCCTCGGAGTTTTTGTCAGTTACTGGACCTTCTGTCATCTCTTTGGAAACCCTCAGACTCTGGATGGTTGTCCCTCTTCCCTGCAGGCCGTTTCTCGTGTTTTTGAAGGAATTTATGGAAACTTTCCAAAGTAAACAGCTGGTTTTTGTCATCAAACAGCATCTCAATCTTAATTCAAATTCCAAAGCTTGACTAAATAACTTTCATTCAGTTGCATGTTTATCAGGGTTCATTCAACTTTCAATACACCCCCTTCAATATTTAAACTTTAAACTCCCTGCTCCTGATAAGACTTAAGAACAAACAACAGAAAGTTCATGTTTTACTATTTATGGAGAAATGACTGGCAGCTTAAAGGATTTGTCTTGATTTTTTTTTTTACTCCTCCTAAGCCATTTTAGTGGCAGCTTAATGCTCAGGTGTGTGTTTATGCTTTCAGGTGTTGCTGAGGTGCTTGATCAGAAATAACGCTGTAAGATCCTATCATCCAAGACAGAAAAAGTCTAAAGTCTGGGAACATTCTTGACGGTCATTGGGTGTAAAGTCCACAGGAGCTCGGGCCGGCTAGAATGTAGGGGGTGTCAACACCTAACTGTTTGGGACTTTCCATCCGTTCCAGGCTTTGCTTCTGATGACCAAAAAACTGCAGTGTAGGATAAAAACTGGCTTCCTCTCACTTTTTTTGCCTCCCCCCCTTTCAGGTTTGCCCTCGTGTTGGCACCCTCATAGGTGGTTTCATACTGACGTGTGTTTCCATGAACACAAGCAGCTTTTGTGGCAGAAACCAGACAGATAAGGGTTGTGTTTTCGGCACAGCAGAAGGTCTTTGATCTGCTTTGAAGTGACTTTGCTCAACAGTCAGCTGCCTTTCATCCATGTGTGCTTATCCCAATTCATACAGAGACACAACTGTTGCATGACAATGAATGAGGCAGAGCTGGGAGCCTCGCCGCTCTTTTTTACACATTAAAACTAAACTTTTTGCTAGAAAGTGGATTTAAATGTGCTGAAAGTTTGGGAAACTTGTCAGTTTTCACCCAACTAAACACTGTTCCTGCACTGCCCCCTGGTGGATTCTGGGGGAAAAGATGGACTCTGCTTTTGTTTGCTTCTTTGTCTGCACTGCCCCCTGGTGTTTTCTAAGTGAAAACACAGAAATTCCTCTGATTTCTCTAGGCTCTGTAAAATGTGAAGAGTCATGTTGGCTTTTATTTATTTTATTTTATTTTTATTGCTGTTTTTTGCACTGTCATGCTAGTGAGAAACAACATCTCGTCTCACCCGTGTATTTCTTTGCAAATACTGTGTGTGGAATGACAATAAACCAATCTTGAATCTTGAATCTCTCTTGGCTTCAGATGAAAGCTTCGTTGCAGGGTTTTGGTCGAACTGGAGACGATTCAGTGAATTAAAATAATCCAAAAGTGAAGGATAAACTCGAGATCAGACCTAAACTTTACTTTTTCACATTTCTCAGGTAAAATTACCTTCCTTTAATGATCTGCTTTGTTGTCCATCCAAAAATATCCTTTATGGAACAACAGCCTTAAGGTTTCCCGACTGGACCGGACAGGGGAGACCCTGGAGTTACTCAATAAGGAAACGTCAATGTTCAGGGCCAAAAAGGAAGGACTCTGTCCTCTAGTTGTTCAAACTGACGAACAATAATGACTGATAAACTGACCAATCAGATGCCTCAAAAAAGTAGGCGGAGCCTGCTAACATCCACCCCCGACATTCAAATCGTCTGATTGACAGATTTGTTGTACCCCGTTTTCAAGTTGTCGGTGTGAGGCGTTCCAACAAGCCCACTCCTGCTTGGTGGGAGTTGCCATAGAAGTGTTTACTCAGACCCTCTTGGACCAATCCCTTCTCCGACATTGCAGAGTCCATATTGCAAAAAAAAAAAGGCCCACTGACATTTTTCTTTGGCTTGCATCACACTCACTCGGTCCAAAGGGTCTTCAGAGATAATCTCCATCCATCGTTCTGACCTGTGAGGTGTACAGGTCTTCCAAGGAAGGGGGGGTCCGGCCCACTGATCTCCTCTGCAGTTCTAGAGGTCCATGGAAGTCTCTTTCTGGACATCAGAAAGGGAAGAGGTTGTTTACTTGTCGTTCACCAGCATCTCTATGCTTTTGATGGTCTTTTTGTTGGGGCTCCATCCTCCACCTGTATCAGCACAGTCTCGTCTCCATGCATCCCTGGGGGGGCACCCATGTTGATCGTCCTGCAGCTTTCTGCCTGTCGGGGGCTTATCTTCTGACAGGTGAAGGTGGGAACAGGTGGCTGGGTTGGTTGGAGTGGAGGGGCAATGCCTACAAATGTCGTCTTTTAATGGGCGGGTTTGGGCACCATGTTGGGAGACTTCCCTTATCTGTCATCATTTGTTGAGTAGGCGTGTGAATATGGGGGTCAGCTGATCTAAACAAACTTTAGATGCTTTTGAGCATCTTCACTTCAGCATTTAAGCTTAAATACGTTCCTATTTTTCAAAGCAAATCTGACTAAATGAAAGTTGTTTTTGCTCTTTCATCCAGTTGAAGATAAAACTTTTTCCCTTTCCTTTATGGAGAACAAGTTAAATGCATCATTATAAGATAAAACTGCTCATTTCAGCCTCTTCCTGGCCTCTTATCTGGCCCAAGTGGGATTCAGTGAAATGTATCTTAATCAACTCAACATGAGGCGGTTTTGAAGACGTCCGGGTTAACCAGAAGGGGCTTTTTGGAATCCGTTAGGAAATGCTGGTGTCATATTTTTCAGTTTTCTTCTGACGATTGAGTGTCTCCGTAAAAATGAGTGAAACCACAGTCAGCTGAGGCTTTCATCATTCCAGGATAATCAGCCTCCACGCACAGAGACTAGCACAGCAGCTTCCTGTTTGAGCTGCTGTGACTCCATAGAAATAATGTTTCTGCGCCAGAAAGATTGAAATCGGACGGAAAAATATTATTCTCTATAAGAAAAAGAGATCAGGGAATTCTGCAGGTTTTCGTGTTTCATTGCGTCTTACATGTAAAGTTTTTTTTACCTCATGAGTGCAGAATAAAAACATTGGTTCCCCTTAGAATTATGCCTTCATTTTTATTAATTATTTTTACTGGCAGAATATTTGGGACTGTGGGAATCTGTCTCTTTGTTTTTATTGCAGATCATATAAGTTAGCTTCTGCTCTTTTAAGCAGTTAATCAAACTAATTTAACAGTCATTATATTGATTGGATTAAAAGGTAAATATGTGTGTTTACTGTATGTCTAAATGTCTATTTATGATTGGGAGCGTTATAATGTCTAGAAGATTAAATCCTTTTCTTTTATTTTCTCATCAATTTATGAATTAATATCTCAAATAGATTTAATGTATGCATTTTTCTTTTTTTATGTCTTTTTCCCCTTTTTAAAAATGCTTAAAATATACTAACCATTAAATAATATTAAAAATAAATGGAAATGGACAGTTTCTTTCATAAAATGATAAACGTGTGTTTTAGAACCATGTTTGTCACTGCAGCGCTTTGAAGTGGGCCAAAGGAAAATTTCTGATCAAACCACTTTTTTAATTTTTCAGACGCTGTTTTGAAAAGAGGCAATTTATAATAACAAATGTTTGTTTTTCTTTAAAGGTTTGTGCTCAATCCAAACATGTCTGAATGCTCCACTTTGCGGATTAGTGCTAAAAAACCAAACATTCTCATTTTTCTCGTTCGTAAAGGTTGTTCCATCTTTGATGGAGAAAGAGCGGAGGTCACATTCATCTGAAAGACTCATTTATATCTGACATTGAAGTATTTTTTAGTGGTTTTCTTTTTAGATTCCCTTAAGTTTCAGAACATGATGCTCCCACTGCCATGCTTTACAGTTGTGCTTTATCACTTCTAGCAATACACATTTTAGTGTAAGCTTTTGAACCAGATGCCCCTTTTTTTCTTGGACTTTGAAGGTAACTCTGATGATACGGAAACTCTTTTTTTTTCAGTTTGTTTCACTTTCTTCTCATGTCAATGTTCATTCACACAAACAAAGTTTATTTATTTCTGGGAAACCAAAACCAGCAGCATCCAGAATCAAAGGAAGTATGTTTTTGTTGTTCATAACTGTTTGGCATTCAGGCTTGTGTCAGATGGTATCCGTTACAAAATACCATCATGTGGGATCACCCAGGTCCTTTGAACCCACCGTGAACATGTGGAAACCTCTAAGTTGAACAAAAACTCAAATATGATTGTTTAAAAGTAAATATCTCAAAGCAGGTTAGTAAACTTTGGACCAGACAGACCAGCAGGAGACGGAAAGAGGGAAGTATTCAGCCAATCAGAGAGCACAAAAAGCTCAAGGCCTCACTGTGAAATACTGGTTGGTCATAAACACAGTTCCTTGACTCCAGGTGATCTACAGGTGAAAGGAAGTGAAAGGTAAGAGGAAAGGATGTTCTGCAGAGTAGTCAGATGAACAAATGATGGCATCACAGAAAAGCACACGTCAGAAACAAGTTCAATACAAAAACAACCATAAGTTGTTGTTTTGTTGTTGGCTGCTGTCTCTGGTCTGTAACACTATGAGTGTCTTTGCTCTCTAAGTTCAGACAGACTCTTGGAAGTCTGGGATTGTGACTCATTTCCACTCAGTTGATTTTTGTTTTATTTTGTGCCGTCCGTTCCTTGCTTCTGTTTATAGAGCATCAAACCTGACAGACAAACCATCTTTGATGCTACGGACACACGCAGGGCATGTGAATGCAGGTTCTCAAACACTTGTTTAGCCCATGGTGTTCACACTGGACAAGCAGGGAGGGACTTCTTTTTCATAGAGAAGGAGGGTCTAAAGGCATGGATGAAAAGTTTAGCTTAGTGTGTTTAGTTTAGCAATCAGCTATTGTATTTTATGACTGATTTAATGTTTTTGTACAATTACCGGTGTGGATCCCGCTGTGACAAATTAAATTGAATTGAAATGAATTTTCTTTTTCTACTGTTTACTTATCGCATCCCGCCAGCTACAGTTGAAAGAGGGTTGGTGCAAAATGTGGAAGCGGTAAAAATCTGGTGAATCTTGGTACAGGCTTTTTCTGTCACAGCTCTTTTCCCATAAACGAAAGCCGGTTTTTCCTAAGGGCAATGCCAGGGCGCAATCTATTTTGTCCAGTGTCTGCTATTTGGATTGTTAGTTTTTGTAAAATTGCTGTGAAATGTGCAAAACTTCAAAAAGAGGCTAAGATACATTAACCCTTGCGCTATCTTAGATGACCCCACCCTTACATTGACGTGTTCCCCCTACCATGACAAAGGTGGATAAAGGTGGAAAGATTTCATGTAATCCATGGACACCAGTGAAGATCACAAATCATTGAAGAAAAAAGGTTCAGCGCACTGTCTAGTGGGGTCTAGATCAGGGGTGTCAAACATACGGCCCGCGGGCCGTATCCGGCCCTCCAGATGGTTCAATCCGGCCCAGTCCTGAAGAGTAAAAATTATAAGAATGTTTAAAAAAACAAGCACGTTTCTAGTCCATTCCTGTGGCGAGTTATGGTTTTTCAAAGAAATAACCGAAATGCGCAATTCCGCCACTAGGGGGAGCAAAGGCTGAGCAAAACAGGTGAAAATGCATATCTATGCATCTGACTAAAGTGAAACCTAACGGCTCTGTGTCTGAATAAGATGTAGTTTGGTTCCCCCCAAGCCCCACTGCTGTTACATTGTTATAAGAATGATCAGTAGTGACACCCTAATGACCAAAATGTTGTCAAAAAGAAAAAAAGTGCTGAAGTGAAGTGCTGAGCTTTCCAGGAAAAATGGACAAAGTTTTATCTGTTTACGAACCTGCGTGCTTGTTATGTCATCAACAGGTGGCAGTGCTCAAAGAATATAACGTTCAGCACCACTATGAGACAATGAGGAAAGTTTCCCCATTTGCAGTTGAGAAAAAGAGAGGATTTACCAACTAAAACCTGGCCTGAAAAAAAAAGTCTGCATTTACTGCAGTGTGACGTCAGTGATGGAGCAGTGACAGACACCTGATTGCAGACGAGTTGGAGCAAACATCCAAACCATTTATTGAAAAATGCTGAAGGCTGCAGAAGTCTTGTTCCCAAAAAGCAGCCAACATGAGTCTGTCAAGGATTATGATTACAGATCCAACATCTCTGAGGAGACTTGGGCGCCAAATGAAGGAATCCAGTCATTTATTGTATTTTCGGTCACTATTAATGAAAGCACAGATACAGATATTGCACAACTGTGCATATTTCTTAGAGGTCCTGAAGACACGTCATAGCGGAGTTTCTGGAGATGATGGACACAACAACAGCTGATGACATAGTCAGCTCTATAGTTCCAGTGCTGGACTATGTTGGAGTGAACTGGTCACGTGATGTCAGTCTGGTCACTGCTGGCGCCCATCAAAGGTCAGGAAGAAGGCAGGTGTTGCCACAAAATTCAGGCAGAAACCAGGAAAAGACTCTTGGACATTGTTTTTTGCACACTTAAATGACAGTAAATATGTTTCTGCACAGGATCGATACGAAGCCCATCGAGACGACTCTTGTTGTGAATTTGGGCTATACCAGGGGTCGGCAACCCATGGCTCCGGAGCCACATGTGGCTCTTTCATCCATCTCTTGTGGCTCCTTGTGACTTTGGAAAATAATGAGTATTTTATAATAATTAAATTTTATTTTAGTTTGTGCATTTTTCATGGCATTTCAAAGGCGCTGGTGGCTCCGCACGAAGCGCAAGCCACGTAAAAAACAGCTTCCTTAATGAGCTCGTATTTATCGGGCGAGACCTGCAGAGCTGATAGCAGGGAGAGGCACGCGGGGCGGCTTCAATAAACACTCCGATCTTCTGCCGGGAACTTGATGTACCGCGGGGCAGAGACTGATGACAGACTGAGAGATCGCGCCAGCGTTTCCAGATAGAGTCACAGCGTTCCAGCCGAAAAGTCATCTGAAAACCGCCAGACCCAGCCAAAAACCGCCCAACACAGCTTTTGTTGATGTTTTTTTTCGTACTGGACTGATAATATAGGAGATTTTTCTAAATAAAAGATAGTTCAGACTAATAATAAAATGTGTACAATATTGAATATTTCTTCAGCGGAGCGCCTTCTTCCATTCATTTGCTTAACTCGCTCTATCCCTTCTATAACCTGCGTCCGGCTCTTTCATCCTTGTGCTGCCCTGGAGCGCCCCGACTACCGTATTTTCATGTCAAGGAGGAGGGGCTTTGGCTTCAATTAACTCTGTCAGAGATGCAAACACGCGTGTCAGATTGAGACGCAGCTTTCCCTGCGGGAGTTGAAGCAGAGACTTTCTCTGGGATGATTTTATGAACTCAAACATGGAAACATGATTACCAAGTAGAACTCTTCAAAATAATAAACCTGATCTGTCCACATTCTCAGTGTCTACCATGCATTGACAAACACATCGCTCCATGCAGCGATCAGACCAGGACCAGTAGCTCCTCCCACATGCGACCGTGGTATCATCCTTTAAAGAACATAATGTGCATTTGCAGTGACGTATGCTTCAGAGATGTCCGATTGGCCAATCTACATGTCAATCAAGTCCTGTACTTCTCAGTGAGGACTTTGGTGGATTTTAAAGAAGTCCTTTTTTTTTTAAAAATCTTTTCTGGCCCGCGATCTACACTCATGTCCTTGAAGATTGACGTAATGAGCACCTTTGAATAATATATACATGCAAAATATATATAATGATGGCAAAACGGGTTGTGGCTTCGGGTGCTTAGTTTTTTATTAGGGGCGGTCCCAAATGGCTCTTTGAGTAAAAAAGGTTGCCGACCCCTGGGCTATACAAATAAAATTGAATTGATATGAATCCTGATATTGATGGCTGGCTGAAGTTTAAGGAGAGAAAGTAGGTTAACTCCAAATTCTCGTTATGTTCACAAATGTTTGCAAGTTTAATTTATTTTAATTATTCATTGATTTGCACATTTACATTTTAGGCAGGTGTTTCATTTTTCTTCTGTAGCCCCTCTTGAGTTTATTATAAGGATTGATTCAGTGTCAGATGTAAAATATTCAGTCTGAATAAAAATTAAATAAACCGATTTTTTTAAGTGAAATGCATTTTATTTTACATCCATTGGCCTCTGTGAATGAATGTGTAATAATAAATTATTAGGCTACCATGTAGGCTGAGGCTTTTTTTCCAACTAAGTAAAAGAAAACAAAAGAAAACTGTTTTTTGCTTTTATGTCACTGGTCTGGCCCAATTGGGATCAGACGCCCCCAAACCAAAATGAGTTTGACACCCCTGGTCTAGATGACCCAACTCCCAATGTTAAAGTGCCTAGGATAGCACAAGGGGTTACAGAATGCTAAAATTACATTTAGCTAAGCGTTATAGAAAGTCTAACAAAAGAAGGCTGTTATTTTTCAAAGCAGTATTTGGTAAATGCAAATTAGGCGAAAGTTTCATCTCATAAATTAAGCTTAACAAAAGATGTGAGGACTGAACTTATTTCCTGTCATTTATGATAAGTAACAGTTATTCAAAAACTATTTAAAGCTCAATAAGAATTTAAAAGGATAAACAGTTGAACGATCTCTGAAGTCTGAATCTGAAGTTTGAATCCAGTAGGAGAAAGTCTGTAGAAAGGGATTTCTCTAAATTTTTTTCTTTAGGAGGAGTAGAAATGTTCTTTTCTCTTTTTTTATGAAACTTAGAAATTCCAGGAATGCTCATATTTGTTAAACTCGTGACATTTGAACAGTTTTACTTCCACAGAAGCTGTCAGACGGCCAAAACACAACGAAATAAACCACAATTTTAGAAAGAAGAAAAAGTCGACACAAGTCCAGCGATTTCATCAGACTAGACTGAACCGCCTGCAAAGTTTCTGATCTGTTTTTCACAGAAGTTTGGTAGAAACTCCAAGACAGATAATTGCACATCTGGACAAGCCTTAAAGCTTAGTGAGGACATTTTAGTCAGAGGAGAGTTTGGTGCAGGAGATCCAGAAAACTCCTGCCAGCAAAGTTATCTTCTTCAGGGTGTTCAATCAACAAACAAGTGTGATGTGCCTCAGAGGAGCATCACCACTGACCTCATCACCACTGCTTCTATTTCTGTGCTGCTTTGTTTTCTTACATCACAATCCCGTCTCTTTCTCTCTCCATATTTGGACCTGGTTGATTTTTTTGACTTCGGCCTAAGATCTTAGCCGTTCCCTCCCCATCGGGGAGCTCATCCGGTTCTGCTCTGAACCAGACTGGAACTGATTTCTGCCAGTTCTCCAAACATGAGCCAAACGTTTAACAGCTCTTTCAAAAAAAACAAAAAAAGACTCTTTTAAATTTGTTCGAACTGATTTGGTTCCACGTTTTCTAATCGCATTGCAATCGGAAAGCTGATCATCTAGAACCAGTTTGACATAATAGCTCAATTTGCTGCAAGTCTTCCTCTGCAAACACAAAACAAGCAGTGAATGCTGCTGAGATGGGAGTTGATTAGAAGGAGTTCATTTCACGGCGTGTAAAAGCAGGAGGGGGGCTTGCTGTAAACACTGTCTGCAGCCTGAGCTCCAGTCTGAAAGCTCGCCGTGGAGGCATTTGCGCACAGAGGGGGGTCAACTGGAACGGGTAGAGGACATGCAGAGGTGGGGTGTTGGAGTCATGTTTGGAGCTAAACTCAAGAACCACTGGCTTCAGACTGAACAAAAACAATGAAAAGCTGAGAGAGCCCCGAAAGAAGAAAAAAAAAAATACGGGGCAAATTAGAGGGGGAGGAAAGGGGGATTTTGGAGAAACATCAAGAATTTGCCTTGTAAGGGGTACAGTCTCAGTCCTCCGAGCCTCATGAGCTCTGCTGAAGCAGCCAAAACACTCAAGAGAGAAGAAATGAACTGCAGCAAAGACTCCATGAGACAACTCACACGCTGACATGCTTACAAGTACAAATGTAACGTTAAAAAGACATGACATTAAAACCAGGAAAATATCAACGTGCAATCCTCTAAGAAACGGAAGAGCTGCATCTGAGATCCCACAGGTCATAATACATCAAATATTCCCAAGCTTGGCTTATTGGGAAGAATTATAAGACATAAGAGTTTGGTTTGACCCTAAAACAGAGGTTCACATTCTGTAAAATGTAGCAGCTCATGTGGACAAAGTCAATTCACTAAGTGCCAAGCACAGCAGTGGCAGAATGAGGATATGGGTTGGAGCTACTTGACGTGAAAACATTACAGGAATTGGTGATGTAGGACCCAATATGCAGCATGGCTTGGTGCCAGGCATTTAATTTGTTAACTAAACTTGGACACGGAAAAACAGAAAGTGTCATGGTGCCTCTGTCAGCTATCCTCCCCCTCCACTCTCTGCTCTGCTGCCGACATGACCAGCTGGTTCCACTCACCTCATCAGCCTGCAGCCTCTTAAGGAGATCCAGTGCCAGCATCCAACACCAGTTCGTTGTTCCTCGACGGTGCATTGTCTGGCTGCCTCTAGTATCTTGTTCATGACTGTTTGTCTCTCGCTAATTTTTCCTACGCCTCGCCTACAGGATTTTTCCACCACGAGTGCTCACCTGGTCACCGTCGTCATCTCTGGTTCCACGTCTCGCATCCTGCTCAAGCCCTTCTCTCCGGGACCTCCTATGCCGAACCCTCCAGCCACGCCTCGCCTCCAAGTCAAGATTCCTGATTCACATCATTCTGCTCGTCATCTGAATCACGTCGTCTGGGTTTTCTTCCGGGTTCCAGCATCTGGGTCTGCCAAGTCTAGTAATATCATGACAGAAAGGTGACAGGACAGAGCTGAAAACCACAGACTTCAATATACTGAGAAACAGTAATGCAAATCAAGATGGATATTGATAAACATGGTGTGATTGACAAGAAAAATAGAACATTATAAACCAAAGAAGCATCAGAAAAGTCCAAGTTCATAATCCTGACACCAAGTGTGTCCTGACCTAAAAATAGAAAAGTACCAACCAACAAAATAATCAACATCAGGAAAGAGAATCCTGCATGGAAGAATGAGTTTTCTTTTCTTTGGTAAAATTCTCTGTTTGCTGGGCTTTCAGGGATAACTCGCAAATGTTGTTTTCAAGAGTTTCAACCAAAATGCTTGAGCATAAAAGTAGAAAGCTTTATTTTAGTTTTTGTTCCGTGGGAGTTTTAAAACATTTTTAATATTTTCTCAGAAAAGCTGTTGTGAATGCATCAAACCATATTCTAACTAGAGGCACAAACTTTACAAACATGGGAAATTTTGACGCTTTCATTAAAATATGGTGATTTGAAATCGAATGGATGCCAAACTTGTAAAAAACACAAGGTTGAATAATTAGTATTAACAAAAAAAAATCAGTGTACGTTCAATAACCTCAAACGTGAATGAGTAATCATAAATTACTAAACCCAATTTCTGATCAATTGAAACCTCAATCCATCCATTTCCTAACCCGCTGTATCTCCTATGGGGGCTGGGGGTTGCTGGAAGCTCTCCCAGCTACTGTTGGGTGAAGGTGGGGTACACACTGGACAGATCGCCAGTCTGTTACAGGCCATGCAATCATTCAAAGTCACACATGCACACCGACCAACCAATTAACCAATGAAGCATGTTTTTGGGTTGTGAACGGAAACCAGAGTGGCTGGAGAAAACCCAACCATGCATGGGGGAACATGCAGACTGTTGCTCTCCAAACATCTGAATCTGTTCTGGATCAGTGACGTCAGTGAACTCATAAATAAGCATTGTAAAGTAATCCATCAACATTTCTTCTTGATAAAGTCCAAAAGGCTTTTGGTGCAAAAGTGCGGGGTTTTTTTTATTGATGCTGCTGCATCTCAGCATCTCAGCGTCCTGATGCATGTGACCTTGCATTGACAGAGGGGGGGGGGGGGTTGTAGGTGTGGATTCTGTGGTGAAACGGACTTTGTTTCACAGAGAAGAGGCCACTGCGTCCCGAACAACGGCCAGCTCAGTCCGGCCTGAGTCACGTCCATGCACAGCATCCCAACGGCAGCCGTCACACTGCTGAGGTTTTCTTGGTTGTTTGCAAGACAATACAGACAATGTGTTGCCTGGGCTGAGGAGTAACTGCCTGTATCTGGGAGCAGGAAAGCAGAGGGGAGCTGCAGAGATGGGTGGGGGTGAGAACAGAGAGGTAATTGTATACGTAAGACTGAGGCAACCGTAGCAGAGGGGTACTGCTGCAGAGGGAGAAGGAGGGAAGACGTTGTTCTTGGAACAGAGAGTAAGCAAGAGGAGAAAAGGAGGAAACGGGAACATTTCAAAGATGGGAAAGTTGAAGCTCTGATGAATCAGAGGAGGATCTGGGAAGTCCACAGAAGACGGATGCAATGAGAAAGTAAGGGACAAGCCAAAGGTGTGCTGAAGAAAGTTGCTGTTGGTAACAGTTAGTGGGGGGAGGCAAAAAATGGGGAGTTTTCATGTGAGAAAAGGAGGGCCGAGGAGGAGAGGCGAGGGTTTTTAACGACTGTTTTGAAAGCAGCAGAGCAGGGCAGAGAGTCTCCTTCCCTCTGTCCCTGCAGCTGGGCTGATCAAGAGCCAGGAAAAGAGGAAGGGCGTCCGTCTATCCAGCTGACAAAAACAGCTGGCCGGGAGCTGGAGTCGCCCTCCAGGATCCAGGAGGTGAAGGCGACACAGAGGGACAGACGAGGAGGAGCAGGTAGGACAGACGGAGGAAAGAAGCCGTCCAGAACCTCGTCATCCCACATGGGGTGCGCCCTGAGCTCGGTCTGGTGCGGGGAGGGAGTGGTGCAGCCGGTGCCGGTGGTCAGGAGCTCGTCTCTGCACAGGAGGAGTCTGGAGAGGTGCGATAGCGGCAGGATGAGGCTGACAAAGGTCAGTGTGAGGAGCTCTCCATGATGTCACGTCATCAGGTGGTGTTTGTGCTGGACGGCTCTGTTGTTTCCTCTTTCTGTACGACTCCAACCAAATTCTTTAACTCCCTGAGCTTACTTGAGCTCACTCACTGGAAATGTTTTTTTTTTATGACCCAACATACTCAGAGTTTAGCTCAGTAACAGATATTTTCTGCACCTGTTACCAAGGTTCTCAAGATTCTAAGGTTCTAGGGTCCTGCAGTTTTTACACCCACAGTAACCTGCCTAATGTAAATAATCATTGATGAAACTATGATTTATCATCTAATGACCCACTCTGATGAAAATGGTCTTTTTGCTGTTTTGAACATGTTCTTGAGGTATTTTTCTAAAGACGGACGAAGCTTAGAATTGCATTTCTAATTATTTCTTTATTCAAATTGTTGTAAAATCAGGAGCAGACAAAAAAAATGTGGTTTGAAAAGGAGCTTGTTTGTGTCGTAGAAAATACGCGAGGCGGGGCACCAGGCTCCCTACTCTCAACAATGGGGATGGGAAAGGGGGTGGGGTTGCTCTGTGCCAATGGTCCTGCCCACAACTTAGAGGCAAATTTCTAATGAGCTTTTAATGAAGACCCTTTTTCATGCACATTCAAGCTTTTGAGTTTTGAAGTGAATTGCAAAAGTTCGAATGTTGTTTGTTTCCGTGGGCGAGATGCAGACACGCTGCTGCGGTTGGCTCTAGGTTGACGTCATTAATAGGGCAGCACTCAAGGAGTAAAAGGCGGGGCCTCAGAGATCGAGTACTCCCGGGTCGGAAAAGAACTTAGGTACATAACTAATATTTCATAAAAAATTGGATCTTTTGTGTTCCAAAGGTCATATATTATCATATCTATAGATTTTTCTTTCCTACAAAAGGCTTAAAAATAGGATGGTAAAGACCCTTTAAAAACTACCAAAGTGATTTCATGGGAAAGTTGTTCTTCAAAAATGAAAAATCATTTTTCATTGAAGATCTCATCCTCAATCAGATTCTTTAGGAATAAGCATCTTCACAATGCGAACCTATCTTCCAATAACCTTCAGTTAATAGCATTTTTAGATGATTATCATAAAATCTTCAGACATTTTCCGTTTGTTTCCATCTAATAATTAGAGACTGCTTTAGAAAATGTATTACCATTTGTTTTTTTATCCAGTTTCTGGCCCTTTTTTGTTTTTCAATTTTCCAAGTCACTTCCATCCATTGACTTTGCAGTTATTGGACAGTTTGGTGCTAGTCTTCAGCCAACTTTCAGTTTATTTCTTGTTCCAAACCATATTTATCCATGTCTCCCAGTTTCTTGCCCAGTTACCCTTACTTCCTTACTTGAATAAACCAGTTTTTTGTGAACCAGTTTGAAGAGAACTTTAAGATCACTTAAGATCAAAACTTTAACTTGTTGTCTCTCCCTTTTGAATATTTGTAGTATTCTTTCTTTGTTTATTTTGTCTTATCTTTCCTTTTGAAGTATATGTCTGAAATGAAATGTCATCCTCATCATCATCATCATCATCATCCTCATCATCATCAGTTTATGCCCTTACTGAAATCCAGAGTTTGAGATTTGATGAAACATGAAAGACTTGTGGGAAGGGTTTGAATTAGCTTCAATGTATTTTCTGAAAACCACCTTTCTGCTTTATGAAGATACAGTGGTCCATAGCTACTGTATATTCGCCCTTTCATTTTCACTGTTCTGCTGAATTTTTTCAATGCAATTTTGGCTGCTTTAATTTTAAAAGCACATTGTGTTTTGCATCCTGATTGGTTGCTGACCCTGTCAATCAATCTCCTCAGTGCCTGGCTCTTGTACAAATTTGTCAGTTTTACATAAATCTCTGATCGCGATCAGATCTTTGTTTTCATTCCATGACACTTGATCTATTTTTCTATGAAGGTTTGAACTTTGAGTTTAAACAAGAGAGAAAAGTGTTAAAATGTTCGTGTTATTCTGAGAAAAGTGTGTAGTGAGGAGTTTCACGGCCTTAAAACGTCTGTAATCCTACTTCATCGATCGGTGGTTATTTTTAGAACCTAATTCTTTGGATAAACGAGGGACCATTGTCTAACAGAGAGGGTTTGTTGTGATGCGACAGTCATGTTGACACTTGAAACTGCACATTCAGAGACAGAAAACAGAGTGTGCGTGTTTTCTTCTGTGCGGTATTAAGGATATGGATGACCATGAGCTGCGGCCACATCTGCGCAGCTATAACAGCCCTGTAGTGAAGGCCCCAGCCTGCTGCAGTCTTGTAAACAGAAGCGTGATGGTTGTTTGGGCTGAGGGACTGTGGTAACTTTGACCTTTGAGCACCAGCGTTTATTGCACTAAGGCGAGAGCTTGTGGGTTTTTTCTTTTTGATTGGCTGGAATGTTAGAACAAATTTTCTGCATTTCAATGGAAAGATCTGTCTCCTCACTTTTTTTGGTTGAGTTAATGTGCACATTTGGGCTCTGTGTCAAATCCTGAGCAGCGTGGGAATGTGAGGCTTCCTGTACTACGTCATCCTGCAGCAACCGACCCCAAACTAAAGGGTGTGGGAACCAGCTAGATCCCAATTATCCCCAGGGAGAACATGTTGTCTTATCTTTTTATGGTCTTCTTTTAATTAAAGTACTTTTTCCTTTTATAGTGCTTTTCATAAACATGGATAAACATGTCAGGGTACTGGACCTCCAAAGGATCCAAGGGAACCTGACCAGAATATGACAAAGAATCATGCTTGTTTACTTTGGCGTGATAAACAGAAACCAATGCCAGTTCTTTACTGGAAATTGAAATAAAATATCTTCCATATGCTCCTCTGAATAGTTCTATAATGAACTCATGTTTTGTCTGCAGCAAGCGTTTCATCAAACACATGGATGGATTCCTCACATAGTGATCATAACTGTGTTTATGTGGCTGGAAGGAACCCAGAATGATTCTGGGGAAATTAGCCTTTAATGGACTATTCTTTGGCTTCCCACCAACACGCTTTGTCCAGTCACTCTAGTTGCTGATGAAGAGTAGCTGAGTGTCAATAAATAAACAGCCCTGTGTGGGTGGAGTCTGGATATAAACAGAAGTAGTCAGTAGTTCTCATGGTTTCCCTCAGAAACTTCCTGCTGCAGGAATAATATGAAGCCCATTCTACAAGGTGATAAAACCCACAGTTTGGTCTGCGTTCCTCTTTTTAAACTTTTATATTAAAATTTTAATGGCTGAAAAAAAAATCCTAATGATTTGGAACAAAATTCAGTATAGTTCAGATGTAACTAATCCCTGAGGCTGTGTCACACAGCCAATAAGTACATTTTTGCGTATTTCCATGTATTAAATTTTTGTCTTTCGTGATTGATGCGTGATATATAAGTAATTCATAAGTCTTTCTTGGATTTGTCATCATACAAATGATGTCTGCCAAGCATTTTGGCTGATGGGTCTTCACATGATTTCGTTTTTGAGCTGTTTAAATGTTTTAGCTGGTTGAAAATAATGAAGTTTAAGTGTATCTTCCATAGTTTATATGTGACTACACGACCGTTTCATGTACTGTATGTCCACGTATGTCTAACGGACTTTTCACGCATGTACCACTGATATATAACTTTTATATCGCGAATACAGTACCTATATGACGTTAAAGTTACCTAATTGACGCACGAATTGCTAGTGAATTGCACATAAACAACACAATAATCACGCATGATCATGTTCTACGTTACTTTACGTGTTCTTTGCGTGGTTCATTTGTACTTCTTCCATGGTTCATTCATCATACATATGTGAAAATTTCACGTGAAGACCCCAACTTTTCTCACATTTCCTCGTATATTCACGTGTGACCAACTTCCATCTGTGCAAAATGCGCAAAACGTACGTAGTGGCTGTGTGACATGGCCTTCAGTCACAATTGCCCTAACGGTTGGAAAAGGGCTGTGTGCGGGCAAAAAAAATGGTCAAACCTGCAGGGTTGTTGTCCCACACGAAATATCAAGATTGTTGACCACACGATGAACCCATAGAGAGAAAATGTTCATGGACATTATGTTATATGGGCATGCAGCAGGCGATAGGTTGTACTGCACACTATCAGAGTGTAGTTTGTGTGGACAACCTACGGGCTCTTACGTATCAGATCCACACCCAGTCCGTAGTGTATTTGTGTGTGGTCAGTAAGGAGGCAATACTCACACCTTACTAATGACTAGATTGTGGCAAAAAACACTGTACGACAGCATCACCCGTCCAGCATAAGAACATGCTACTTCTATTAGCCTTACAAATACTTCCCGATACACTTACCACTTACGCAATAATAGTATGTTCCATTTTCGTGGCAACCCTTCAGGTGGCTGTACAAGCCTTAAGGGAACTGGAGGACACACCTGCACCCCCCTTCAAGATGTGTATCTCTCTATGACCCTGCACAGGCCAGAGCGACTCAAAAACCTGCAGCACCCCTATGGGTGCATGTGTTTAAGACCTAACTTTGGGTAGATGCATGAGTGTCAAATTCTCCACGTCAGATTTAACAGAAATGTTACAGGCTATCAAAAAAAAAAGGGATATTTATTGGTAAACTACGGAGCCACTAAAAAAAAAGACAATTGAAGTAAAAAGATAGAAACTAACTGGTGAGCAACAGGAACCAACAGCCATCAATGCAAATACCAAATGGTTTCAGTTTGTCATAAGAATCCATATGCCAAACATAATTTGGACCCTTTGCAAAGTAACTGCGGCGATGCAGACATCTGGCTCTTCAGAGTTCAACACCCTGTGGTATAACGAGACGGACATGTTCTTTCCTTACGTGCAGCCCATTTTGAACGCACTTTGCGATCTTTGATCTTAATTCTTCCTGAATAAAAGCAATAACCTGATCTAAACTTAAATTCAAATTCAAATTCAAATTTTATTTGTCACACACACAATCATACAGCGTACAATGTGCATTGAAATGCTTAGGCGACCGCCCGCGACCTCAAACAAGAAAGAATATCAATAGGAAAATAGATATAAAAGAACGGAATATAGAAATATAAAAACATAAAAACAGAATGTCCGAATGAGTGCAAATATGCTCTAAAAGTGACATATGTGAAAGTGGCTTGTCTGTATAGTGTCCATGATTACTGATTAAGAGAAACTGGTGTAACCACTGCGTCGAAAAAAAAACACATGACTTTAAAACTCCATTAAGATGACATTCATAGATGAAATAATTGTGACGTTGAGCAAGCAAAGCTGCAGTCTCTTTGTCCAAAAGCAAATTGAAACTCAATTAGCTCACGTAATGCCATTTCCAGGTAACTTGGAGAAATGCCTCTGTGCGCATATGACCACAAACGGCCAGATACTAACTGGTGTCTTGTGAGCGCCCGTTGCTAACAGATGAGCACCTGTTTTATTTAAAAAAAATTTTTTACTTCAATTGCTCTTTAGGGGCTCCGCAGTAAAGAATGAAATACAAAATTCTGATTTTTTTCAAAGGTTCCATGCATTAAAATATTGTACCGTCTTAATTATGGTAGGTGAAGTGCTGCATGAGTTTGAACTCACGTCTTCCTTGTTAGTCTTCCTTTTCAGTTCATGCGGCCTTTAAGTTGTGGATTTAGATTATCTTTAGATGTACAACTTGATCTTTGGGAAGCCAGCTGTACCATAACTGGTCTAACCAGTTAATAAATCTGCCTTTAAAGTGTTCATTTCCTTTGAAAGATGCTGGAAACGGCGGTTGCTCTGTTTTCATTCTGTTGACGGTTCAAATGCACGGAGAGACCTGGAGCTGTGTCAGTGGTTTTGTATTTATTTGTGTAGCTTCCCAGTAATTCTTCCTTTCAGGAAACGTTTGGGTTGGCCGTGATGATACAGAGGCCATGAGCCACAGGCATTCACGACAAACACACCCAACAAAAGACGGAACAGTGACCAGTCAGGGTTAAATATAGACACTCCCACATGCTCCTTAACCAGGAGAGCAGCAGATGCAACCCTCACACTTCTACAAATAAAAAGTTAAAAGCCTGCATGAAGTCCAGGGCGGTGATGGCTGTTGTAGCCTGGATTCCTGTGGCTTGAAAACAAAGATTGTTCCCAAATTCGGAGCTGGATTTGAGGAATGCTTGTTGTTGTGTGTAGCGGTCACACAGATGAAAGCTGATCGGGGGAGAAGGGAAAGACATAAAACCCCCATTTCCTCTCCTGGCTAAATTCCCAACATATCCCAACGTCGCCCTGAAAAGAAACCCCTCCTTGAGAATTTCGCACAAATTATTTCTCTCTTTTACGCTAAAAAAACTTCAACTTGATGATTGGCCAACTCCAGGAAATGTCTGCGGCACAGAGAGATTGGCTTTATGGAACTCATCGGTGCAATAAATGGGAACATGTGCTCATTTGTGTCCACAGTATCACCCAGCATTCCCACCGATCCTTTGCTCCTTCAACAGCTGCACCTTATCAGCGCTTGGCTTAGTGCTGTCTTACACAATCCGTTGTCAAGCTGCCCCCTTTTCCAGCCTCCCCCTCCGCTCATTTCCTCTTGGCTGGGGTCCCCCACTCTGTCAACCTCTGTCTCATTTACCACCAAGAGTGGTCCCAGTCCCTCCACATCTGCAGAATGTCCAGCAGCAAGAAGCACCTTGCATCACTTTGTCAGCTGTGTTTGTTTTTCTGTGCAGGAAAAAAATGAATGATTCTTCTGGTTTTATTCACCGCAGCTCCATCCCTCTTCTCTCCACCTTTAATCCAGAATCCCCCTCCCCCCATCGACTACAACCTTTCATTCCAATCCAAAGCACCAGCTTCCTGTCTCACATCCTCCCTCGGTGGGCAGTTCCTTCACCTTTCTAACGGATTCCTCCATGTTTCTTCATCATGAATTTACCCAAGAATTCCTCAAACTGCAGCAAAACAAAGAGCAGCAGCAGTGGACACATGTTGCTTGGTGGAGGAGCAGGTCCCTGCGTGTGTTGTGATCCATATAAACAAGTATGCTAAAAAAAAAAAAAAAATACTCTGCCAGCTTCATGCCTGCATACCATATGGAGCAAAGTGATGCAGCAGACAGAACTGATACTGCAGGCATTTAAAGTAAAACACTGGAGGCCATTAGGGACTCACAATTTAAGCCAGGCGACTCTAAAGCGATGCATGTGCATGCATACGTTAATGTAATTGCAACCATAGGTGTGCCCAGAGCTGCTTGTTTTTCATGCAACTCAAAATGGAGAAAAAATGCGCCTTCTTTTTTATAAATAACATTTCAAACATAAAGAAATTTCACACAGAATTAAAACGCTTACCATATGTTTTTCTGGAAAGTTTTTCATTTATTCAGTCATACCACTAGATGTTGCTGCAAACACATTAATCCGTCCTGAGCCACACAGTCAGCGCAGTTGTGAAAATTAGCCACGCCCCTTCCTTCATTGAAGGCATGTTAACTGCATTATTGTATCCCAAAAATAGGAGTAGTATGGCATTTATACTGTTATGGTTTAGATTATTTTGACATAAATTTCTGATTAGTAGTTTTTGACTAAAGTTATTTATTTAAGCAAGTCGCTTTGACTGTCTTTTCTCTTGCTCTACTTTGATTTTTACTGTGTTTGTATATAATTATGCAACTTTTTCTTCAGCAGATAAATGTGTTTTTGGAAAAGAACTTTGAGCATCAGAGAGTGAAGCAAAGTGTACAAATAGAGCTTGAAAATATTTCAAATCTTAACTAAAATGCGTGTCTGCCTCCAAATTAACACATTTAAGTGACATTTTAATTGAAAATGTAATTCTTTTTTTTGTGTCTTTTGTTTTCCTGTTTCACATAAACTCAGGCTTGTGTAAATGTAGACTTAATGGTTATTTTGTTTAGAAAATTGAATATTAGAGCTGCTTTGAGGAGCATAGTTTAAAATCCTTCTTTAAACAGTTTGGCAAATATTTTCTTTCATAAAACGATGCCCTCCAAAACATTTAAATAAGATTATATAAAAGCTCTGAAAAACTGTTTGATGAACGTTTCTTATTAAAAAAAAAATAGAGATTAATATGTAAATACTTAATAAATGTTGCAGGAAAAATGTAAATGAAATCAAATAAAAACTGCTGAATGTTAGTTATGCAATCACAAAATATTTCTAGACAACAGTTTAAAAAGTAAAATGTATAAAACTCTATAAAATGTAGTGTAATCGGGTAAAAAATGGAATCTAGGTACCTTTATGTCAGTAGTTTCTGCCAAAGTGGCTTAATAAAATAAAACATTCTCCATTTCTTTCAACAGTTTTCATTGACAGTCTCAAACAGCCAAGTGTTTACAGCAAAATCATGGAAATTAATTGAGCCAATCAGAAGGGAGTGTGTTAACGCGCCCCACCATAAACGAACCAATCAGAAGCCAGAAAGCTCTGCATCAGCCCCTCCTCCCATGATCTTAGCCCCGCCCCTATCAGAGCGGACTGAGGAGCGGGGCTTCCAGAGTCCCGGGCCGCCTTAGAGCGCTGAGCTGACGGGGAAGGCCGCCGTCTGAAGCAGCGGACATGCTCAGCGGGAAAATGAACAAGGTAGGTCCCGAGAGGCTTTGGACCAGCGGGAGGCCAGTTTTTGAAGGGTCTGTTACCCACAGGAGGCCGTACTATTTGCTGAAAGACGTGTTTGATCTGTGTGGAAATAATTATGAAGTTTTGGACTCATCATGTGTTGCGCACTTTCCGAGTTTTGTGTTTTTAAAACCCGGTTTGCGCGACAAAACATGCGCATTTTGGTGTGTTTGTAATAACATTTTGGTGACTTCGTGAGTTTTGGGAAGCCACAACAGAAATGTTGTGGATGGGCTCATATGATGCGTTCGGATCCAGTTGTGTCACGGGCTTTTAATTTGAAAGTAAGAAGTCCAAAAAGAGCTGGACGTATGAAGAAGGCGAGCTGCGGGGGGGTTGTTAAGCGGTTTTCCAGTGAAAATCTCGCTGCTCCAGCTGGAATCAACCTGGATTCTCCTCCTTTTTTATTTTTAGAGCATCTCCTAAAGCTGTGGAGGTAGATTTTTGGAAGTTTGTTTCCAGCTGAACAAGCCTGGATCAGCTGATTGATGAAGCCTCTCCTCGTTTCTCTGTTTTTCTTGTTTTTTTTAAGTGCTTCTGCTTTGATGGACGGGATTTGATGGCTGGGGGACCACAGCGTCATGATGATGAAAAGGTGCTGTAGTCTTGTGTTGCGCCTCAGCTGTTGGATGTTGATGAATTTGGCTCCTGTCCTGCTTGTCCAAAGGAGATAAACCCCTTTTGGATGTGAACGTTCCTCTGATATGAGTCTGGTCTTTTTTTTACCCCCCCCTGTGAGGAGCAACTTGTACTTCAGCTGAGTGGACATCCGTCCACATTTTCCTCCAAACCTTTCTGAGAAAACCCTCAGGCAGGACATTTAAAGAGGTGTGTCTCCTCGGAGTGAGGCTGGAGATGCTCTGTGAGCAGCAACACAATACTTCATTTGTTTTGGGTGTACAGGAGGTATTCTATATTTCTAATTACTGGGTGTAACTGAGAGGTCTGTTGGCACAGGGTGGTTGTGTTTCCCCGGGACGCCCTATGGTCACTGCCAAGTCAGTAGGAGACTGAAACGGGCCGCGTCCCGCTTCCTGGTTCCAGATGCTGTTACACCGGCTGGAAAACCAGCTATTCACCCCCCCGAAACAGTTCAGAGGCAGCAAATCCCCTTTAATTTAAACTTCAATCTTCCTCCTGAAATGAAAAGTGGCACACAAAACCTTCACTCTGGTGTTCTCACTGAGACCAAGGCTATGTCCGAATAACCCCTACATAGTGCACTTTATAGTGCGTTCGCCATATTTTTAGTGCTGTCCGAAACTACAATTCCAAAATCCAGTGCCCTAGAAATTTCCCAGAAGTCTGCGAAAAAGCCTGGCTAGATCAGCGAATATAGACCACAATGCATTGCGTCCGTACAATTATTGCCAAAAAGGATGTATTTTTTATTAAACCATCAACGTTTTCATCTTCAGAAGACAGTGGACTCATTAAATAATCGTCGCAAAACGCTCATATTAACTTTGTGAAATCGATGACGTCATGTCCGCCGGTTCAAAAAAAGAAAAAAAGTAAATTCAGGGCACTACGTAGTCCCGCACTATATAGTTTTTTAGTAGTTTAGTGGTTAGGGTGGGAATTTGGACATAGCCAAAATGACTGGAAAAGGTGTGACTTAATAAAAGCGTATAGGCTCCTCAGTGTGTCCAAACGGAAGTGTGTCAAGGCAGCGAGCTGACCTCACCTCTGGGAACAGGCCGTCTCTGTTCCCTGCACCGCCTGACCCGCCCTGTGGATGCATGAAAACACACACTGACCTTAATGCCAGCAAATGATGCAGGAACCCGGGTGAGATCATTTGAATAGAAGGTGGGTAGGGCGTGCTGAACGGCACAGAAACCGAGGTAAATGCCAGGTAAATGTCCACCTTTAGAATGAGTGAGGGCTCTGTTCATTTTTTTTACTAAGTGGCAATCACAGCGTGTTTTAAGATTGTATCTTTAAAATGACATTCAGATGAAAATCTCTAATTAATAAAAACACATAGGTCCTAATGAGAACCTAAGAAAAGTTCCACTTTATTACCTCACACTAAGTTCCTTGTTAAACAGAAATCCAGTTTACAGTGGAACTAAATATCAAAGTATTACTGCAAGAATAATCTAAGATATTCTTATTTTTTGGTGCTCAATGGCATCATAAATATGAAGTGGCAGATGTACTTTCACAATAAGAGCCATCCTTTTCAATATTGTTTTTTTGTCTTTTTTTTACAAAAAGTCAAAATGACCGGTTTGTCAAAAAAAAAACTTTAGTTTTAAATTCATCCTCTAAAAATAGTTCAAATTCATGTCTTTGTCCTAGGAAAAGTCAGAGCCAAAAATACATAGACCTGCCTGTAGTCCTGATGGGGTTCCACCAGTTCTGGTTCAGATATAGTTCTGGTTTTCTGTCTGGCCCATCTTTGGGCTCTGCTTTCATCCTGTTTAGGCTTCATTTCAAACAGTTCAGATGCCTCCAAAGACTCACAGAGGGTCAAATTGATCTAGAATGCACTTTAATGTAGGTACAGTATAGCTATAAAATGCAATTTTGCATGTATGTCCCCCCCAATATGTGGGGCTGGGCCAGAAAAACAGTTTCATTGAAAGGATGGCCTGACTTAAAAAGCATTTGATCTACCAAAATGTATTGTTGGTCAATTGCTCTCCACAGCTGTTATTCCTTATACATTTTTAAAGGAGAAGAGCAAAAAGAACACAAAGACTTCTCTCATATTTGACAAAAACATCTGGATTTTCTTCTAGACGCTTTTGAAAAATATTTAGGCTCAGGAGACACAAGATTGGGTCTCAGAAGAAGTAGAACACAGCAACAGTCAGACATGGTGGTGGTAGTGTGCTGGTTTGGGGCTGCTTTGCAGCTTCAGGACGTGGACTTGTTCATGGCGGCTCACAGCAGGTCATTTAAAGGATCTGGTCTGAGCCTCTTTTTCTGGTTTCAGTCGCTGACCATCTGTGGGCGGAGTCCCAAACACGGTTCTGATGGTACGAACGAGCTCCTCCCCCTAGAGCGACCATCAGCGTGAGAATGTCTAAACTATTTTTAGACAGGTTCCCTCTGTCAGGCGTGTTTGTTTATACATTTGTGCTTGCGAACCTCATGCATGAATCTGACCCCTCCCTCTGTGAATTCAGCCTCTGTTTGATAACAGCTGGTGGCGGGGCAGCTAGGAAAAAGTGGGGGCGAGTGGGGGCGTCGGGTTAGAAAGCGTCTCATTGACTGCGAAAACGTTTCATTTCTTTTTTTTTGCCAGAAGGCTAAAAATGTTAGAAAGGACCTTGTTGTTCCTGGCAGATGTTGCGGCGGGGACCGTGGGGGGGGGGGGGGGGGGGCACACCGGGACAGGAAGAGGAAAATGGACAGCTGTCTGTTTTTACCAGCTGTCTGGAGTTTCAGACGAAGAGTTTGAGGTTTGTTGGCGTTTCATTCCCCCTCAGTGAAAGTTGGAGCGCTCCCAGCGGGTTGACGGTGTGAATCCTCCCGCCAGGCGTTCAAAACAGATCTAATCTGCTTCTGAACGACTTCAGATCACTGATTGTTGAATTCCACAAGTTTAAGCAGAGACGGTTTTGTTTTGCGTGTCTTTGTTGACAGCAGTGGCTGTCCTGAGGACAGAGCTCTGAGTGTGCGTTGTTTTCATTTAAAAGGCCGTAAACCTCCTCCTCTTTTTGAAGCTTTGGTTTAGAATTTCAGCGCATCATATCAGTGAAACTGTCAGAAAACAGTATCTGCTTTTTGAACAATTCATTTTTTTGGCATCAGTGTTGCTAAAATAAGTTTGTTTGAAACTGTTTCCCTTTCTAACATAATTGGAAACATAGAAAATGCAAATTTACAGTATATGTTTCAACTGTAATGCACCAAACTAACAAGGATCTGAAAAAGAACCTGTATAAATACTAGGGCTGGGAATCACTGGGTACCTTACGATACGATTTGTGATACATTGCTCACGATAACGATACTGTCACGATATGGCGATAATTTGAAAATTGATATATGTGGTCTGTAACAACTCACGATATATCAAACTTTAAGAAAGAAGAACTCGAAAAACTGTTTTTTGGAAAATATTTCCCCATTTATTTTTTGGTTTTTAAACACAATAGTAGACGGTGGTAGCTTTGCCTGGAAAAGGTTATCCGCGCCGGGCTGTGTCGGCTTCAGGCCAGCAACACCCACGGCTTTGTCAAACAACTCAGGGTTGTTTGACAACTTGACAACTTGCTGCTCTCACTATTTTCCATGTTTTTCCCTCTGCCTTTTTTGTTTGACTGTGTACTCTTCTTCGTCCGTCCGCGACAGCCAATCTCGCCACGAGCGCCCCCTTTCAAACATCCGAAGAATCGTCTTACTAAAGGGTGATTGATATAACGTTTCACAGGGTCTCCAAACATAAATTTAACGTCGATACTCGATGAAGACGCATCGAGAATCAATCACGGGACTAAATATCGCGATATATCACCATTGGGATATTTTGGCGAACCCCTAATAAATACTGACAGTTTGATGTTTTTCCGCTTTGATGGCACTGAAAAACTTCAATGTTGTTTACTGAAATCTGATTTGAACTGAGAATGCATGTCTTCATCAATCAAAGTGGATCATACCAACCATGATTCTTTTATTTCTGGAAATGATAAATGTTTGCCACAAAAAAAAAACACTTTTTTTTCCCTGTAAAACCTGTTTGCAGGTATTTATAGGAATCATATTCGCTTAGAGTCCCACTCCGATCATCTTTTGATCTTTTTCCAAAGTGTTCCCTGTTTTATTTTTAGTTATTATTATTAGTATTATGCAATTTTTAGCCAAAATGTAAAAAAAAAAACTTTTATCGTTTTCTAGGACAGTTTCTGCAGAGCGGCTAGAGTTCGTTCCAAATTCACCTCTGAGTTTTGGTGAGACTTGTTGGCAGAGAGTGAACCTGCCTTCATTTCCCATCATCCCTTTGTTTACACTTGGTCCCACTAGCCTACAGCCTCTCACAACCTCAACCCAACTTTATTGGTGCAAAAAAATAGCAAGAAATATTGGAGCCATCCAGCTGTACAGTGTAGACCTGGATTCCAGCTCAGATGAGGAAAACAAAGATGTTCAGTTAAGTGGATGCATCAGAATGGAGCAGAGCTGGGAGTTTGTGGCTTGTCATTGGAGGTCCTACGCCACACCTACAAGCTTTTTCCAATGGCTTTTTTTCATCTGCTCCTTTATATATGTCCTCCAACATCAGATAAATGATATAAGAACATGTTAAAAACACCAATTTTTAGTCAGAGTGGGTCTTCAAGCCTATGTCACATCTGCCCTTACAGGTGGACACGGGATTAAAAATGGGCAAACCTTAATGGGGCACGCAGGTGGGCCACACAAAACAGAAAGGTCTACACCACTCAGCGAACCTGTAGAGCAAAAATATTAATGCACTTTTTTTTTATATGGGCATGCTGCAGGCAACAGGTAGTGAGTGATCGAACTCTTGGCAAACAGCAAAGAAAAAAAGGTTACCGTCCTAATTTATGTTTAGGAGAATTTTCACTCTTAAAACAGGGAACGAACTCCTTTTATTGGGACCAAACAGCTGTGTGTACTTAAGAAAGGCAATTGTCAGTGTGACATATCAAAACAACTAAAGACCATCAGAAGGATCGTGATGCTGGAGTGACCTGATTACAGGAAAAGAACAATGCCAGCTAACAGAACAACCAGCCACGCGGGAAGAAAAAGGGTCTTTTGAAGCAGGTGAAGGATTTCTGGTTCAGGTTTGGTTGGAAAAAGCTTGTTCTACTAAATGTAAATGAAATGGAGCTTGAGATGAGATTGTTTAGTCAGCTGCCGTTTTCCGCTTTAAACAGAATCGTTGAACCTCCTCGACTCCCACAGTCCCAGCATGTGCTGCATTTGTCCTCGTCTGTGTGATCGTAGAAGGTTGCAATCAAAGGTTCATGGAGGGAAAACCTCAACCTCAAGAATCCCACAATGCCAAAACATTTCAGTCTCATGAAATGCAAAGTGGTTTCACCTTCGCCGGTTTCACCCTCCACTGCTCTTGCGTGGACCAGCATGGTGGAGCTTTACAACACCTCGTGGAGCACTCGGGGGCAGAGTGGGGTATCAATGTCTGACCATGATTGCATGTGGTTGGAGAATTTAGTTGTCTTGATTGTGTCTGGAGCGGGAAGAATGCTGCCACCCTTCCTCTTTGTGTTGACGTGTCGCCACTGCGGTCCAGCTGACAGTAACCGGTTGCTTTTTTAAACTCGCCGTGGCCCCATGGGTATGTATAGAAATGCGCGCATGTGGAAACTTCCCCAAATGGTTGCAGTGATGTCTGGATGCATGCTGTGGGCTGAAACTCCTAGCATGCACGCACAGAACCACGGGCCTTCAGTTTGAACCAAAACTGCTAAACAACAGAGCACCGAATGGTGTGTTCCAGCCTATACCCCCCATCATATCCCCCCATACATCCAGTCTATGGGATAAACCACCTCAGTAGCAGATTTGTGAAGTACTTCAATACTGCCATATTGCAAAATGTATGTAGTCATAACTCATAACTTGAAGTTATAACTGTATTAAATGTAAACTTCGTGAAGAAATGCGTTTCTTCTCCGCGCCACAACCGCAGCTCGGATCACGCTACTGGCGGAGGGTTAGTCACTACGACTCCCCCTTAAAAAACAAGTTTGGACACCACTACGGCTCCAAATGCCCCTACAGTTGGAGCAACAGGGAGGAGCCGTAAAGGCAGGGAATGAATTTGAATCCAGCCTTAACGTCCTGATAGGAAGAAAAAAATGTTTGCAATCACATTTATGAAAAACGAGGGAACGATGTTGCTGGTTCCACATTTGAAAGTTTAAAAAAGTTGTCATGCTGTTGCTGCAATAATGTTTGTTCGAAAAAATAACAAATAATTTACCTTTTGATAATTGTTTCCGCAGGTCTGAG
This sequence comes from Oryzias sinensis, assembly GCA_037389245.1. Taxonomy (NCBI): domain Eukaryota; kingdom Metazoa; phylum Chordata; class Actinopteri; order Beloniformes; family Adrianichthyidae; genus Oryzias; species Oryzias sinensis. The sequence continues at coordinate 3,333,875 of CM074492.1, forward strand.
TTGTTTGCAGAACTAAATGTCTTTTTTTTAATTATAAAATTTTAGTTTTGTTTGTAAACGTAAAGTTGATTATATGTATCACAAAAAACAACCCATTTAGAAAAGCATAGTATTAGATCTTTTGCAGATAAAGTGTTTCAAACCTGTGTTGATACGTTTAACAGTTTTATTAATTATTGATGGAAAAATAAATAACATCACCACTAAAACAAACAGCAGTTCAGTTTTACAAAATAAAAGTTAAAACAATTATTGCTTGAAGTTTATGTCAGTTCAATTCAATGAAGTTTTTAAAAAGTAAATAAAAAAATCTGTTTAATAATAATTGGTACTTTATTGATCCCACAATGAGGAAATTCTTCTCTGCATTTGACCCATCCCCTGGGGGAGCGGTGAGCTGCAGCTTAACCGCGCTTGGGAGGCAGCAGTGTTTAGGGGTCTTGCCTAAGGGCCCTCACTGGGTGATGTTTATTGCTCATCATTGATACGGTAATTGACCCATTGTTTACCCCCCTCTGGGAATCGAACCCTGGATTCCTGCATGGTAGCCTTTCACCTTACCAACCGAGCTACCCAGCCACTTAGGTCTACGAACTGATGTCTTTTGGCCTTGGTGAATGTTTTTCAAAGACTGGTGTTTTCTGCAAAGCACTTTGACCTAAATGAGACGTTTGAGTAACTTAACGTCCTGACTTTAACCAAAGTGCTCTGTTTGAGGATGGAAGATTGTTAAAAAAGGTCTCACGATAACACAGGGAGCAAATGTCGGCGCTACAGATAAATTTCTAGTGCTGTAAAACATTAAAACAGCCAATTTGGAGTGTGTGTCTGAAAAACAGTTGACGGCTTTTCCAGTTTCACTGACTGATGTGCGCCCGGTCACTGTGGCAGTACGGCCAAAGCAGAAAGGCCTTGGCGAGACTCGTCAGTAGAAATGCTTGAGTTGGACGATGCTGACGTTGTGTGGATGAATATTGCATCTATACACAATAATCCAGCATGGAAGCCTTAGAAACCGAAGATTTGATTTGAAACCATGTTTTTGGACAAGAGAAAGTGATGCTTTATCTGTAGTCCCGGCCCTAAAGAGTAAGAACGCGACACCGAAACAAAGACTTATCTAAGAAATGAACAAATACATGTAAAATGGTTCATCTTTTCCTCTGCTTCTGTTACTGGGCAGCACAATGATTCAGATTTTAAATCCCATCTGGAAGAAAAATCGGACTTTCTTATCATAAAAATGAGAGAATCTACAACCGGCGTATTACATAAACGAATACGATCGGCCTGTGAGTCACTGACCCTGAGCTCCTCCACCTTGTAGGTTGCTGTGGTTTTGGTGCTTCTGCAGGAGCCCCTGAACACAGCTGGCAGCGGGTGATGCCAGGCAGGCAGCTGTCCAAACACAGTTCTGTCCCAGAACGGAGCAAGAAAGGCCGGATCCTGGAAAAAGTACATGAGCAGCCTCCCTCTAAAGGAAAAGCATACAGACAGCAAGTAACATTAAAAAAAAACCTGCCCTTGTATGTGTGTAATCAATACGGAAACCCTGTAGGAGCCGGTGGATTCTAGTCCGATAAGGATCACATGGATGGTGTGCAAACCTCTAACTACTCCCAGGTAAAGGAACAGGCTGGAATCCGTGTTTGGAAGCCCGCCAATGTCCAGGTTTTGCACGCTGCCTCTAAGCATGACCGTGCACATTGTTGGCTCACATGTCCTGCCCTAGTATTTTTTTTCCTCCTCTGTTATATATCCTTGTTTTTAGCCTGTGGACTCTTGGATTCTCATGTTCAAAGTCCTCACATCAAGTCCAGTCATCCATGGGTCTAAATCCCATGTGGGGAAACAAAGAGGTGCTGGGGGATTACCACGAGCACACACTCACACACACACTGTACACTCACACACACACACACACACTGTACACTCACACACACACAATGAGGGGGGAAAAATTGCTGATTTCTTCTGCCGTTCACTTGCTTCATGGGCTTTTTAGACGTCATCCATCCATATATTCAGCTCAGTCCGGTGCGGGGCCACAAGGTTACTGGAGCCAATCGCAGCTACCCTCTCAGGAAACACCACCGACAGGTCGCCCGTCTATCATGGGGCTCTTTTCAAAAATCTTTTTAATAAAGCATGTTTTTATGCTCCAGCGTGAATGGGAACCACGAGGGTGATCACTGCAAGACAGTTACACAAACAGAGTGGGAACACAATGGCTGTAGATGTGGGCGTTCACAAACACACAACCCTCTGAGGTCCTGTCACATGTGCATGCGGTATCTAACTCCTGTTTCTGTTCCTTTTGGAAGGAGTCAAGCATCTTTTTTTCCTCGCTTAGGTGGAAGTTGGTTTTCTTAAAATCTTCAAATGAGCGTTTGTTCATTGTTTTCTGAGAGCAGGCTGCAGAACCTGCAGGGGTATCGGGTGTCTGACTTGGTTATTAAACTTTCCGTGTGTTGTTTTGTGTGTGGATACAGTCGGGGAAGGGAGAGCCTCACGTCTTCAAAGAAAAGGCCTTCAAGAAGAAGCGTCAGTGCAGCGTCTGTCGGCAAAACATTGACAGCATGGGCTCCTTCTGCAGAGGTATGCAGCCACATCCGATGTTACAGTAATGGAAAAATGAAGTGACTTGTCCGAACTTTGACACTTCATCCCATTTAATCTGTCATCTCTCGTTGTGATTTTGTTTTCTTCAGGATGCAAAACTGCCACCCATAGGAAGTGCGAGGCCAAGGTAAAGATCAACCTCAGAGAACTACAAACAATGAAAAACTGCTGCACAAATGGAGAATGCTGTCATTCAAGTCATGTACATTTGAGAGTCAAATTGAAAATTCTGCTAAAGTGAGAAACAGAAACTAGGATGGTCTTTCCCATCAAAAACGAGAGTAGAAGAACTGGAAAAGAATATTAGTTCCCATGTCGAAAGATGGGAGAAACACAAACTGGTGCTGAGAAAATGACCTGATTTGTGTTTGAATGGAAAAAAAAATCACCTTTGAGCCTGTCTGTTGTTGCAGACTGTGGAAGAACAGTGTAATGGTCACTCAGCTGTGGGAAAAGATTGCATAAGCTGATCTGCTTTTATTAATCTGCTACAAAAGTTCATAAACATACTTGAGGCGCTGACTGTGGTTTGACACAGAAATGGGATTACATGAATTAAGATCTGTTTTTTTTACTGAGCTGGTTTATGATTAAAAAATAGAACAAAAATTCAAACTTCTGGGAGGGTAAAAGTTGTTTTCAATCAAATTTCCCTGCATTCGCAATTGGTTTTTGACATGGAGTGGTCATCCTAACGCTTGAGGCTCTTGTTATTGCTGACAGTTCACTCATTCATGTGCCTGTTGTTCGTTCTTTTAACTTTTAGTTAAGAAATCGTGTTTCCTTTATGTGACAATAGCCTTTAGCTCGGTAGATTCCCAGAGATAGATAACCTAGATTCCTAGAGCTTTTGTGGAGATTTTCTGGATATTAAAATGCCTTTAATGTTGGCAAAAGTAAAAAAAGAAAAAGAAAGAAAATCACGAAACACTTTGGCACAGTGAAAGTAATAAAAGAATTCAAGGATTTTTATTGTCATTTGACCACAGGGGTGAAACAGAGTTGGTGATTCTGGTTCCGGAACAGCTGATTTGTGTGCAAAATGTGACAAAAAAATATATAAAACACAAGTACCTTGTACTTAGCACAGATCCTATTGAGTATTGCACAAATTTAGCACGAAATTCACTACAGAAAAGGTTAAAACCAGAACGAAAGTCCTCTGTGACCTTTATCATGGTCTCACTTATATAACTTATTTTGTTATTTATAGATGTGACTTGGACTGTGTTTGGGGGGAAAAAATCAATAATTTGAATAGATTTTTATTTGGAAAACTCAAAATTCTTAAAGAAATGTCATTGGCTGTTTTTTATTTTAAGTATGTATAACTATACCAAAGTTGAGTCAATGTAATGGTTTGGAAGTAAAAGCCAGCCCTACATGTGACTGCAGTGTATTTAAAAGCCTCCTGTTTAACTTGTCAAAGAGTGTTTTGTGATTGGACTGAGGTGTGAAACAACACGACAAATTTCTGCAGCGGAACAAGTGCCAACACATTTTTTCCAGTCAAAAGTCTGCAGTTGCATTCCTTGGAATGATCCAGAAGCTCTCTTTGCACCGCACTCTGGCGCCTCTTTGAAAGAGTCATTGATGGAGGATTGGCATGATGAATAGACAGAGAGATGCAGAGGGGGAGAATGCTAACCGTGGACGTCGCCAGAGTGCCGATGGGGGAGGTAGAAGCAGAGATCTTTGGCAGTGGCAGTCCAGGGAGAGAACGCCAAAGGGGTGAAGGCCTGTGTCAAGGACAAGGTTGAGTACCTCTGCATCTCGTCGTTCTTGTCTTTCCTCTGTGGATGCTAAGGCTTTAAAATCAAACTCAGATAACAAAGCGTAACGCTGACTTAATGCAAACAGACCTGTAAATAATCTGCCATGAAGCTATGACAAGTTTCCTTGTCTAGTTCTAATACAGTACCTATAAAATAAATTTCTTATACCCAGCGACAAGAAATATCTTTGATTTACCGTACCTCTTCAACCTTTTGACATTAGCATAATCCCAACAATGACTTGGTGCAATGAGGTATAAGCAATGGTGGAATTATGATAATTGAGCAATTGTAGCTCCGGTGTTAAAGGGTTGAACTAAATCTACATCGGAGTGAACATGTTCAAAGATTTGCTGCTTGTTAATAATAAACTTGACTTCAGTTTTTTAGTGGGGGGGGGGGCTGTATCTGAACACATCGGTAGAATCGGAGCGAGTAAGTGTGACGTTATCCGTACAAGAATTTCTCTTCAGGTTCCAACCAAATTAAATCAATTCAGTCGCCTTTTTATTTTTTTGCAATACTGATGTCACCATTTTGGAACCACACAAGGTCAGCAAGCGGTGATTGGTCCGAGTTGGTCTGCTTCGATGTTTCTATGGCAACATCTCTTGGCAATCAGGAGGGAGGTTGTTGGAATCCCACAGCTCTAAAATTTAAGGCGGCCTCGAGGGAATCAGTCAATGAAATGTATCAAACATTTGACATGAGACTACGTACTTTTATTTATCTGATTGGACGGTTTATTACTTGATTTTCTTGCACTACAAAAAATATGGGGGGGGAAAGAGGATCAAGAACATGTTGAAAAAATATTTCAGAGCAAGACTGGTTATTCTAACCAATAGAATGACTGAGTGATTATTACTTTTAATTTCTCAATAAAAGTTGAGGGGACTTTGGCTTCTCGGAACAAACGGACACTTCCTGTTTGGACATCAGAGGGAGGGGTCACTCGGTCCAGTTCTCATATACAGTCATGTCAATAATCTACTGGTCAAAAGGTTGACAGCTTTAGAGCTGGAAGACTCAGGCTAACTGTTTCCGTACTACGATGAGCACACTAATAAGCAGTTGTTTATTTTCAAAGTAAAAGTTCAATATAATATTTTTTACTGGGCAAACTTACAAATTTTAAGATTTTTTGGCAACACCCTTTCCCCCTCAGACATTATGTGTTGTAGAACTATATTAGTCATCTAGATTTGTTATCTACACGGTCTTCTTTTGGCTGAAAACCATGTATTTATAAGTTGAATTAAACACAACAAGAACATCAGAGGCTCAGAGGTTTTATTACTTTACAAGCCAAGAGTTTGCCATTCTATTGAAGTTCTGGATCGCGCTGACCAAACTGATGGCAAAAAGGAAAACAGGATGTTGTGAGGGAATCGTCTGATGTGTGGTTGTTGACTGGGAGTTAAACAGCGATATTCATCGCTGCTCCCCAGGAAGGGAGAGGCGGATATCAGGGCGTGGGGGATCGGCCGCTGTGTACATCTCTGCCGTTATCTAACCTTGTGTTCCTGGTGAGTTTGGGAAGTGATTTTACCAGTCCTTGCTGCCTCAAAATGCTTTCAGCCTTGTAAGGCAATTGCATTTGGAGGTTCCTGTTAAAAGGCGGGGTTTGACCCAGCAACCTCTCTCCTTCATTACAAGCACATTTACTACATCTGCCATTTGAAAGGCGCAGCGTTCTCAGCAGACATCTGTTTACATCTTCATACAGCTGGCGCAGCAACAAGCTGGGTGACAAATCATCTCATCACCACATTGTTGAGTTTTCTCATTACATCTGCTCTGACTGTAGAACCCGCCCCCCCTTCGTAACGTACACACTTTCTGTAAACCCCCCTCCCACTCAGACGGGTTTTTCTGGTGGGAGGTAGTCTGTCTGCGGGTCGTGGTTTCCCTTTTGTTTTGGAAAAGAAATAGTCATCCTCTGCCCTCGTCTGTGTCCACATCTGCCTACAGCTGGTCCTCCATAAAAACACAGAGACCAACTGACAGTTCTCCGCTATTCATTTGAGAACATTTCCTCTCAGAGAATAGTTTCCCCCCCTGTATCTTTGATCCCAAGTGGAAAATTGTGTCCGCAGGGAAGCGACTTGGAGGGCATAGACTGGAGAGGGATGAAAAAGACGCTGAAAACTAACAAGGGAGGATGGAAATTTGGGAAATTCTGTTTGTGATTACTTGATTGGCCTGTCTTTGAGACCTTTTGAAAATTCTGAATAAAACCTCATAGTTGAATAATCTTTGTTGTTGAATTTTGATTATCATTTTATTCAAATGCTTCTCTTAAAGTGAGACTTTGTAAGGAAGTTATTCGATCTAGGGAAACTAACAGTTTAATTCTTTGATTCGTCTGACGTTTAGAGCTGATTGAGGAAAGTCTTCAGTCCTAATTCTACTGTCTGGAGGGATGAGCCATCTCTCAAATGCTGGCAAGCCAGAGCCTTGTATCAGTCCCAGCTTCTCCCACCCACATCTCCTGATTCCTCCTGGACTCTTGTTGTCGGTCCTCCTATCCGCTGAACACGAAAAAACATTTGGGACAAAGCTGTGATCTGTTTGACTTCAGCATTTCTGTATTTAGAGAGGATGTGCAGTCAGGTCTGAATAAAGTGTGTGTGTGTGTGTGTGTGTTGGGGGGGGGGGGGGTCTGTGGAGGTGGACAGACCACTTTATTTTAATCCAATTTTTTATAAAGTGCCAATTTACAGCTAAAGTTGTCTGAAGGAGTTGATGACAAAATGCAATAAACTTCACGGTAAGCAAATCAAAAAAATGGTGGCTATGTTCTTAGTGTAGATCGTTTCAATGAAAGGCTAAATCATTTATGAAATGTGTGTTTAACTCTTTACTAATGAAAGTTTAGATTCCCTGTTTACATTCTTTTGACAACCTTAACTCTTGATTTGACCCAATGGTTGAACAGTTCCAGTTTATCCAAGAGCATGAGTTATTTATGCGTCACTGGTGACATCTCTGGTGTTAAATAAAACCTATTACAATGACCCAGCAACTCTCGTTTAAACATTTTTGGTGTACAGTAAACCCTTGTATTTCGCGGGGGTTACGTTCCAGAAAGAGCCCGTGATAGGCAAAAACCGTGAAGTAGAAACCTCTATTTTTTTTTTACAATTATGACACAATTAAATACTCTATTATACATTGAAAAGAAAGAACAAACCATTTTACAGGCTCAAGCATTTGTTTCACAAATCAAAATACTTTATAAACGTTTTTTTTTTAAATAACTTCTGTACTGTCAATAATTTTAATCATCAATGTGAACAGAAGGCTTCAAATCGCAGAGATTAGCCCCGCCCACAGCGACCGACTAATTGGATTAAACGGGAGAAAATATAAAATGATGATTATGAAAAAATACAAAGTACAGTCGGACAAATAGTGACTCAGGTGTATTTCACTGCTCTAAGTTCAGACTGCAGTGTTTTCTTCTTTTGAAGCCCGCGGTGCAGCTGTGTTTGTTCGGGAGAAGAACATAGTGATAGGCAGTCGCTCTTTTTTCTTTCTTCGCAAAAACATCCTTATACACCAACATGCCAACATCAAGAGAATTTGCACGTATGTAATGTAAATTTGGCAAGTTGTTTTACGTACCTGTACATATTAAACTGCAACGTTATTGACGCACAGGTAGGGAAGAAGCGGAGTGACTTTTTAGCCAATCAGAATGCAGAACACAATGCACGATGCAAATCTGTGAAGTAGCGAAACCGTGAAAAGTAAACCGTGTTATAGCGAGGGATCACTGTATTCCACCTTACAGGGCAGAAAATCATAAAACTGATAAGACAATAGTAGTAGTGATTATTCTATAAATGAAAAAAAATCAAGCAGAATTGGTTAATACTAGCAACCACTTATAGGCCAGAGAATACAAGTTTGTCTGTGCAGCATTGGTGTGCGGTCAGTAGGTGGTCGGTACTAACACCTTACTAACGAAAAAGTGTGGCTTAAGGGGACCGTACAACTGCATCTAAAATCTAAAATGTGTGCAATTTGCTTCAAGATACACTTACCATGACAATGGTATGTTCCATTTTCACGAGGTCCCTTGAGCAGTATAGAGTCTCTATGATACTGCAGGACCCATCTCCTCCCCCCTAAAGATTAGCCGCTCCATGGGCCCGGACAACCCAAAAACCTGCAGCACCCGTATTTATAAAGAACTAGACAGGTTAGTCTAGATTCATGGATTGGAAACAGAACAGAGTAAAAGTGTACTATGAAACAAGTTAGGTGAACACATAAAAACTTAAACTTCCTGGCACTCTCTCTGCAATACAACATAGAAAAAATGTTTTTTTCCCCTAAAACAGGGAAAAAACCCCATTTGTTTCTTTGTGCCTTTGCACTAACCAAAACGACTTTTCTTACAAAATAACGCTCAGGAGGACATGAGAACCTCTGTCACGTGTTGAAACATCCCAGCTGACCCCAGCATCCCTGTTGATCCAGGACTTCCTGTAAAACTAATCGCCACAGGAATACGTCAGTCATGGCTTTAAAAACATGTCAGCTACAGCTTGTTAAATGGCTCTTTCCTCTGTTGGGACATTAATACAAAGCATCTATCTTTCTAAATCAACCCTTTCCAGTAATTTCCTTTAAGTAACCCCCTTAATTGTTTTGAGTTGGGTTCTTTGAAGGGTCTCTGTTAGAACAACACTGAGTAATGCTTGTGGCCTTGAGCCCAGACCTCTGGCTTCCCTCCTGCAGACCCAGCACTCCACCAAATACTCATGTCAGTGTGAATCACTCAGGATAACAGGAAGCAAATGTATCGTTTAACATTAAAGGGACCGTGACTGTCTCTTCTGACTAGAAGAGACGCCACTTTATCACAGACAGTTCTGGTAATTGCCGAGATAGGCTGGCTGTTCTGTGTTGAAGCTGTGTTTCTGTGTGATTGTGTGTGTGGCCTGAAACAATTGAGTGAGCCGTGCTGATTGGAGTTACAACCATAGACATGACAGCTAACCTAGCCTAATTGGGAGTTAGCCAGTGCATTTCGTGCATGTAGGGGTTTATCTAAGGGATTATAAACTGCACTAATTATAGTTTTTAACCCTGAAGCCAAAATTCCATTTTGAAACCACAGCATTTTTTAGCCTTTATTTGAGATTGAACTAATGTGATACAAAAAAGGCCATCATGGATTGGTAAACCCATACTTTCCAAAAAAAAAAGTGAAATGTATTGAACTCTAACCCTAAATTTTAGTTGATGAAATATAGTCTTTTTTCGCTTATTCATTTTCAGTATTCAATAGAATTATGAAATTAATGTTTTTTTCTCTCAAATAAAGTAACGACCCAGCCGGTACGTCACTATAACAGAACTGCTAATGAAGTGGCTTCATTGGAGAGCTGTCCGTGCTCCATTCATCGCATAACCCCAGACAGTCTCAGAGAGGGGGAAATAGTCAAAGAAGCAATATCTCCTTTTCAGCATCAACGCCCATTTATTGGAACACCCCACAAACAGACAAACAGCATGGATGTAACTTCTGCTCACAACCCTCTCACTCATGGTTTTCACCCAAGATTCCCCACTTCCCATGAGTCTTAGGGGCTGAAGGCGGAGCTAACCCCCAGGTCGCTACAATAATGTAAAACTAGGAAATGACTATTTGCTGAAACCTGCTACATAATTTACCCAACTTACATGCTCAAAAAAAAATGTATATGTGTATGTATAAATGTGTATGCATATATGTGTGTGTGTATATTTATATACATACATATACATATACATATATATGCACAGACTTTTCGATTACTGCAAAAGTAATAATCCATCTTAAAAAGTTTAACATTTTATCATTTTCAATTTATGAATTTATGGGGCGGCCGTGGTGCAGCGGTCAACTCATGATTGTAATATTGCAGGTTTGATACCCGACTTGCACGTCCATGTGTCGAAGTGTCCTTGGGCAAGACACTGAACCCCACCTTGCCTCTGGTGGGAGGTTGGCGCCAGTGTTCGGCAGCGGAGCCGCCGAACACACATTCACACACATTCAGTGTGTGAATGTGTGTGTGAATGTGTGTGTGCATGGGTGAATGGGACTGTGACTGTAAAGCGCTTTGGGCCTTTGTAAGAAGGTAGAAAGCGCTATATAAGTATACACCATTTACCATGTTTAAGAACTTTCAAAAGCCTTCAAGAAAAAGTCTCCTTTAGTAAATCAGACCTTGTAGCTAGCACATAAAGTCTGTTTTCGGATTGACAAAAAAAAACATGTTTATAGTTCTTCCCAGCCTGAGCGAATCTACATGTCCTTTGCTTTTTTTAGGATTTGAACATGGCAATATTGGGTGGATTTAATTTGTGTCTTCTCTTCTGCTGAGGACCGTCCTGACTGTTCATTTTACCCTTAAAAGCTTCACTTTGACTGCAAACACTACCTTCAAAGACACTCGCCATGCTTATGATTCATTTTCCAGAGAAACAAACCAACTGAAGCCTCTAAAGCTGTTTCCTGTTGGGGATCCAGCCCCCACTTACTGATGCAGATCTTTCTGTTCTACCTATTTTTCATCAGCGTTGTTATTTGGATTCACATCCCCAAGCAACTAGATGATCTATCCAAAAAAAAGAAAAAACACAAGGAGGAAAATACAATACCACCACACCAATGTTTTGTTGTGATGTGTGGTATTATGCAGGAGGAGACGAGCCCTAAAGCAGCTGCTAAAAAATGATAGCCTGAAGAATCTAGAGGCTTTTTTGTGCCAATGGTAGAGACTGTTTAGACCCACACATTCTTCAAATATAAAAAGAGGAGAAGACGTCTGGGAATTGTGTGAGTGCCCACTTATCAAGAGAATGAATGACAGGTTGACCACAAAGAGTAGACATGGAGACAAGGATGGAAGCCCTGTAATAATGCCCGGCGTTGGTTGGCTCACAAAGAGCTATTTTTCCTTTCCTGATGCCTTGTAGTCTCATCAAAAACCGACTCTTCCTTTTTTGTTTATTTGCCCACATTTATTTTTATCTGGCTTGGAAATGTCAGCGCTTGTTTAGCTTGGGGAGAAGATAAAGATGGTTGGATGAGAATGCCGTGAGATGGGTGGGCTTTGGCTTTCAGCGTTAACATACATACGAATTCAACATGCACATTCACGTTTGTGTTTTCCATTAGCATTGTCCGTGTCCTCAACATCCACTGTAGTCAAAACCTTCTCCATAACAGGGAATTGGATCCCTCTTGGTTGTAAAAGCTCCACCTCAGCGACCCACAACATCTTTTTTAGCTGCTTGGAGCAGAAATGAGACAAAGAACTTTATTTGGGGTGAAAAGAAAGTACGGGAACTTCTGAAAATGTGTTCAGTATTAAAAATAATAGAAGGATCATGCGGCCCCTCATACAGGAGAACACAATATTGGGCCCTAATGTCTCCTGGATGTAAATGTTTCTTTTTAACCTGGATGTCTTGATTCTGCTCACTGTTGGCCTTGAAGCTCCCCTGCATTCAGCAGAAGGGTTTCTGGTTTTCTCATGAAGCCCACCTTGTGACGATTAGGAGGGATTAGGCATGTGGGGTGCATTTGAAAGACTGTTATACCGGCTAAGACGTGAAGATAATTCTCAGAACTGTTAGAGGATTCCTGCAGGGTTCTGCAAAGACATGGTGTTTCAGTTTTTGACTCTTTTTGATGTATTTGTTTAACAGCATCGAAGGGCATTGGATTTAGGGGGTTTAAACCACCTGAGGGTTCTCAAGCGTGCCTGGGACTGCAGCTCACTGCTCCCCCAGGGAAAGGATTGAACGCACAGAACAAAATTTAACACACCTCGGTGTGTGATAACTGATAAGACTTAAGTATATTTATCATTTTAAATTGGCAAAAAGAGCTTCAATTACACAATCCATTCATACAGTTTTATAAAAGGTATTTGTCCACATTCTTCTCGATCGATTATTTTTTTTCCAAGTTATATAGAAAAAAAGGGAAAAGAATATAATACAAATACATAGATACTTCAAATCTATATACTGTATGCTACTTTGTATTTACAAATCTATTTATATACTTATTGATAAATCTATTAAGGAAATGAATAAAAGTACACACATAAGTCCTATGGAATCTATTGAATAAGCAGACAGAAAATAATTTACTGGTCACTAATGTTATGGACATTTTTACCTTACAAATGATCTATATTGATCAAGAAAATGTCAACAGCACTCTAATAACCAGGGTTATTTTAAATTATAATTAATCATCACTTCAAATTTACAGCTTTTAATTTATGATTTTATATTGTTTTCTTAATAAATGAATAAATGTTTTTTTTATTACTCATTAATTGCCTTTGGGTAAAGCCTTAGTCACATACATTTGTACTGGTTCTATAAAATTCTGCACCAGTGTATCAGTGTTCACTTACAACTTGTTGCCCACACCATGCCTGTAGAAAAATATAAACATAAACATTTTTGATTCTACGGGCTTACTGAGCAGTTTACAATCTTAAAATCCCCTGCAGACCACTTGACCATTTTTCCCCCACAAATGGCCCATATCTACCTTTAAGGGCAGTTAGGACTACGGTTTGAGTAAAAAAAATAAAAACAGTCATTGTTAGAGGTTAAAAGTGCAATTTCTTCTCTGGGAAAGCTTTGATTAGTTTTATTTGTTGGGAACAGGTTTTGTTACTCTGAGAAATTAGGAAAAAGTTGGAATCTAGAGTAAACACAAACATCCTAAACAGGCATCCATGTGTGGTGTGTTCACTACTAATGTTAACCTTGGACTCCTTCACAGATCTAGAGGTTACAGCCTCCCTATGTTCACTAGACTACATGTTGAGCAAAGTTCAGTGTAATCTACTGAAACTTGAGCTGCCAGTGGATCTTTTAGCATCTTGAACTGATATTCTTTGCTCCTTTAACAGAAATCTGCTCACAGCAAGGCTAAGTAAAGCTTTTCTACCACAGCATGACTTTATATAGCCAGTGGGCTTATTGTTGGGCTAAAAGCATAAAGAACTCATTGACAGTAATGTCTTTTGTTCCTCTGATGTCTTTGATGTTGATGCAGTTGGGTTGGTCTTTGAAGTATCGTTCGCTAGTATCTTAAAAAATAGCTAAACTGACTAAATAAAGCATAACAGGTGAAATCCACAGAGCTGTGAGTATATTTACCTCCTTGTCATTTTCATGAAGTCTCCTTCGTTGTCGGTAAACTCAAGATGTTGACCATGAAAGCAGTAAAGGTCAAAATTAGCTTTCACTCCTAATTTGTTTCTCTTTTCATCAGTGCTCTGTGATTGACTCCCTCATGGGGACTCCAGGAATGAAAAGATTGTGAGGCCAAAGGCTGACCATTAAAGGAAAAACGACATTAAGTTCAGCTCTTACGTAACTGGCATGGCTCACATGGTCGGATGTGGAACTAATGTAGTTCTTTGGTTGTCTGTCATTGCTTTAATGTCTCTATAAATGCTTTTTAGGAGAAAAATACAATTCACGAAAGGGACATCTTGAAAAAAACTAATAAGATATTGCTGAAATGACATTTCTTTTAGTATTAGATTATCAGAAGTTAAGACTTTAATTATTTTACAGCTCTGAAAAAAATCTGGCATTACTCGTGACTGAAGAACATGTAGAGTGAAAAACAATGATAACACAAGAGTTTGCCTTGCAGAAACATTCAAAGAAGTCTGAGCATAAAGCTTGTGACTTTTGGGAAAAGTAGGTTTTTCCCTCATGTTCCCTAATTTTACAAGTGTTTTTCATTTTTCTGTTTTTAAAGACATTAGAAACATCCTAACTGCTGGATGTTGATATAAGATTGTGTATAACTATAGATTACAGAAGTTGTGCCATTGCCCATTTTCCTATGACTCTATTCTGCCTTTAATTTAAATATTTATCTATTTAAGTTTGTTTATGAAGCGCCTTTTTACAACCACAAGCCAGATCCCAAATCCCAAAACGCTGCCTTAGAAAACGTCAACCCAAGACAAATTTATTCGATTTTTATAATCCAATATCTTCCAATTTACATAAGAATGTTACAGTCCAATGAAATTGAGATCATTCCGATTGGACCAAATTAACCTAATCTATTTTCTTTTTATAACCACAGCAGTGACCATGTGTTAGGTCAATAAAGACATTATGGATTTAATGCTTTGTACTGAGCAATCACTGAATGTATATATTTAAGTTTATGACAGAAAGAATCATGTTCTGTTATCTAAAAAAATGTTGTAACTTTATAAATTCTTAAATTGTAATGGGATTTTGTCACCTTCCAAAAATAGTACAATAATAATTGTATCAGTAGACAAAACCTTTGACTAAAAGGCAAAGTGCTTTCCAGAAAAGCTCAGTTGTCATTCATGGTCATACAATAACGCGCTTCATCGCTGTTTCAGACACTTTAAGCTCACATCTCCTGCACACACACACACACACACACACACACACACACACACACACACACACACACACACAACACACATATGCTTTTGCCCTACATACCTTGGATTTTTCGCGGTGCCTCCTCAGCTACTGGGTCCAGCTGATGTTGCAACAAAGCGGTTGTTTTTTTATCAGAGATGGTAGCTTTTCTTTAAGGTTTGCTTCCCTGTGGTGCCAAATCCCAAATGCCCTCCTAATTACTCCACTTGTTTGGTAAAGTTGATTATTTTCTTTTCCATCTTTGTTTGCTACCACGCCCCCTTCATGATGAGCAAACAGGACAACACAACAACACTGAGTTAGGTCACCCACAATATTTGACCTGACAGTTCTACATAAAATGTCATATATATATATACTTTCACCAAGTTATTTTACAGTTTTTTTAAAAAGTTCATATATTTCCATTGAACTTGTGTGTAATAGACTATAGTTTATTAACAAGACAGCATATGGTTAAACAAAAGCATTGGCATTTCTATAATATTTAAACCAATTATGCTAAACTCATCAAGTTGAAAGAAAAACCTACATTAACACAAAATTGTTCTTGACTTTTAGGGATTTTTGTTTTTAAAAAAAATCTGCTAAAATCTAAAAAAAAAAGAAACTACAACTCAGCACAACTCTGGTAACTTTTGGAGAGATTGCTGAATTTTGAATAAAAGGATAATATTTAAGACTCATAAAAGGCAAATAGTGCTTTTGGATTTTTAACATGTTCTTGTAGCATTTTTCAAATGATGGAGGACATATATATATATATATATATATATACCTGTATATATATATATATATATATATATAAAATGTAGCTTTATATTGGATTTCTGAGTATTTTTATTTAAATAGTTACAATTCAGGAGGAGATGAAAAAATATTTAAGAAAAAAGATGTCAATTTATGTAGAAAATATGCTGAAGCGTTTCTCAAGCTCCTGCGCTCCATTCTGATGCATCCACTTATAGATAATAGATCCAGATGACTAAAAGATCCAGATGGCTAGATCCAGATGACTAGATCAGATGGCCCTGATCATGTGCGTCTTGGTTTCCCTAGATCAGATGGCCACCTGGATCCAAGCTATGCGACTGTCACGACCTTCAATATGGCACAAGCTTTTTTCTTAGGCACAGCATGTGTAAACAAAGAACCTTTTAACAATTAGAGGGGATTGCTCGAATATATGGTCCCGCCCACAATTTCTAATAAACTTGTGCCGCTCTGCAGAAACTATGTCCTCGGCTTGATGAGGTTTTGATGTTGGCTAAAACTGCATACTCATATTTTAAAAACTACTGAAACACTTTGAAAATAGATCAAACATGATCGAGGGATTTTAGAGTTTAAACATTTATCATCAAATAGGATGCGGTATTGCTATTTTTTTCTGTGCAGTTTTTTTAGATTCCCTACAAGTTCAGTCTGTTGTATCTTTATTGACATTATTAAAAAATGATAAATGATCACCTTACATGGGGAATTTGCAATAAATGGGTCACAAAGTTTCAGGGATTACAAGGAACCTTTGCAGTAGTGGGCATGTTGGTGGACTTTGCCAAACCACCTGGTTCTCCATAGATTGTTGTCGTGTCCAGGAGGAGGTACAAGCATTGAGCCAATGGAAAGCTAAAGTTAGAGTTTACAAATCAGCCATGCTGACTCATGCTCCCGAGGTTTGTTTCTTACCAGGTTCACACCAACTGGATACAGGATGTGAAATTAACACCCATATCCAAAACCGTTAAGTTGCTTTTGTCACAGAGATTTGGTCGATTACAAAGCTCTACTGGTATCATTCACCTTAAAAATCCCAGAGCATCAGCAACATTTAAGAAGATCTTTTGTCAAAGAAACTTCCAGCAGTGGCTCAAGCCTACCAAGATACATGATTTATCATAAAGTCGTGAGTACCGTAATGCTGATCTTAAATGTGCTAAAACAATCTTATAGGAGCTTGAAGTTTTTAACCAATCAAATAAATGATTTATGCATTTGACCAATCGGATAAACTCCTTTACATCATCAACCAATCAGACGGAGCCCTCTTATGTTAGAAGCTTGCCTCCTATGTAGACAAGGGTCATTTGTGGAGTATAATTTAAGTAATGTTTTTTTTTTATTACTTTATTTTTTTTAGATAATTTTCTTAACACAGAATACAGTTTTCATGTCCCAAAGCAAAGCAAAGGGAGAGAGGGAGGAAAAAAAAAAAAAAAGAAAGGTGGAGACACAAACAGACGTTGTGCGGGTACGCTAAGACATTGTTTCAAGACGGATAGGGGAGCTGAATATTGTATCATTTCTTCCATGCGATCTTGAGTTATGTGCATCTAGCCTTAAGTAATACGTCATCTTCTTATACCTTGAAAATTTCCTCCATAATGTCTCTCCATTGCTGCAGTGTCGTAACTCGCCTTCAACCAGTTTCTTGTTATTGACTTTTTACAGAGCTGACATGTCACCTTGAACAGGTATTTGTCTTCTGGACGAATAACGTCCATCGATAGGCCAAAGTACAATGTCTTAGCGTCCATAACTATCTCATCCTGAGAATATCGAAGGTTTAACCATAATTTTCCAGAAAAGGAGAAATAATTCCACATGACCAAAAAAGATGTGTGGTTGCGTTGAGAATCCCCGCAGCCTCAACATTGTTGTGAGTTCAGTTGATAATTAAAGTTATGTTGACTCTTGTTTAATTAAACTGGTGCAGTGAAATGGAAATTATGTATTTAGTTGTTTTGCTATTTGTTCATTTATCGCAAGTTATGTCGTCAGCGCAATATTGATCACTATTAATAAACATATGAAGTTTTCAACATTTACGTTGACCTAATCCCCAGTTATGAAGGAGGGATGGAGGAACCATGATCCTTTATAAACTGCTTCCATTACACCTCGAATGAAACCATCCTGACCTGTAAGAGTGTGGTGGTCGAATTCTCTGCTGCTGACAGAAGATGCTGCAGAGGTCATATAGCCAACAGGAGGGCCACAGGCTTTGCTCCCTGCCACTCACTTTCAGGAGCCTCGCTTGCTCAAGAATTGAGTTAAGAGTTTGAGTTTAACCACAAGTGTAGGACAGTGAGCCAACAGCTACCAAGCATATGTGGGAACTCCTTCCAAAGTGTTTGAGAAGCTCCAGAACTGCCTCATAAATCCCCATTCACAAGTACGAAGAGAGTATTGAAGAGTCCACAAAGTGAGAGGTTGAAATATACATCATTTTTGCTTTACACACTTTTTATACTGTCACATTCTTTCATGTTTAATATATAATTTAGATCACTTCAGAGTATTTCTTTAGGAACAATAATAGAGCTTATATTCACTGCAAATTTGATGTTTTATTCTCAACAGTTTTCTACCATTGATAAGTCATATTTTTGTTTTGTAGCTTTTAACCTCAAACTCTGAGTCTCTCTAACACCATGTCTTGCAAACACTGGCCTCACATTCCATTTCTCACAGCAGTAACATACCAAAGCGCCTACATCCTTATCATCATCCTTGGAGGCACAGCTCCCAAATCTGTGCATTGAGGAGAGAAAGGGAGAGCTGAGCATTATCCATTGCCTATGCTTCTGCTGGTTTTGATGGATCAAAGAGGAGGTCAGCGGAGCCACTTTGGCTAAATAAATGCTTTTGGTGGAGGATGGCAAAGCTGGAAAAAAACAATGGGAGAAGAGAATTGGGCTAAAAAGGATTTGACCAGCTGGACCACCTGAAGAACAGCTGAGTTGACATAAAAAAAGAAAGATCCATAAAATGAAGAATGTTCTAAAGAAAGCTGGAGAAGGCTTGCATACGGTTTCAAAGGTTGCAAACAGGAAAAACCTTGTTAAAAACTGATGAGCGAAAAATGAAGCCAAAAAAAGGAAGGAAACATTGTAATTTGGAGATTATATTTATAAGGAGCAAGAAAGCTGGGAATAGGAGAAACACTCATGATAAACAAAATTGAAAAGCTTAAGAAAGTTTACAAAATTATTGTGTGGATTTTTTTTTTTTTAAAGGAAGGAAGAGTGAAAAAGAAGTGGGAAAAAAATAATGTGCTAAAAGGAAATTTAAAAAGGGCGGAAAATGACGGAGCAGGATGAGAAGATGGGATAAAAATCTGAGATAACTGATAAAAGGCCAGAGAAAGTGGGAGAGTGAGGGGAGAAATGGGTGGAGGTCTGCCTTCAGGAAGTTTGAGCGTAAAGTGTTGGCCGGTAGAGATGGAATCTGGTGTGTTATGGGCTGTTTTTTCTGGCTCAGTGGCCATCCTTAGTGGGGGCCTTCACTGGGCACTTGGAGAGCGGGTATTAATATCGGAGTAAATAGAAAAACTGGTACAACATGAGGAAAGACCCTGCAAAAGAGTCAGCAAAGTTTGTTTGGCTTTTGGTCACCCAAGCAGAGTCTGACTTCAGACAGAAAACAATTCCTAATTTAAGACGGTTTAGGACTCGAAAGTACTTCCAGAACTGGAAACCAAAACTAGGAGATGATCCCACGAGGGTTTGATTTTATCCTCTGAAGTTAAGTGAATTGCTGCTGTCAGATGTGTGGTCTGTGTTTAGTTAAACGTTGCTCTCAACAAGACTTTCAAAGCAAGAACTTTTTAATTAAGGTCGCATCCATCCACTTTGTACATGATTTTCAAGTGAAATGATTACATTAGGGCAATTTTACAGATTCAAAGCTTTGCTGCAAAAGTTTATGTGCATCAAAGCTGATAAAATGTAAGAAAAGCAGAGACCAGAGAGGGTAAATGGAGAGAAAAAGCAACGTAATGGAAAAGAATTGAACAATAAGTAAATGCTTTTGTCCGCTGGAGTGAAACGTTCCATCAGGGATATATGATCAAACCCAGAAATTATATATCACAGATGTTTGTTATTTTTGACACTGATGTATCCTGGATATAATGGAGAAAAAAATTCACATTCATTATGGTTTTATTAACCCATGCTGTAGTTTTATCCCACAAGACTGTCAAGAGAATCAGGGAAAATTGATGAATGTAAGGTTGTTTCTTAATAATAAGGGGTCTTCAGGTGTAGGCATGTAAGATTTGGTTGTGTTTGACTAAACATTTCTGGAAAAGTCGCTTCTCCTGATAAATGCCAAACATCTACCCTTTGTTAACTAGACCCAGCGTTTTCTTTTTGTAAGAAGACCTGATTGGGATTTTGAAATCCTGGAGAGCATCAGACAGATGGTCACCTGCTGTTCCTCTTAAAAATGTGCTCTGTTATGGAATGATGGACATTTAGAGCTCAAACAACTGGGTGGTCTCAAGTTTTCCAGTGGCATAATCAGGTGTGATAAAGAAATGTAAAGCTTCATCGGTCAGTCTGCGTCTCCACCCTCATACCTACCACCACGAACTGTGGGCTGTGAATGAAAGGAATTAGTTTCTTTTGGGATCTCCAGATCGGGTGTGAAGCTCAGGCGTCCTTGAGGCGCTCAGAGTGGTCGGTACTCCTCCACATCAAATGAATGAAGTTGGGTTGTTGTTTGGACATGAATGAGTGAAATAAGCGGATTGACAAGTTACCAGAATGTCAAACCCAAGGGAGAACGTGTAACATAAACAGGACGTGCTGAAGAAACTCTACCTCTGGCCTGAAATGGTATTGTATCCTCCTGGAAAGACCTGGCAGGGGTGGTCTGGAGAATGGAGGTCTGGTCAGGAATAGATATAAAAACTCGGTGACAAGTTGGTATCAGTAAAGATGTATACGATACTACTGGTACTGTATAAAAACTTTCATTTCAGTGCTTAATTTCTGTGCTTCGTTTCAGACATGTCAGTCACTTGTCTTGAGCTTTTTTGTACAATTCTAGCCAATCATTCTACCTTTTCAACAATTGGGGACGGGCTTATATAAGAATGGGGGAGGCCATAAGGGTCGGTGGAGCTTCAGTAAAAAGGCTGAAAGTGAAGCGAGCAAAAGTTTGGCTGTATTTAACAGCAAAAGGTTCTAAGTCAGTGTCCCGATGGACAAGAGTGACGTTTACAGTGCTCCTGGAAAAAAAGGCTGGTGTCATGGCGATGAACAGTGTCTTCTGTGTGGCACATTCAAGCGCTCTCCTTCCCCCTGTCACACTTAAATGTTTTCAAGGAAAATTGCACTTCTTCCTTTTTGAATCTGGCTGAGCTCCGTTCAGGCATTGGAACCATTATAACCCCTGTGCTATCCTAGGCACTTTAACATTGGGAGTTGGGTCATCTAGACCCACTAGACAGTGCTCTGAACCTTTTTTCTTCAATGATTTGTGATCTTCACTGGTGTCTATGGATTACATGAAACCTTTCCACCTTTATCCACCTTTGTCATGGTAGGGAGAACACGTCAAAGTAAGGATGGGGTCATCTAAGATAGCTAAAGGTTAAAAGAGACTGGAACTGGATAAAATCCAAACGGTACCCATCCATGAGTCTGGGAATCTAAGACTTCTGCCTCCAAGCCAATTTTGCCACTGGAATAGGTGGCAGGTAACCTGTGGATGAATGAATTTCATAAAGACGTTTATGACACACCCCTAAACTCCATTTGTTGACTAAGAAAAAAAGCATGGAAAAGCCGTGGTTGTGTTACTGCCACGGCTTGCCTCAGTTACAAGAGGATATCATGTGTCTACAGTTTCAGAGAAGTCATGATTTACTTCAACATGGTGGCCTCCTGGTTCAAAGCAAACATACTTTTTTTGCTTCATCAGACGCCGACAACGTTCCTTTCTGTGTTTACCATTATGCTTTACGTAATTTGCGAATAAAACAAAAACCTTTTTGTTAAAGGAAGACATTCATTTCTAAAGTGACAGGAACAAAGGTCCAGTCCAGTCATTTGATAGTTTCTGTTAAATCCGAACCTTTTCCGGAGACTTCTGTCAGAGTCTTAGTTTAGCTCTCTATCAGTGCCTCTGTTTTCCTGTTGATGTCTGTGCTTACGCAGAAGCAGCAGTGACTAATTCGCTGCTAAAGAAGGAAAAAAGAAAGCTGAACACAGGGCGACTGTGTGGTGACACACCCCCAGGTTCAGGGCCTGAGCTACTTCCCCTTTCAGTACAATGAAACATAGACAAGCCCTTGGCCTTTTCCTGAATCCAAATAAACAGTCCAAAATAGAGCTTTTTGGAAGGAACATCACTTGTGTGGAAGTGTATGTGATGTAACCCGATTGTTGGCCTTCAGCCTCTGTCCTCAGAGGGGCTCTATAGTTGCAGTTCATTGACCCGCAGGCCCACAGCAGTCATGGGAACCGCGTACGTCAGTGTTTGGGTCGCCGTGATCCTCCAGCGGTGCAGCTGTTGGCCTCACATTTGCAGTTGCGTCTTGTTAACATGCCCTCGAACATGGAGTGTCATTCCGTGAGCAAAACGGGTTGTCGTTTAATTGACTGATTTAATTAAACTCAAAATAAAAACTAATTTGAATAACAAAAAAATGTCAAAAATAGAAACTGGGAAGCTTGGGAACAAGGACATGTCTACAAAGGCAATTGTATAATTAGTATAATAGAAAGAGTAATAGTATTTTGACCAATGGAGAATATATGTGGAATCTGTAGTAATTAGTATCTGTGATGTAGTTTTCTCTATTTGTCTTGATTTGCTGCTAATGTAAAACTGATTCTGATACTTTGTAGTTCTTTAATAACCTCGGTAAGAATTATCTTGAAAACAACGGAAAAAATATTTAAAAAAACACTCAAACAAATTAGCACAACAAACCCTTTTTGTTTAATTAAATCATAAATGCTTCCATTACAATAGTTTTAGGGACACCATAAAAGAAGAAAAAACAAAACAAGTATATGATCAAAAGATTTATATATAATATAATATTTGATGTAATATAATATTAGAAATAAAGTCACAACATTTTGAGGAACACCTCAAAATTTTACAAGAATAAAGTCATACAACTACGAGTTCCAGCAGTGTAAAAAAATGCCTTCTGCTTGTCATTATCCGGAACAATGGAATACCACAACAAACAAAACGGTTTACACATGATGATAGAGACCGAAAGATATACCAGTCATCATGATGATTTTGGTAGCAACAAATAATTGGACAGAGAAGGTGGTACACTTATTGATCTAGCATCTGATACCAACTACATCTTACGCGGCTGCGCGGCGATTAGAAGCCTGAAGAAATTGGCGTCACCTTACTGTACATGGAGTTGGTGGAATGTATATCTCAGTAAAAACAAAAGATATTGGTTAAAGGATCAGTCGTACACCTGAATGCCTTCAAATCCCACCAGCTACTGCGTTATTGACTTCACACTAGTGCACACATAGAACAACATATCTCAGCAAGACAGCTTTCCAAATTTTTTCCAAAGGTCAAACTGGATGAACTCAAAAGACCTAGAAGTATAGACTTACTCATCAGTCATAAAGAAGGCAGGCTCGCCCCCCAAAGGATTCAATCAATTGGTGACCTAGTACTATGGGATGGACCTTTAGGAAAGACTGTTGGTGGCACTCACCTGAACTGTTTGAAGAACTGCGTTGAAAACCCACATGTCAAAACTCACTTTGCCGCGCTCGATGAGGTCAGCTGCTGAAAGGTACGAAGAGCTCAGAGATGGCGTTGGAGGCCACACTGCCAGAAGTTCCTGCTGTACTCAAAAGTGTGATTTCCTAAGATGGTGGAGATGGGACAGCATTGGAGCAGCATGTGATCCAAAGTGCGGAGGGTGTCAGTGTGGTAACACCTGCCAGCCAGGGGTAGAGATATGACTCTTGCAGAGGAGAGAGTTGGAAGTTGTGAAAAATGGTCCCCCGACCTATGTGTTAATGTTGGCCAGCAGCAGACACTGGCACAACAGCTATCTGGTCTAGTGAATCTCTTGTACTAAATAACTAGGATGCCAGCTACTAGGCAGAAAAGCAACTCTCTAAAGACCCAAAATGGAAAGCTACCTACAGAGAACAAGTTCATGAAATGATTGCCCGAAGAGCTGCAGTCAAAATATCCAGTGATGAGCTCCTTTCCTGGTCTGGTCCTGTGTGGTATATTAGTCACCTAGTTTGCTCCCAAATCCACATTCTCTTAACAGCTCAGTGAGGCTTGTATGGAACAGCGATCCAGAAGTTTAGGGTTTAGAAGTTTAAATGACCTGCTAATGAAGGCCGGATGTGTGTTGAATCCAATCCGTGGTGTAATCCTTCGGTTCAGAAGCGGGAAGTTTGCTGCTCTTGGTGATATAAAAGATGTATAACTCAGTCTGGCTCGAAGAAAGAGAAAAAACACTTGCGTCGTTTCTCTGGCGTGACTCAAGAGAACAAGATATCGGGTATGTGCGGTTACCAGGGTCAACATTGGTGACAAACCAGCAGATTTACATTACTCAGTTAATATGAGAGAACAGCTAACCTCCCTATGTTCAATCATTTCAAAAAGAAAGAAGCAGTGAAGTATTCTTCAAAGAGGATACCTAATAGATGATATGCTTACCTCCACAATGATCTGGAGATGAGTTATACACAATCACAACAAATGTAGAAACTTATTCTTAAAGCTGTGGGTTCCACCTTAAGCCTTGGGTGATATCTGGTCAAAACAGAGGAAGAGAAATGGATGTAAAGAAGGTGCCCAAGGCAATGATTTTACCCAACCAAATGAGCGAGGATGAGAACAAAGCCCTTGGCTACGGTTATGATGTAGACAACACGACACATTGCGTCATGGTAGCCATCAGCACTGCAAAAGAAGAAAAAGATGCGTCTTGGTCAGATCTCTCAGAAGAACAGGTCAGGGCGGTACACCAGATCCCCTCACAAGGCAGGTGCTCCTAAGCGAATACTTAACATTGTATGATCCTCTTTGGTCTAGCCATTGGATCGCAAAAAGGTGCCATTTTGGTACGGCGTGCATTTCAGGAAGCTAAAACATCATCAACAGATGCAAAAGACACTTGGGATACAGCCTTGTCTTGTAACATCAGAGAAGAGGCAATCCATATTTTTAAAGAATATACTAAGTTGGCTCATGTGACATTTCCCAGGGCACTAACCCCCACACATTTCACAAGACACTGATGCTATTACCTTTTCTGATGGAAGTGAGCAAGCTTATGGAGCTGTTATGTATTTGAGATGGATCAGTCCACAAAGACCAGTTGTGAGATTAGTAGAAGCAAAGGCAAAGTTAACCCCCTTTGACCACAAAGAGAAAGCAGTCAAGAGAAAGCTGAGGTTGTGGCAGTCTTTGCATCCCGACTGAAAAAATATTTTGTACAGAACTACTGATATAAACATCAGGCGGTTTTACCACATCGTCGACAGTCAGACGGTTCTCGGTGCCATTCAGAGGGAAAGCTATGGTTTCAAGACCTTTTTTGCCAACAGGATAGGAAGATACAGAAACAGCAAATGTTGAAGATTGGTGGTGGATTCAAGGACATCAAAAAACATTTCTGACATTCTCACTCGTAAGGCAGACTCTGACAACCTGAAGAAGAATCAGAAGAGAATGGCAAAGAGGTCCACCATTTTGTACCTCCCAGAGAGTGGCCCTTAAAATCAGCTAGAATGTGGCGACTGACTAAAGAAAAATTACTTAAGCTACAAAAGAAGAAAGCATGTCACGGCTCTATTGACAAGAGCTCAAGTAAAGCAGGCAAGATTCCAAAACTTCGGAAAAAGTCAGAATCAGGATTGTGCAAAGGCCTCCATCAACAGGGGCGTCTAATTGAGATGCATCGATTCAGTAGTCTCAATCCCGATTGATCACGTACCAGCTGTATTTGTTATGGAGGGCGCCCAGCCAAAAGATTTCTGGAACTGTCGGCCCTGGATGTAGCTCAAAGTGGGAGGCTGTTACTTCTGTTGGGACCATCACTGTACAGGAAAGAAAGGATGCACTAAGAGACCTAATGTTAACTGCTCAAGATGGATACTCATTCCCCAGTTCAACAACCAATCGACTTGTGGCTTTGGGGATAAAAATTCTGGACTACTGCTTTGTGGTGGCAGAATCAAGCATTTGAAGAAGACAAAAGTTGCTGTGCCGCTCCTGCCAATTGGTGCTTGGTTATCCACCCACTCATAGCAAGAGTCTCACAAAGCGGCCATGTTGGTGTTCTTGCTACCCTTCTGAAGATAGAGGAAGCAAGCATGGGTGATTAGAGGAAAGACTAGCTCAAGCTGTTGATTCTTGTTATGCATTAAGCTTAGAGCAAAAAGGTGCCAACCAGTGATGGGTGTGATTTACCTATAGAGAGAGACTGGTGAAACGGCACTTTTGCATTCATCCACAGACCTTTTTGGCCCCTATGGTCAAGATGACATTAAAAAGAACAACCATGAAGGTCTGGGGTTGTGTTCTGCTGTATGGCAAGCCGTGCAATCCATGCAGAACTAGTAAATTCTATGTCCACGGAGAGTTTCATGGCATTCAAAGATTCACAGCGGTCGAGAGCATCCAAAGTAATGGTCTGACAGGAACAAACTTTGTAGAGTTGCAAAGTCAGTCCTCGAAGAAATAAACTCTACTTAGACAGTTTGGATAAACCAGCAATTGAGGCGGCAGCCAAGAATGGAACAACTTTCTTGTGGAAATTGCACCCAGCAGACTCCCCCCACCGCAACGGCGCTGCTGAAGCGGCTGTGAAGATCTTAAAACGGGCTCTGCGGTCCATGGAGCAGAGAGTCAAATTTAAGCTTCAGTGAATTCTACACAACCAACTTCAGTTAGCAGCCAATTTAACCAAATGATAAGCAATTGATGCACAAGTGCAAGCAGAGAAGGAGAACATTCTTTACATCACACCTAACTCTCCACGGTAGATCGCTTTCTGAGTAGTGATATAGAACATTTGACTTCAACAACTACCACGTATAAAGATTCATTGAGATGCAGAAACAAGTATCAAAGTTTTGGAGGACCTGGAGTCAACTGGCGGGCCCCAATCTCTTCATTCGAAGTAAGTGGCACACAACTCAAAAGGAATGTCGGCTGTAGGAAGACATTGTTTGGAGTGTGTGATCAAAAATACTGCTGAGGACAGTTCAAGTTGGGCAGAGTTATCAAAGCGAACCGGAGCTCTAAAAGGTGTGGTCAGAGGGCGTCCTTGTTAAAACAGTCCCAAGTTCTGTGACATCAAGACCAAAGCCTGACAAACACTCATCAGAGACCTAGAGAGAGTCGTACATAAACAACTTATTCTAGGAGAGAGATGTCAGGCGCCTAGTGATACTTCTGCAATTGAGGAACAAAGACCCAATCCCACCTTGCTAAGTTGTGATCTCTTTCAGGACTTTACAGGGTAGTGGGAAGGTGTTACTTGATGTCAGGGACCTGTCTGGTTTGTTGATCTGCTCCACTAGCGCTAATCACACCAGGTAGGAACAATTGAGGGAACAAGCAAACCAGCTGATTGTTGTCAGTGGGAGCATATAAGAGTGCTCAGAAACATTTGACCAGAGAGAAAAGCAGAAGCTTTGTATTGTTCAGTAAGAAAACATCTTGCCTGTGAAGATACAGCTGGTAAGAGACAGACATTTATTTTGTGTAGTGATGCATAAGTGTTTGATTGACTAGAATAATCTATTTCTTTATATTTATGCTTTGAAAATTGTATTAATTATGATAATTGTTATGGTAATCACACCAGATTTTCACTTGTGTTTGAAGGTTTTTCACCTGGTTCACATGACTTCAAAAATAAATAAAAAAAAAGAGGAAAAGAAACAATCTGAGTGGAATCCTGCTTCATCTTTCTGAAAAAGCAAGGTAGAACCCTTTCAAGTGCAGGGGATGCAAACAATTCTGGAGCACTTGACGGGTACTGTATAAAAACTTTCATTTCAGTGCTTAATTTCGTGCCGTTTCAGACATGTCAGTCCTTGTATTCTCTTTAGCTTTTGTACAATTCTAGCCAATCATTCTACCTTTTCAACAATTGGGGACGGGCTTATATAAGAATGGGGGAGGCCATAGGGGTCGGTGGAGCTTCAGTAAAAAGGCTGAAAGTGAAGCGAGCAAAAGAAGTTTATTTCCAATATTTAACAGCAAAAAGGTTCTAAGTCAGTGTCGATGGACAAGAGTGACGTTTACAGTGCTCCTGGAAAAAAAGGCTGGTGTCATGGCGATGAACAGTGTCTTCTGTG
Organism: Oryzias sinensis; assembly: GCA_037389245.1. Lineage (NCBI taxonomy): Eukaryota > Metazoa > Chordata > Actinopteri > Beloniformes > Adrianichthyidae > Oryzias > Oryzias sinensis. The sequence goes on from CM074492.1 coordinate 3,361,878, forward strand.
TGGCACATTCAAGCGCTCTCCTTCCCCCTGTCACACATAAATGTTTTCAAGGAAAATCGCACTTCTTCCTTTTTGAATCTGGCTGAGCTCCGTTCAGGCATTGGAACCGATATAACCCCTGTGCTATCCTAGGCACTTTGCGTTGGGAAGTTGGGTCATCGACCCACTGGTCAGGGTCCCCAACCGCCGGGCCTCAAGGGCCGATTGTCCTACGATTTTCCAACCAACCCGGCAGGTGAAGCACCTTATTGGCTAAACACCTGATCAGGTAATCAGCAGCAGATAAGGCAGGATTCTGGAAAACCAGCAGGACACCGGCCCTCCAGGCCTGGATTTGGGGACATGAAATCTTTCCACCTTTATCCACCTTTGTCTTGGTAGGAGAACACGTCAAAGTAAGGATGGGGTCATCTAAGATAGCTAAAGGTTAAAAGAGACTGGAACTGGATAAAATCCAAACGGTACCCATCCATGAGTCTGGGAATCTAAGACTTCTGCCTCCAAGCCAATTTTGCCCACTGGGTAGTTGGCGGGTAACCTGTGAATGAATGAATTTCATAAAGGCGTTTATGACACACCCTAAACTCCATTTGACTAAGAAAAAAGCATGGAAAAGCCGTGGTTGTGTTACTGCCCGCGGCTTGCCTCAATTACAAGAGGATATCATGTCTACAGTTTCAGAGAAGTCATGATTTACTTCAACATTAATTTGTACACTCCTGGTTCAAAAGCAAACATACTTTTTGCTTCATCGAAGGCGCCGACAACGTTCCTTTCTGTGTTTACCATTATGCTTTACGTAATTTGCGAATAAAACAAAAACCTTTTTGTTAAAGGAAGACATTCATTTCTAAAGTGACAGGAACAAGGTCAGACCTTTTGATAGTTTCTGTTAAATCCGAACCTTTTCCGGAGACTTCTGTCAGAGTCTTAGTTTAGCTCTCTATCAGTGCCTCTGTTTTCCTGTTGATGTCTGTGCTTACGCAGAAGCAGCAGTGACTAATTCGCTGCTAAAGAAGGAAAAAAGAAAGCTGAACACAGGGCGACTGTGTGGTGACACACCCCCAGGTTCAGGGCCTGAGCTACTTCCTCGTACAATGAAACATAGACAAGCCCTTGGCCTTTTCTGAATCCAAATAAACAGTCAAAATAGAGCTTTTGGAAGGAACATCACCTTGTGTGAAGTGTATGTGATGTAACCCGATTGTTGGCCTTCAGCCTCTGTCCTCAGAGGGGCTCTATAGTTGCAGTTCATTGACCGCAGGCCACAGCAGTCCTTAGGAACGGCGTGGCGTCAGTGTTTGGTCGTAGTGATCCTCAGGTGCAGCTGTTGGCCTCACATTTGCGTGCGTCTTGTCAGCATGCCCTCGGAACATGGAGTGTCATTCCCCGTGAAGCAAAAGCGGGTTGTCGTTTAATTGACTGATTTAATTAAACTCAAAATAAAAACTAATTTGAATAACAAAAAAATGTCAAAAATAGAAACTGGGAAGCTTGGGAACAAGGACATGTCTACAAAAAAACAATTGTATAATTAGTATAATAGAAAGAGTAATAGTATTTTGATCAATGGAGAATATATGTGGAATCTGTAGTAATAAGTATCTGTGATGTAGTTTTCTCTATTTGTCTTGATTTGCTGATAATGTAAAACTGATTCTCTGTGATACTTTGGTGTACTTCTTGTTGTGATCAGTTTCTCATCTACAAACAAAAATAACTGTTCCAACCTGGACACTTTTGGTCACTTTCTAATTGTAGTTTGCTTGCCCTTGTAGTTCTTTAATAACCGGTAAGAAATTATCTTGAAGGCTCTTGGAAAAAATGTTTCAAAAACACTCAAACAAATTGTTTAATTAAATCATAAATGCTTCCATTACAATAGTTTTAGGGACACATAAAAGAAGGAAAATCAAATATATGATCAAAAGATTATATATAATATAATATTTAATTTAATATAATATTAGAAATAAAGAATCACAACATTTTGAAGAACACCTCAAAATTTTGCAAGAAGACATAAAGTCATAAAACTCTGAGGAAAAAGCGCACAGTATGCTTCAAAAGTTTTAATTTTATGAGGAAATTATTTACGTTTGGGTTTAAAATGTTTCAATAAAAGAAAATCGAATGCTACCATTAATTTATGGTCAATTCAGAAATCAGATGGACGTCCCGCTGCTCAAGTGTCTCGCTGAATTTGTTTTACTTTTACTGTACATATAATACTTTGTATAAACCTTTTTGAAAGAGCATGACTTTCCTTGTAAAATTATGACAATTTAAATGATACATTTTTTGTAATAACTTTTTTGTCTATTTATTATTTTTTTAATAGATTGCCTTGCATTTCATTGTTACTTTTCATACTATTAAAAAAGCAGAAGATAAATTGATTAAATCAAAATAAATGAAGTTGGGCATTATGTAACTAGGATTTGAAGGGGTCTATATATCAAAAGTCTCTGAAACATCAAATTTTATCAGCACGACACTAGGTTAAATCACTTCTGCTGGAATCTGAAAAAGAATGCATCATTTGTAAAGGGATGCTAATATTTTGAAGCTGAAATCACAGATTTGGCTGCAGGAAGTCTCACTTGTTGAGAAAAAATGTAGTGCTTCTCCTTCCTGCTTCTTTCAAACTTTGTCATATTGTAGTTCTGGTATTCTAGTGCAAAGATAAAGTGAAGCGAGAAATAAAAGTAAGCTGATTGTTGTAGCTTCAGGAAAGTTTAGCCAAAAAATAGATGCTTTTTTTAAAATTTTTTGGGTCGTGGTCTCTAGTCGGCCACTTGTTGCTGTCGTCTTCCGTTCCAGGTGACCTCTGCCTGCATCCCAGCGCCCTCCAACGATCTGGTAAATCTTTTGTTCTTCAAAAGAGCTTTCTGGGTACAAGACTCTCTATCTATAGAATAAGAAGAAACCACCATTGGATCGATCCTGAAGCTGGTCTTCTGAAACGACTCTCCTTCGGTTGAGAGCAACAGAATGTTGTATTGCTGTTGGAAGTCGATCTCGTTTTGCTCATTTTGTTTCAGTGACCCTCCTTTCCTTCTTTTATGTTGTTGTCTCTCCCCATTTTTGCCCTGCTTCCTCTGTACCTCAGCAGCGTAGAGGGACCGCCCCTTCACGACAGCTCCAACACCTGGTGAGAACAATGGCCCCCTAATGCCCCATCACATATACTCCATGCCCTTTCACCCCATCTTCTTTTCTGTGTGCACAAATTCATAAAGTGGAAAAAGGTTTAGTAAAAATGGGGTGATAATAGAAGGCTTTACAGAAATAAAACAATTGAGGAAAATGGCACAGATTTTAGTCGGGACTTGTAGGCGGAGCTCATTAAAGGTCATCAGGAAGTTTTCTTCTTCAACACAAATTGAAGAACATTATAATTAACTATTTAATGATCATTTTAGTGCAATAGCAAACATTTCATTTCTTCCCATGGAACACAAAGACATCCGCATATGTTTTTACACAAATGACGTAATTTCCTGCACTGTTCATTCTCAGTTGGCTTGTCTTGTTGGTTGAGTCTGAGATATTAAACTCCTTGAAAATGGCACGGTTCTAGGCTTTTTAGGCAATCCCAGTTGTTTTGAACTTCACGGAAATGGGTTCTACGCCGCGCTGCCACATTCAAAAAATTCCTACACACAGTTCTTAGAAAGTGCTGGGGCTGATTCTGACTGATTTTATTGAAACTTTGAATGTGGGGCATGTTTGGCCCATGGGCCAGACAGGTTTATGCCTGCTTTGAAGCAACATCTTACATTATCTCGAGGGTGAAAAAATATCAGCATTTGTTTTGTTTTTAGATGTCAAAATTAAAAAGGAAAATGTTAACTTTTTAAAAATGTTAAGTCATTAGCTATGTACAAACTGGTTTTTAAAAATGTAATCAATATTTTTCATCAATCTAAATGAATTCAGGAATTTGGCAGTGAAAACCAGGCCTATTTGTTATGAAAGTAAAATCACAACTAGAATTTCTTTGTCTGTTTTCTGTAACCCTTGTGCTCTCTGAGCACTGTAACATTGGGGACAGGTCATCTAGACCCACTAGACAGTGCTCTGAACCTTTTTCTTCAATGATTTGTGATCTTCACTGGTGTCCATACGTACATGAAATCTTTCCACCTTTATCCACCTTTGTCATGGTAGGAGAACACGTCAGTGTAAGGGGGAGGGGGGTCATCTAAGATAGCACAAGGGTTAAAATGATTGACCTGCCGTTTGATGAAAAGCGTTTCTAAGTTCTACGTCAATATTAACAGAAACATTATCATTGGCTGCTACGGAAAATGTTGTGAATTCACCAGAACGAAACGGTTGTTGTAAATTGTTTAAACTTTAACAACAAATGAAATCGGACTCTAGCTAATACTGAACCTAAGCGGTTCAGCAGGTTGAATACACAGGTGCTGCATGTCATGTGATCATCCTGTATGACCCCAATCGACCAAAGAAGTTAGCAATAAACTGCAGACATGATCGTTGATGAGAATACTATTAGATTCAGTTTAGTACTTAAATATGGAAAACGCAAGTAATATTTTACGCATCTGTGATGTTAATGTCACCGTAAGAAGTCAAAAGTATTAAAGCAGCTCTGTTTATCTTAAATGTATTTTCAACATGTGCACTTTTGGGATAGTTGAGTGTGTTAGACTGAGTTCTTTAGGAAATAGTTTAAATTAACACAAAAGGTTGACGTGCAGCTGACTGTTTCAGTTCTTTTTTAAGGAGACATGAAAGTAGCGTGAAAGTTGGGGTCATCGTCTGACCCGACTGTTGTCAATGGCTAAAGAGGATCGGCGTTACACACTAAAGGCCAAACAGGTCGTCAGTAAAGTCTTCAGTCGGGTTAAGGTTGTTGTTTCTCCGCAGGGATCGACCAAGTCTTTGACCTACACCAAGCAGAGGAACACGCTGCCCAGGTAAAAAGCTCTTTCTTTCAGAGAGAGCTTTGCTTCACAGGGTGAAGGAGTAACTCGATAGGATCTACGTGTTACGCTCTGGATCCAGTTTCTGGCTTTCATTCACGACTTTCACCAAACCTTTACGTGCCAAACGCCGCGGGCCAGCTCACCTTGTTTTGTATTTTCTGCTAAAAAGGAAAAAGAAAAAAAAACACAAAATTCATACATTTAACTAAAAAACATATTCTTTTCCAAACTAAATGTGTTAAAATCCCACTGATGAAATACATACAGTAGCTTCTTCCATGAAAAATATTGAAAAACTTTAACATAAGAAAGAAACATTTCAACTCAAACTATTATCTGAAAATTCACAGCTAAAAGAATTTACACCAAACATTTAATTCAATCTGGGTAATATTGAAATACATTTATAATCATTTGGAGTGATTTGATAAACAAAGTTTTCTCGCTTTAGAGTGTTTTTTTTTTTTTTGCTTACTTTTTAACATTAATTTTTTGGGCTTTCAGATAACTTCTATTTACAAACTCCATTGTGGTCTCCAATCGTCTTTTGATCCATTTTCAAAGTTTCCATTTTCAGCCAATAAAAATAAAAATACTGTCTAGGACATAGTTTCTGCAGAGCGGCAGGAGATCTTCAGAAATTCAAATCTGAGTTGTGACCAGGACCGGTGGGCGGAGCAACCCCACCCCGCTTCCTGTCACCCAAAACTAAGAGCTCTCTGTTTACATGCTGTCTCACGAGTTTACAACCCCTCACATTCCCAAACTAACATTTGCGGTGGAACAAAAATGCCGAGCAATATCGGAGCGATCCAGCCGTACAGTTTAGAACCAGATTCCAGCTCAGACCAGGAAAACAAAGACGTTCATGGATCTGTTTGTCTGCAGCAGAATGGAGCTGAGCTGGGAGACTGTGGCCCCGCCCAGCCTATTTTCTACATCACAAGTGCAATCTTTTTCATACAGCAGTTTTTTGTCTGCTCCTGATCAACCACAATTTGAAAAAAGATACTCAGTAATACTCTGTAATGCAATTTTAAGCATAATTTCTTAAAATATGTCATTCGTCATCAGAAAAATGCCACAGAAACCTGTTAAAAACATCAAAAACACAATTTTCATCAGAGTTGGTCTTTAAATAGACATGTTATTATTATTACAACTGTTTTAACACATTTAACACTCTTTTCCAATTGTAAATTCTTGTTTCTAATGACTGACGCACCTTAAGCAGTTGAAAGTTACTTAGCTGTAATTTTTCGTTTTAATGCATGAAAGATGCTTTTCGTTGCACATCATTTTTTAAGGAATGAATAAATAATGCACGGACCTAAGAGCACTTTTAAATTTAGTTGTACACGTAACAATGACAAAGTCTGTCTGTCTGTCTGTCTGTCTGTCTGTCTGTCTGTCTGTCTGTCTGTCTGTCTGTCTGTCTGTCTATCGATCGCTAAAATCTGAACTATAATGAAGTAAAATTAAAAAATCATACTTGCTAACATAATTTTTTTCCCAAATTTAAACTGGAATGTACATAAATACATACATAAATGGAAGTAATTTGCAGGAAACTACTGTAAGCCACACTAATAGGTTGATGTTTATCAAATATGATCAATACTTTCAGAATTATTGATTGAAATAGAGGTTGCAAGTTAAAAAGGATTATCAGTTTTACTTGAATTTGTTACAAATTCTTGGAGGAAAAATGAATCAAACAAATGACTTTTTGCTCAACTGTCTTTTTCTTATAATCAATATTGTTGATTGAATATCTAGTGTATAAGATGAGAAGAATGTAAAGGTTTAACGTACATCTCAGGCTGCTTTTCTTGGTTTGGTTTGCTTCAGGAGCTTCAGCGTGGACCGTGTGATGGAACGCGTGATGGAGCGCAACTACGACTTTGACCTGACCTACATCACAGAGAGAATCATCTCCGTCTTCTTTCCTCCGAAGCTGGAGGAGCAGAGGTATCGGATCAACCTGAAGGAAGTGGCGGCCATGCTCAAGTCCAAACACCAGGACAAATTTCTGGTGAGCTGAGATGTTGAGCTGCCACGGTTCCTGTGGCTTTCACCCCACAAGGAATCTTGCTGGCTTTGCGGTGTTTACTTATAACCGGCTGAAGATTCATGTTGTGCAACGGAGTTCGCCGTGTTCTCTGAAGCCACAGCGGGCCTCCAAACCCATTTAGGAGCCCGCAAATAAGCAGCTTTTTTGTTTATGTGTCACTCCCATAATAAAACAAAATAAATGTCCTACAAAGTCTGTTGAAAGTCAAATCTACACGCTCCATTTCAGCTCCTGAACCTCTCTGAAAGGCGCCATGACATCACCAGACTGAATCCAAAGGTTGGACTCTCTCTCTTCACATTTTTGTTTTTGGGATGCTGAGCGTTCAGATCCCTCAAATCCCACAAACTTGTCTTCGTTTTCCATCTACTAACAGGTTCAAGACTTCGGCTGGCCCGACCTGCACGCCCCGCCGCTGGATAAGATCTGCGCCATATGCAAAGCCATGGAGACCTGGCTGACCTCTGACCCTCAGCATGTTGTGGTCCTGCACTGCAAGGTCAGAGTTCAGAGGCCTTTTCAAGAGAGACATTCCAGTTTTTCACTGACTCTGAAACACACACACGTGTTAGCACTGGACCTCAGCTGTTTCAATGTGACTGCACCGGTGAAGCAGCAGCAAAGATGAAGCCAGAATGAAAGAATCCCTTCCTGGTCCTGTTTTCTATGACCTCCAGTTACTGTCTCTCTTGAAAAACTTTTTTCTGCACCAAATGCTCATCACTCTTGGACGACTTTGACTGTTTTTGACTTTGAACGTTTATACGTCTGAAATAAATCCTCTTTGGTGGTTCCCAGAACCTTCCAGCTTCAGGAAAATAATTCCTGCTTTAGGTTTGTTCCAGAAAGGTAAACAAACAAGCTTAAGTGAATATCAAAATGAGTTACGGCTGAGTTCTTTGTAGGATTAGCCTGGAGATTTCCTGCTGCTGGTGTTTTAAAATGTCATGTTTGAAATTTTGAGTTGGAAAAATCTTTGGAATTTTTCAGGAACACGGGCAAGCTTTTAATTTGAAATCAAAGCTTCCACATCTGTCCAATGTCTGAACGTGTCTGAGTGAAATCAGGATTTGTTTTCTCTCGTTTTTCCTCTCCGGTCTGCAGGGGAACAAAGGTAAAACTGGCGTGATCATTGCGGCGTACATGCACTACAGCAAGATCTCTGCAGGGTGAGTGCTGCTTGCACGTTGAACACTAGCTGTAAATCTCTGAAGCCATTCTGCTCTGGAACACTGGAAGTGGTTCATCCTGTCCACTGTAACAGCTGTATCCTCTGCCTGCAGCAGCTAAGCTGAATCCCTGATGGAAAATGTTGGCTCAAAGGATATGTGTGTGTGTGTGTGCTTTTGTGTGTGTTGATGTGCAGGGCGGACCAGGCTCTCAGTACTCTTGCCATGAGGAAGTTCTGCGAAGATAAAGTGTCCTCGTCTCTCCAGCCGTCCCAAAACAGGTAGACGCCGCGTGGATTATCTGTGGGGAGGTTTGTGCAGGAAAGACTGGAAAGAGACCTGATGGTGGATTATCAGCCCAGCAGAGGAGACTTTACTAGTGCTGGTCCCGGAAGTTAGAGCTAGGAATGACTTCAAACTCAGACATTTTCCTCGTAAATCTTGAAACTAAAATATTTTTAAAAACTAGTGAATGTCTCAGCAAAGTCTCACATGTTCTTTGGGCTCTGAATGTAGATCTATTCTAACCTCACAACAAATGTTAAGACAATTTAACCGGTCGATCGTCGTTCCAACACTCACCTATGGTCATGAGCTCTGGGTCATGACCGAAAGAACGAGGTCCCGAATACAAGCGGCTGAAATGAGCTTCCTCTGCAGGGTGGCTGGGCGCTCACTTAGAGATAGGGTGAGAAGCTCGGTCACCCGCGGAGAGCTGGGAGTAGAACCGCTTCTCCTCTAGATCCAAAGGAGCCAGCTGAGGTGGCTCGGGCATCTAGTACGGATGCCTCCCGGACACGCTGGCGGCGGCTCCGCTGCCAAACTGGCGCCAACCTTCCACCAGAGGCAAGGTGGGGTTCAGGGTCTTGCAACCTAAACTGTCGCATATCAGCGCTGAGTTGCTTTTCTTTGCTTCAGAATACACTGGAACCAGTTCAGTGGCCTTGTGGAAGAGTGTCAGGTCACTGGAAGGTCATGAGTTCAAATCCAGGCCCAGTCATACCAAAGACTCTAAAAAGGAGGGTTAAACCACCAAATGGTTCCCGAGCGCGGCGTGTCTGCAGCTCATCACTCATGGGTCAAAGGCGGAGCACAAATGCCACACGTCTAGATGTGCGACACCTAAATTCCCCCGGGATTAATAAAGTACTCTACCTATTTATATCTAATTGAAGAGTGAAAGCAGTCGAAAGATCAGAGGTGTTTCTCTGTCATCATGCAGAGTGAGAAAGAAGAGCTCAACACAAGACTCTTTAATGAGGCTTGGATTTTTAACAATCCGTTATCTTTCAGGTACATCTATTACTTTGGAGGTCTCCTCTCTGGAGCCATAAAGATGAACAGCAGCCCGTTGTTCCTCCATCAAGTCCTCATCCCATCTCTCCCAAACTTCCAGGGGGAAGGAGGTATGCTCCTTGACCTTTAAAAACAGAAAACTGTCCTGTCCTTCCCACAACTCGGAGGCAAATCTCCAATAAGCTCCTGCCGCTCTGCAGAGACTAAATCCTAGAAAAAGGCCAGGAACGCTTTGAAAATGGATCAAAAGATGAGCGGAGTGGGACTTAAATTTTGGGTTGTGTAACGTTCTGTTGGCGTTTCAGCTCAGAAGAAGTCAGCGGAACTTGTGGAGTTGAGATGCCGAAACTTAAAAACTATTTTTAAAGAAACGAGTTCAAAACAGTTTAGATTCTGTTTCTGTTTGATTATTTCTGCAGAAACAGCACATTCTTCTGCCTGTCAGCTGATGAAACCCTGTCCTGTTTTCAGGTTACTACCCCTTCCTGAAGATCTACCAGTGCATGCAGCTGGTCTACACCTCTGGAATATAGTGAGTTGTCCCTGTGAAGACACATCGTGACGCCAAAAGCTGCTCCTGAGAATCATCGGCTGCTTTTCTCATCCACAGTGACCTTCAGGGCACAGGAGGCCGACGTCTGTGTGTGACCATCGAACCGGCGCTGTTGCTGAAGGGTGACATCATGGTAAGTCACATGGGAGGAGATGACCAAGGCCACATGTTTGCAGAAACCTCTGCTGCCTTGAACTGAATAAAGCTCAACTTTGATCCCTCAAACTCTCTGGCGCCCTCTGCAGGTGAAATGCTACCACCGGCAGGCCCAGAGCGCAGACAGAGACACCGTTTTCCGGCTGCAGTTCCACACCTGCACCGTCCACGGGTCCCAGCTGTGGTTCGGCAAAGGAGAGCTGGATGAAGCTTTTACTGGTGCGTTCAGGGACCTGTTAGGGGCAGGAGAGCTGCAATAACAACCAAACTGCTTTTTTTAGCTTTTGATCGTTGCTGATTACTAATTTAGCTAAATATTAGCGGTCTTAAAACACTTCTAGTTATTGACTTTAGTTTGAGATTCCAAACGCTTTGACATTTTTCTTTGATAAACAAGTAAATGTAAGAAGTAGAAGTGTGAATAACTTTAGCTTCAACCTGTCACAGTTTTATCAGCGAGGAATGTGGCCGTTATGCAGGAGGAAAAGAAAGGATGGAGGCGGATTGACTTTAATCCTTACCACTGAAGGATTCTTTACAGAGAAAGCAATTTAAAAAAGATGATGATGATGATGATGATGGTGATGAATATGACCCAATTCAATTTTACCAAGGCCCACACCTGTTCTGGTTTGGTTAAGACCAGAAAACGTCAGAACAAGTGATCCAAGAAGAAACAATGAATGCTCTAGCATTTGGAGCTGTATGCGTCAGAAAATGTATTTTCTGTTTTTACCCAGCATCCCTTTAGGACAGGTTAAAAGAGAAAGAATTCATCTGCAATGCAATTTTTCAAACTCCCAATCATAAAAAAGGATTGTTAAATTTAGATCTTTATGTGGCTTATTTTTACAGACAGTAAAGTACTCATGACTAGATAATTTATTTTTATTTTATTTTATTTTATTTTATTTTACCAGGAAGTTCCATTGAGACTGCATCTCTTTTTCAAGGAAGACCTGGGCCAAAAGGCATCAATACAAAATAAAATACAGTTAAAACAACTGAAATATAAAAATACATTACAATAAAATGCAATTCAAATTGAGATGAACAGTAGGACAATGACTAATGACTAATGATAACTGATTCTTGAATTTTTTTTCTCTAATTAAAGTAATTTGCACATATTTTTAAATTTTGATACTTGATCTGCATGTGCTATGAAGATTTATGAAACAGTGTTATGTCTATTTTTTCTTATATAGTGTTGTGACATAGTCATGATTCTTTTGCTAATATGTATAATCTGCATATATTTTAGATAACTCTTCTGAAATAGTATGTCTATTTTTACATAATAATAATTAAGTAATTCATCTTTGTCATGTGATTTATTGATACTTAAGGATTCTTAATTCTGTCTGATAAAATGTTATGAACCGCATAATGATAAAACATGTAATAAAATGGGATTATATTAGTTCTCTTCCTTCCACTCACTTTCAAGCAACTGCTAACTGTATTGTTTTATGCATTATTCCTGCTTTGATTGCGTGTAATAAACCATTTCAAATCAAATCAAATCCAAAATAATAATGAAATATTTTGTTTTTTCAAACTCAACTTGTGGAAAAAGGCAGAGAAATGTCCAGAAAACCCCAAAACATTTGGTTTGATAATGTTTGTCATCTGTTCGCTCTAGATGAACGTTTTCCTTCTGACGCCACCGTGGAGTTCATCTTCTCCTCTGGACCTGAGAGGACCAAAGGTGGGTTCTCTGCTCCATCAGAGGCCTTTTTCTTCACCCTAAATGAAGAAAAGGACAAATGAACGCATGTGTGTTGTTTGTGAGACTCCTGTGTTTGCGGTCAGGCCGGGAATACCACAAGAACGACCCGGCCGTCACGGTGGACTACAACACGGCCGACCCGGTGGTCCGCTGGGATTCCTACGAGAACTTCAACCAGAGATACCAGGACAGCCTGGAGGGTAACTTCTGTCTAAACGTCTCTAAAGTTGACCTTTATTTTCAAACTATGGGAGCAACCTAGACAAGAAAAGTAGATTCCAGCTGCAAACAGATGTCGCACAATTTTCCGATCAGAACAAAGATACGCTTTATATTACAGACCATCAGTGAAACATGCTTTCAATCGTCTGCTGACACTCAGATGACCTGAGCTGAATATTGTAATGCTATTTTTCTCACTTGGTTGGATGTTTCCTGACCATCCAGATGGGAGGATGTGTTTTTGCCCGGTTGAAGCCTGCAGCACCAGACAGAACTGGTCTCCTCCCCGTACTGAGACTTAAGCTCTTTACTGGACAGCAGCACTTTCTTCTCAGCTTCTCTTCTAAAACATGGCGTGTTGCTCATTCCTTCAAAGGGCCGGTGTTTCAGACATGGTTTTGTTTATAAATGTAATGAGGATTGTTGTTTGGGTTTCTCTCAGACATCGCCCACACCAGAGGTCCTCTAGATGGAAGCCTGTATGCGCAGATCAAGAAGCGCAGAGCAGCCGGTTCCGGTTCCCTCAACTCCACCAACGGCAGCAGTCCTGGGGGGCCCCTTGGAGACGACAGGCCCGATCACCTCATTGGCCGGGGTTCTGACTCCGCCCTCTCTGCTCACTCTCTGCATTTGAACAAAGCATCGACCCATCCCGACCACGATGAGGCGCTTCTTCGCCCCCCGCCGACCAGGCAGGAGAGGGAGGAGCTTGATCGTCTTCTCGGCGGCATCGAGGGCAGCAGAGATGGGGAACGGGAGACGGCCATCTTGGACGATGGAGACACGCTGGAGAGGACGGGGACGTTGGGTCTGAGCCGCTCCTGCTCCTGTCGGGAGGGTTACCGGTCGCAGCGCTGTGCAGAGCCCGGCTGTGATCGGACCCTCCTCATGCCCAACGGGTACTGCCTGGATCGGGCCCCGGGGACCAACGGCCACCACGGGGCAGCCCCCCTGGCTGCTCCCCCCTCGCATGTGGATCTGTGCCAGCATTACAGCCCCCACAGCCACCAGCCCCTCCCACCGCCGGACCTGGTGTGGGACCGGCAGAGTGGCCCAGCTCAGTACCTTCACCGGACCTGCTCGGAGGCCTCTCGCCACATCTGTCCGTACCCCTCACCGGATCTGACCCCCCACAACCATTCCCATCACCACCCCGCGCCCGCCCCCGGCCGCTTCTGCTGCCGGGAGGAGGACTATCTGCCCTACCACCACCCATCTCCACCTCACAGCCACCACCACCTCCACTCAAACCACCCAAAACCCCCCGCCAGCCCCACTTACCATGACATAATGCTGCTGGACGGCCTGCCGCCCCCTCCCTGCCCGTGCAGGGATTGCAGCATCAGGAGAGAAGACTCCTACCACAGCCTGAGGCTGGACCGCGGCGACAGCTTCCAATGGGACAGAGAGGCGGAGCTTCAGCAAAGGGAGGTGGGGCTTAGAAGGACCAGGGAGGCGGAGCTAGCCAGAGCGTCCGACCTCCACTGGGAAAGAGATTCCGGGCTGAGAAGAGGCAGAGAGATGTCCCTGCACTGGGAGCAGGACAGGGAGGCGGAGCTTCAGTGGGAGAGGGAGGCCGATTATTGGCACAGACGAGCCACCGTAGCCTCCTACGGCTCACAGAGCCACGACCCCCCAGCCTTCACCTACGACTCTCTGCCCTCCGGTCACCCCGCCTATCCTGAAGCATCGAGGTCGCACGCCCACTCCCACCTGGATCTGAAGTACAGCAGCAGCAGCAGCGGCTACCAGACGCCCCGCCAGGTCTGCCCCTGCTCGCCATACCAGCCCTCACCGTCTGAGAGCAGAGGCTACGCCTCCGGTTACCAGTCCGAGTCAACGTCACCGCTGCCTCCCCCTTCCTCCATGACGGGACCCTGCAGCCACAGCAACGGGACCGCCAACCACAGCCACCCCCATCCAGACGCACAGCAGTGCTACCACCCGGACTCCCACACCGGTGAGTTTGACGCCTTCATCTAGTTTCATCCTTCATCAAGATACTCGTCCTGAAGTCATGTGACTCCATCCCCTCTGTTGTCCCCGCCTCCTCAGATGCTCTTCGTAGTTCTGGAGAAAGCGTGGGCTGGAGGGATCACATCACCCACGGCTCCTTCAAGAGGGTCCACAGAGACGCTCACGGCGCCTGCTCCACGCCGTCCGACATGTCGGGCCCGCCCACTCCGGTCCATACCAGCAGCCCCCTGCGCTCACAGGAGAGGTACTTGTTCATCAACCACATGACTCAACGATGCCACAAACATCAGGCAGAACGTTCTGCTGCTGCCGGGACGAGTCAGAAACAGAACACGATGTTTGAGGAACACCTCGACTCCTCGATTGTGAAAATAATTCAAACTCCTCCCAGTCATGGAAAGTTTCTACTTCTTCCAGTCCAGCAGCACTAAATCTGCAGTTTATCACGTTTTCTTCCTCAAAGATAACCAGAGTAAATACAAAATGCAGTTTGGAAAAGATGGCTGTTCCTGTCTGGGAAAGCAAAGGCCTTTCTGTGCTCAATAAAAAAGAAACTCCACCGCATTTTTTGGCAAATAAGTCGCTCCTGAGTATAAGTCGCACCCCTGACCAAACAATGCATAAAAGACTTCTGAGACGGAAAGGTTCACTTCAGTTTAATTTACACTGCAAGACTATCTTTTATTGCAGCTACCATAAGGTTTTATTTTATACAATCTCTTAGGAAGCATTTTAATTTTTATTTTATTTCAATTTCTAATTTACTAATTTATCTATTGTGTGTATTTCTGACTGATGAAGGAAATGTAAATCCTGCCAAAAAAAATACAAAAACACAAAAAAAACATGAGGGGTTTAAACACTTTAAACACTTAAAAAACACCCTAAGTTACCAATTTAGAAGTTAGGGTGTTTTTTAAGTTAAATCCTTAAAGGCAGGGGGGCTTATTACGTCGATGTGACGGTAGATCAAAGGATAAACAACAAAATAAAATTATGTTTTTAGAAAATCTGTCAGCAAATCATCATCCTCAGCGTGAAGTAAGTCACTTGATTGACATGTATAACGGCCAATCATGCTGATTGGTTACTTGTGTTCCTGTGTGTTTTTTTTAAAGCCCCAGTCCAGGAGGGAGGGACTTCCACATCCGGACCACAGACATCATTGACGACTACGAGTCTCCGCAGCTGCAGGATGCACATCACCGTGGCAACGACACGGTCGCGGATAGTGGGAGGAGCCCCAAAAGCAGCTCAGAGGGCTCCTCCGTCCAACTCAGAGATGCACAGTCGTCCACAGACCCCGCCCCCACCTCTCCGCAGCACACCCCGGAGACGACCACGCTGTCTTCTTTAGATTCCTCGGTGTCCTGTCAGGCCCCTCCTCCTGCCCCCGCAGGTCCTCCCACACCAACTCCTGCGGAAGGAGCTGCTCCGCCCCCCACTTCCCCAGACTCCCTGTCTCAGAGCCAAAGCAACGCTTCGGTGCAGCCCAACGGATCCTCCCCCACGCAGAAACCTCTCCCCGCAGCCCCCGAATCCTCCAGCCCCACCTTTGCCCCCCCACCGTCATCCAACAGCATGGAGGGCTCCCCGGTGTCCGACCCTCCGGTTCCCGGATTTGCCACTCTGGGCAGGCGGCTGATGTTGAGTGGGTCAGATCTCCACCACCCCAGTTACCCTCAGAACCACGGCACCCTTCAGTACCACCCCCCTGCTGCGGAGCACTGTGCCCCCCTGGACACCAACAAGAGGCACTGCCACCCACACCTCCACCCCGCGTCCCTCTCCTCCACCATCTCCATCCCCCTTCCCCACCCGCAGCCCCCCCTGCCGGAGAAACGGCATCACCCCGCCCTGTCTGACTCCGCCAGGCCCGCCCCCGGCTCCACCCAGCATCAGCACCACGTCACTTTCTCTCCAACTGTGGGGGAAGTTGCACCCCCCGCAGGCCTAAATGACGAGGTGGCGCACGGTGAGGCGGCGAGCAGAGTCAGCGTCAAGTTCGTCCAGGACAGTTCCAGGTTCTGGTACAAACCCGGCATCTCCAGAGAACAAGGTCAGACCCTCACCTGTGCACACCTGAGACAGGTAGAGCCAGTCTAACCCTCAGCATTCTCCTCTGCAGCCATCGCCGCTCTGAAGGAGAGAGAACCAGGAACCTTCCTCATCAGGGACAGCAACTCCTTCCAGGGGGCGTACGGCCTGGCCCTGAAGGTGGCGGTCCCGCCCCCCAGCGTCCACAACAACAAAGGTAAACGGCGCCGTCACGCCCCTAACCTTCAGCTTATAAGCAGCCCGTTGACTGAGGCTCTGTGTGGACAGGGGGGGACCCTCTGGAGCAGCTGGTGAGGCACTTCCTGATAGAAACCGGCCCCCGAGGAGTCAAGATCAAAGGCTGCCAGAATGAACCGTACTTCGGTAAGATCCCCTTTGATCCGTCTTCTATGGAGAACCCGAACATGAGAAGACGGAACCTTTCTCTGGAATAAAAGTCCATATTTTCTGTGGTCTGCAGGGAGTCTGTCTGCGCTGGTCTACCAACACTCCATCACCCCCATCTCTTTGCCCTGCGCCCTGAAAATCCCAGAGAAAGGTCGGTACCTCCGGAGTTCTGGATCGGTTCTGCCAGAAAATCTAAAAGGCCCTCATAAAAAACCAGCCTGTCAGAACCGCTGAGGCTTCAGACTTCAGATCACTGATGACTTTCTGAAGATAAAATTTTGAAACATTTTAAAAACCAAAACGTTAATATTTTAAATAAAGTTTTATTCAAAAATCCTAAGACGTCTAAATGAAGTAGAGTCACATTGAAAACAAACAGCAAAACAGCTGATATGTCGACAGAAAACCGTTCAGATCTTGTTGATAACTTTTTTTTGTCGGATAAAACATTGAAACAAATTTTCAAATCGACTGATCTGCTTTGTGTACACCGTTAAAGTGTGTGGTTTTTATCAAAACTGGAGTCCACGGCAGATTTTTTCCATTTCCCTGAAGTAAATTGAGGCGAACAGGGGAAGGACCCCGCCTTCGCCCAACAGTAGACGGCACAGGCGCCGCTAATGGTCAACATTTGATCCCATGGACTTTTTCATTTTGGTTTTTTCAAGCAATTATTTTACCTCTTGCTCAATGTTGCCGTGGCAAACAAATAAGGTTAGTCTTGGAGTCAACTAGCAAAAGTCTTCATGGTTTTCATATAAAAATGTGGAGAACGTGGCGTTTGTTAAAATAATTGAAACACGGATTTGATTTTGAACAGTTTTATAAAAGTTTACCCTTAAAGTTTACGTACTCCTGCAGACCTGGCAACACGATCCGTTAAAAGTGAGCACGGGGGTTTTCTGCACTTTTTACCGTTGATCGGTTGGAGTTTAGGGTAGAGACACAAAACCTGCTGCATCATGGTCTTCAGACATACTTACCGTTTCATGGCGCCTTTGCACCGGCGCCATTTCAAAGAATCCACCGTCTGTCCAGAATCTTAGTATTGTAAGCTGTTCTGAGGTCTTTCTCCATCCCGTCAGATCTCCTGGGGGAGGTGCAGGATGCCCCGCCTGTCAGTAACATCAGCACGGCGGCCGACCTGCTGAAACAGGGAGCAGGTAAGCCCCTCCCACATCCTCCTATGCGTCGGGCCTGAACGGGTTGCTGACGTTCCTGTTCTGGCGTTCTCCCTCCTCAGCCTGCAACGTCCTCTACCTGAACTCTGTGGAGACAGAGTCCCTGACTGGCCCCCAGGCAATCGCCAAGGCAACAGAGGCCACCCTCGGGCGACAGCCGCGTCCTGCCGCCACCGTGGTCCAGTTCAAGGTGACGTCGCAGGGCATCACGCTGACGGACAGCCAGCGCCGGTACGTTCGCGTTGTCCCGTTCAGGAAGCGCCTCGTTCCTCTGCTCTTCTTCATGTCAGCGTCTGTTTCAGGGTCTTCTTCAGGAGGCACTACCCCGTCAACAGCGTCACCTTCAGCAGCGTCGACCCGAAGGACCACAGGTGAGAAAAGGGGCGTGTCTGAAAGTCTGTCTGCACCTGTGGCTGCGAGCTCGTGCATGAAGGTGACCCGCATGCGCCGCTCCGGCCTGCGCATGTCTTACTCCGGTTCCTGTCTGTCTGTGTCTGTAGGTGGACTAACCCCGACAACACCACGGTTAGGTAAGTGCCGCCTGATTTCTGTTGTGAGGAATGCGCCCGTGCATGATGGAGGCTTGGCGAGCATCTTTCCAGCGCAGCAGATGGCGAATCCCCGCCGGGCGCAGAGTCCGCCGCCGCTTACGTCCTGCTCCTGTTCTGCAGGGTCTTTGGGTTTGTCGCCAAGAAGCCCGGCAGCCTGGCGGAGAACGTCTGTCACCTTTTCGCCGAGCTGGACCCTGAGCAGCCCGCCTCCGCCATCGTCAACTTCATCAACAAGGTCATGCTGGCGCAGCGCCGATAGAGGCCAAAAGACAGTTCTGTCGGGGTGCAGACGAAGCGGTTCAGATGGATCTTAGGAGTCTGAGGTGTCATGAAGCAAGACCATCCACTAAAGCTGCGCTCCGAAGGTCACAGCTGGATCCATTCTGGTGCTGAATGCAGCAAACCGGGTTTATTCAGAACCTCAAGTCAGAATTAAGCCGGTGGAGAGGAAATGCTGAGTCAAAAAACACAGGAAGCAAAAAGTAGTTCAACTTGTTTTCCTAAACTATCAAACATTTATCAGGAACTAAAATGCAATTTTAAGCTTAATTTTCTTTATTTATGTCCTCCATCATAAAAAAAAATCCCACAAGAACATGTTAGGAACACCTAAAACAGGATTTTTACGGGCGTGGGTCTTTAAAGGATAGGGTTTTTTCATTTCGCCCTACCTGTTTTTAATTCGGCCACTTGTAAACAATCCTCCTTTTCTGGTCGTTTCTTTTGATTCCCATAATGCTCAAAGTTCAAAGGTCGGGTGAAGATGGCGGTTCGATTTGTTCTCGCACAGACAAACAACTAGAACGGAGAAGTTCCCCACAGCAACTGACTGGTTAAAATCATGACAAAAGAAAATGAGTAGAGAGCAAACCCCGTTGTCAGCTGGTGATGCGAGGTTTCCATGGTGACCAGAGTCAGAGTTGCTTCATGGCTCAGACCCTCAGAGAAGATCCACCGTGACCAAACCCACAGAGATGTATGCTCAGCTGCTCCACAGCGCCACCTATGGGTGAGCGGACGGCCGACAATCTTTCGTGTTCCACATTACGGAGAGACTGGCGGAGCTCTGCATGTCTGCAACGTGTACGAGTGGGGGTGGGGTTGTAAACGTGTTGGACTTCAGGAAGTGTTCGCTTTAAAGTCAAATGAGGAAGACGAACTAAACCAGACGAGTTGTGAAACCTTTGATGATTCAGCGCTTTACGTGACCAAACACGCAACAGACGTACGTAACCAAAGATGAAGCACTCTACTATTAATAAGCTTTTTATTCAGTTATATTTTTGTACTTATTGCTTCGTACATTTTCATGATACTTTTCTGGTAGGAAAAAAAAACACAACTTTGTATTCCAGCAATAATATATTGTGTATGTTCTTCTCTTTGATCCTCATGTAGTAATAATATATTTTCACATGCAGCTATGGGCCAAAAGAGGAACCGTTTGTTCATTTGAAAAAGGAAACTATGCTGTTTTATATGAACAGAAATAAAGACTTTAAACTCAGACGCTTGATGGAGATTTGTCCTTATTTTAATTTCCAAAAGACAGCTTGGTATTTAGAAAGATTGAGGCTTTATTTTTCATTTTAATTACAGCCACTTTTTTTTAACAAATGTATTTATTATGGCACATTACTTGTTTTGCACATTAAACATTTTTCCTACAAATCCATTCTTTATTTCAGAGGCTAATATTTGATTTCTAAGAAAGAGGTGGATCTGCATATGTGGTTCTTACATCAGACAGATTTTTACCTTTTCATCTGTCAACACGTGAAACTGAGGACATCAGCAGGAAATGAAAGATGAAGATCAATGGCTTTTAGAAGATAGATGAAAAATACAGATTAGTGTCTCTCAGATCCACTTTGAAAAATAAACTAGTCCAAAACATTTATTTTCAATTATATAGTAGTACCTTGTGCAGAATAAACACTGTTTTAAACCGGAGATGCCAGAATTCAAATAAATTTTATAAAAAAATATATGTTTTATTCTCATTGTTTTTCTTCTCCTTCTTTGTACTTTTATTTTGTAATATAAAGCTGTATTACAAGTGAAATATAAACAGCAACACAGAAAATCTGTAAATTATGCTTTTATTTTGAAAAGAAAATATTTCCTCCATTTTTGTGGAGAACAGAATTTTTAAAATGCAGAAATACAATTCTACAGGAGGTTATAAAAATAGTATTAAGAGGTTTTTCTTGAGAAGGTTTTTGTTGATTTAACAGAAGTTTAGAAACAGACAAGAAAAACCCAACACTGATTCATAACTTATTTATTAATTCCCTTTCATACATTTTAAATTATTTTCAAAGCATTTCATCACCTTTGAAAAAAAACAAAGCCAAATTCCACTGGTAAACTCTCTCAGAGTTAAACTACAGCCTAAAGAAAAGTTGTGGATCCGTGTTTGTGATCCATGGTCTCTGTGGGGGAGTGTCAAATATATAAAAAAAACTCTTGGTGTAAAATCTGACCAACCTGAAATCTGGGTTTTATGAACTTATCAGCTCAGAAAAATGTATTAATGTGCTGAAGGTGAAAAGTTCAGTTACAAAAGTGCATCAATGTGATCCAGGACAGAAATCCTTTCGTGATACAGGAGTGCTGCAGACAGGGGGCGCTCTTGAGAGCAACATTTCACCGGATAAGCATTGGAGGGTCTAGAGGCGGAATCGAACCAGCACACACCCCAGAACTGCAGTGACTCCACGTCAGGCCAAAGGGGGGCGCTGGCGCTGGACCCCCGTCTGGTGGTAGGTGGTGTTGGCGCCACAATCGATGTAGCGGTACGATTCCAGGCTGTTCTGGGATGTTCTGACCATGTAGGAGGTTTTCACGGTGGTTCTGCAGACGGGACAAACGGTACACAAGTATATGAGTGTACAAGTACATAAAAATACGAGTACACAAATGCGCAAGAATAGGAGTAAACAAGTACGCAATTATATTAGTATACATGTATACAAATATACCAGTACGCAAGTATATGCATAAATAAATATCCGAGTATGCAAGTATACGAATTTACAAGTACAGGATGTAAATGTACAAAAACATAGATCTCATTAATATTTTGTTTTTTCCCCACAAATTAGTCATAATAATGTGGATCATTTTATTCAATTTACATTTCTTTGTTGTTCTGTTCTGGTTCTGTTTTGTATTTTTTATTCCAAATCTCTGCAACATTTTAACATTTATTTGTATTTAATACAAATACATTTCATTCTGCTGAGGAGAACGTTCCACAACATTTTTACCCTAAAAGTTGATCAGATAAACTAAAACCGTCAAATGTCCTCTGGGTCTTTCTTCCTTACAGGCCCTTCAGGTTTTTGGAGTCAAACAGATGTTGTGTTATGGACACACCACAGAAGAAGTGACTCACTGCATGAAGATGACGATGTTGTGGACCTTGATGGGCATGGTGCAGAAGGCGCTGAAAGGAAGCAGAACAGGTTTGAACTTCTTCTCTGCTGGATTTAGTTTGGGACACTTTTCGTGGAGAAGGAACAACGTGAACTCACTAAACGTACGGAGCGCTGCTGCCGATCTCCACGCTGACGGTGTAGTTCAGCTGCAGACGTCAATCCACAGTTAAAACCAAAAGTTTCTGCGGCAGATTTTAAATCTGCGTAAAAACAGTTTGTGTTTCTGGGTTCGACCCGGTTCCTCTGCCAGGTTCTGCTCAGGCTGCTCTGAGCTGCGGGCGCTTCTCCTCACCTGACTCTGGCTGAGCGGCAGAACCGTGGTGGAGTTGTCCAGCTGCCGGGTCCCGATCACCGTTTTCATGTACAGAACCTGGCAGCTGACGCTCTGGACCAGCACCGAGAAGAAGTTGGGGTTGCTGAAGTTCAGCGTGCTCTAGAGGAGAAACGGGAGGAGGGTCCTTTAGACTGTCCCAGAAGGAGACGACGTTCTCCATCGCACCTTCCTCAACCCCAGACAATCAGCAGAGAACATCTCAAATGTCACCTGTAGCCATGGCAACAGTGGAATAATTGATTGATTTCAAGAAAACTTGAACCATTTTTGGATCAAATTTCTTTAAATTGAGGAGATTTTTTTGTTGCTTTAATAACTTTTATAATCGTATAAATAAAATATTTTTTACAGAACCGTATTGCGAAAAAAAATTTTAAGAGGCATTCTCCGCCTCCTTGTTGCCATGGCAACCACACAAAGTTCCGCTCAGAGGACTTTCGTAGTGGTGAGAAATCAATGATTTTATTGTATTATTATGTCATAATGAGAATCTTCCCATGATGCCGTGTTCCGTCTGCGAACGATTACACGCCTGCTCCTTCTCACTCCAGGTTCTAGCAGATTTAAAGGCTTTCTGTGGCGCCGAGACAAAAAGGGGACGGAAAAAAAAAACTCCATTGACCAAAAACAAAAACCAAGTTGAATCTCCGCTCAATCATTGTGATTCAAAATGAAAATTGCCAAAGGCTAAAAACATTTCATCACATTTTCTCTCTTGACTGTGGCTGCGGATGGTCCGAGTTCACATCACCGTTATCAGGACTTAAGCCAAAACGCCACCGCGCGGCGGCCTAAATGGTCGGCAGGCAGCTGCGTCGTGTCACTTGTAATCTGGCGGCGGGTTTTAGATTCAGCTGCGACCGGACATTTTTTGGACATGGGTCAGCCATCGCCTGGGCATATTTGGAGGTAGCGCCGTGGCGGCCCGGTGGCAGGAACGATCCCTCCGGCTGTTCGACACGTTTTCTGAAAAAGATCGTTTTTTGACAAAGAAGAGAAGGCGGGCGGGCCACAAGCTCCCTGCTCCAAGCTCCAAGCAATGGGAACGGGAAGGTGGGCGGAGTTACTCCACGCCAAGGGTCCCGCCCACAACTCAGAGGTGAATTTCTTCTTAGCCGCTCTGCAGAAAACGATTGTTATATGTTGGCCCAAAAACATCAGCATCATCATCATCATCATTAAAAGACCAAAGCTTTCAAAATAGATCAAACGATGATGGGGCGCGACACTCCCTCTGGCAAAGGAGGCGTGGCTATAGATAATTATTGGAGCTGCAAGGATCCGTTTTTATTCATTTCAATCATTGTCATCTCCTGTTTTAGGACTTTAGGAGTAACTCAGAGAAAAGGTTATTTTGTTTGGCCTCTGTGAGGATGAAGCTCACCGTCATGTTCATCAGGACCTTCTTGCTCAAGTGATCAAAGCGCACGGTGACGGATCGCAGCCCCGCGTCCTCCACGACCACGGATCGAGGGAAGAGGAAAAAGGCCACGAGTGAAGACACCAGGAGGCAGAGCAGAACCGAGAGGCCCACATACAGTTTCCTGAGGAGACAGCAGCAGCTGGGATTCAGACCAAACATCAAACCAACCCGGACTTTTCTAAAAAGCACAGATCCACAAGTCCAGCATGAAGAATTAGCAGTGAGGTTGAACAGCAGATGTCCAAATATCGAGCCCTGGGGCGCTCCCCATGACGTGGAGACCGTCTCTGTTATGCTCAATAACTTCTGCCTTCAAGATAAGATCGGACAAATTAAACGGAATTCCTAGCCCCGCCCACTTTTCCAGCCTGTCAAGGATTTCAAGGTCCACGGCGTGGAAGGCTGCACTCTGATCCAGCAGCCCTGAGAGCCTCGCTGTAGTTGTTTATTTAAGACGACTGACATCCAAGTCTGTTCATGTTTTCAAAAGTTGGTCAGATGACAATTATTTTCAAAACAAGGTGATGATCAATTATCCTGTAGTGGTTCAACTGTTTAATTTTTAAATAATCATAAAACTGCCCAGCAAACCTCCATCATTTTGATCAAGTCAGATAAAGTTTCCTAAATTATCTGAAACCATAGCAACAGATGGAAGTATCTGATGATTTATGTCATGTAAGTATTTTAAAATGAGATGCAATGAAATGCAATATTTCAGGTTTTTTAACAATATTTCTTCCTGACACAAAGACAGTAGTAAGAGGAGGTGATATTTTGGTCATTTTCTTTCAGGCCTGCAGGTTGTTGCACACAAAAACTCTCAGTTTTTAGCTATTTAGTACATTTTTCATTAACAAAATGTTAATTTTTTTCCACATTTGGGTTGTAAAAAAAACAAACAATAAAAACGTTGGACTCTTTAAGCCCCAAACCAGTAAATCAAAACCCAGTCTCCTGAGCAGGTCAGAGGTCACCGCTGAGCGGTGGGGCACTCAGAAGCCTGACAGTTTCAAAATAAAAGCTTTTTTAGATGTTCTACCTTGTTGGTTGGAAGTTTGACGTGTGGAGGCAAATACAAAAACGTGTGTGTGTGGGGTTTGTGTGTGTGTGTGTGTGTGGGGGGGGGGGTTTATGATCATTAGGAGCTGAAGTTTGGATTTCTGGATACTCACGTCCTCTGAGGCTGCAGCCGTTGGTCATTGTATGGAATCAGAGCCACCAGCTCGTTCACTTGTTCTGTCAGGAGACAAACACAAACGGTCCCTGTTTAATAAGTTTGGTTTCATGATACGTTCAAAGCCTCAAACTCTTATTTTGTAGTGCGTTCAACGATAAATACTCTCGATTTATGCGTATAAAACCTCAAACTTGTGTTCTCTGATGCATTCAAAGAGTCAAAATCTTGATTATTGATGCGTTCAAAGTCTCAAACTCTTATATTGTGGTGCGTTCAAAGATTCAAACTCTTGATTTATGCGTTCGAAACATCAAACTTTTGTTTTTTGATGCATTCAAAGATTCAAACGCTCGATTATTGATGCGTTCAAAGCCTTAAACTCTCAATATGTGATGCGTTCAAAGCCTTAACTGTTGATATGTGATGCCGTCAAAAGATTAAAACTCTCGATTTAAACATTGGTCTTGTGGTGCGTTCAAAGCCCCAATTTCTTAACTAAAATAAATAAATACAAATTCTTAACTTGTGATGCGTCCAAATCCAAAAAGAAAACTTATCTTTTGTGGTGCGTTCAAAGATTCATCCTCTCGATTATTGATGCGTTCAAAGCCTCAGCTGTTGATTTTTGATTCCGTCAAAAGATTAAAACTCTCGATTTTGGTGCGATCAGCGCCTGAAACATAGGTCCTGTGGTGCGTTCAAAGCCTCAATGTCTTAACTTGTGATGAGTTCAAAGCCACAAACATTTCTCCCTTTGGTGCGTTCAAAGCCCCATCCTCGCACTTCGCGTCTCCGCTCACCTGAGGGGATCCGGCCGGTGCCCTGACAGGTCGGACACGTGATGCTGTCTCTGCCGGTGAACTCCACGTAGGGGAACTGGGCTATGTCCTCGCGCCTGATGAGTCCGTCCAGAGACTCGTCGTCCGAGTCTCCGTCGCCCACCTCGCGCCTGGAAACGGACGAAGGGACAACGCTGCTGCCTCTGCGGGACCAGAGCGTCCCCATGGCGGCCTACGGCGGAGCGGGTCCCGGGGGCTACCACCGGCTCACAGGTGGACGGGTGGGAGCCATGCAGCCGCCGGAAACGAGCGAAGACTGTTGTTGGAAGACCTTTGGAGAAATTCTGTCAACTCAGATTCGGAAACATAAAAGTTTGAAGACGTTTGTTTGACGGCAACAACGTTTTGTGAAAGTTTGTAAACAGACATTAAAATACGAGACATTTACTCACCTCAACGGACAGAATGTTCGATAGTCAGTTTTCACCGTGAAATCTCCTCTGTCATCACAACAAACAGGTTTGTATCCGCATTGTGCTGCGTTCAGAGGCCAACCCACAATAAATAAATAATAGCGGTCATAGGTCAACCCACAGGAACTGCTGGTGCGTTCAGGGTGCTTTAGGAATTCTGGCTTACACTGCGCTGTGGCTGCATCTGGCTTAGTGGATTTGCGGCTTTGCTCCCAATTTGGCAACCCCGAATGCAGCGCCTCAGTATGACGTCAGAAAACGTAGAAAAGACATGATTAATTATTATTTTACATTCTTGTAGAAGATTAAAACGCAAAATTATGAAGTAAAAGAAAGAAATTACATTTAATATCTATCTTTTAAATGTCTAAATATTATAAAAATCTTTAAAAAGGGAGTTCTTATTTTGAAATTTTTTGGTAAATTAAAATACTATATTTATATTTTATAGTTTTGTTTTGGTATTTATTTATTTCATCTTTTTGTTGCCTTTAAAATGTCTTTTCTGAGCTTTGATCGTTTTATACTTGTTTAATGAAAAAATGTTGGTTTTGCTCTGAAATAATGTTTTCAAAAAACTATTTCAATAAAACCGAAAATATATATATATGTATATCCCAGTTTAGCAAAAGAATATATTTGTTTTTCAAAGCAGCAAACAATAAAGACACAAAACAAACAGAATTAAATCAAAAGAAGCACATTTATGTTTCCACATTATTGGAAAAATATTTCCAGCTTTAAAGTGCGAGAAACAAAACACATTTATTTTTATTGAAATTTCTTCGAACAAATTGATCAGATTTAGAGCTTTGGAATACTTGAGTTAAATGATTTGCCTTTTTTTTTTTTTAAATCATTTATCTTCCATTCTTGCAGGTCTTTGAAGCGTTTTTTGAGTAAAAACATGAAACAGGAAGATGAAAAATGATTGCATCCGCTCCGTCTTTTTAGCTCCGCTGTGCTGCAAGCTTCCTCTTCAGCTCCTCGTTCTCTCTCTGAAGTATTTTATTCTGAAAAACCAATTCAGAAACAGAAACAACATTTGGATCTTGAATCTGAGGAGAGATTTTTCAAGTTTCCACCTTGTGCCTGAGGGCCTCCACGATCAGATCCCGCCCTCCTCTGACGGATTCCTCTTTTTTAGACGCTCTGAAGACGTCTCCGATGGCGGACACCAGGACGTGGGCCTGGAAAGAAGCGCCTGAAAATCTCACTGGAGTCCAATTCCAGGATTTTTAGTCTCATCATCCGGGTGCCTCATTGAGTCACAAGTTTCCAGATTGCAGTTATTCTGCAGCGGATTACTCACATAGGCCTTGCTCTGAAACAGGTAGCAGTGGTAGATGTCCGAAGCAGGATGTTTGGCCACGAAGCCGAAGACTTTAGGCGAAGATGGAAGAACCGCGCAGAAGGAGACGGTGGACAGAGGACACTGGTACAGCAGAAACTGAGGAGAGCAAAGAGGAGGCGGTTCAACAATGATCGTTAGAGATTATAATCCACACACACAGCAAATGAAACAAACCTTTGTTTTGTGCTCCAAAATGTCAATCCCACCCAGAGACAGGAAGATGAGGACTTTAGTGTTCTTCGTCACCTTCTCGGATGAATACTTATCTGGGGTCTTCCAAAAAAAAAAAAGTGTGATTTGTCAGCCAGAGTTGGGGAAATGTTCCCAAAACTAATTATTCAAGAATGAATATCTTTCCTTTTATTTGGTGTAAGTTAAGAAATAAAAACAAGAATCTTAATGGGCAGGAAAAGAAACATCACTAAGAGGTATTTCTATACATTCATTCAGTGAGGCAAAATGGTAGCCACAAATTCTAATTCAAGATTTTCGATTTAAGAAGATGAGTTTGGGCTGTAAGACTGTAAAACCGTAACTGTGAGACACAGAATTAAATAAAAAAAAGAATTAGTATTATTTTTAAATCATTTTTTAAGTAAGTATTTATCTCATATAAAAGTAAGAATTCTGTCCCTCTTCAAGAAGTTCTTCTATCCTCCGCTGGTTACCTGCATTAATGACACATGTCCAACCCCTTAAATAGTGACCATGCGACCTCTAAATCCACCGTGGTCTAGACCAAAGAGCAGTCAAAGGACAGTAGGGACAATGTCTGACCAAGACGGGGATGAACCAATCGCCTATAAGTAAGCAGGTTAGACACAAGAGAAATCACCGACAACTTCCCTCCACCTGGAGCTCCATGAAAGATCTCACTGGTGGAACAAATGATCTGGGAAACGGTGAGGAAACGCGCCCAGAACTACATGAAAAAGGGCTGGAACCACTGTTACAGAGGTTACTATGGTAACACACAACGTCGTCAGATCTTCAAAGGTCCCTCTGCTTATGTTCAGACTCGCCTAAAGTTCTCCAGAGACCATCCGGATGATCCGGAGGGGGATTGGGAGATGGTCATGTGGTCAGATCATGAGACCATAGCGGAACTCGGCGTGATTGTAGGAGGAAGAATGCTGAGCTGCGCCCCAAGTTCACCATCCCCATTGTCAGGCACGGGGGAGGAAACATCATGGTTTGGAGCTGCTTTTCTGCTAAAGACTGATCCATATGAAGGAAAGGATGAATGGAGCCTTGGATGGTGAGATTTAGGTCAAAACCTTCCATCAGTGAGAAAAAAACAAAATCATAGTTGGACCTTAAAGCATAATAATAATCTAAAACATATCGCCATGGCAACCAAGGAGTGGCTACATGAAAAAAACAAACATTTGAAGGTTTTCTAGAGTGTAGCCAGTCTCTGGATCTCGAACCAATAGAGAGGTTGTGGAGGGAATTAACAGTCCGTGTTTCCCGGTAGCACCAACCAACAATCACAGCTCTTGAGAAAATCTGCATGGAAGAATGGACCAAAATAGCTGCTATGGAGAAAACCTGATGAAGACCTACAGAAGACCTTTGACCAACCAGGAGCTTTTGTTTTGGACCAAACATCTATTTTCTGCACCATTTCACAGATGCATTCTGTCAAATTCAAACAAAGTGATTTCTTGGATCCTTGTTTTACATTCTGTCTCTGTGAACGTCAGTGGAAAAACTGACAGAATCAGATACTGTCAAAGACTTTTTGCCCCACTTTGTATGTGCATGCATTACACATTGAATAAATCACTAAGACATAGAAACAAATGTTTAAAAAAAAGTTGAACTGAAAGGTACAGGTGACAAAGAAAACAACAAAGACTGTGAACAGAGGAACAAAAAGAGAATACTGATAAAACAGTATTATAGTTTAAAAAAGAGGTGATGCACGGTTGACCCAGGTAAACAAAACACTGGTTGGCGTTTACATTCATATTTCTTCAGGGTTTTTTCGCAACCCTTGTGCTATCCAAGGCACTTTAACGTTGGTAGTTGGGTCATCTAGACCCACTAGACAGAGCTCTGAACCTTTTTTCTTCAATGATTTGTGATCTTCACTGGTGTCCATGGATTACGTGAAATCTTTCCACCTTTGTCATGGTAGGGAGAACACGTCAATGGAAGGGGGGGGGGGGGTCATCTAAGATGGCACAGGGGTTAAAAAGGGTGTTCCCTTTAAATCATGAAAAACCTCAAAATGACCAAAGAATTAAATCTATCAGAGAAATGAAGGCTGAGGGACATGAAGGCTGTTCTAGTGGGAATAAGGCAGTTTATTAGAAAAAAACAGAATATTTTCATCAAAGTTTGTAATCAAATCAATACAAAATCCATGAAAACCACAAACGTGATCTGATCTCCAAATGGAACCACAGAGGAGGTTTCAGGATCCTGACCTTCAGACTATAAACCGCCTCCTCCAGGATCTGAAGTCCGTCCGAACGAACCACCTCCACCCGGCCCAGAAACTAAAGTTATGACCCAAAAAAATGACGTTTTAAGGAAAAATATTCTCAAGAGAATCCAGTCTTTGATTAAAATCTCTCAAATAATCCAGTTACCTTCACGGGGAATGTGATCTCAACGTCATCTTCCATGGGCTCGTCCATCTTGAGCACCAAACCAAACTCACACCTTCGAGTTTTTGCTCTTTCTTTAAAGCTGGTCAAAACAAAGACGTGTTTTACCTTTGATCAACCAAACCGGAGTGGATTTTGTGCTGCAGCAGGACTTCTGTGGTTAATCAGTGACAGAGTCCTGTCTTCCTTATTGCTCTTCCTCAGGGATCCGGGCCACCAGGAAGTTTGATCCCAGGAGCACAAGAGCTGGATCAGACGGTTCAACCAGGCGGTTTAAGGTCTTTACTGATGGTCAAACTAAGACAGCTTTACCCAATGAAAAGCTGGGGCCTCATGAAGTCACCAAGACCTGAAATCCAGCGTCTGGCTATTTCCAGTTCCACCAATATCAGGAGGTTTGTGGAGGATGCTCAAGGTCAAGCTTCATTTATTTGTTGAGCGCCTTTCATTTCGACCAAAACCACAGAGCGCTTTACATTAACGGAAAGAAAATAGTCATCAAAATATGAAAATGAGTTAAAACAAAAAACACAAAATTGGCAGCCCTCCCTCACCAGATTCCTCCCTCCACCCACACAGTTCCCCCAATAGAACCCTGAACAAAAAAGAACTGCAGCTGAAAGGAAAAGTCTGTCGGTGATGGTCCTAATGCAAGTAAAAACTTTATTACGTAGGGAAAATAGATAAATAAATAAAAGAGTAAAATACTTAAGCAATTACAAAAGTCATGTTAAAGCTTAAAACCTTCTACAGTCTCCCTGAGGTTCTCTTTAGGCTGTTCCACATGTGAGGACCGTGATGGCAGAACAAAGCCTCACAAGAACTTTTGGTCCTCACCCTAGGGACAACTAAGAGGCCCGTGGCAGAGGACCGCAGGGTCCGTATCTTAAAAGCAGAACGGTAAAATAAGAAGGCCAAAGACCGTTTAAACATTTAAAAACCGTTGAGAGAACTGAAGCGATGGGCCTGATCTCCAATGAGACGACCTACCTAGACAGACGTGGTACCAGGTCAACAATCTCCTCACGGTCGGCCAAAAATAAGGAGCTGATGGTGGATTTTAACAGAAAGCGGGGAAGGGACCACCAGCCTCTGATGGAGACAGTAGACCGTTTCCAAGTACTCAGGTTCATCATTCATTTTCTGTACCGCTTTGTCCCTTTCGGGGTCACGGGGCTGCCAGAGCCTATCCCGGCTACTTGGGCGTAGGCAGGGGACACCCTGGACAGGTCGCCAGTCTGTCACAGGGTAGAACGTCCACAATCACACACCCATGCACTCTCACACCTATGGACAATTTAGAGTTGCCAATCAACCTATGAAGCATGTTTATGGACGGTGGGAGGAAGCCGGAGATCCCGGAGAGAACCCCCGCATACACAGGGAGAACATGCAAACTCCACACAGAAAGGCCCCCCATTGATGTGTTTTTCATGTCCACCAGCGGGACTTGAACCAGGGGCCTTCTTGCTGTGAGGCAAGAGCGCTAACCACTGCGCCACCGTGCAACATGTTTATGTAATCTAAACTTACTGCTCTCTTAATTAGGCCCTGTTGTGCAATCATGTCACTGAATATTGTATTTTGTATACAAATGGGAGAAAAACTAGAATTTGAATCCTTTCCAGAGCAGCACGTGAGACGCGGCGGCTAAAAAAACGGAGCTTCTGTAAACGATCTTCTGTGTTCTTTGTGTTTGCTGGGATGTTTCCCACATTCATCTCAAGAATGGCACAGACACACGAACCTGCATGTCAACTGTTTTTATTCTTTACAGTAAGCGCCACGTCATCAACGCACGACCACATACACCCTTAAATAGGCGAGTCGCCTCAGAGTGAAGGAGGGAGAGACTCCGTCTTCTCCATGACAGAGCAGAAGCAACTTTTGGTCTCAGAAAGACCCTCCGTCTTCAGTGTGAGATGAGCAGATCTTTGGGGAAGTTTCCAGAAGTGCACAGAGGACATTTATGTGAAAGGAGACAACCATGAGGACACGGATGAGACAGAGCTTCGTTCTCCCCACTTTCCCCTTTCATCCACCGGCTTCAGGAGAGGACTGGTGGGGACAGTTGCGGACGAGGCTCAGTCCCATCTGTTTGCATCGAGGTTGCCGCGGTGACGGCACTGGAGTCTACGAGTCGTTGACAGACATGCTGTCCATGGCGTTGGGCAGGTTCTGCTCTCCTCCTCCCCCCTGCTGCTTCTTCTTTTTCCCCCCTTCCTGCTGCTTCTTCGTCTTCTTGGCCGTCTCCTGGTCGATGGGGGCGGGTTTCACAAACTTGATGATCTCTGTCAAACCTGACGGCGGGAACAACAGACGGACAATCAAAGAAAACCAGGAACCCGTCTTTGTTTTACTGATATAATGGTCTAAAAGACGAACACACAAACATCTGAAAAACCTTTGAGAACATTCAATCCACTAAAAATATTTTATTTTAATATAAAAGTGAAAACAATATTTTCCTGTTTAAAAAGTCAAAGATGAAAGTTTTTATCTCCTGATTAAATACAAAATTTAATAAAAATGAAAAAAGCTGAATCCACACAAAACTGGGATTCACTATGCTAACATGTTAGCATACATGCTAAAGAGTAAAGTTAAAAAATCTTTAAGAAATTAATTAGAGGAGCTGAAGAACGTAATTTTAGAATCTTAAATGAAATAGATTTAAATAATAAAATCCTTAAACAGTTTCTATGCAACAAAAAACTAAAGGTGAAAAAGAAGGAAATGTGCGATTTCACTGAAACAACAATGCATAAAATCAAAATACTCTAAATCAACGTCTCTGCAGAAGAACGTTTGCTGTTTGAGCTCAGTTTTATCTGAACAGAACCCAACTTAGAGACTGAGTGATCAGATTCAGGTTCAAAGAGGATTTTCACTGAGAGGATTTTTCTATTGAGAAATAATTATGTAATTTTGTGTTTTTTTAAAAGTGTTGAGCTGCGGATTTTAATGGGAACTAAACAGTTTCTCTATCAGACTGAGATCTTAGTGAGGTTTGAAACTCTCACAGGATGGCAGAAGCGCCGGGAGTTAAAGCTGAACTACTTCCTGTTTCTGTGGGCTTTTATACTGAAAGGGAGACGACCACATTTCTGCGAAATTTCAGGACATTTTTCGGTTTTTAGACTCCAAGAAACTCAATTTTCTGTGGGTTCTTTTTTCTGTTTTGCAAAGTTTCTGTTTGGATTTACATTTATCAATTTATTTCTCTTAAGCGCTTCCTTCTCAAGTCTTTGGACTAAAACGAACCGGAACGTCTGGAAATCTCCCATCATACCTGGAGGCATGAAGTCCCTGAGTTTCTCTGGAACCACGATGCCTTCCTCCGTCTGGTAGTTCTCCAGGATGGCACACATCACACGCGTGGTCGCGCACATGGTCGCGTTCAGCATGTGCACAAACTCCGTCTGCCAATCAGAAGGAGGGGGAGACGTCAAAGCTCGTATCCTGCAGGAGAGCGGCGCCACTTTCCGAAAATGCCTTATTGGGCAGCAAAATGAACGCGTTTTATTATACGAGACAAATATTCTAATAAATGAACAAAAATAAAATCATTGGAGGGTTAAAGTTAACCTCAGAACTGAAGCTGGTGGTGTGTGCAAAGGTCAGAGGTCACAGCCCCAAAACAGGTCTTCAATATTTTGTATTTTTAAGTTTTCAGCATCAAGACTTTCCAACTGTTTTTGCATGGTTGCTATGGAAACGTTAAGCTATAGATGAAAAAAGCAAGCAATTGTTTGTTGGGCTATAAAGCACCCCCCCCCCCCCCCCCCCATAAAATCCCAAAGGCTTTCAAAACGCCTGTTGGTGTGTTCACAGCCCGTGTACCTTTTCTTACCCATCAACCCCCTCTCACCTTGTCCATCATCTTCTTGGTCTGTCCGTAGCGGATGCGGAGGCGTCTGGCCTGGTAGTCGGTGCAGTTTGAGCAGGAGACCAGCTCCCGGAAGGCGCCGGAGCCGGGAAACCAGGCCTCCAGGTCCAGTTTCTTACTGGCTGCATGATTTAGAGCGCCTGAGATGTCGACGAAGAAGATCAGTCATGATGGTCATTAATACAAATACCAGAGAATAAAAAACAAAAACTTTCTGCTTCTTAAGATTCTTAAAAATTCTCACCTCTAAATAAAAAAAGATTCTAGGGGTCAATACTAACATGTCCGTCAAACAGGCCTCCAGTTAAATCTGTTATCTTCATTTTAAAAGTCAGTTCTCTCATAGACGCGAGTCGCATTTGTGAGAATGAGGCAGCAGTAAATCTTCAACTTCCAACAAATCCCAGATCTGTTCTTACCCATAACCATCAGATGGATTAGATCCGTTTTTACTGAGAGCATTTGGGCAGATTTCCTGATTCCTGGAAAAACTGCTGGTTATTTGCTGCAGAGCTACAAGAATGGAAAACACGAAGCTTTGCACCTTTCAATTTCATTTATCTGCCAAATCATCTTTGCTCGTTCTCTATAGATATCCGTTAATGATGGAGTTCCACAGGGTTCTGTGCTCAGACCAGCTGAGTTCAAATGTGACCCTGAAAGTACTTAAAGTTCCAGTCATACTTGGAGAAACCCTAGAGGGTCCAGAGGTTCTCTCACCTGCTTTAGAACCTCATCTTTATTGCCTCATGTGCAAAAAAAATAAAAAAAAGTTCTGGATTGACAGATTTTAATTGACGTTTGTACCGTCTCTGTATTTTGAATCCAAACTTCCATTTGTTTTTGGACTGAAACTATTTCTTGTAATGTAATCACTAATGTTGACAGACAAGCATTTGTCAACAGAATTCCATAGTTGATGGAAAATCTTTATTTAAGCCCAACAGCAGTAATCAGGAGATAAACAAACAAACAAACAATGTTTGTTTACAGTTACATTATTGCTGGCATACTACTTAATACATATGAAACTCAAAAGGTACTTATTTACTTCTGTAGCTATTTGTAAATATTGAGCAACTTTTCAGAATAATACATTTCACTTTTACTCAAGTAGAGTGATGATAATAAAGCAGTACTTTTACTTAGTTACATTGGTTTGTCCAGTCATTTTTAAACCTTTGGTACTTTTTATTCATGAATAAACAATAAAACTTTGTTGTTCCACATTAGTGGAACAGGGCTCATATGTTTTTTTATTTCAGCACACAAGTTTTGATCTATAAACCTCACATCAAGTCAAAGTTTTACTTGAGTACCTTTGTCACTGGTTACTTTTTATTTGTACTCGAGTAGTGATCTGGGTGAAACCTTTTACTGTTACTCGAGTACCATGTCTGGGTTCCCTTGGCCCCGCTTTAGGACTCACCGGAGACGATGTTGACGATCCGATAGGGAATCCCCAGCGTCTGGTAGAACTCCTCTGCCGTCCCGATCATCTCGTCAAACATCTCCCAGGACTTTCCGTCGTGGGGGGAGGCGTACACAAACTGCTCGATCTAGCGGGAGACCGGGACAAGCTCAGTCTGAGCCGCTGTGGCGTTCCGTTCTCACAACGCTAAAGGCCCTGACCTCTCACCTTCTCAAACTGATGCACCCTGAAGATCCCGCGGGTGTCCCGGCCGTGAGAGCCCACTTCCTGCCTGAAGCAGGTGGAGAAGCCGGCGTAGCGGATCGGCAAGTCTTCGGGTTTTAGCCACTCCTCCCTCAGGAAGGCCGCGATCGGCTGCTCTGAGGTGGCGATGAGGTATTTCTCATCCAGGGAGCTGTCGTCTGAGCGCTCGCTGCCCTTACCGATGACCTGAGGGGAGTAGGGGCGGTTTATCTAAAGAAGCTGACCTATGCTTTCAAGTCAGATCTGATTCAAGCAGGAAGTTGTGAGTTTTTAGACTGATTTATTTTATTTTTTTAGTATAAACAGAGCTGTTCAATTCAGTTTTTGCTCATTTTAATTTTTTCAAAGCTGGCAGATGAAACAGGTCTGACATGAAATGTCTGACATGCTTTTATGAGCCTTCATCACGGTGCTGCTCTGATGCTTTTTGCTCTTTCTGGAAGCCTCCCCCGCCTTCTAGGCAGAGTTATTGGATTTTTTTGTTGCTGGTTGCGGTTCTCACAGTGTTAGTGGAACGTGAACATCTGAAAGGTGAAGCCGACTTCTTAAAAAACCCGTCTGAGATCAACTCTCCTGTCAGGTCCAACCAGAACGAGGCCTCAACAAATCAAAAAGTTTTAGTTCTTCCTTTGCGTAGAATATATATTGTGCAAACCAGCGGCTGACGATCTTTTCAAGCCTCGGACTGGTGGAGAAAATCCAGTAGTTCTCCAAAATAAAACTTTCTTTACAATCAGTTTGTAAATAAAACAGGAAACAACGTAAGAGGTGTTTTTTCCCCGCTCTGCGGCCCGGTTCCAACTGTCCCACGGACCGCTATGAGGAGAACAGAAGCACAAAAAGACCCAGCAGAGGGCTATAATAAGCTGTTTTCATCCTTTTTCCAAAGAAATTCTGTTTAAATAACATAAAGATGGATGAAACTAACAGAGAACACATTTATGGATTAGTGGTAAAGTATCAATAATATTTTGAGCTGATGTCAAAAACAGCATTTTATTTGGATTAAACAAAGAGCTGCTAATAATTCATAAGTTTACTTTATTTTTTAAACTTTTCTTAATTTAATTTCTCTAACCTAACGTTGCCACACTCCACGGTTCTCCTTTGCTGGAACCCCAGGTTGTTCTTCGTCTCACTTCCACTGAATATTACAGAAAAACAGGAAAAAACTCTTCATAGTTTTGTTCTTCATGTCGGCGTGGATTTTTTTCTTTATATTTATTTAAATTATTACTTTTTCTTTTCTTTTTTTAAAATTATTTATTCTGGAATTAAGCTTTTTTTGCTTAACAAACCTGCGTTTTTGGAGTGTTTATGGATAAATAAAAGTGATCGGAAGCCGAATCTGGATTTAAAAAGAGACTATCTGACCTTTTCCGATTCAAACGGCATGTTTTCGTATGAACTCTTCAGATTTACAAATAAAAACCAAAAGGAGCGCTGGAGGCTCACAGACCTTGTAGAGTTCTTCATCAAACTGGCTGAGCTGAGCCACCTCCTGCATGACCTCCTTCCTCATGAAGAAGGGCGTGTACAGCATGGTGTACTTCTTGCTGTGGAGGATCCTCAGGGCGTAGTTGATGAGCGCCTGCTCCAGGAACACCAGGGGGCCCTGCGGACCACACGGCAGAAGAACCAGAGCCTGAGTCCTGCTACCTCCACGGTGGCGGGAGTTCAGACGCATCGGGAGAACTCGCCTTCAGGAAGTAGCCTCTGCTCCCGGCCACCACGGCGCCCCGCTCGCCATCGTAGCCGTCAATCATGACCACCAGGTCCACGTGGGAGTACTTCTTCTGGGCGCTGCAGTCGCCCCAGGTCCGCTCCACCTTGTTGTCCGCATCCTGACAGAAAAAAGAAGGAATTCTCCTCAAAACCCCATTCCCGGCTGTTTGTCACTGGTTTCATTCTGATAAATACGGGCGTTTTCTTGGATGATTGTAAAATGAAAGACCGTGGAATAAGTTCTGTGTTCCGCCTGGGCTGAGAATCTGGACATTCTAAAAAGCAGCGGGCCCTCGGCTGTGAGCCGGACTCCTCCTCATCACCAGTTCTGATCCGTTACGGACAGAATTTCTGTGCATGGCTGAATTTAGTAAAAACCAGAAGACCTGGTTCCTGTAGCTAAAGGAGGTATTGATGTGAGCGAGCACCAGCAGGTCTGACACCTTCCTTCCCGGTGGGAGGAAAGGCAGAAAGCGCCCCTCCAAGATTTACATTTAAGTCTTCCATCCAGCATTGAGAGAAAGATCTGGATGTTCAGACGGATCAGAGGACAGTCTGTGGCTCACTTTAAAATAAAAGAAGTTAAATCTCAAGACTACCAGCCTGAAGCCGCCTGGTTGCAGCAGAACTGAGCTTCAATCATGCGGGTTGGAGACTTGGCCATTTAAGTTTGAAAAAGGCTCATTTTAAAACATGTTTCCATCTGATTTGTGAACTTCTTAGGACTCTGCAGGAACCTGACAGAGCGTTCCTTCAGAGCAGACTGCTGATAGCGGTCAGAGGCGCGATGCTCCCCAAAGGCCAACAACTTCAGACCCCCCCCCCGACACTCACCTCGTCGTTGCTGATGGGCACCGACGGGTGCAGCAGATTCCCGATCTCCCTCAGGTACTCGAAGCGTTCCGCCTCCAGCCTCAGCCGGTCCTTGTCGCTTTTCTCCACGGCTTCGTCCACCAGCAAACGCACCTTCTTGATTTGTGTAACAGTGAGGGCCTGAAGCAAAAAAATAACGAAATAAAAAAATCTCAAGTAGTTAAAAACAGAATCAGTTATAGGGTCCAGCGTGAGAAGATTCTGTGGTCTGACCGATAAGGTTTCGGCTGTTAGAGACTCCAGGTTCTGAGCTTCCTCTGGGACGGACTCGTCGTCTCCCACCGGTTCTTTTCTCTGCAATCAAGACAAACGGGTCTGAACCAAAGGTCAGCCGGGTTACTGAACACATTTTAGCCACTGGACATCTGAATGGTGACCGCGGCGTAAGACTGTGTAGAACAGAAGCTCAGTTTGGACATTTTGATCTTCAAACTAAATAAAAACAATGAATCAGAATCCTTTATTGTCATTGTACACATTTATACAATATAACTGTAGCAGCCTTGGAGTGGCAAAAAATACTTTAAATAATCAAAATAAATACAACTAATAAATACAAGTATGACAAGAAAATCCCAGCAGCCTGTTGGCTTTTTCTTTTTCTTTTTATTGTTTTTCTTGCGACACAATTTCAAAAGACAATCCAATCGTTAAATTCAGATCAAAAATGTCGTCAACAAGTTACTACATACTTAGAAACCCACGCCAATAGAAATCATGCTTTTGGGGGTTTTAACATGTTCTTGTGGCATTTATATGACGATAAATACATATTCATGGTAAATCAAGCATTTCTGAGCATTTCTTTATTTAAATCTTTGTGAATCAGGAACAGACGCAAAAATGCAGTTTGTAAAAGAACTTATTTGTGACACAGAAAATGTAAATTTCTAACAAACTGCAGCTGCTCTGCAGAAACTATGTCCTAGAAAACGACTGATCTTTTTTTTAATTTGGGCTGAAAAAAATGCCATAATCACAATTAAAAGACCACTAGGAATGCTTTGAAAATCAATCAGAAGATGAGCGCAGTGAGTTATTTGATATTTTAAGAGTATTTGTAGTGTTGTTTTAGTATCTACAGCTTTTTTTAATAGAGCTGTGGTAACAAATGAATTTCCCTGTAGTGGGGTCAAAGTT
Source organism: Oryzias sinensis (assembly GCA_037389245.1). NCBI lineage: Eukaryota > Metazoa > Chordata > Actinopteri > Beloniformes > Adrianichthyidae > Oryzias > Oryzias sinensis. The sequence continues at coordinate 3,401,098 of CM074492.1, forward strand.
TTATTCTATTCAAGTCTGGATTATTAATCGCTCATTACACTTTATACATCTTGCCAAACCAGGTTTTTTGTAGGTCGGTTTTTGTCAGATGAATCTGATCCCACTGATATCGAGGACGATGGAGCGCTGCATCCATCCGCTTGTTTGTAAAGTAGGGGTGTAAGAAAAAAAAATCCATTATGCAAAAAATCGCGATACTTCATTTGCCAATACTTGTATTAATTCAAAATGCTGCCAGGACGTTATTTATTTAATTATTTCTGATCGTCCTTCAGCGTCTGGCTCTTTTTGTCCACTTCACCCTCCGACCGCTAGTTGGCAGCAGAGAACACGGAGCCTCTTTGAGCAGCTCTACTCTGCACATAAGAACAGGAAGACTGCAGCCAGAGGCAGCTTGTTCTGCTGATTGTGGTGAGGAAAGATTTGTTTTTCAACTAGCAGGAATAATAAAGAACTTTGAATAATCAAAGTTCTCCGTTTCAATATGAGATTGCCACAAAACCGTATGTTATCTCATACTGGAACAGCTTTGGATGTAGAATTCAGTGGGAAAAGGTTTGGACTCTGCCCCAAAAGTATTTCATCACCAATAAAATCAGAGAAATTTCTTTCAAAATTCTTCATAAATTGTATCCAGTGAAACACTTCTTTACCAAGTTTAAAAAAGATCTGGACATAAACTGTTCATTTTGTCATTCCTCACCAGAAACGGTGCCTCATCTTTTTTGGTATTGCTCCTTCACTCAACTATTTTGGAAAGATGTGATACAAGAACTCATCTGTGTGTAGATTATAGATTATTTTATGAGCAAATTATTTTGGGATATTTTAAACAAGAGAAACTTAATGCAGATAAAATATATGTAGTTAAATTACTCATAATTATGGCTAAACACTTTATACACAAGTGTAAATATTCCAACAAAAAGCCAGTGTTTTATGTTTTTCAGAAAGAAATGGTGTTGTATGTGAACAGTATAAAATCCTCCACCAACAAAAAAGCTGTCAGAACAGTTGAATCATGGTCTCTCCTGAAACTTTAACAGATTCCTTTGCCTTTATTATTTTTGTTTTATTTTTGCATGACCTGTTTTACATAGTTATTATGGTTTTTTGTTCATTCTCCTGGCAAACGTGAAGATTGTATTTTGCACACAGTGTGGAGTTTTTTTTTTTTTTGTGTGTGCAATATTTGTTAATAAACTTAAAAAAAAAAGCTTGTTCTGCTGTTATGAAACATGAACTACTTTGTTTTTACTTGGGATGGATACCAAACAGGGAACTCTGTGCCATGTTGCTGCCAGCAACATATATAGATGCGGATTGTGGTGCTTTTTAGCGGCTCCGATAAAAACGAGAAGCAGTGCAGCGGCTAAATGCTATTGGCAAAGCCAGCTAAAGTTCTGCAGAACCTCGCAGCAATAGATTCTAATTTAGCGACCTGAAGGATTAGAGGGATGAGTACAACGCTCTGAAAAAGGCCGACATCGTGGCGATGACCGTTACTAGTTTACTTCCGCTTATGAGAAAGTCTGGCTGCAGTGGGGCAGAGCAGAGTGACATGTAGAAAAAGCACCTTTGTCAAATTAAAGCAGCTTTCCTTCATTCTGTCATGCTGCCTCATCATCACACTGTATTGTTTCTGGAAAGAATCAGTGTGCAGACATTGTTGACTGTTCCCTTTCTATATTTTTAGTTACCAAAATAAAAGCACTATGAATTCGCTTTGGTAAACGCAACTTATATATATGAGACACAGTTGCAGTGCTTTACATTGTGATCATTAAATAAACTGAATTTTACCCTTTTATTACAATGGAAGATATATTGAAATTCAGGTAGAGTTTTTATAAAAGTCATACTTACAAAGAAAATAGAAAAAAAATGTGTTTCGCCAGACTCTTGCCAATACACACCCCTATTGTAAAGCGAAGGACAAAGAACGTAACTCACTTTCTGAGGATCAATAAAGATCTCCAGCCTTTTTTTTTTTTTGCTTTCTTACAGGAGAAAAGCTTTATTGAAAGAGGGCGTGTTGTCCCTGCTGTGGATGTGCTAGGCGAGTACCTTCATCTTCTCCCCGATGCTCTTGCTGCACAGGTTCTTGGCTTTGTTCAGGTTGTCGGCGGTGAAACGGCCTGTCGGTGGAAGACGGGCGTCAGTCAGAGCATCCAACATAAACCTTCCTGCATCCCTCTTCAGCAACTGAACTGCATTTATTCTTTTAGCAGATGATTTTACAAATTTTATGCAAAAGATTTTTACATTTAAGTGTAAAGCAAACTCAGGAAAAGATCACTTTTATTCTGTTTAGTTTAAATCCCCACCACTGTGTGAGCTTCAAGTGATGAAAAAAAAACACACCAGGATTTGAAGGATGTCCACATGAATGACCTGTAAAGGTCATCTACTGTTTGTTAAATCCAAACCCTCACATGACTCAAACTGAGGGATGTAAACAAACCAAACCTGTCCACTTGGATGATCAGAGCACGCGGCGCTTTTATCAGTGTGACGCTGCAGCTGCAGGTTACCCTGAGTGACAGTATTGCATCAGACTGCAGAGACCAGTCAGCACTGATGAGCTAGCAAGGAAGGCAACGTGTCGTTACACCCCGTTTTAAATTGGTCAACCTTCCTTTTTTAATTACAATGTGAATGAAATATTATTTCAAATAAAGTTTGAAATCTGCGTGAAGCAGTTCGGATTTGTTTAGTGGGGCTAGCTCAGCTAGCGTTAGCTAGCGTTAGCTAGCGCTCGTTCACTGGTCGTCCTGAGATAAATGTTTCAATTTAAATTAAAACTTACTCTAAATGACTGCTAACCCTGACATTGGTGCATATGTTTGTAAATAAAGTCCGTTTCCATCCCTGAGCGGGACGCTCTTCCCCTGAAGCTAGCTTAGCATTAGCATCGCTAGCTGCTACCGTTAGCCTCTCCGTGGGGGAAACCGTAAAAACGCTCACATTTCCTCCATTCAGTGTCCACCGCCACCAGCTTGTCCACCAGCGTCACGTCCTTGAACCTCTTCCTTTGGGTCTCACGGACAAGTTCGGGGTCGCCGCCTTTGTCCGTCCGGAACAGGTCCAAGTCGAGCACCATGTTTCCACGCTGCGTGTCAGGGAGAGACTGAATGAAGCCGGACCGGCAACGCCACTCTGCAGGTTGCCAGGTTTATCGCTCCGGAAACAAATCCGGAATTTCTTTCACTTTCACTAGCTGACAAGTCACTTTTTTTTTTCATTTGAGGACGAACAAAAGATCTGAGAAGCAGGTTTGTGTTCTCGATAAATGTTCACACAGTTGCTTTTGACCTTTGGATTATAACATAGAAAGGGGAGCATGATGATGCTTGTTCTTGGTTTTTGTTTAACACTTTGGTCTCAGGCAATCATACTGCAAAAAAGGGTTACTTAAAATATTACAAATGGAAAGTTTTTCACCCATAGTTCAAACTGATATTTATTTTAAAACTCAATTTCCAATTTTACGCATTTTAACAATACGTAAACTTATTTTCCATATGGAATTTTAATATGCAATTTGAAAATGCATTTTGAAGTAAAAAAATTACTATAAAAATCCAATTCAGGCTGACTTTTTATGAAATGATAAGTTTAAAACCAAAATTAATCACCCTGATGAGCCTGACTGATTGCATTCTCAATTTGAATTTTGGTGCAGAAAAAGTGTCATGATTTGTGAATGACAAAGCCTTACACTGGGGGGCGCTGTTGTGCAATTTCTGTTGATTTACTCATGGACAAAAATGCAAAAGTTGTGATTGAAAGAAGAATGCAGGATTATCTGAAAAATATTTTATTTTATCCTAAGTCAGTGATGGGTTAAAAAATTTCCAATTCCAGTAAATATTTATGACTCTTTTTTTAAATTAAAAAATACAAATTTTTCCTTGATATATTTTTTTCCTTTTGAATTTCATTAACATCGTTCATTAACTGCAGTTTTCACACAAAAAAATAAAATAATGATAATTTCAAACCCTGGAGTGCTTGAGTCAAATCTTGGTTAGCAGACAGAGCAAATCTGAAAATTTTCGATGTTTTTGTAGTAATTTTCTCATTAAAAACTATTTTAAGGAACTAAACATTTAAACAGGCTCCAGCTTCATAATGTATATATTGAGGTTATTTTTTATTGTTTTATCGGCCAGGAAAAAAAAATTAACCACTCAGTCATGGAGGCAGACAAAATGACAAATACAAATGTATTTTTCTTTATTTTTAGCTGTCAAGACGTTTGACACACAATCAATAAAAACAGAAGTACGGCTGTAAACAAGAGTTCAGTCTGTCGGGGTAAACATGGTAAATAAACACATCAGCAGACTCCATGTTTTATTTCTAAATGAAGAAAATAATACTTATCAGAGCTTTTTATCAGAGGTTTAATACGGCTATTGTTTTATAAAAACATGTATATTTTATTACTGCTTAATGCGTTACACAGTTCTTCTTCTTCACTTTTTTGGCTCCAGCCCCACCTTCAGCCTCCTCCTCCCTCACACCTTCACCTCCTCCTTCTCTGACAGAGTTTTTTTAGGCGTGCGAGTCCAGAGCGCCGCCTCAGCAGGATTACCGGTTACTCGACTTCTTCCATTTTCCTCCTCATGGTGGCCTCGGCATCGCTGATGGCGCTCTGCAGAGCGGCTCCTGCTGGCAGCTCGGCAAAGCCCTCCTCTGACAGGGGCCCTATCTTCAGGTGCCCCCCCGGCCTGTGCAGGGCCACCCCGTGCAGGTGAGAGAAAAGCAGCGCCAAGTCCCTGGTCAGGGTGTAGTGTTGGACGAGCCCCAGCTCCACGGGAATGTCCGCCTGCTGGGAGTACTGGAACACGGCCGCCATGTATTTGGACAGGTCCTGGCCCCGCGCTTTGGCCCGCCCCACTTCCTCCCCGATGAGCTGGACGACCGCCTCAGACATGCGGGCGTCCGGACCGAAACTCAGAGGCTCCTCCTCGTCGTATTCGTCGTCCCCCTCTGCTCCTGGCGGCTCCGGCCTCCTTTTGAGTCCCCGGGAACAGATGACGAGGACGAAGTCGCTGTCCCGGATGTGCCGGCAGTACCAGGCCATGTAGCCTTCCTCAGCCACGCCCAGAGAGTCCCAAAGGTCCAGGCAGACCTGGAAGAGCATGTGGGAATTATAATTAAAAGTATATTATTGTGTTATATGTGAGTTAAGCAAACCTGAGACATTTGTATGATAACTTGTGACTTCAAGTGAAGGGTGACAAAGGTTAGGATGTGAACCTGGAGGCTGTGCTGGATGTGGTTAAGAGAGCTTTAGACAAAGGTCAAAAGAGGAAAGCAAGTTAACCTGAAGGCTTTGTTAAAAAATAACTGAGCAGGGTGTAAGTTATGCATACATTATGTGTGGATCAATAAAAAGGGGCAGGCAGAGTTTTAGGTTAGTCTGTGTGAGGAGCAGATGTGAGCAGCTGTGATGGAATTCTCCCTTTGCTTAGGCGAACCAAAGTTTCAGGGTGTGAAGTCTTATTATTATAACCTTCAACTATAGGATCATTCTGACTCTGAATCAGAACCCCGGGGAAGTCAATTTGGACTTCAACAAGCACCAGACAGGAGCAACCCATCAACCGCTTTTATCTGGAGGTCCAGCTCCCCAGAAAACGGTTTCTGCGTAAATGTCACAGCACTTCAAACTAATTTGACACTTGCAAAGATTAAAAAGATTGCTTTTAGATATTTGTTTGAACTTCGCTTTGCTCTACACCTTCCCAAGCTTTTCTCAAAACCAGCACATTTTTGTCTCACTAAGAGATGGAATGTGGACCAGGGATGGGCTGACAGAGGGGTCGGACCAAGAGCAGATATGTGGAGTGTTTTGAAAATCCACCTTATAAAAGACAGAAAAAACACGGAATCTGGACAAAAACCTGCTTTAATTTTCATCGAAAATTCATATTTATTTTAAAACGGAACACTGAGCTTTTATTTCAAAATTGTGGCTTTTGTTCTCACGTTAGCTTTTGTAAAACACAAATTTATAGAAATGCTGCATTTATGTGGTGTTTGACTTTTTGGAAAAATGAAAAACAAATTTTGACTTTCTGCACCTGAACAAAGGTCCCTTTATTTGTAGCGCACCATCTATGGGGGGACTCCATAATTACAGAAACTATATGATTTATCAAAACAATGTATTCCAGATTAAGTAGTTTAACACAAAAGTAGTTCAGCGTCTCACAGTTTTGGGCTAAACTCCATAAATAAAAGAGAGCAGCTGCGCTGTGTCCCGCACAGAGATATTTATATATGTATCGTTTCTTCAGAACAGCCGTCCCTCGTTTTTTTGTTGGAGTTGCGTTCTAAAAAATAACACGTGAAGATGAAATAGTCCAGGGAAATGAATCATTTCCACTTGTTAGACCACTTTTATGTCACTTTAATTTAAAAATAATTATAATTTGGTTCATAAAAATTCAAAAAATACAAACCATTTGCTTAAAAACAGCAAAAACAAAGGTATTATCAGGCTGTATAACATTAACTTTGAAGTCACTATCTGACATTTAGCTTATTTTTCCTGCCTTTAGTGTTGTTTTTGTTTATTGTGTTGATCTGAGGCCATGATAAAACACATAGTGGAGTACCTGAGTGGCCATATGCTTCTGCACAAAAGCTCCAAAGTGATTGACAGCTTTGACGTGGGCGGGGCCGTCACGGCCGCTGTAGCAAATCAGCAGTCGCGGGGGGGTCAGTCGGTCCTTCTGCAGCGTCACCACCTCCTCTGGAACCCTGCTCTCCTCCTCGTGTTGCCTGATGAGATCTGCAGCGAGGACGGGTTGAAACCACAGAGGTCAAAGCGGGTCACAGGAGCGGCGAAGCATCCGTTGGGTTCCTGTTTGCACCTGATTTGATGTGAAACGCCTTGGAGCGCAGCTTGGACCTCCAGCAGCTGACGGCGGCCAGCACGGCGGCGCCGAGAAGGCCGGCGGTGATGAGACACAGAGGCAGCGTCACAGCCAGGGCCAGAGCCACAGGGGGGGCCTCTGCAGGAAACAGCATCCGTTCAGACCCAAGAGGAACGTCAAACTCGTATATTCATAAGCAAAGTCAAAACAAACCCAAATGACACTGAATTGTGGGGAAAAGCAATCGTTGCATCCCTGCTGCTGTTCACATTGAAGGTGTCAAACACGTGTCGGGCTAAGTCTAATATGTTAGATTAAGTTTTATTCCATGACACCACGCTGCAAAAAACAGACCCTTAGAAAGAAGTCAGGTGCTGGCCCTCACTTGGGGGGGGCTGGGATCGCAGCCTCACGGCTGGGGAGATGGCCCTGATGCTGTCCAGTGTGGTTGAGCTGCTCCTGGCATACAGGATTCCTGATATATCGCTTCCTCACAGCGGAGCCACAGCAGACGTCTCTTTTATAATTATGGTTCAATGTTATAAAGCCCCTGTTGTTTTCCTGTTTCTCTTTATTTAATATAGGATCTTCCGCCGTTTTTGTCGCTTAACTCCTACAATGTTTCAGCTGTTTTAACCATTCAACTATTCAAATGTTCAGCTCTTTCAGCTTTTTCCAGCTATGACTTTTGGTCCTTCAAATCCTTGAACTTTTCCAGATATGCCATGATTTTCGGGATCTTTGCCTCCATTGAAATACACGGGGAACCCTTGGTGCAGAAGCTCGCCGGTTCGATACCCGGCAGAAATATTTTTGTCATTGTGCTGTTTTCACGTTATTTATGGTCAAATTTGATCATTTCTTTTTTTGTGCCAATCATTACCCTTCAAGTTTAATTTCCATTCAGCAATACAGCATTCAACCCTGCATTTTCTTTTGATTTAGTATTTTTTGTCACTTTTTGCCACTCAACTCCTTCAACAATTTTCAGCTTTTCAACCATTCAACTATTAAAATGTTCATCTCTTTCAGCTTATTGCAGTTACGATATTTGGTCCTTCATATCCTTGAACTTTTCCAGATGTTGTAGGACTTTACAGAGTTTATGTCCTCTACCTAGGTGGGGTATTGGGATGTTGTTGGTTTGAACCCCAATGCCTGCATTTTTTTACTAATATATCTTTTTTGCCATTGTGTTGTTTTCACTTTCTTTATGGTCGACTTCGTTATGGAAGTTGAAGGTGGAGGATGATTACAGAAGTGTGTGTGTGTTAGTCATCAATACGGTCAGGTGTAAATGCCTGTAACATACCTGTCGGCTCACACACAAACGTGTCAACATGAACACAATGCAATAGATCAAGTTTGATTGATGGAATGAAATCAAAAAGCCTTTACATTTGAATTAAAATATTCTTTTCAACGAGCAAAAAATGGAGTCTTACCAAAGATTCTAGTCACTAAGACAGGTTTACTTAAGCTAAGATGATTTTTCTATTTAAAAACCTATTAAATTTTTTATTTTTTGCAAGAAAGAAAATAATAATTGTTTTTTAAACAAGGATCTTTATTTTTTACGTATTTTTAGATTCTGTTTTTTGCAGTGCAGGCCTAGTATAAGCCAACTCAAAGCTTGTTGGTTGAATGCTGTAAAGCATTCAACCCTTTGTTTTCCTTTTTCTCTTTATTGGTTGAATGCTGTAAAGCATTCATTGGTTGAATGCTGTAAAGCATTCAACCCTTTGTTTTCCTTTTTGGTTGAATGCTGTAAAGCATTCAACCCTTTGTTTTTCTGTTTCTCTTTATTATTTATTACGCTCATCTTCCGCCGTTTTTCGGCACTTAACTCCTTCTACAATTTTCAACCGATTGTAACCATTCAACTTTTAAAATGTTCAGCTCTTTTACCTTTTTTCTGCTATGACTTTTGGTACTTCTAATCCTTTTACTTTTTAAGATATTCCAGTTTTTCCGGGAATTTTTGCCCTATTAAAATGCATTGGGAAGTTATGATGCACGAGGCGCCCGGATCGACTCCCGGTTCGGACGCTTCAAAATTTTTTACCATTTTACTTTTAAAATGTTCAACTCTTTCAACTCATTACAGTTATTACTTTTGGTCATTCAAATCATTGAACTTTTTAAGATATTCCAGGATTTTTGCTCCATTAAATTACATAGGGAATTCTTGTGCTTAACCTCTTTTACAGGTTTTCACCTATTTTAACCATTTTACTTCTAAAATTTTGAGCTCTTTCAGCTCAGTTCAGCCATTTCTTTTACAAATTAAGCTTTCTTTCAGCAATACAGCATTCAACCCTGCATTTTCTTCTGGAAATGCAGCTCCTTCTAGTTCTCTTTATTTATTTATTTATGGTATCTTCCGCCGTTTTTCGGCACCTAACTCCTCCTACAGTTTTTATCCAATTTTAACCATTCAACTATTAAAACGTTCAGCTCTTTCAGCTTATTCCAGCTATGACTTTTGGTTTTTCAAATCCTTTTACTTTTTAAGATATTCCAGTTTTTCCGGGACTTTTTGCCCTATTAAAATGCATTGGGAAGTTATGATGCACAAGGCGTCCGGTTCGACTCCCGGTTCGGACGCTTCAAAATTTTTTACCATTTTACTTTTAAAATGTTCAACTCTTTCAACTTATTACAGTTATTACTGTTGGTCATTCAAATCATTGAAATTTTTAAGATATTCCAGGATTTTCGCTCCATTAAATTACATAGGGAATCCTTGTGTTTAACTTCTTTTACAGTTTTTCACCTATTTTACTTTTGGTCTTTCAAATACTTGTACTTTTCCAGATATTCCAGGTTTTCCAGGATTTTTTTCCCCATAAAAATACATAGGAACCCCCCCTGCAGAAGCTCGCCAGTTCAAGACCCGGCTCATCAGCTTTTACAAAAATATATATATATATTTTAGTTTGCTTTTCTTTTTAACTTTATTTATGGTCAACTTTGATTATTTCTTAATTTAAACCTTTTTTCCCCCCACAAATTATCACCGTTTAGACCAGGGGTCGGGAACCCTCGCGATGCACAACTGGCTCTGGCCACATCTGTGTCGTAGACAAAGTGATTCACCGGAGCGTTTTAGCGGAGCGTGTCAGCGTGTTCTGTCGGTCGAGTTGTAAGAACGAGATGTCGAGACCTGCTCAGTTAACAAGATCCATCATTTATTTTCTTCTTCCGTTTTGGAATGACAGTCTATAATAACACCACACATCGGTGACTGTGTTGCTGGCGACAAGCGGAGCTGGCGAGCCAACAAAAGTGGGAAGATATGAAAAAGCTGACGCGCAGACCAGCTGATTATCAAAACTTGAAACGCGCTCCCTGTCACATACCACAGACTGACGGCTGATTTGACATCGCAGATCCGAATGACGGCTATTTTGTCTGCAGTTCTCTTGTGACCCACTTTATTTCAAGAGAGGATCAGGCGGTGCGAAGCGATGCCCGCCGGTACCGCGCGATCCGAGGCACGGGCCTTTTCGCAGCGCATCTGCGGCGGATCGCGCAGTGCCGGCGGCTTTCCACCGCTTAAAGCGCTGCAACAAGCTCCACGCCGCTGATCGCTTCCACCCCGCGATGAAAGGCTGGGTGTTTGCACGGCGTTACCGCTCCGCAGCCCCCGGTCCTCTCTTGTAATGTGGGTCACAAGAGAACTGCGGTCAAGCCAGCCGTCATTCACATACCACACACTGCAGCGTGTGAGTTTTGCTGTACAATGTTTGGCTCTACGTCTGCATGTGAGCAGTATTTCTCACATCTAAAGAACATTAAGAATAACCTACGATCACGTTTAACGGGTGGAAGTCTCAACGCCTGCATGAACCTTAAACTCACCATGTAGGTATGGTGTCAAATTAATGCCTAAACTATTTGGCATTAAAACTGTAAAACCAGGAATCAAAACCCCAAATCCGAGAATCAAAATGCATACATTGAGAACCAAAACCCATAATTTGCAACCAAAAGCTATAACATAAAGTGCAATCATATTTCTCTGGTGCTGATTTGTTTTCTCTCCGTTCTGAAATCGTCTCTTTTTGAGTTGCGCTTTTATTTTGAAATCATCTTTTGAGATGAACTTTTATTACGGATGAACCAGATTACAAGTCCATGAGCAAAACCATGCAGCATCAGAAGTCACATAAGAAATACTTATCATTAATAGCAACAGCATCACAATGATATTAAGAAATAATCCACAGATATTTTGTACTTTAAAATTGTTGAAATTACATAAAATTCACACATTCACTTAAACATATTGTATGGCTCTCATGTAATTACATTTAAAAATGTATGGTGTTCATGGCTCTCTCAGCCAAAAAGAATCCCGACCCCTGGTTGAGACCTAAATCTGTGATACCTTCTTTATGTTTTTGCATTATAAAGGTTATATGTCCTTCTTGTATCACCCAAGCAATAGTACAGTGGTTTAAGAAGGGGGCTGCTGTTGTGGGGTAGCTAGTTTAAGACCTGGGTTCACCATCCTTTACAAAAAATTGTTTTACGTCTTTTGTTTCTGGTCATCTCAGCCATTTCAGGTCATTTCACAACCCTTTACAAAAAAAAAAAAAAACAGGTTTCATTTGCCTATACCAAAATATTGTTTTTGTTATAGTGCTTTTTTTAAACTTTATGCATGGTCAACTTTGATTATTATTTAATTCAAACCTTTTTTTATTATCAGTTTCATTTTTCTTCAGCAAAACACCAGTCAAACCTGCATTTTCTTTTCTTTTACTAAAGTTTCATTCACCATTTTTTGGTGTTTCAAACCTTTCAATAGGGATATTGTGGCTCCCCTCCCCAGCCTTCCCATCTCTTTCCGATGTAAATGGGGAGGCTGTTTTTTGGGCAAAGTTCAGCTACTTTGAACCAAATACTGTGTACAGCAAAATTTTCTTTAGCCTAAAGAGCCTAAACAAAAGATTTTTTTCGTCATCATTTTTTTGTCCATTTCAGCCCTGTTTTCAGCTAATTCAGCTTTCATTCAGCAGTACAGCATTCAACCCTGCATTTTCTTTTGGAAATGCAGACTTTCTAGTTTTGTTTGTAATTTGCTTATTAGCACTTTTAAAAACAGTTTTTGTTTGGTTTTTGTTGTTTTGTAATGCACCAATCCTGTATCGCACAAAAAAACCCCAAAACTGAAATTTGATTTGAATCTTGGGGAAAGTAAGTCGTGGCATCCCTATAAAACAAAAAGCTTCTCAGTTTCAGATGTTGGTGTCTTTGTGACCCACTCGATCCAACATGGACCACTTTTGGGAGAAACGATATCATCCAGTAAATGATATATCTTCTTGTTATCTGTTTGGTAAATCTTTTTTATATTCATGGTTCATCTGAAAACTACAGTAAACTCTCGGATTAGCTTGACTTCATTGAAATTATTGTCTCATTTTCTTCAAAAGCCAAATCTCCAGAGCCTTTAGACCTGAAAAAGCACCAGATCTGTTTTTCCTCACCCGTTTGCAGAGTCTGGACGTGAACGTTGAATATTTTCCTCACTGCATCCACTTGGTCAGCCGCCAGCTGTCAGAAAGAAAAGGAAAAAAAAATAACAGGAAGCAGAAAATTCCTGCAGTAAATGCATCGAAACTCGATCCATTCCTGCTTTGCATGGATTCAAGCTGTGCAGCAGTAAAACTTGATGCTGCCGTTAATGCGTCAAAGATGAACTCCAGCTTCATTTTACCTCACAAGTGTAGTTGGTCCCTTCTTGAAGACCATCCAGCTGGAAGCTGTGGTGAGTTTGGTTCTCCGCTAAACTCTGGAAAAATCAGGAACAATCGATTTACTGAACAGCTGTAAAATCATTTTGATGGGGAGAAAATGACTTCCTGAAACCAAGCAGCATCCAAATATTGGCCATTTTTACAAAAATGTATTAATTTATAATGTTTGTAATTTCTGTGAAATAAAAAAAATTACAGCAGGAATTACATTTAAGGGAAAAACAGAAATCAGGAGGTTGATCCATAGAGGAACTTTTGTGTGAAAATGGAGTTTGTTCAATAAAATGTTGCTTTTCAAGTAAATACTTAAAAGGTAAGCTTAAGTGAATTAAAGGAAGAAATGTTTTTTTGGTGAGAAGAGAGTTCAATTGCGCCTTTTTCTTCTTTGTCTTCAAAAATCGGAATGGAATTTGGATTTTGTTTTTCCTTAAAATTTGACCTAAACGATATAAATCAGATTCCACTGCATTATGACTTAGCTTCCTTTCCACAGAGGTGAGGCCTTTGAAAACGATGAATTTTGGGAATCTTCCTAGATTTCTGTTGTTGTTTTTAATCAAAAGACGGAAAAACACAAAAGAAAACTTTAATCTTTAGAAGATTGCTGTTTTGTCCAGTGTCCAATGATTGTAGCGTACAAATAAAAGAAAATTTAGTTCATCAAAAGAAAAGAAAAAACCTGATTTGAAGCTAAAACTTCCTTTCCTAATTATGGAAGGTAAAATCCAGGTTTACATAATCGCAGCATGAACTTCCTCATGAACTCATCCCAGTCTGTGTCCTGTGATTGAAAACACTTTGACCTGACCAAAGTGGCTCTGACCAAATTACTTTACAAAGCATGATTACAAATAAAGACAAAAAAAGTCAAATTCTGGACAGAGTTCGTTAGTACAGTCAGTTTCTCCTGGTTTTAGGATTAAGCATTTGTTCTTCTTTTAAGAGAAATGTACTGAGTTGTCTTCAACACTGACGAAGGAGGAAGCCCTCCACTCACTGGTGTTATGGCTTTGTATTCCTTCTTGCCGTTTGCGTAACACAGCGAGAAGTAGTTCCTGATGCCGAGGTTTGGAGGGGCAAGGTTAAAGGTCACCGTGACGATGGTGCCCTCCTGCTGGACTTCAACATGTCTCGGGTACCAATCTGCAGCCAAAAAAACAAACCAAACACGGTTCAAGGGGGGAACATGTCAGAATCTCCTCAGTTTTCTGTCTGTGCCTTTGCCTCACCATGTTTGCACTTCTCCAGACCAATCTTCTCTGCACACGCTGCAAAGACAACACCGACATGTAACCACAGACACCCATGAGGAACTTTAGGGTAAAGAAAAGCAAAAACTAAAGAACTGTCATCACTAACAGACCTGAAAAGAACAAATCCAGGTCACTTCTTTTGTCACCGAATCCAACTTTTAATCTTTCTGTGTCTGTGTGTGTGCATGCACGTGTGTGTGAGTGGATGCTTTCCCGTGTGTGTGTGTGTGTGTGAGAGCATGCTTTCAGATGCATGTCTGTATGTGTGTACATGCTTGTGTGCATGCACGTTTTGTGTGGGTTCTTGCACATGGGTGCGTTAGTGTTTGTCCTTGCTCATGTGTATAAACGTGTGCTTGCTTATATGTGTGTGTGCATGTTTGCACATGTGCCTGAGTGTGTGGATGCATGCATGTGTGTGTGTGCGTGCTTCTACACATGTGCCAGTGTGGTGTGTGTGCACATGTCTGTGTGTAAATGAACCAAATCTTGTCAGAAGCTTCATGGCATCTCACAGCGTGTAGAGAAGGTGGTGCTGCTGTAGAATTTTTCCCACTTTTCAGGCACCGGCAGAGACATGACAGTAACAGCAAATTGGGCTCCCAGGGAGAGCCCGGGGAACGGGTCCGACATGTATACCTGGAGAGTACAAAATGTTTTTGTTATTCATTCATATCCTGAACCCTTTTTGTCCCTTTTGGGGTGACGGGGCTGCCGGAGCCTATCCCCGGCGAAGGCGGGGGACGTCCTTGATAGGTCACCAGTCTGTCGCAGGGCCATAAATCACACACCCAGGTAGAATTTACAGTAACCAATGAACCTATAGGGCATGTTTTTGGATGGTGGTGGGGGAGTCTCCAGAGAAAATCCACGCATGCACAGGGAGAACGTGCAACCACTGCACCACCGTGCAGCCTAGTGCAAATTGTGAATTAGAATACTTATATTTACAGGAGGTCAACTGTTCTGTACATGATTATTTCACCTCCTCTCTGTCTGAGAGGACTTATGCTGTGAATTGACCCCATCACAATAAACTCAATTGAAATCTTGTCTGTCTTATTTTCTTTTCAGCATAACACTTGAACAGATATTTACACTCCATTGAATCTTTATTTGCCATGTCTTTCAGTTTAGAGCCAAGAAAAGCAAACATGAGATGATACTGAGTCAATCCAACTTGGCTGTAAACACTTCAGTGTCTGGCGTGCCGCCCAGATGAAGCGGTGAAAAACAAAGCTGTATATTTTACCGTGTGAGCCTCAGACGGCGTGAGGGAAACGTGACGGGGGAACAAAAAGAGCTGGCAGGAGATGCTGGAGCTGCCCAAAGCCTGCAGAGTCACCTGAAAGCCTCGCAGGAAGGCGATCCCTGCAAAGACACAAACGTCCGTCAGCTTCAACTTATCAAGATTTAAAGGGATTTCTAAAAAACGAGCCACGATGCGACCTGAAGACTTGAAGGTCTAGGACCTAACTGTGGTTTTTCACTCAACCGTGTCCTTATTGCAGGTCTCTAAAGCCTCGTTTCCACTGAGCAGTATGGTCGGTACCGTTCTGTCGGGTATTTTGAGCGTTTACATTATAAAATGCATACATTATAAAATGGACTCACTAAGCCGGACCAAACGGTACCATTTTTGGTCCTCCGTTGGTTGTAGGTCCATAGAAAAACGGAACGGACCGGTAAGGGCGGAGCTCCTTTTGAAGCCCGTTGACAAGCAAGAAAGTCATCACGACAGAAAAAAAGAAGAGCGCCAAGAATGTAACTTTACAACTCAACTCAAACAACATTCAATGCTTTGTAGATACGTAGTACCAAAAGCAGGAAAAAATTAGCTTCACCCCGCATGCGCCGTGACGCTCCATCTTTGAGTGGAAAGGTCATTACCTGGACCACTAAACCAGACCAGACCGGACCGCTCAGTGGAAATGAGGCTTAATTTCTCTTACAACAGAGGTCCCAGTGTGTTTTTCAATGTTTGTTTCCTTTTGATCCTCTCTGTGGATTGTCTCAAATCCCTGCCTTTATATTCATGAAATTTTGTTTATCCACATTCCAGACTTTTCACCGGCCCACTGCCGCCCTCTGATTTGGCGTGGTCTGTCCTCGACCGCCATCCGTGTCTGGACTCTGTGGGGTCTCTTCACTTGGCCCGAGGTCATCAAAAACACGATGAATGAGTCCGGCCCAACCGCCAAAGACTACCGACTTGGTCTGCACAATCAATCTCAAATTTATCGTTATCGCGATTTCAAGCTGTGCAATATCCATATCGCAGAAGTCGGCGAAGTAAATGGTAAACCTTAAATGTGCTAAAACAAGCTTATGGCCTGTTGAACTATTTACTGAATTGAATGAATCCCTTTATGCATTAGACCAATCAGATGGAGTCCTTCACGTTGTTGACCAATCGGAGGGAGCTCTTATGTCAGATGTTGACCTCCTAATTAGACGAGGGTCATTTGGAGAATACATTAAAGTATTTTGACTCTTATTTAAATGAAACTTTTGCAGTGAAATGGAAGTGTTTTTTTTTTTTACTATTTGTATATTTATCCCATGTTATATCATCATCGCAATATTGATCACTAATATCAGGAGTTTTCCTCATTAACTATCTATGCTTCACTATGAAATATTTCCATCACACTGTCAAGATCTCTCCTTTTTGAAATGGACATCTAAAAACAAGGTTCTGGTCACATGACCTGAATGTTTTCGATTTTTGGGCGGACCTTGGAACCTCAAAAACTCGTAACACATGTTTCTAAATCATTGTTATTATTAATTAAGGAGAGGAAAGCTTGTTTGTCTAGACACATTTAGTGATCAGAGCTAATGGGGAATATTTCTTGCAATCAAAGCGATCTAGTGAACTACCTTTGGACTTTGTTTCTTAGAAACACTCTTTTTCTTCATTATCTGGACAAAACCGAGCAGTAGAGGTGAACTTTCCCTCTGAATCGATGCTTTGGATCACGAACACGACGTTCACCATATAAACCAGTCGCTGCGCTGCAGCAGAGCAGCAGAGGTCAGGGCAAAGTTTGTAGCCGTTCCCATGACAGCGTGCCACATCAAATAGTCCACTTGAAAATGTAAGATTTAAGTGCTAAAAACTGATTGAACATTCATTTATTTTGTGAGTGACCATGGTATAATTGGGTTAATGCCCTTTGAGACGTCAGAGATTCTGGGGCGTTACCTCGCTAACATCAGACATTACTGAAATACAGTTTGTAAGTTTTGGTTTGATTGGAATGGTCTGAGCCAAATTGGAAGTTTAGCCAATTTTTTTGTATTTTTGGTATTTATTAACCTGAGAAACTCGTATGTTTTTCAAGACATAAAATCTTTATGATTTAGGAAATTCATTTCTGGTTTTTGAGATTTTAAGCTGTTCATAAAAATTGCAAAGATGTTCATTTTCAGCCTTTTTGTACCACTAAATTTTAATTATGTATTTATTTACTTTGTTAACAAAATTCTTAAAATTTATTCCACTAATTTCAATTTTTTTTTCATTAGTTAAGTGCTGTTAGAAGCTTGTTAAGGAATAAATGTCAGATTTTTTTCTCATTAATTAGCATTCAAAAGTCATTTAGGCTGTTTTCAACTTGTTTCACTGTTTTAACACGATAAAAAAAAATTTTTAAAAACCGTTTCCATCTTTCTTGATTTTTCTTCTGTAGCATCCACACAAACGTCTCTCTAGGAGTTAAACAGGTGAAGTTCCTCTATCATGGGGTCAAATAAAGGTGGTTTGGGTCAAACCTACCATAGGAGCTCGGCTTCCAGGACACGACGATGGTGTCAGATTTGAGGTTGGGGTCATCGACAAACTCAACCTTCACATCGTTGGGCGCGTGGACGAAGTGCTCACAGATTTCACGGTCTTCGTTCCCCAGCAGCTTAAAACATGGCCATGGGATGCAACCTGAAAGGGGGGGGGGGGTCACATACGTCTCAGTTTCTGATCCAAAGTGCTTCCAGAGCTGCAGCCGCTCCGTACTGTTAAGAGAACACAGCCCTCATGAAAATCCACTTACTCCCAAACGGGATGCTGGCGTTGAAACCCAAAGCCTGCTGGATGATACTTCTGGTTATTCTGCAGTATTCACATGCAAATCCACCCTGGAGATGAGAAATAATCACAAAAATCAGTCTGTCAGATGAACTTTGAATGGCTAAAGTTTGTTTAGTTGAGTTATTTTGCTTTCAGAGTCACACATTCCAGATTAAGGCTCGACATGTCTCAGCTGCAAAGATGCAGTGTGGCAGATGGTTATGATTTTTCCTCTTCGGTACTGACAGTGAAGCTCAGCCCCTGTCAGGTGTCGGGATTGCCCTGACGCACCTTTACTTTACTTTACTTTTACCTGCTTGAGGATGGGGTCACTTTCACCTGTTTCTACATCCAATCAGACAACCTTATTGGTCCATCATGCCCTCCAGCCATCGTCTGTTCGTCTGCTTCTCCATAGAAGAATTCACCAATGGCTGCTGACGCCAAGCCAAGTCAAACCTCTTTAAGCCAAGTCAAACCTCTTTAGGCCAAGTCAAACCTCTTTAAACCAAGTCAAACCTCTTTAAACCAAGTCAAACCTCTTTAAGCCAAGTCAAACCACTTTAAACCAAGTCAAACCACTTTAAGCCAAGTCAAACCTCTTTAGGCCAAGTCAAACCTCTTTAGGCCAAGTCAAACCACTTTAAACCAAGTCAAACCTCTTTAAACCAAGTCAAACCTCTTTAAACCAAGTCAAACCTCTTTAAACCAAGTCAAACCTCTTTAAGCCAAGTCAAACCACTTTAAACCAAGTCAAACCACTTTAAGCCAAGTCAAACCTCTTTAGGCCAAGTCAAACCCCTTTAGGCCAAGTCAAACCTCTTTAAGCCAAGTCAAACCACTTTAAACCAAGTCAAACCACTTAAAGCCAAGTCAAACCTCTTTAGGCCAAGTCAAACCTCTTTAGGCCAGGTCAAACCTCTTTAAGCCAAGTCAAACCTCTTTAGGCCAAGTCAAACCTCTTTAAACCCAGTCAAACCTCTTTAAACCAAGTCAAACCTCTTTAAGCCAAGTCAAACCTCTTTAAACCAAGACAAACCTCTTTAGGCCAAGTCAAACCTCTTTAAACCCAGTCAAACCTCTTTAAACCAAGTCAAACCTCTTTAAGCCAAGTCAAACCTCTTTAAACCAAGACAAACCTCTTTAGGCCAAGTCAAACCTCTTTAAACCAAGTCAAACCTCTTTAAGCCAAGTCAAACCTCTTTAAACCAAGTCAAACCTCTTTAGGCCAAGTCAAACCTCTTTAAACTAAATCAAACCTCTTTAGGCCAAGTCAATTCCACTCCTGTCCTTCATTTCTACGTTTCACTGCATAACTTCAAACCAAGTCCCTGTCTGCTTTTGGGTCCAGCTGATTCAATACCTGACAGACCTTCGCACAAACATAAGTTATCTTCATAACGTTTTTTTGTTTGTGTGTTTTGGGATTCTTTAACCATTCTTTGTTTGAGGTTTATGTGGGATTATGGGTGTAAACCTGACTACAGCTATTAATCTCAGGTAAAGCTGGGAGATCGTCAAACAGAGAAGGAGGGATTATTAGTTGCACTTGGGGATTTTTGTCCGTTTATCAGGACTTTTGGTAAATATGTGTTGCATTTTGGCCACTTGACATATTTGAAAATGTCAAATATTTTCATCTTGTTTCGTATGGAGTCCTATACTGTTCATAATTAAATAAATAAATATGACCTTGTGCAAATAACACACTCAACCACTAAATCTCTCATAATTATATAAAAAGATCACGAAATTATGAAAAACCTGCACACAGATTTTTTTAAATTAGCCATTAAATTATTACATATTTCATTATGCCTTTAAAACCTGTCCATTATTTTAAAACAGCATTTTAAAATATTATTTTTAATCATGTTGAATTTTATTATAATTCAATGTTTTTTTTTCAGAACCTTGGATTTCAAAATCAATATTTTCCAAAGTAGCTTTGTTTTTATTCCACATTGCTGTTTTTCAGAATTAGTTATTTATTTCATGAACAGCTTTTTCAGCAGAAATAAGGCAAAATAAGTAAAAGGGCGGCAGAGGAAGAAGTGAGGCAGACCGAGAAGGTCTGGGTTGGTTCCGCTTTTCCATCTGCATGATGGATCCCTGTGATCATCTGAGGACTCTTCGTCTAAAAGACTCTTTCTAGCCGCACATTCTGCTGGAGGGGGCTCAGTCATCAACAGAAATTCCTTCAAGGTGCAGAAAAAAACTGCAGAAGACTTTAGTTTTTAAAGTGAAGCATCTGTGCGTGCAGAGGTCAACACTTCATTCCACAATCTATCTTAACAGATATTACTAATGTTACTAAAATATCGTTTGATCTTCTGTTTTCTCAATAACTCAGATGTGCAGCAGTATTTTGGATCATCTGCAGAGGCTCCGCTCTGCTGTCAGAAGACTCAAGTGCAGAGACGGGATTACTTTCACTTTAGGATTACTTTAAGGTCAGTTTTTTGTGTATCTGGAAGTCTCACAGCATCCTTTTCTAACCTCTTTGTTTTTTCCTCCTGAGGCTCAGCTATGAATACAGAAAACCACTTTCTTATGAACTGATATGTATGAAAATATTAAATATTTGCTTTCAAAAAAACTTCTTATTTTGCATTCAAAAAATATTTTCGCGTCTACAAAATAAAAACAACAAAGAAAGTAAACAGGAATTATTTTCCAAATGTTTAAAATGAATTGTTCTTTAGCCTAAGAGACTAAATCGAGGTTAAAACGAGCCGGTTTGGCTTCTCAGCCTCATTAGCAGACGCCATCAAGTTAGAAACCTCACATTAATGGATTACTCAACCGTCTCAGCCTATTCTCTAAATCTTTACATTACATGAACCATATGCCCAGACATTGTGTCATTTATTTGATCGATTTAAACTTTTGTAATGGACCCTTATTTTTATTGATTAATTTTTAAGTTATATTTGTTTTCATATTTTTTTTGTCTACCTTTATTTTAGCATTATTATTGTTTTCATTGACAGACATGCCGTGATTGTTTGTTGAATATTTGCTTCAAAAAAAAAGTTAGAAAAATATGTCGATTTGATTGGTTAGAATCTAGACCAATCAGCAGGCTGCTTGATGGCAGATACGTCACGCTAAACTGAAACGTATGAACACAAAATCAAAGATAGGGAGAAAGCGAGATGAGACACTACACATGCGAAAACATTTGTGTAGCAAACGCAAAAATAGTTTTTGAAAGTGAAAAACAGAAACAAAAACAAAAATTTTGGAAAGCAAAAATTTTTTCCCGTGTCTTGGCATATATATCACCTCGTACTTTCTAAGTGAGACATCGGAGCCTTCACACGTCATTAAACTACTCTAGATGTCTGTCAGTCATGGAGGAAATGGTTTTGACTTCACAATAAAAGACATCTGTGGGCGTTAAAAAGTAATTGCCCGGCATTGTAGCCGTTTTTCATGAGGGATTTGTGTTTAAGGAGGCCAGCTGTCTGCCATTAGATCCGATTTCCTGCATGTGATCTAACGAAGAACAGATGCTTTTAACGAATAATAATAAAAAAAAGCATTATGACAAATAACAAAACCTTTAGGATTTATTGTTGTTCTGCAATGGAAGCTGAGACTTCCAACCAGGGGTTAAGAGTCGGGGTCTTTCAGCAGAGGACCTTTGAAATACAGCCCAGACTGAAGCATTGGACCAAAATCCCAAAGATTACCTGTCGAATCGACAGTCGGTCACTGAAAATGAAGCAACAGCGTGAATTTCTTTCAGTCTGGACTCAACAAACATGGAGGACAAACTTGGAATTGATCGCATATCGACAACAGAACCTGTTTGCTCTCAGTGTTTTCTGGAAATTCCCATTTTTAATAAAAACCAGGAAGGATTTCCACAGTAAAAGCTGCACTGTAAAAAAAATGATAGATGGTTTATTATTGATGTATTGCAACACCAAGTGTTTTCATTTACCTCCTTTAAGTTGAAGACATTTTTTAAAGATGACTTATGCTGCCCTCGACAGCTTAACTGCCTTTTTCTCGGAAATTAAGGTCCATGACTCACGCCATTACCTGCAGCATTAAAAGAGATAAATGGGAAGCAGAAGACGGGAAAAGCGGGTGAGCTCTCTGCAGCGTGTTCCAGAGCAGAGGGCTAAAGCTCCCCATCTGCAGGCGTTTAGGCACCATAGGCCATAATTTGCGTCCGCTGCGACCCACGGGGAGTTGAGATGGATGGCTTTAAGAGCGACACAAAAATAATGTTCCGCCTAAATCCAAACAGAAAATGTCTTCCTTTCATTTTGTGAAAAATATCATTTTTATAGTTGGTGTTTAATTGCCCTAAAGAATGATTTCATTTTTCAATTTGATCGTTTTGAAAATGCAGTTGTTTCCATTTTTCCTCCCGCAGCTCAACCAGATCACTGTCGGACCTTTTGATCCATTTTCAAAGCATTACCAGTGCTTTTTTTTTTTTTTTTACAGTGAATATACTCGTTATAGCCAAAACATTTTCTAGGACATAGTTTCTGCAGTTCATTAGAAATTCACCTCTGAGTTAGACCGTTGGCGTGAAGTAATCCCACCCCCACTTCAATCAATCAATCAATCAATCAATCAATCAATCAATCAATCAATCAATCAATCAATCAATTTATTTTTGGAAAGCACTTATAAAAGCCAAGGCAACCAAAGTGCTTAACATAAAATCCAATAAAATCCCAAACAATATGATGCAATAAAGAAACAATCACAATAAAATCAATTGAACAATAAAAGCAACAAAACCATAAAAGAATAAAATTAATAAAATGAACAAGTCCCACTAGATATGCTCACTGGACTTAAAAGCCTGAGTAAAAAGATGTGTTTTTAAAAGAGTCTTAAAATTACTGACAGTTCTGGCAGACCTCACAGAAAAGGGGAGAGCATTCCAGAGTTTAGGACCTGCAACTGAAAAGGCTCTGTCTCCCCGAGTCACAGGCCGAGTCCTAGGAACCACTAAAAGCATTTGATCTTCAGACCTTAGGACTCAACATGGACGATAGACATGCAAAAGCTCAGAAAGATACTGAGGTGCCAGACCATTCAGACATTTAAAAACCAAAAGTAGAATCTTAAAAGAAATTCTAAAAGACACAGGCAGCCAATGAAGTGAGCGTAATATCGGGGTTATATTCTCACACCGTCTGGGCCCCGTTAACAGGCGGGCCGCTGGAGACGGCGGAGCAGAGACTGATCCATACCACTGTACAGAGAGTTACAGTAGTCCAGTCTAGAGAAAATCACCCAGCGTATTTTCTACGTCACAAATACGCCCTCATTCAAACCGCATTATTTTTCTTCTCCTGATTCCCAACGATTTGATTATAGAAACATTAAGAAATGCAATTTAAGCCTTATTTTCTTTATCCATGTCCTCCATCAGAAAAATGCCACAAGAACACGTTTTTTAATTGTGTTTTTAACGTCTAAAAACACTTTTTTTTTTTCTAAATGAAGCAGCTAAAAGGTCTAAAGAGGAAAGTCAAAAACGGATAATATTCAAAGAGACTTCTGAGGACCACAGTGATCAAAATCTGTTCTCATCTCTGTTAGGATCATAAAATGAAAAGAATGTGCATCGGCACCACGAGGCTTTTACCAAACTAAAACGCAACAAGAAAAACCAAAACCTACACGTCCAAAACAATTATTATAACTCATAAATTCCATTACTTGATTTTGATTTCATTTATGAAGGCCAAATTAAAGCTTTTCCTTCAGTTTTTATTGCATAACTGACGGAGTTTTAGTGCCACCAAAAAAAAGAGTAATATTACAAGATTTAAAGTCATAAAGTTACAACTTTTTCCCCGTAAATTTATGAGATGAAAGTGGAAGTGATCATACAGCAGTGCAGCAGGTGAACGCCACGCAGCAGAAGAGCAGACTGAACATTTTCAACAGGTGAGCTGGATGTTTATTGATAACGTTCCAAATGTTTGGAAGCTCCTATGTTTGATTCACGGTTTATTAATGTTTAATCTGTTGATAGGCAGCTTGCCCGTTGATGAAGACGTCGGTGTCCCTGCAGATGTCCACTTCAATCCTTTCTTCCTCCACCAAAGACCAGATCTCTGCGTTTGTGTGACGCTTCCATCTGAGGAGGAGGAGCACTTTTTGGCATTTTCTATTTGTAAGATAACAGACTATTTTCATCTTGTTGTTTTATGTTGATCGAGACGTTTCGTATGCAACACCGTTTTCCCTCCTATTTGGTGTTCTGTGCATGACAGGTTCATGACGCCAGGCGACACATGGACTTCTGGGTATGGGAATTATGATATCTTCACCCAAATGTGTCTCTGAGCTCCTTATTTTACAAATATAACCCCGCTTTACCAACACCAAACCACGGAAACACTGACAAGAATTTGATGTTGAGTCGCCAAAAGGTTCAAAATCTTTTTGTTTTTGAAACCTATCCAGAAAGAAACCTTCCCAAATTGCTCCACATCTTTCATCTTCAGGCTAGGCTCCAATAAACAGACAACTTTGATGTTTTTACTCATAAATTCACGACCTGCTTTCTCACAAATTTATTAGTTTCTCTCTCTCTCGTAAATTTACAAGAAAAAAAAGTCATAAATTTAGCCCTTTAGTTAATTTAGTCTTTGTTTGCTTCTTAACTATAGTTTTAATAAAAAGGTTTCAGGTTTGTCAAGCTGAACTTAGTGGGTGTATAAGAATCAAGTTGTGTTGATTGCAAATGGAATAAAGTTGGGAATTGAAATCAGTGGATTCAGTGGTTTAATAGCTTCAGGTTTTATTACTGACAGCTTTGAGACAAACATGAGAAGATGACACAAAAAGAATGTAATAAAAATACTTAAGTGGGATTTTTAAGTGTAAACTTGCTCATTTGTATAATTTCTGACATTCTTTTGTGTTCATTTAAGATGCAACATTTGAGGCTTTAAAACCTTTAAACCAAAATAACTCAAGTTGGCGAGGAAGGATAGAGAGAGCAGCAGAAGGAAGCTGGACTTTATCCGCATGATTGGTTAGGTTGGGCCCCTCGGTCAGACTTTAGACTCCAACTTCCGGATTGATGCACATTTAAAAATAAAAGTAGCTTTAAGCAGGGTCCCTTTACCTGAACGCCACTAGGTGAGTCGTTACCCAAGTGTAGAAAAATGCCTTATTTTTAATAACAGAAATAAACATTTAATTTGGTTATACAAACTTTTTTTTTTAGCGGTCATTGGATCAAGTATCCATGACAACTTAATTGGGAGCCAAATTACTCTGAAAGTTATTTTATTATAAAACTACTTATTATAAAACTACTTACTTATCTATGAATTCATCCATCTTCCTGTGTCAAGATTACAGCAAACAGAAAACGAAAATGGAGCTGCACTGCAAACTGTATATATTTATATTTTAAATTTCCCAACAGGGAAATTTTTAAAATCTTGTTTTTAGACCTTCAAGACATTTCAGCAGGTTTGAATTTTTTTAATGGTTCTTTGCGCCCCACCTTTCCCTTTCTCGAAACCTTGGAATATTTTGGTCTCATTAAGAGCTTGAATCTAGAAATAAGGAAATTATTATCAAAATAAGTAAAAATCCTTTTTCCCCATCATCTTGACAATTGAAAAACTTGATTTAAGACTAAAAAAAACTCTAATTGTTTGATTTACACGACGTTTAAACGCATTTTATTGAACAGAATTACTCCCTAACACGAAGAAGCACATTAAATCTGTTTGGTTGAGGGCCGCTGTCCTACATGTTTTCCAACAAACCTGTCGTCGAAGCTTCTTATTGGCTGAGCACACCTGGAACAGGTATTCAGCGGCAGAGAAAGCAGTGGAGGAGTCCAACTGAGCTAGGCGGTTTCAACATGTCACTGAACTATTTCAAATATTTTTCTGTGAGAAATTGTCATTTCAGTTAATGGACACAGAAAATGCAGAAAAGCTTAATGTCATTTTTTATTTTTTTTATTTTAAAGTGTTCTAACTTTATTTTCTAAGAATTTTTTGGTTCAATTTTAAGGATGTTATTTTAAAGTTAAATAAATGTGGACAAGACGCTGTCAATATTTTATAAAAAATAGATTTTTGTTTTGAGAATAAGATCTAGGTTTTAGATTTTATGAGGATTTATTAAGGTGGACCAACTTGTACCTACATGGCATCACATTGTGTTTATACTTTGTTCAAAATGAGTCTTTTCCACTTATTCCACTTGTTTTTTGTTACTGTAAGCAAAATAAACTACCCTTAGATACATAAACATTCATTAAATACAACACGAATTTGAATTGAGGTACTTCTATCCAACAGCTTTTTGAATGCTTGTGTGGAACTCGGATTTTAATTTCTTCTAAGACTTCTTGTGAGGTAAGCATTGGCAGATACTTTTACTACTTTGTAGTGATTTTCTTTACGTTTAGAGCTATTTTCCTATTTTCAGGTTCCCTCTCTTTTAACAGAGACAGAACTCGATTACAAGCTCCAGAAAATAAAGTTTCGGCTTTTTCGTAGGCCAGTTCTGCAGAGATGGTTTGAGATCGTGTTCTTCGTTCTTCATTAGCAGCTTTACCTCCACTAGAGTGAATACTTCTACGTGGAGGTAGGAGAGTAAATCAATTTCTTGAGCCATGTTTCCTGATTATGGGGGGAGGGGGGCGGATGTGTGTGAACCCTACCAGAAGGAATTCCAGTTTGAATCTCTTGCGGTCCTGAGCTGGATCTTGTTCTGCTTGTTTGGAAACCCTCTTAGGTGGAGACAACGACAGAGAGCCTCAGGCATCAACAACGAGCTGGAAATTCACCGTCTGATTGACATCAAAACCAGAGAGAACTGGAGGTTTTTAGTTCTGCTGACACCAAACACCCGAACACCTGACCCTGGAGGGGCATCCCATGCATGAAACACAATCTTTGACCGAACAGAAGAAACCCACGTTAAAACTTCCGCTGTGTCCTTCTATTTTTTTAAGCTTCATACATTCATAGTATGAAGATGGTAAACTGGGAGCTGAGCACACGCTGCACAGCCGTGAACTCAGTCGAGGCTGAGGGACGTGTGGCGCCGGGAGGGCAGCTTTACCTGTCGGATGCAGTCCAGGCTGCAGTCCTGCGGAGCGACGGCTGCAGCAGAGCCCCCGGCCCGGAGAGGCTGGCAGAGGGCCGAAAGCAGGAACCAGACCGCCGCGGCTGCCCCCCTCATGACGCTACGGCCGGCGGGACATGGAAGCAAGCCGTGTGATCCTCCGCTGGCTGCGGGCTCAAATGCCTCCAGAGCGACCTGAAGGAGGGAGAAAGTGGAGGAGGGGAGGAGCGTCTCCAGGTGGAGGCGCAGCCAGCCTTAGCAGAAAAAAAAACAAACGGATTTTTTGCACTCTAGAGGCGAGTTCACGGTGAAGCGCAGGAGCAGAAGAACTATGCAGTTTAGAGATCACAAGCAGAAGAAACAAGAAGAGACATGTAGACATCCACGGCCAGTAAACAGGTGTGACAAAGTGACGAAAACCCAAAATATTAGGAAACACGTCACCCGCGAGGCGCTTTCACAGTTTATTAGGTACAAAGAGCCAAGCGGCACTTTACAGAAAACAACAATGATTACAAGCTCTGAGAAAATATGACAGAAATATGGCCATCAGGGGTTCCTGGAACACGGAGGAGGATCACCGGATCTGGAAGAGAACAAAACAGAAAAACAGCGCTTGAAAATGAACCTGGGACTCATTTCTGTGATCCGAGTGCGATTCTAACCTAAAAAAACATGTTGAGCAAACATCTGATCAAGACTTCACAATAAAAGCCACATTTCCACAGACGTACGGAACGTTTGACGATTGCAAACATTGTTTTTTATTCAATTTCAGGGGGAAAAAGGTTAAAAAATGTATTTTTGTCTAGTTGCTGCTTTAAATATTGTTTTACACTTGATGAACAAAACTAAATTCTTAGAATATTTCTGTAAAATGTAAAAACGTACGACAAATTATGTTGAATTCCCTATGCAGTAATCTTCTTTTATTTGAAATCTCTGATAAAACAATGTTTTTTTTTTACTTTAAATACTATATTTTAGCAGAAGTTTTATTTCTGATGGTGAGCAGTTTTGTTTCAACAAACAGATTTTCTTAATTTAGAGAAACTGAAAAGTTTTGAATTTGAATTTGTAAGAAAAATAAATCTAAAAATATGTAAATTCTATGATTATGGTCTAGAAATAAGAATAGTGTACAAAAATACAAACTTTAAGGTACAAAAGCTTTTTAGAGCAAAACATTCTTATTTTAAAGACATAATATACATCTACTGGAGCAGCAGAGCAAAGTAAGAGTGTTTATAGTTCATTTCAGGATTTGATTTAGTCATAAAAGAGCAGAAAATAACGGCTTCTTTTTCACATAAAGCACTTTTTCTTTTTAACTTGTTTAGAGGACATTTATTCCAGTGTTGTTAATCATTAGATTTGTACAAAATATTTTATTAACAAAAGATATATAACAAAGCAAAAACCCAACAGGACTTTCTACAAATGTTTTCTATTTTATGGTAGATTAAACAAAAACTTCTTCCATTTTCCATGAGGCTGTACAGTTCAAAACAGCAAAGTTTATTTATTATTTTTGTTGTATTTTTATGTATTTTAAATGTTTTTTCTTTTCTGTATTTTAAACCAGACCTGACTCTAACGTTCTAAGCCAATAAATGCATTTTGTTCTGTTGTTTTCTGCTCCAAGAACGTAAATATTCAACTACAGTGTCCTGTTTTTGATTTTTACATCCCATTTTTCGTCTTGTTGATTGCAAAGTTAATGTTTTCCTGAAAGTGAAGGTTTTGTTTACCAGGATTTTCTTGTTTAGCTGCGGATGTTTATGTAGAAATACGAGTGAAGTATGAAAGGAGAGCGGGCAGCTGGAGGAGGCCTCCCCCCACGTGCACATCAGGGCGCTCAGACATTTTTCAACTCTCATCTCCAAACATCGTGTCAGGAGGTCTGAGCATCTGGCAGCTCCGCTCGGAAAAAAGGCTTCGTTTGGAGCCGCTCGTCTCGGTCACGCATGCAACGGACCTGTGGCATTATGTGAAAAATAGGAACCAGACTCCCCAACAAACGCTTTTTCCAAAGCCGCTGTTGTCCCTCAAACGCGATAAAGCATTTGAAATGTGTAACTTTAACAACAACAAACATTCAGGCGGTTCAAAAAGAAAAATCCTTTGACTCTGGAGAGAAAAGCCTCTTTGAATAATAAAAATACAGTTTAAGTTGAGTTGAAACTTATTCAATTACGTTTTCATCACTTCCCGCAGTCAGAAGGGAAAAAAAGAGATGGTTTGGGATCAAATTCTCCAAGTCAAACGGAAAAACGACTTTAAATCAGAAGCCTCTTTTAATCTCATGACTATATTTTCACAGTTTTTAGCCTCTAGTTTCTCTTCACTTTCAATGGTAAAGTTTATCTTCATCCTCTGTAAAATATCTTTATTTGTACACTAGCGTTTGTGTAGGAACCATTTAAAATGGGATCTAGAATTTCCCTCAACCCTATAACGGTCAAAGCGGAAGGTAAAAAGAAAAATCACACGCCAACATCAACCTCGTCCAACTTTTAAGGTGCAACGAATAAAAACTAACAAACAGAAACGGTCACTAAAACGGGAATTTTCTGAATAAAATGATAAACATCAATACACCGCTTGAACAACTTTCATCCACTAACATTAGACAGTGGGTTGCTGAATATTCTGCATTATATACATACATAATAAGTCCATATTTGGAGTAAAGACTCCTGGTTTTTGTCTGTTAAAAGCAGCTATCTTTTATTTTGAAGTCAAAGGCTCCTCGTCTGGTTCCTCTCTGGTTCATTTCCACCAGAATACATTTTCTAGATACGTTTGTTTCTTTATTTTACTTTGCTAGCTCGGAGGTACAAGAAGGGCGGAGCCTGTCCACACACCCACTGAGATGTTATCAAAATACCTGCTAGCTGCAAAAATGTCCACATGTCAACATGTACACAAAAGAGATAGTGTTCACAAACGCATACTTATGCCTTAAAACCAACTAGTGTGAAATCTTTCATTCATTCAGTCATGCAAACTATTAGTGCAAAGGTGAGCTAACACCTGTGCTCAGGTGAGTGTTTATGTTCTTCTAAAATGGATGGTGGAATAAGAAAAGAAGGAGGAGGAGCGCCCAGCCACCCCCACACCCAGACCTCCGCTGCAGCAGCAGCGGCAGCCGGAATCCCCCAACGCCACACGGGAACAGGCAGGGAACAACCGCCCCCCGGGCGACCAAGACCGCCACCCAGGCCAGGGCCAGCAGGACCGCCGCGAGGCCCCCAGAGCCAGAGAGCAGGGAGGCGCGGAGGGAAAGAGAGCGCCGCCCCAGCCCAACCAGCAAAGCAGCCCCCCCGCCGCGCCGGGAGAGCCCAACGCAGGGTCCCGCCGGAGAAGGACGCCCACAGCCCCAGACGAGCACCCCACCACCAACCCGGAAGTTCTGGGCATCCCCCCGCCCCAACCCCAGGTGCGAGCCAGGACCCCCCAAGGGAGACCCACTCCGCACTCCAGGCAGCCACCCACCCGGCCCACGGTTGGTCCAGGGAGGAGCAAGGCAGGGGCCCGCCGCCCCCGCCCAGGAGGGGGGAACCCCGGGGAAAAATGGGGGCCCACAAGGGGTGTTGTAAATATGGCCCGACCAGGCTCGGCCACAGTTGGAAGTTTGGCGGGGCCCAGCGCTCAGGGGCAAGGACCAGAACCCACCCCCCAGGGACACGAACACCCCCGGCTCAGGTGTAATGTGAACCCAACCCACCGTGCGGAGAGAGCACCGCCGGGCCCAGGAAGCCGGCACGCAGGGGACACGGCAGCCGCCGCCAAGGGGCCCGCACCCCCCACCAGGGAAGGGGTAGGGGACAGATGGACCCAGGTCCCACCTTCCTTGCAAAATGTGTGTGCGTGCATGTGTGTTTGAGAGGGTGTGTGTGTGCATGTGTGTGTGTTTATGTTGGAATGTATATATTGAAGGGGGAGGGGTGTGTGTACTAAGGGGGGTGCAGTTAAAATTGGCGAGTAGGGCACTAAGGGGACATCCCCTGATTACTCACAGTGATGTCCCCTCACCCTCCCCACCAAGGGGCCCTAAATGTCTAAGGTGTGGTTAAAATTGGCGGGTAGGGTGCTAGGAGGACATCTGCTGCTTGCTGGCAGTGATGTCCAAGCACCCCCCCCCCCCCTACCAAGGACCCTACATGTCTAAGGTGCAAATAAAACCGAAAGAGGGGGGGCCCACTCCATACGGCAACCATAGGAGGGGGGCCACTGCCGAGTAGCCCCCCCCAAGGCGCAGCGCAGGCTAGACCCCCCACCCCCTCACCCTAATATGAGGTTATATGAGGAAGGGGGTAAGTTGGGGGACAGCTGGTAGAGCAAGAATGGTTGTTCTGATATTAACGATTAAAACAGCTGGTAAACAACTGTTTTAATCGGCTTTACTTTGATTTTCATAGCCTACACCAGCTGTTTTATTACAATAATATAATAATACTCTGATGAGGGACTCTAAATACAACCTCAACTGAATAAAACCATCCTGATGTGACCTCTGACCTCAGTTAATCATTAAGAGTTGCTCTCTGATCAGAGCATCATTCAGGCTTTTAAAAACAAACTACACTTATGAAGAGAAATAGAAAAGAAAAAAAAAACATAGATATCAATTAAGTGAAAAGGGAAGAAATAATTAACTTTTCTACTCTGTTTTACTCTTTCATTGCCAGAAAAAAAAATATGCATTTTCGTTGTTGTTGTTTTGTTTTTGTAACTAATTTATTGGGAAATAAACAAATCAACACGTTAGCTTAGAAAATGACCTTTCACACACTTACAGAACAGCAGCTATGACTGAGAGCAGCGCCAAAGAATGTTTATTATTAATTAAAAACTGTTAATTTTTTCCTATTTTGTTTCATCTGCAGCGTTTCCCTTATGGCAACAGTTCCAAAAGGGAGCGGCCAAAGCGTGTAGCGTCAGTGACAGCGTTCTGAGTACACAGTTTTCCTTCAGTCGTCTATCAACAGACTGCACGAACGAAAGGATTTCCCCTGAGAGAGACTATTTACTTCTATCAGTCAAACCCAGAGTTCAAACTCAAATGTGAATTTCTCTTCTTTTATTACTGTAATAATATATTTAAAAAAAAACTTATTTTGGGTAAATACAGATACATATCAGCCATGGAAAACAATATATGTGGAAATGAAGTCAAATAGGAATTTGGCAGATATTATTATGGGATGTAAATCTCAAAATATTTGGTTCTTTGCACCTAAAACGGCAGCAAACCTTCAGATTTAATCAGTTTTTTTTTCTGAAAATACTGTAAATTAGTTTTACATTAGCAATTAAATCTTAATTATTAATATGATCTTGCAAACATTATTTACTTGTTTTTGTTTGTCTTTGATCAGAATCTTCTTGGATCACACTAAATAGGTTTAATTTTTACATTATTACTTTTATCGATGCATTTTTACTTGTTAAATGATGAAAAACATCACTTTTTCATCTTAAAGTCTGAAAATAAAATAAAGAGCTGTATTTAAAAAAAATACAAAAACGTCTAGGTGTTGCTGTTAGAGAAGCCTCCTGCCAGCCATATAGCAATAAACTAAAATGGAAAGGATCCATGCAGACCTCATCCCAAACATTTTACATTTATAGACAGAAAAGCATGAAGCAGAAACGTGTTCTTACCGTGTATTTGTCCCATTTTTTCTCCGGATCATAAGGTTCCCAGCGGCTGGCAGGAAAAATGTGCTTGTTCTTCTCGTACCAGCTCCTCAGCACCACTTTACCTGCGTGAGACTGAATTCAAAAGAGGCCAATAAGTCCTAAACCCATGTCTTATAGCCCAGCACATACACTGGCAGGACAAGATTATTCCTAATCTACACTCAATGGCCACTTCATTAGGCACACATGTGCAACTGCTGGTTGACCCAAACTTCTAATCAGTCAGTTCAAACGGAGCATCGGAATAAGGAAGAAAGGTGATTGCCGTTACTTTGAATGTGAGACTGCGGATCTACTGGGATTTTCACCTAAAATCATCTCTAGAATGGTCTGGAAAAGAGAAAATATCCGGTGAGAGGCGGTTCTGTGGGCGGGAAAGCCTTGTTGATGCCAGAGGTCAGAGGAGAACGGCTAGACTGGTTCCAGCTGATAGAAAGACAACAGGAACTCAAAGAACCACCGAGGTCTACAGAAGAGCATCTCTGAACGCACAACACGACCAGCCGGGAGGCAGACGGGCGTCACTTCTGTCAGGAAACTGAGGCTACAATTCACACAGACTCACCAAAACTGGACAGTAGAAGATTGAAAAAAACGTTGTCTGGTCTGACGAGTCTCCACATTCAGATGGTAGGGTCAGAATTCAACAACATGAAGGCATGGATCCATCCAGTCTTGTATTAACAATACATGCTGGTGGTGGTGTTATGGTGTAGGGGTTTTGTCTTGGCACACTTTGGGCACCCTTAATACCAATTGAGCATGGTTCCAATGCCAAATCCTACCTGAGTATTGTTGCTGACCGTGTCCATCCCTTTCTGACCACAGTGTACCGTCTTCTGATGCTACTTCCAGCAGGATAAGCTGGAATCATCTCAGAATGAGTTCTCTGGACTCAAACGGCCTCCCCAGTAACCAGATCTCACCCCAATAGATTACCTTTAGGATGTGGTGGAACCGGAGATTGATATCATGGATGTGCGGCCGACAAATCCGCAGCAACTGCGGGATGCGGTCATGTCAATATGGACCAAACTCTCTGAGGAACGTTTCAAGAACCTTGTTGAATCGATGCCACCAAGAATTAAGGCTGTTCTGAGGGCAAAAGGTTCTAGCAATGTGCCCCTGATAAAGTGGGTGGTGAGTTTATATATCGAATAAAGAGTCAGTAAATATGACCCAACTTGAACTTCCCGTGTGATTTAATGTTAAAACTTTAATGATGTGTTTGGGATTAATGTAAATTCTACTTTCGGAGAAAAAGATGATTATATTCTTTGACACAGTTGGGGAAATGATGGGGGGAAAAAAAGATTAATGACTGTAGTATTCATTTTTTTATTTATGTTTTGCAGTTTTCTGTGAAAGGAGCCGGAAGAAGACCTGGATTCTTAAGTGGTTCTCTGTTGTTCAATTAACAAAACTGAGAAAAGACACAAATTGGTCAAAACGGGAAGCAGGCTTATTGATTCTTCTTGATCCGTGAGACTAAATAAAGTTTAAAAACGTTGTTTTTTTTGTCAAACTTCATTAAAGATCTTAAATGAGAGAATCGGGTTTAAGCTGACCTGTTTTTGTCTGTACGATTACAGTTAAGGGTTAACTGGATGGTTAACTGAAAAACCAGTTCGAGCAGCCACATTGTTCTTATTTCAAAAATATCTTGTGGTGGAAGCAAACATGCACGCCAACAATCAGCAGCACGTCTGACAACATTTAAAGGCTTTTCTTTTTTACTGAGGTCCTTGAAAATGATTTTGTTTAGCTGAACTATAAAAAGTCGGACCAAATAACTCAGCGGGAAACTGGAGCGGACAGGTGCCTGGGAATGATTAAAACGCAGAAGGATCTAGAAACAATTTACAGCCCTCAAAAATAGTTTAAAAGATTTAAATTAAATTTGAAGCCAAGCCACAGCGCAATTCAATTACTTAACCATAAATTTAGCTTATGTTTGTACTTGTGTAACACAAAGGGGAGGCAGGGACATTTTCAAACACGTGTCAGTCGATTTCACAAAATAAATCGGCAAAATGCGAAGAGAGTGTAGTTGTAAATGGATTTAATGTTATTAAAGAAAATAAAGAAAAAGGTTTAATAAATATATGTAAAAAGCTGTTAAGCTTTTATAGATCTCCAATCCAGTCCATCAACCGGCTGAATCCGTTCCCGGTTTTGGCGCTCAGGAACTGTTACGGCTTATTTCAGGTCTTTGGACGTCAAACTGTTGAGTTCTGGTCCAAACTGCTGTGCGCTGCTCCGGAGGGGATTCCTGGCAGGAGATCTCAGCGGAACAAGCAGGAAAATGTGAGGCTATTATGAACTTTTGTCTTTATTGTTTTGTTTTCGTACCTGAGCTGTCGGAGGGGTGTTGTTGTTTTACAGCAGAGTTATGAGCGCTAACACCCCGTTAACCGAACGGCGCCCTTTGTTCCACCCACAGTGGAAGCCTCGTCTTTTAGAAGCTGTCTGCTGGGAACTCTCAGCGAATGGTTGCACCACAGGTGATTTTCCCTTGATGTTCAGTAGCAACAACTACAGCAGTGTTTTTCAACCTGTTTTGAGCCACGGCACACTTTAACCTCGATAAAAATCCTGTGGCACATCAGCATCAAAAAAATAAAGATGAAAAAATAAGGAGAACTCTATACTCTGTATTGATCTACAGCTCCTCCACAATCTCACATGCATTTTTGTGATGATTGTAGCAGAAAAAGCTGGAAGCTGCAGCTGTTTTTTCGAAAAGATGTAATAAAAGTTAAGTTAGAAGATTTAAAAACTGTTTGATGTTTGTTCGTTTTGGTTTCAAGACGTCAAAGGAAGACTCATGTGGGCTGAGATGTTGTCACTTTAACCCAATGCCTAATGGGAGATGTAGTGAAAACAGCCTCCGAACGCAGATAGACTCGTGTCTTCATGGTTTTGTTCAATTGTTCCACAGTCTGACACCGGAAACGAGCTAAAGCTGGTGTTTTTGTTGGAACTGAGCGACTTTATGAGCAGAATCAGAACAAGGAAGTGAAGACTTAAACCACTTCTGATTGGTCAGACTGATGACATGTGATCAAGCCTCCAAGAATGATTGGAGGAGACAGTTAAAGGGGCGGGACTTTTCCGAAAACAGCTGACGCTACGGCTAAATCGCGGTACCGTCATTTTCATCAAAATGTCTACAACAGAATCAAATTAGCACAAAGAAAAAAGTATTTTACGATCTTTCATATTCCTAACTACTCAGTGTTTTATCAGGGCCTGTTTGGATGAACACAGAGCTGAAATCCTGGATATGGGAAATGTTTTTAGATCAGTTAATGAGGGCAATTTCCCACGGCACACTGGTTGAAAAACACTGATCTACAGTAATGAAAGAATCAAGCTGGTTGGTCTTTAAAAACACAAACAAAACAAAAGGTGCTTTTCAGCGCAATCAATAAATTCTGAAATGTTCAGTTTGCTCGAAATGAATTTATATCGTAGTGCTTTAACGGTGACTCGTACCAACTGGTCGCCCAAACGAATGAAGATCTTAGTTTTAGAAAACCTTTGGTTTGTTTGGGTGGTATGTTGGGGGCAGTAAGACTTAAGGAGGGTGGTCTGCTAAAAAAAAAGTCTGAGAGCCACTGGTCTACTGGTTGGGTCTAAAATCTCTGGTGACTCCACAGTAAACCTGCATGGCATCTGTGGTGACATCATGGAATGGGTGGAGTCACAGGGCGGAACTACAACATTTCTAAAATTATTATTATTTTATTAAAAGATTTTGCTTTTGTTATTTTTGCAATACCTATAGAAGCTTGTATTGATGATTGCTAAATCCTGGTCAATTATGATACCATCAATGAAGCAAAAACTGGGGGCAAGTATGGGGCAAAGCTGCCCCACCCCCCCCACCTGTAGCTCCGCCTATGGATGGAATCTGAATAAAATTGAGAAACTGGTCATCATGATACAACTGGATTTTTTTTCTTTAGGAGTTAATTTTCTTTGCGCCGACTTCTCTCCAAACATAAAAGTTCTCACCTCATCTTTCTCCACCGTGGCGTCGTTCACCAGCCGAATGTCGTCATGGACGTCGAAGCTGAACAGCGGCCCTGAAGGCGAGGAGACACTTCAGACTAAATCCTGAAGAAACTGAACTACAATCCCATGGAAAATGTCACCATCCAGCTTCGTTAGAGAAACCGTCACAGCTGGACATGTTTGGGCGTTTAGTGTTACGTGTTGTAAAGAGACGAGAGCCGCCGCACACTCCACGCAAACTCAAGAGGAGACGTGCTGACAGGAGATAATCAGACTCACCAGACTTCCCTCTGGCTTTGGTGACAATGAAGTCGTAAAAGCTGTGGTGCTGAAGGAAACACAAAGCAGAGTCATTTACTAACGCGAAGGAAGCAGATCTGTTGACAGAAATGATCAGCGTTCAATGTCAATGGAAAGTTTAGATGAATAATAAGAGAGCAAAACTCCAGAAGAAACACTTTTAAAAAGTTCTACATTAGTTTAGATGAAGAGAAGAACACATTTGAGCCCTTGTTGGTCTGCAGAGGTCGGATGTTTGGTTTGTCATGACGTTTGTCCACTTTCTCCAAGCATTGGTGACTCAGAGACTCTAAATCAAACCTCTGGTTGTGTTGGGACCTTCTCCACACAGATTTTCTAACTTTTTTCCACATATATTCAGGTATGACTCATTTTCATCCGTGGACAATGCGGAAATCGTACGAAGTGGCCTTCAGGCTTGAAATGTACAGCAGGATATCCCACTGCTGCTCCTTACTGGCAGGACACACCTGCGTCAGGTAATTATCAGATGGTGGAGCGGGAATGCCTCAGAAAAGAGCAGCACACGGGTCCACAGGACTGGATCCTGACATTATTGGGCAGCCGTTTGGTTTTACTGACTGAATGTGATCCACTTCTTCAATCAAAAGTCTACATTTTGACTGATTCATGACAGATCAAATCCTGAACTTGGTTTCAAAATGTCAACATTGTTGATTTGCTTCTTTGTTCTCAAGTAAACCTTCCATTAAAATCAAAGGTTGATGGTTTGTTTTACAAAGTCAAATCATTTTTTCCTCACAGAACCACATTGAAGGTAAATACCACACAAGTAATTAAATCTTGACGTTCATTAAAAAAAAAACATTTACCCAAGCTTTTTTTTGCAGTTGCCATGGCAACATTATAGAGGGCCCTGGTTGATCTTACAGATATTTAGATCTGGATTTATGAAACAATTTGGGGGACTTTCTTTTTAACTTGAAGGGTTTTTATGGTTCTGAACAGTTACTGACTTTTTATCAAAGCACTCATCGTGGAGCATGTGGTCTTCACGCTGAGAGCTTCAACCACCAAAGTTAGCAAACATATACAGACGTTTTTAATTTCATGAAAGACAAGGAAGTCTTCCTTCACCAAATGCCAAGAGCTGGGACTGTCACTCACATGTGGGATTATCAGATCTTCTTTGATGTACATCAGCTGTTCGACTCCAGCAGATCTGCGGAACAACGACAGATAGGAATCAAACTGGGTCGTCAGCATATGTTTGGCTTTTTGCAGACTTCAGTTGAGCTCTGGTTGAGTTCTTAGAGCGGCAGGACTGGTTCTGATGGTCAAATCTGAAGACATCACCATGATCTTTCTGTCAGAAGACCGGATCAGGGCCGAAACCCACCTCAGCTCACTAAAGTCCTTCCTCAGGACCTCCAGGGCCTTCTGCAGAAAGTTTTGGATGGTGTTACCCTTCTTCATCTGAAAGAAAAAAAACACAACCCAATAAAGAAAACTGACGGTGGAATCATTTCTTCCTTTCTAATTTATTACCGCTCCTGCACATTACACGTCCATTACTTCACCTTGACGGTTTTCCGGTGTCCAGACCCGTCCCAGTAACTGAATGTGATTTCAATCTCCTCATCTGCAAAGGGAAACAACAGTTGCTCTGTGTGCATTCACACCACTGGTGCCAACAGGCGTTCCTTTAATCCATTAGGAGCCACCAAAGAATGTTCTGGAGATGCAACATCCACAACCCTTCATCATTTGAGGGTTTTTACATCTGATTGTGATTCATCTAAAAGCAAAGAAACATTGAATCCAAAGTGGCGCCTTGGGACTCACTCTTAATCTTCTCCTGCTTCAGCTCCCACTCCTGCCTTAGCTCCTCTCTGAGCCGGTTCTCTTCTTCCTGAAAACACAAAGGCCATCAGGAGAGTCACAGCAAAACGCAGCTGAGGTGCAGCGTCTGCGGCCGTCTGCAGGGATCCGGGTGGTGAGGGGAAGATTGCTTTCTCTCCTGTTAAGTCTGGATGCACTGGAGTTGGGAGCTGGTTTCTGCAAAAGTACTGAAGGTTTTAAG
Source organism: Oryzias sinensis (assembly GCA_037389245.1). NCBI lineage: Eukaryota > Metazoa > Chordata > Actinopteri > Beloniformes > Adrianichthyidae > Oryzias > Oryzias sinensis. Next base: position 3,440,244 of record CM074492.1, read on the forward strand.
CACGTGTCTGAAAAAACGGCTAAATCCAGTACAGATAGTATTGAAACAAGGAGGTGCATGAGTCAGCCTGTTCCCGTGACGACAGCAACAATCAGAACAGGCTCGTCACGCATTCGATGATCAGAGAAACGCTGGTTTATATGTTTTGGTCCAACTTCAGATGAAAGTGTTTGCTTATTTCATTTGATTTCCTACAGATGTTAAAAGCCTGTAGATGGATTACAGGCTCCTGATGGTCTTTGGACAGAAAATTGGGATTGACTTTCAAACAAGCATCTGCCTGCAGGCTTTCATTTTCCATTAAGTCTTTTTCTTTTACACAAAAGAAGTGCAATTATTAAGAAAATGCAGATAATCTGATACTGAGATATTAGATTCGCTAAAAAATCCATTAGCCATTTATTCAGTTCAATTGAACATGTATATCATGTTTATTTGGGTAAATAAATGCAATTCTAGGTTTACAAGTATAATCCTATTTCCCTCCATGGTAAACAGCAGTCTAAGATTGTCCTGGATGAGCATATTTTAGATTTCTTATATAAAATAGATTATTTGTCTAATCCTGACTTTTAGACATATTCTAAACACATTGAGAGCATCATCATTTCATTGTGTAATCAGTAACCATAAGGGAAATTCTGCTTGATTCTGAAATCAGATGATGGTGTCAGATTATGCAGCTCACGTGAATAATCTGACATCTCTATGAATATGATAATGTTTTGGTGGGAACAGGAGCAGAAAAACTATCCAGGTTTAGAAACCAAAATGGATGGTTTCTTAGGCTACGTGTTTATTTATCGTCATTCTGTAAAAATACAGTTTGTATGAATCTGAAGTTTGGACTGAATTGAAAAAAGGGGCTTGGACTTGATAAGTTGCCAAACTTTATCCAAAGCCTTTTTTGACATTTGCATAATGGTTATTTATCAATACATTCTCAGTTTAGGAGGATTCAGTTTGAAATAAAATAATAAATGAAATAGTCAACTCCAGAAACATTTCGGTAAAGTTCTACGTTTGGGATGAACTCAAAGCTTAGAGTTTAAAAAGTCATTTCTGTAAACTCCACGTCTCCACGGAGACTCACGCCTGCTTTGCATTCGGCACCTAAAAACATTGTTTATTTGTGAGGGTTTTTGAGTCTGCAGGTTCACTTTGATCTTTATTGTGATGTTGAGTCATGTTCTCTGGACTTCTGTCTCCTCTTAAAGGTTTCATGAAGCCCCTTGTGGTGAAACTCTGATCCTGGCTGAAGGACTTCCTGGCCTCTGGTTTTCCTCGTATGCTCTGACCAGGCAGCCTAATATCATCATGTCGCTCACCTCGCTCCTGCTAACTCCAGGAGAGGAGGTTCCAGACCCGTTTCTTCATTCCCGACTTCTAACCCTTGTCGCTTCCGTCTGACTAAACCCGTTCTCTTTCTGGTTTGGGTTTTTGCTTCCTAGGATTCAGAAACTACTTTGGCTACACCTCCATTGAGAGGTTTGCTTTCGTCATCAGAGCAGCTTTCGGTCTTTCAGTTGGCTCACCTCTCTGTCCCGATCAGGCAGGAAACTCGTGTCCACGTCTGGATTTTTACCCAACTTCTTCTTCTTCACTGGACCGTCTATGAAAACAAATCATTTGATTGGTTGGAGGGGCAAACAGAGTTTCTTTTTATTGGGATTCAATGTTTGAAATGTTTTAGCACCTAAAAGTAGGATTAGAAACCTTTCAGAGAAAAAGAAAGTGTGTATATAAGTGTTAAACTATTATTTTTTCTGTCCCTCTCACCATCTAGCTCTTCTTCTGCCTCTTCCTCCTCAGTGTCCTCCTCTTCTTCCTCAGGATTAAAGGATAAACTGGCTATCTTCCTCTTCTGTTCCTCCTTTCTCTTCCTCTCCTTCTGCTTCTCCAGTTTGCTGTGAAATAAATAGAACCATTGAGGCCTCAGCCAGTTGAATTGGAGCCCAGACAATTTTTATCTACTTCTTATGCAGACTCCAAACCGAACTCCTGAGGCCTCGAAGGCTTTGATTGATGACAGATATTCGGAACAAATCAAAACATTTTTTTTCTCTGTGAGGTTCAGAACTTCAAAAGAGTCGAAACAGCTCACTAAGAATTATTAACCTGAAGCTGAGAAGAGCTAAAAGATAACACCACATTTCACCACAATCAACAACAAATCTGTTGAAAGAGATAATGCTGAGGAACAAGAACACAGAGAAACATCTGGATTCTCCACGAAGCCTTAGACGAGACAGAAGAGGGACTTTTAGGAGGGCAAGTATCCTGTTTCATCTGGACAGACTTTAGAAAAAATAAATATCAGAGCAACAGCCAAACATGGAGGTGGTAGTGTCATGGTGGGGCTATGAATTATGCTCTTCAGCAGAACATCCTATAGGAAAATGCCCTCTTTGAGTTTCAGGCTCAAGAGAACTCGGGTTCTCCAGCAAAACGACAACCAGAAAATGGATCATATACGATACGATAACCGTCACCAAACACAACAAAACCAGCAAATTCTCCTTTACAGTACATTACTGGATCGTCTTGAAGGAATAAATTATCATAAAAAAGTTCAATTTTTTTTTGTCCACTTAAAATGTAAAGCTTGCATTTCACACAATAATTAAGCAAAATATTTCAAGCCTTTCTTTTACTTCAGTTTGATCCTTCCAGGTTATTATCAATAATGATCTAAAATTAGGTTTATCTAGTATTTTATAATGACTATTGTTCCTTTGTATGAATTATTCCTCTGAACTGAAATATTATAAGAAATAACTTATTAAATAAGATAACTATAAATTATGTTTCATAACAGATTAGATTAATGTTAAATCACTGTTTGTCAGTCAGTTTAAGGTAAACTCTTTTTAAAAAAATATATTGATTTTGTTTGTTTACGTTTTAAAAGCTGGTTTTGCTCCAAGTATTTAGCGCCCTCTTGTGGAAGTAAACAGAGATACAAGTAAGTGAATTACAACTATTAAAGGGTTTATTTCAGACACAATCAAAACATATGAGGGGGAAAAAAACAGCGTCTTTACTCACAGCTGGAGCTCTTTGGACTGCTCCTTCTTAGCCAGCTGTTTCTCCCTCTCCTTCACCAGCGCCTCCTGTTTGGCCTTCATGTCATTTAGCGTCACCAGACCTAACAAAATAAAAAAATAATAAAAAACAAGAAAACAACTGCTGTGTTTGTTTCAAAAACTCCGAAAAGGTCTGCAAAGACACGAACCAACGGTGCTGGACTTCAGCTCAGCCTCCACGGCGTCGTAATGAGCAGAGAACTTCTTGTCGATGTTGGCCTTCACCATGTTGTCCTGCAAAGAGACAGGCAAAAATAGGAATATTCAAAGGTGAAATCAGCTTAATTAAGTAAATACTGTGCATTTTTGATGGGTTTCTTTTGCTTTTTAGTTCTATTCAAAGGCAAGTGTGAGGTACATGTGTGGGTTTAACCTTTAGATCTCCTCCGACCTGCAGTTTTCTCTACTGTCAACTCGTTTTGATGAATAAAGTTTAAAGATGAAAAACTTGCCGGTGATTTAGAAATGCATTAAACAGCAGTTTGGCGAGGAGAAACTCAGCAGCTCCACCAGCCTGCACCTCCTCCTCATGGGGCTCACAAGTCTTTGCTCCCCATTAAGGCCCACATTATCACACTGCCTCCGCCAACAGATGTTACTCTATCACTCTCTCCTGACCAGAGAACCTGGTGAACTCCCAACATGGAGGAAAAGAGTCAGAGAGAAGCATCACTCTGGACTTAGCATCATTTCCACCTGACTGATGACACGAGCTTTACCGTTTTTTGAGCGTATCATATAAACACTGTTTGAAAACATTTCTGATGTAATTCATAATAATAATAAAAAACTAATTTCTCTGAGGATTCTGGGATAGAATAGATCATTTGAAAGTGTGTATTGATAATCATTTTTACACAGATTCCTGAAAAAAATTAATTCATAATCAATTTAAGTAATGAAGACACAAATAACATCAAAGCAGACGAGTTTATAAATTCCTACACAGGAAAGTGACTTTAACAGCAGCTTATACTTTTTAAGATGACGGTGAGGATCTGTTGAGTTTTTCGAGCTTTACTGAGAAACAATTACATAACAACTGTTTATTGGACCTTTTAGCGCAGTCTGAGAACAGATTTGTGAGAAGGTGACCTCCTTTAGTGGGAGTTTAAACACCGAAGATGTGAAAGTGACGGACCTCTGCTATCTTCTGCTTCAGTTGCTCGAGCTGTTCTCGCTCTTTCTCCCGCTTCTTCATCAGCTGCATGGCTCTTCCAGCCTCGCTAGCGGCTCCTTTGTACTGCGCCATTTTCCACCTGAAGTTTGAGGTTTCCTCCGAGAAAAAAAACTCACAAACAAGAGGCTTAGACGCGAGGTTTAATCAAAAAGTGACAGAATTTTCCAGAGCTTCAAAACACTGCGGGCTCCCCAACAACAAAAATGGCCGCTGCGCAGGCGCAGTCCCATATGTTGCCTTCACGTATTTGAGAAAAAATGGAATTATGAATTACACTTCTCACAACAGACACACAGTAAGTCTTGTAAATATCTGGATTATTTAAAAAAACAAACATACATGTTTTTGATTGTGTTATCAAAATTGTCTAATTGTATACCCAAATGTAAATTAAAAAACAAACTAAATTAGAGATGCTGAATAGGTAAAGTAATTTGTGATCAGAACATAAAAAATGTAAACATATTTTCTGCTTTATTTTTTTCATCTGATTTAATTTAATTTTAGTTAATTAATTTAAAGAAGCAAATGAGTGTTAGCAAACAAAAATGTCAACTTAGTTTAGGCTGGATCTTTCATTTTAAATGAAGAGTATTTTTTTAAACTTTATTGTTTAAAACAAATAGAACAAATATGTATGACAGGAACAATAGTCATAACGAGAATGTCAGGGGATGGTACATGTATTACAAAAGAAATATTACAGAAACAGATTGCTATGCATTGAAAATATTCAAAGAAACACAGTTTTCATAAATATGTATGGCCTTTTTATTTAAGCTATTAGATATAGAATGTAAATAAGATTCTAATTTTTTAATTATTACAGGGGAAAAAAGTTGTGATAAGGAAAACTTTGATTTGTGAATATGAAATGCACCAAATATTATAATTAGATTAATTGCTAATTTTACGTTTGATTTTTTGTGTAGGCCAAATATGATATGTTCAAATTTCATCTGATATTGTGAATCTAATTTGTAATTTATATAACATACACAATCTTTCCAAAATTCTTTAGTAGTATTACAGTTCCAAAATAGGTGATTGATTGTTCCTGGGTGTTCTTTACAAAAGGTACAGTTGGGGTCAATAGTCTTCTTATATCTGAGCATGTATTGATTAGTGGGATAGATTCTATGTAGTAGTTTGTAGGAGACGTCTCTCATCTTGTTATTAATTAATAATTTCTGATGCAGGGTCCAAACATTTGTCCAGGGCAAGTCAGGAATAAACTTTCTCCAATAAAAAACAGCAGAGGGAACAGAAATAACATTTTGCTGAAACACGTATGATCTTGTTATTTTTTTGGAATAGTTGAATCAAGATTTTCCAACAGTGGTGTCACTTAGAGATATGAGGGAAATATTTGCATCAAGTATAGTATTTTTAAAGAGTTCTCAGATTTCAGTAGTGACAGCATCAAAAACAGTGGCATACTCTTTAGGAGGAACAGCAAGGTTGTATTTAAGGTTAAATTCCTCATATTTAAGTAATTGACCATTGTGGTTAAAGAGCTGACCCACCAATTATTCAAACCAATCATTGTAAAATAAAGATTTGTTCTTGTAAAGGATGTATCTGTTATTCAAAATAAAAAACGTATGAGGGGAAAAATTGTGTTCATAAATAAGTGCCCATGAAAGAAGAATTTGTCTGTGAAAAGCAGAGAGTTCCACTGGGATTTGGTCGATATTATAAAGCAGAAGAAAATGGAGACCACCTACTTTAGCAAAAATGTGATGAGGGAAAATATTCCAAATGGAGAGTGGATTTTTTAAATATGACTTAATCCAGTTTATTTTAAAAGTATTATTTAAAGTAGTAAAATCAAGAAAATTTAGGCCTCCTTTTTCATAGGATTTCATTAATACAGATTTTTTTAAATACGGTTTTTCCAGATGAAGTTTAAAAACATTTGGTCAATAGATTTAAGAGTCTGATTGTCCAGGTGCAGAGACAGAGCGGAGTAAGTAAGTCGAGAAATCCCCTCTGTTTTGGAAATGAAGAGTAAAAAGGGGTTTGAAACGGTGTAGGTGTAGGTACCACAACCATTCGGCCTTCAATAACCGTTCGGGGTCCTTCGAGTAGTGCTGACGTCACAGCAGGCTGAATAGTCATGGTACCTACAACGGCCAAGATGGGTCAACTTTTTGACACGAACGGGCATTTAGTAAGGTATACTGAATTCAACTCTAAATACAATCTGGTTGTGACTCCTAAAGAATATGCCATCGTGTTTGATGCTGTTTCCAAAGAAATATGCCAAATGTTTAAAACAACTGCTACGAATGAAGAAATGCCCCCTATGGATGCAACTGACACCCCCACACGAAAAATTTGTTTTACCCCTACCCACAAGAATAACAACAAAAAAATACATGTGTTGTTTCAAAGGGATGTCATTTCTGTACAGTGTACTTAAACCTACTGGAGACGTTTTGTTCCCGACAGTATCTGGAGGAAAGGCTGGAGTGTGACCCAAAAATTTATGATAAATAATAAAATGAAAGAAGTTTCTTTTAAATTAATTCACAAAATTTACCCCACCAATCAATTCATGCTAAAATACATTAAAACAATTGATCCTACTTGTACTTTTGGCAAAGAATATCCAAGACAATTAACCATCTGTTTTGGAATTGTACTATAATTAGAAATTTTTGGAAAAAGTGTTTATTATTTATTAGAAATCACATTTACCCCAACTTTACTCTGAAGTTTGAATATATAATTATTGGCTTTCACAATAAAAACTTGAACTCAAATAAAAAACTCATTATTAATCTTATTATTATTTTTGGCAAATTTTACATTCATAAATGTAAATTTTCTTCATCTATTTTTTCCCCTGTTTTAATCAAACAAATTGAAATGTATATTGGTAACATCTCCAAGAGTCTTACTCAAAAAGCTGTATGTCTGTATGAAAGTTGCAGAAACCTGTATGTTTTTATGAAAAATGTATATATGTATACTCCCCTGGCATATCTGAAGTTTATTTTGTAAAATTGTGTTTTCTATTGTACTTCCGTTTTATACAATAAAGTTTTTAAAAAAAGTTCGGAGCAAAAAAAGAAAAATAAATAAAAATAAAAAACCTACAACGGTCAAGAAAATAGGCAATACAACCATAACGTTGTTTGAAACGATAGATAGATAGAGTAATTAATTTCCAATTTCAACGGAAAACGTTATTTTCTCAGTTATGTTTACTGAGGTTTTTTTTTTTTCAACTTTATTGAACAAAGCATAAACATACAAAATTCAGCATCAAAGACTCAGAAAGAGCATCAGCAGTGATAGTCAATGTTATCAATACAAACTTATTGAATCATCTCAAGAAAAAATAAAAAAAAATAATATAATAATAACAAAATAATCAGAAATATATCCAAAATAGAATATGCTGATAGAAAAATAAATTATCTTAAAATATATAAAAGGGGATTACAAAATAATGATATTAATAATATTTATAATACAAAGTTTTCTTAGAGGAGGGGATTACCTATCAGACAAAGAAGCACAAATTATTTCAGTGTTACTTGCTTTGGGTGAGTTAATTTTTTTATATATTCATAAAACTGGAGCATCTCGAACTTAAATATGGTGAAGTTGGGAGTTGTTTTTTTTATTCTGCACTTATGAATGTAAAATTTGGAAAGGAGAAGTAACAAATTAATACTATTTTCTACCTTTTTATCATCCGAATTAAAATATGCAACTATTTGTTTCAAATTTAAAGCAATGTTACAGTTAAATTTGCTGTTTACAAAGCATTCTAATTGGTTCCAAAATTCAAGGGAAAGTTTACAAAAGTAGAAAAGATGAAGAACTGATTCAGGGAAATCAATACAAAAACTACAATTATTTTCTATATTTGAGAATTTGGATATAAACATATTTGTGGGGTAAATGTTATGTAGAATTTTTTTGTGTATTTCTTTAACTTTGTTATTTATACAAAATGTATCTGGCAATAACCAAGCTTTTTTCCAATTTATATCATTTAAAAGGTTGTTCCAAAATATTTCTCCTTTTGGTGTGATATTTCTTTTTTCACTTAAGGTATTCCGAATATATTTATTGTCGCATTTTTTATTGAGAATATCAATGCCATTAATCATTAAAGGAGAGTCAATTTTAGAGGCGTCTTGATATTTAAGGTGAGAGGTCATCAGCTGAATTAATCCTGAGGGGAGAGCTTTCATTACACCATTAAATTCTTTGCTGGTTACTGGAAAACACATTTTATTTAGAAATCTGCCATAATCCAAAATCGTACCATTCTCGTCAAAAAGATCCGAAACATAAATTATTTTTTTGTCAATCCAGTTTTGTTTAAACAAAGATTTATTATGTATTGTTATGTCTTCATTGTTCCAAATTATACTTTTGTGTGGTGAGAAATTGTGATTATAACATAACTTCCAAGCAAGAAGAGCCTGCTGATAAAAATTTGAGAGATTGACGGGAATCTTTTTGATATTATAGTTACATTTATTATGTTTACTGAGGTACAACGATTAAAAAATGGGCAGTGCGTATTTTGTCTGAACCGGAAGTTACCACTCGTAACCATGGTGAGCAAATGGAACCATGGTAACGCAGCTGTTGTCACTTTGTTTTACTGAGTGTATATAACTTTTTCAGTCAATGGTTTGGATCGATCATCTCTACGGCTTTGAAACAACCCTGGCAATGGACAAAATCACGGACCTGCTGTTCGTATGCCGGAATTTTAAGAAACATGCACTTCCGGTTTCAAGCAAGGTCGATTCTTAATTGTTTACACTTGCAAATGTAAAGTTTTTCTTTATTTATTTACGAAGGAAAACAAAAACACAATCCACCAGTTACGTTTTAAAAAAAAGACTGATATAACGCAAATGCTTGATTTTTTTGTGTGTCTAAATTTTGGTTTATAAATCATAATTAGAAAATCAAACTTATTTTATTTGATTGTTTGTGTTGTTAAAAAGAAACGTAAAATACCAACAATGTACATGGGCTTTGTATACATGTACTTAGGCTTACACTACATTATTTTTTGAATGTTACAAAAACAATTTATGACAACAATTTCTGCACGTTACAGGAGAAATAAATCTTAATTATTACAAGTTCATATTTTTAGGAACTTCATTTTTACTTTCAAAACACGTTTTGCATTTATTGAGTGAAACTCCCACATGAGCAACAATCGGTCATACGGTGTCCTTGCTCTCAGGTTTGTCCTTTCTTGTCAGTGTTATGATGATCTGACTGCAGCAGAGCGCGAGTGACACACAGAACGGAGACACAACGACATCTACTGCACACAAACACAAAGACCGCAGGCATGGAAGGAAGAGGCTGCTCAGCTGAATGCAAGGAACCAGAAACCTGCAGCAGAAAGCACATGAGAGCATCACCATGAAAACCTGCAGATCAATGCTGTTCTTTAGAATCAATGTTGTTTCACAAATAATTTTAAGTTAATTCACACATAAACCATTAAGACCATCTCAAAGACAAAAAGAAAACAGAATTACAAACCAAAACTTGAATAAAAATCATCATATTTTCTTTTTAAAACCTAAAAATAAAAAAAGAGATATAAGTAAAAAGAAGTTAAAGACTAACAGTTGTGTGTGAGCAAATATGAATGCAGACAAACTAAAACAGTGTGACCTGAACAATTTAAATGAAGTTTCTTTCTTCCGCCTCAATGCATCTTTATAAAATTAGTTTATTTTAAGGAATCAAAGCGGACATTTGGAGTCTAAAAAAGAAAAATATATTTAAAATAATGAATTTAAGTATTTTTTATTCCATCTTTTTATGTCAAACAATGAAAATATTAGAATTTTTTAAAATTTTCTCAATTTTTTTACAGAGTTTTTAAGTCATATTTGTATTTAATTTTTTAAGATTGTTGTTTTAGTTACACGTATCTGTAAAGTCTGTAAAAGGACCATCTTAGCTTTAACCCGCTCTTAGAAACCTGGAGTCTCCTTTGCTGTCACTAAACTGAAGAGTTGTCCACCAAATCAGAGATTTTCCAGATGTGTACCGTAGGTTTTTGTTAGGATAGAAAGTGCTTCACTTCACACACCTGAAGGATGATAAATCTATCAGTTAATCATGAAGAATAAGGAGTCACATCAGGGTAAGGAAATGTAAAAGGTTTAACTCATGGATAGAGAGGGGCCCTTTCAGATGCCAATAGTTATCCTCAATAGAAATGTCTGTGAAAAACGTTTAATCTGATGAAATTATATTAAACCTCCACAGAGAGGACAGGTAAACTGGCTTTGGCTCAAAATCCTGAAGATCTCAACAATTATTACTTTAGTTGATTTGGGTTTTAAAAGTCTGTGTTCTCATATTTACCAACAAATTCAATCAAGATCATGGTTTTTTACAGGAATCGTTTTTTGCCATGAAAACCCTCAAGCATTTCTTTTGCAGGTTTTAAAAAGAACGGAGGGTTTTTTTTTTTCAAGGAGCCTTGGTCAGGTTAACTGCTGAGTTTCAGAGAACCCACCAGACCCGCAGGCTGGCGAGAACAGCCACGGAAAGGCCGCACACGAAAGCCATGGGGACGGCGAGCAGCAAGGTCAGGCAGCGGTACGTCCAGACGCGTGTCCGCTCAAAGCCCCAGACACTGACGGTCCACACTGCAGCCATGCTGTGAGGAGCTGTGGGCTCTGATAGGACGTCGCTGACCTCCACCTGGAACAATCAGACGGAACGCAGCAGGAGTCTCAGACAACAACAGGCTGGGCTGCATTTGTTTGGGTATCAAACTACAAACATGTGAACCAAAGATTAAAAACAGTTAAAATGGAAGAATCATTGCAGCAGCCTAAAAACATTAAAAACCAGTAGAGTCAGGTGCTTACGGAAGAGGATTATGACCACAGAGAAAGAAAGAAAAAGGGCGTGAAAAATTCTGATTTTTGACATAATTAAAGTCAGAATTCTGAGATTAAAGTCAGAATTTTCGATTCCCCTTTTTTTTTCTTTCTCCGTGGCCCTAATCCTCTTCCCTAGGTGCTCCCTCTCAAACATGTATCCCTATTTTCTATAATGCTTATTAACACGTTTGAAAGAAATTTGAACGAACAAACAACATTTAAAAATAAATCTGAAATAGAAATCCAAATCGTTGTTTTAGTCCAAACTTTCAGTCTAAACTTTAACAGTTTAAATAAAGTTTATATCAATCAACTGTTTCATTAGGAGAGGTAAAGAACACCTCATTGAAACTTTACTGAAGAGTAAACAACCTCTCATAAATGCATTTACTATTATAAATCATTTAGATGAATACAAACTTTATTTCCAAGACACAAAACCGCTCCAACACGACCCCAACAAGCAACAAACTGTAGAAATGCAGTAAAGGATTTTGAATGGGACCCACGAATGAGCAGATCTAGAGGGGAAAGGAAACGTCGACCTTTAGATGTTTGTTGATGCCTTTTGGGTCTCTGCTGACAGAACAGGTGGGAGTGGGAGGAGCTTGTTCTGCAGGAGGGGTTGGAGGTTTCGGGGTTGAAGCTTTGGAGGCAAATTCTGGAGGGGGAGGAGGAGTGTTTATCTGTTCTTCACCACTGTCGTCAATTTTACACTCCACCAAGCAGTCGTCCCTCACCATCATCATCTTTTCTGCTGTCAAGACATAGAAAGTTTGAGGATCCAAATGCAAGCAACTGAATCAGAACGGAGAGGAGAGAAAAAAACGACATGGCGTGAGGAAAAGCGTTCCTTCTGGAAGCAAACCCGTTGAATTGGGGGGGCTCTACAGTCTTTTTACTGTGATGAGGGACATCCTGGAGCCCTGCTTGGTACAGTCTTCTACAGACAACCATAAAAAGGCAGGATGGGAGCATCTGGGAAGTAACTATAAGGTGAGGGGCGTCCCTTTGACCCTCTCAAAACAGGCAGGAGTAAGGGGTCGCGGAGATGCTACTCATGTTGTTCGGTCACCCTTTTTGTTGTCTCATCCTTCATGTTTTGGCACATTTGAGGACATTTATAATTTAGTTCAGATTCTTCTGGTGAATGGTGGCAGATTCTGTGGCTGCAATGAAATCCACTACAGGAATCTCAGTAGTGGATTTAGCCCTTTGCTAAAACCTCTCTTCCGGGGTGTGGGATATCCCTGTCTTCACCCATTTTCATTTCTGTAGTTTAATTTCATGAGGGCTTCTCTGCTGCATGCTTCCTGCTCTGCATTTCCTTGTCCCTTTGTCAAGCCGTGTTTAGTTTTTTAGGCTCCCTTTTACCTGCATCCACTCTCAAGGAAAACTGCAGAAAATTGGAGCATCTGTTTTTATAAAACCAATAAAAACTTGTAAAATGGGGAGTTTGGGAACCAGAGTTTCATGGACACGCCTTCCACCTGTTCATCAAACACCAAAAATGTTTGATGCCTAAATCTGTACTCTACAGCTGTTTCAGTTTCTGTGTAAAGCATGCAGGCGAGCAGGGGGACCAACAGCCTGAAACCGATCAGAAACCACCCGACTCACCAAGAGGAGGATTTTAATCCTGTATAAGTAATAGAGTCTTGCAGAAAGACGGGGCAGAGTTGGTAGCGCTAATCTGGAATGTCCCTGAGGGCAGCTGAGCAGCTTATTCTCAACGTCCCGCAGAACTGACATGGCATGGACACCATTGGCAGTGTTTGACACTGAATTTAAGCGGCACAAGTGCTAATTTGGGGCAGTGCCTCCCTTTTTTTTGAGCATGTGGGGGTCTGTCTTGGTCGGGGGTGGTAGGGGGTTATTTTAGGAGGGGTGGATGAGTCTGATAGATCACATTACAGCTGCTGCATCACTGCATAAACTCAATATTAGGAAATGAAAGAGGGGGGCGAAATCGGAACATCACTTTCACGATCATTTTTGGTTTGTTCTATCTTACAGATGTGACCAAATACAAGAAAATCAAACCAAAACCATAAACAAATAAATAAAAAGTAAATAAATGCACTCACACAAATAAATGTACACATTTGTATGCACAAAAATCGTTTGAAAGTTTTAGTATGAGAAAAAGAAACAAAAAAAAGTTTCACAAATCAATTTGTCACAGAACAATGACTTCTCATAAAAGGCTGTAATCTGCAGGAAATGAAACAGACTTTGTCTCCTTTCTCTAAAACTTCATCTGTGTCCTTCACTTTACCATCATCTCATCTTTCAGGAAATACCTTTATCCCTGCCTCACATGATCTTTGTTCAGTCTTTAATGTTATTTTTAATTTGTTTATTTGAATTACGACTTTAAAGTCATAACTGTTAAATTACGGGAATAAAGTCGTACATTTACGCCTTTAAATGTCGTAAATTTATGAGAAAAAAGTTGTAAATATGCGACTTTAAATCTTGTAAATTGTGCCATTTTACAAACAGATGTTTTTTTTTCAATTATGACTTTAAAGTCGTGAATTTACGAAAAAAAAGTCGTACATTTAGGACTTTAAATCTCATACTGTAAATTTTCAAGAAAATAAAAAGTCATAAATTTAGCAAATGACTTTTAAAGTCATAAATATACGAATTTATTCTTGTAATCTAACAGTTATTACTTTTTTCTTGTAATTTTACGACTTTAAAGTCATAGTTGAATAAATAATAACAATTTGTATGTAGACTGGCCTTAAAACTCTGTCGTAAATTTCCATACTCCAATCTGATTTTTAGGAAGGATTAAATTAGCTAGGGAAAAAATTTCGTAATAAGTCACATTGTCCAGCAAAGAAAAGTGGTAATCAAGCTCTTAAAGGAGTTGCTGTGGTTCAGACAGGAGGCGTTATTCTGAAGCTCCTATGGCTCTGCTCCCTCTGCAGATGTATCATGAAGGTTTCTCTCGGTCGGTGGGCCTTTCTGGAAAGCTTTGGCTGCAACCCGTCTCAGCCTGTGGAGCGTCCATCTCCGGTGGCCACAACCTCCCTCACTGCAGATTCCAGTTGGACTTCAAAGAGGTGCAGATTCAGGCGCCACGGCGCAGAAATCCTGCCAAAGGCGTCCTCCACAACCAGCCGGGCCTGAGGGAGGCAGTGGTTGACGATGTGCCGCTCTAGTGGAAGGAGACTCCCAGAGAATCGAGAAGTTTCTCCACAGCAGGGAGGCTTCATTAAACTAACCTTGGTCGTCCTTTAGGTGCCCTCTTTGGTTCATGACAAAACACAGATCTGGGAATTCATGTGATTCTGAAAATCGGCTGTCCTATTCAGTTAAGGTAAAGAAACATGTGACCTTTGAGGGGGGCTCTGTTTGCTTTGAGATTGGAGTTGTTTGAACACAGCAACACATTTATTCATCACTTTATTCTCTTTATTGTATTCAGATTTTTTTTTTATCCACATACACACTTGAACACAGTAAATCTTGTGGCATCATCAAACAGATTAAAAACACAGGTTTCAGTTGCAGAAGAAGAATCATGGATGTAAAAAACAAACAAACAAACACAAAGATGACGGTAACAGTTACATCAGAAACTCAAAAGCATGTCTTAAAATATGACCAGTGCTTAAAACGTCATTGCAAAGGGGCAACAGTATGTGGAGAAAGGAGATTTTCCGTCCTGGCTCCACAATGCCGCTGTTGCTTTCACAGTTCAAACCAGAGGGGGTCAGCTCTGATACGGGACCATTTTGGCTGTTCAGGTGTGGGTACCGGTTCCAGTTAAAGAGCATCCAGTCCAGTCCCGCCAGGATCTCACTGGCTTTTTTTTATGATTGTGGAGCAAAAAAATCCTGAAGTTGAGACAGTTTTTCTAAAAATTTGCAATTAAAGTCGCAATAAATGTTCATTTTGACCTGAAGGGTCATAGCAGAATGTACGAGACTTAAAGCAACAGTTTTTTCCCAGGTTATTAAAAACGCAATTTCATGTAATCACCAAAAGAAATTCACAGAATGGATGAAATTCCTTATTGAACAGGGATTCATTTTAAAATAAAGCTATTTTTTTCATGTTTGGGCAACTTTAAATATGTATATAAAAAAATCAGTTTTAAACAAAAATGAACATTTTCAAGAGAGGGAAAAAAAAGAAATATGTGGTTGTATCTGTAGAGTTTGTGGGAATTGAAGCGATTCCAACTTTGCAAAATCCTGGAGGGACTGAATAATGGTGCGTTCCATTTGATTTGTAAAATGACATTTAACTTGAATTAAACACACTCCAGTAAAACTTTAAAGGTCTATCCAAAGGAAATGTTGTTGTTATTGGTTCACAGCTAGAAAATGTTGTTTATTTGCTTGAACGGATTGTGAATCAGTTTCTGTATTTCATTGTTGGGATTTTTGACACTTTTATCTGGAATGATCTACTTCTAAAATGACTCATTTCCAACTTTGCCGCTCAAAGGGAAAGCAGAATGAATCACCCAAAGACCTGAGTGGGAAACTCCAAATTATTCTGTCAAACCCAAACCTGAGTTAGGCCGTCTTTAACTCTGCAAAAGCCCTGAGAGTTGGCCTGTTCCAGGCCCGATTATCACATATTGAGGGGAATGTGTTGTTGTTCTTTGTGTTTTTTCCTTAATCTACCAGTTGCCTTGTAAAACACAAATACCAATTCATAGTTTCTAAACCTAAAAACATGTATAATAGCCATTTGATGAGACATATTTAACCTCAAAATGATCATTGTTACTTGCAAAAAATAAAACTATCCGTTGCAGTAATAGTTTAAATACAAATCACAGAAATTAATTTATGCTCTTACTGTAAATTAAATAATTTTGTTTCCAAAATGCCCTTTTTAATTAATTTCTCCAAGAAAAAGTTCAAATTTGTACTTAAGTGCAATTTTTTTTGGAAGAATTAAAAAAAAAAATTAATAAATAACCATAAGTTTAAACCCATCAGCACCCCAAAGGTGCTCTCCTGCTCCATGGTTTTATATTCATCATTGTGGTTTTGCACAATCAGTACGACGAGAGTATCAGTGCCTCCATAAAAGACTAAAAAGAAACAAATATATGACAAAAAGTACGAAATAAGTCAAAATTGTGCAAAAATAAAGTTGTAAAAACCTGTAATTTTACAAGAAAAAAAGTCTTGTTTAATTAAGCCCTAAAATCTTACATTTAGCTTTAAAATGTTTCACCAAGGACAACAAACATTATCGGGTTTTTTTATGTTGCAGGAAAATGTAAAAAAATCCGAGGGACCTCACACTGCTCAAGAAACTCCCTCAATCCGCTTTACTGTTTTTTGTAAATGTATATTTTATTTTCATTAAGTTACATCTTTGTTGTCAAAACAGCATGATTTTTTTTCTTGTAAAATAATAGTTTTGTAAATCATAAATTGAAAATTATATGAAAAATTTTGACTTTTTTTCTTATAACTTCACAACTTCACTTTTATAAAAACTTTATTTATTCTCATGGTTTTATTACTTTTTTGTCATTATTGTACGACTTTATTCTAGTAAAGATTTTGTGTTTTTAATCCTAATTTTACATTAGTCTTGTAAAATTCTGACTTCTTCCTTATAATTTTATAACTTTATTCTCATAAAATGTTGATGTTTTCATAATTTATATGTGCTTTTTTTTAATTCACTCGTTTATTAAATTTGTAGCGTTTATTTTTAGCCTTTAATGTACAGCGTTTTGTTCGAGTTCAATTGCATTAAATCTCTTTGAAAATAAAGTTTATGATGATGATAATAACTTTACTAATTTTTTTTTAATCCCAACTGTTTTCTCGTATATTTATTTATTGTCCTTTCTGGTGGCTCTAAACCTCCATCGTACGTCCAGACAATCAAACCTGATGGGGTTTGTTTCCCAAATAAAGGCTGCCACGGTCAGCTTGTTAGCTTTTGTCAGCTAGAACTGTCACAAAGTATTTTATGATTTTTGCTGCTAAAAATCTATTAACGTTTACTCCACTATTAAGTGTGAACTGGAGGTTGATCTTTACTATTTCCATAAAGGGAGACGCTGCTAACGCAGACTCTATATTTTTTAAGTAAAACCCACTAATTTAGCATGTAGAACATGCATGTAGCAAGAGATTTATTCTATGAAACTCTAGCTGAAAGTTAGTTCTCAAGGCCTGATGGGTAATATTTAACTGTTAGCTACATAGCAACACAGAAGTGTAGCTTCAGTCATTTTACAGCCAGTTAGGTCAAATTAACTTTCACATCTAACTAAAACAAACGCAGAACATTAATCTAATTTAAAATGACCGAGTTAATAATATATTTGATAATTATGAAAATTTGGTATAATTTGCTGTGGACTTTTTTTTTCAAGGTAATCCATTATGTTTTTGAATTGACCAATTTAGATTTTATTGCCATAACCTATCCTTGATTTTAGAATAAAAAATAAAAAAATCACAAAATTGATCATTTTAAAAAGATGTTAAAACTTTACCATCAAATGCATTCAGCTTCCAGATTATGCATTAATCAGTTGCAGTTATTTTTGTTTTCATCTTCATTCAGTGTACGTTTAGAAATATGGTAACTACAAATTACGATTAGTAATTTAGTTTATATTTCAGTTTAGAATTTATGATAGTTTGTAGGACTATGTTTTAAAATAAACTAATGTGCACTGCTTAAAAAAGGGCATTTGGACAAAAAATTGTACTTATACTATATTTAGTTTAATATTTGGTTACGTTAGCTGTTTATCACAGTTCTAATGCATTTTTTTTTAATAACGAACAACAGTGCTCATAAAAGTTCAATAATAAATTTCAATTGAAAATTCAAGTTTTACGCCCATTTGATGGTTTGAAGAGAAAAAAAAACATGTTAATGATCAAAAATATGAAGACTCTCCCAGACAGGTCAACTGTATTTGTTCAAACATGCACTCGTCAGGTATGCTATTCTCAGACCTGCCACTAGGGGGCAGCTTGTGAATCCTTATCTTGACACAGTCAGAACCACACCAACCACTTGGAGAAAGTCACTTCTGATCAAGTCACATTTCCATTCTGGGAAATTTGCCAAAACGTAACCAAATCAACCAAAAAAGGGCAACCGTTTGGCTGAAAAACAGACACCGGACGCACGGCTACACGGCACAGAGACTTGTGGCACTATGAGATGGCAGACGCAATTATTTTACACATGTCAAAAATAAAACCAAGTTCTGCGCCAGCCTCCTCGTTGGCAACAGCAGGATAATCAAGAGTAAATTATTTTGTTGTCCTCACTTCATCTCAGTCCACCGGTCTGAAAGGGTCCCTTCCTCTGAGACCAAATACTTATTTTTTTGGCGGCGGGAGCAGCTTGTGCGAGTGATGAAGAGGAGGACGAGGAGGACGGCGCGGAGGTGACGGGGGCGGACGACTGCACCGGAGGCTGTCGGGACAGGAGCTCCTTGAAGACAGAGTTCATCTGACGGTTGAGCATCTCCTGACACACAGAGAAGATGTGAGGAGGCATTAGGACATTTTTGCTGCTGAAGTCTGTGAATGTTTCAGACCGGAAGCCGTTAAAGCCTCAGTCACAACTGCCCTCATGGGTGGATAAGGGCTGTAAAAAAAAAAGGTCAAACCCGTTAGCCCGTTAGCTCTGTTCCTGTGATAAGTGCACGCTCCTTGTTTGCAGCCTGACTGTTAGAAATGAGGGAATTAGACAATCAGAACATAGTTTGTGTGGGCCTCCTATGGAAACTTGCACATATCACGTGCACACCCTGTGTGGGCAGCGTTTGCACGCGGTCAGTCAGAGGACAGTACTTGCACCTTACTAGCGACTAGCGTCAGGATACCGTACAACAGCATCACCCATACGTCATAATGCTGCTTTCACAGCAAATGCGATTAACGCATCAAATTCGCTTGTCCAAAAATATGCTTATCAACTTGACACTCCAGACGCATGTGGGAGGAGCTACTGTCCAAAGTTTTTAGCCTCATCTCTACATTATTAAAGACACAGATGATGTAGAGAAATCAGGTTATTTCATCATAAAGAGTTCAACAAAAACATTCGTAATCACGTCTTCGTGGCTGAGTTCATTTTATCATTCAGAGACTCCCCCGTCACGACGAGCTTCACCATCTACTGCAAGAGCTGCGTCTGAATGATGGCCACTTTCAACGGTACTTACCACTTACCACATGCATGACAATGGCACGTTCCATTTTCATGACTTCCCTTGAGGCGGTCCCACATCACACACCTGCACTTCCCCTTAAGATGTGACCGCTTTTCTCCAAGACCCTCCACGGACCCGGACAACCCAGAAACCCACAGCACCCGTCCGTGCAGGTCATCCGTAAGGTTCAGTAAGGGTGCATAGTACTAAGGCTGAACATTCAGCTTTTTGTGTTTAAGTTGAGTCTTGAACCTCCTCAACTTCAGCCCCAGACCGGATCAAACCGGAGAGGAACAAAACATTTCCTCTGCTCTTTCAAAGCTGATGTTAGATGAGGACAGAACCACTGACACCAGAAAGAACTATTGACACAAGACAGAACCATTGACAACAGAGAGAGCCACTGACCTTATCTACTGGAGGTCTTTCTTGCAGAGCGACTGGAGCTCTGTCTGAAACTTTGAAGCTACCCGGTCTTACGATGTCCAAAGTGTGTCTTCGCTCATGAGACCTGAAGACAAAAAGCACAAACGGATGTTTGGACAAACCCAAATGAGGACAAATAACAGTGGAACATTGATTTGCTCTGCAACCACTAGACAACTGAGATAAAATACAACTGACCAGAAAAGATAATTTTATTTTTAATAATTATTTATGAAAAAGCTAAAAAAAAAAACTTGGCTAAATAAGAGCAAAAATATTTTTGCTTCAATCAACCAAATTGCCAGGGATGTGTTACAATGATCTCAAAACAAGACAACAGTGCCACCACGAGGTCACACGGGATATTACAACACTGTCTTTTATATATAAACACAAAAAATGCTTCTCTTTTAGCCTCTGGTATCAGTAATGCAAATGTCCAGATTTAAACCCTAAATTTATATTCAACATATACCCTGAATACCCTGCTTTACTTGTTTGTTTGTTACTTGGGTATATTCCAAAGTAATTATTTCACTTTAGCCTATTTTAAATTGAAATAACTAAACTGGATTTAACCTTATTTTATTTGACATTTTAATTCCATTTAAGGTTACACAGATCAAATTCAGTGCAACAAAAATAGATTTTTTTTCATTCTTAAACACAAGCTACAATTATCTGGTGAGCCATTTTTAAAGTCTTCCCCTTCCTGTTGCTGAGAGGTCTCGGTTTACAGGCTTATTGCCCCTCTGCAACAAAGATGGCAAGCAAAATTGGAGCTATCCACCAGAACAGTTGGGAGCCAGATGCTCCAAATGGAAATCAAAGCATACAGGGAGTTGTGGCCCACCCAACATATAATCTGCGTCACAAATGAGTTTTTTATTCAAACTGCATTTTTTCCTCCTCTCCTGATTCACAACGATTTGAATAAAGAAATACTCCAAAATGCCATTTTTAGCCTAATTTTCTTTGTACATGTCCTCCATCATCAGAAAGAATGCCACAAGAACATGTCAAAAGCACAATTTTTATCAGAGTGGGTCTTTAAAGTTTGCATTTGAATATTTTCTAGCAGACAGAACTTTGTGTCTCAGAAGCCCAAACGGGCCCAGGTGTTCAGTGAGTTCTGGAACTGAGGCTTACACAGGTAGGTGCCGGGCGGCGGGGGAGGTTTGAGGCTTTCGACCCGGGCTACCCTCACTTCCTTTCTGTCTCCCCGGTAACGAAGCACTATCGCTGTTCACTCGCATCCTGTTCAGGAGAAGCTGCGTGACTTTTCTATGCGGTTTGTGTCAGCTCACATGCATGTATTTTGGACACAAATGAAAATTGTGTGTTTTTTGAGTGTGGAGTTTGAAACCACGTCTGATGGTGTGTGTGTGTGTGTACCGAGTTGTGCTCTCCGAGTTTGGATCTTCTGCTGTTAGGTTTCCAGTGCTGCCTCCTCCGCCTCCTTCATCTCTCTTCCCTCGCTCTGACCTGAAGGTTGGGAAGATGTGCAGAAAACGCAACCACCACAGCTGAGAGCGTGCTATTGGGTAACTCTACGATCTACACAGATGGATTTATCAACACAAACATCCTACATCATTTTACCGACCCTCTTTTGCAGCAATCGCCTTTTTCACATTTGCTAGAATCGCTTTAAGGCCGTGTCACACAGCCACTACCTGCATTTTTCACATATTGCCTGGATGACAGTTGGTCATACGTGAATATACGTGGAAAAAGTGAGTGTACCACGTTAAAACCACGGAAGAAAGACAAATAAACCACGCAAAACAACATAGAACATGGACCGCGTGTTTTTATTGCGCTGTTCATATGCAATTCATTAGTGATTCGTGTGCCAATAGCTTAATTTGAATGTGATATGTGTGCCATCGATGCGATAAGTTATACATCGGGGATACATGCATGAAAAAGATTTATGTAATAATTGTGTATAAACTGTGTAAAATATGCATAAACCAACCAAAAACTTTGAACAGCTCAAAACCGACACGTCAGCTGAAACCCTCGATGGACATCTGTGCACATCGACGAACGCAAGAGACACTTATGAACTACGTGTATGACACATGGATCACAAAGAGCAAAATTTCCTCCACGGAAAATGCCCTAAATGTATACAGTGGTTGTGTGACACATCCTTTAAATACGAAGAACGGACACTCACCCTTCCAAAACGTTAATGTATTTGTGAGGGATGAGGCCCTTAACCCCTCCCACCTCGCCTCTCCACCAATCACAGGAAGCCTTGCTGTGAAGAAGGAGCAGGTCCCCCTGCCTAAACGACAGCTCTGCTGGGGATCTGGCCACGTAGTCGAACATGGCCACGGCCTCCCACTCTGCGCACACATTGAGCACATCGTTGGCGGCAAACCCACACCAATCCGCCCTGATGTCTGAGTCTGCACTCACCGTCCTCACTGGGGAGAGGCTCTGCTTCTCCATCTCCCTCCTCCGTGATGGGTTCACTGCAGGTCAGCAGAAAGACCAGAATTTACCGATAGAAAAGTCAGGATTTAGAGATTTGATCAGATTATGTAGTTGCTACATCGTAACAGGAAAGTAATGCGTCTTTCAGGCAACGAAGGAGACGGGTCAAACTGAAACCGAAGGGATTTTTTATCCTTCTAATTTAGAGCTACTCAGTTATGGCAACAACTCTCACCAATCAGGGGCGAGATTAAAGGAAAGCCACACTCCTACCACTTGAAAGCGGGCTACACCACATCTGTCAATCAAATGTTTTGAACTTTGGAAATGGGGGCCAGCAGGCTCCACCTTCTTTTACTGAGGCATCTGATTTGTCAGTGTATATGCTGAATAATCTAAACTACAGAAACAAAATCCCCGAAAAAAATGAGGATCATTAAGAACATGCTAAAAAAATAGAATGACTGAGTGATGGTTGGTTATTTCTCTATAGACGTCTGTGGGATTTTGATTTCTTAGCGGGTGCTTCCTGTTTGGAACGCCAAAGAGGAGGAGTTACTCAGTCCAGTTCTATTATACAGTCATCACAAATCCAACAAAAACAACAGTCCAGGGTAAACAAAGCCCATGACTCCGCCCCTCATATAACATCACAATGGGAACAGCACGAACAACAAAAATCAAAATTTGTAGAGGAAAAAAAGAAATCTGTGCATATTTATCACAATAACCCATAAAAAATGGATCACACTGGACGATAAATTTTGTGAGTCAAAAATAACATTTAACAAAACAAAATGTTTCTTCCAAAAGGAAATTAAGGGCAGAATCTTTCAACTCCAGTCACCTTATGTGGGGAAAAAGTTCAGATTTATTCAAATATAAGGCTCCACTAAAGTCTGTGCTGAAATATAAACATTCTGTTCCATTTAGGGGAGTCAGTCTGACAATTTCATGAATGGATCCAGTTCAAGTTGATCTGATTTTAATATTGATTCATTTATATTCAAAATGATCGCTTTTTTTACTTAACAAATTATTTGAGATGAACGAAGGAAAAACTTTAAAACATAAAAAAAAGGAAAAGTAATTTTCTGTGCAAAAGGACACCAAGAGAAAACCGATTGATTGGTTTGATGAATGGATGCTGCATCTCATAAAAGGAGATCAAAGCTGCTGCTGAATCCGCAGAACTTTTTTATTTTAATGGATATATTTGTTATTTTATTCCCAGCTTTGAAAATACAGTTTAAAGTAGAAATAAAGCAGAAAGAGCCAAAAAACTGTGCCTTCTAAACCTCTTGACTAATTAAAATGTTCTGCATTTATAGTTTATGATTTTGCATTAGGCCTTCCTGCTGTACAGGAAATTGTTGACATTTGTACTTAAATCGTTGTATCAGCCCAACATTAAGGGTAAATCTTGGGTTATATCTACTTGGTGCTAAACCATAAACTAAATGCTTTGAAGGTTTAGAGAAGCTCATGTCAGAAGCTTCTCCCGCCGTAATTTTCCACATTTCGTATTAGCGACGGAAAGCTTCTCACCAGTATTCCTGCTCCAGAGTCATGTGCTTCTCATAGACGGGGCCCGGCAGCTCTGATTGGCCGAGGAAGATGGCGTCATGCTGGATGATCATGGTCTTGACAAGGTCATTAACCTGTGGTTGCCTAGCGACGGCGTCATCAGAATTCAGACCCCTCAGGAGGCTCGGACCAAAGCACACGGCCAGGTTGTACGGCTGCATCATGTTTTCATCGCTGTACTGGGACACGCTGGGGAAAACACGCACACATGGTTCTCTCAGCGCACGTCACGGTTCAAGTCCCACACCGAGGGCGGCAGCAGCTTACTGATTGAGGAAGGCGAAAAGGTAGCGCATCACGATGACGAGGGGCCGGGGGAAGGTGGAAACAATCGTCTTGATCTTGGCCGCTTTCTCTGTGTCGTCGTCGATTTCTGAACACGACATGGAGGGGAAGCAGGCTGAGCGGGAGATTCAAACCGCCCAACACCCTCAGAGCTGAAACTTTACAAAACAGCAGGACTACAAAGTTCCTCACTGATGCAACTAAAAGTTAAAATCAAGAATTTTGAGCTGTAAACAAAATGATGCACGCCTACACGAGAAGAAATGAAAGACCCACACCGATAAAAATTGTGTTTTGCATGTTTTAACGAGTATTTATGGCATTTTTTTTTATAATGGAGGACATATACATAGAAAAAAAGGTTAAAACTGCATTTCTGATGCATCCACTTGTAGACAAATAGATCCATGAAAGTCTTTGTTTTCCCCGTCTGAGCTGGAATCTGGATCTGAACTATACGGCTCCATAATTGCTCGCCATTTTTGCTGCCCTGCTAATGTTAGGTTGGGGGGTGATGAGCTGTAAGCTAGGGGGATAGCATGTAGACAGATGGATGACAGGAAGCAGGGGCGGGCTTACTCCACGCCAGCAGTCCTGCCCACAACTCAGAGGCAAAATTTTGAATGAACTCCTGCTGCCCTGCAGAAAATACCAATAGTGAGGATTTGAAAATGGATCAAAAGATGACCGGAGTGGGACTTTAAAAACAACAACACAGAAGTTGCACCATTTTGCATCAAAATGTATCATCTATGCAGACATATTCCCATCCAAGGTGTGTTGAGTATTTGCCACAAGCAGCTAAATTTAACTTCTATTAATGAATCATAACCTGGAGAAAAGGTGAAGCACAGACACATGTGGAGGTTAGAAAAAAAGGCGTCTTACGGACACACTCCAGCAGATCAGAGTAGCTGTCGTAGGGGAACAGAGGAGGCTCCAGGCCTCTGAAGTACAGCTTCAGGACGCCCGCCACCGAGTCCAGGTCGCACTCACCCTCCGACAGCGGGTCCTCTCCTGCAGGAGTTCAAGTATTTTCACTCACACCAAGACTCAGATCACATGTTCTGAAGGCTCCTTCAAGAATGAAAGACTTCCTGCCCTTTGTGTTGGCGTTTGGTTTGTGCCACACTGCCGGCAGTTCTCCTGTTTCTGACTCTGTTTGTCTGCCGCCTGCCCCAACTCTCGCCTGGATCCTGACTAAACCAGTCTCTTCTCTGATGCTCTCGTGCTCATTATTGATTCCTGCCTGCCTGACCCTGATTTAGCTTTGTGGACTTTTAGCTGAGCTAGTAAACCTGCAGCACTTGGATCCAGTCGTCTGTCTGCTCTTGTGACGATAAACTTACTTTTCAGTAACACCACTTGTTTTAAGACAATAAATCTAAAAATACAGACGTTATTTCAAACAACAGCTCATATGTTTAGGCAGGAGTTAAAATTTTGATGATGTGGTCTTATTTCAATATTTTACATAAGGTAAATGGCAAGTTTTTGTTTTTTTTGCTTCATATTTTACATATACATTTTTATCCCAACGTGTGTAATTATAGTTTTGATTTAGGATAAAATGGGATACATTTGAGGGAAACACCCGTAAATATACTTACTTTGAGGATGTAAAAATTTTTTTATTAAGTAATACATAATTTCAAGACTTACCAGAGGAATAAACTTAAATAAAAGTGCTAATTTGAAGATTTAATTTCTCTTCAAAGGGCAGAACTTATTTTATAAACTCTCACCAAGACAAACTACTAGTTCTATTGGCAGACTTTTTCACTAACAAGACAAAAACATCCTATATTCTTTGTTTTGGGCTAGTTTTGCAAAGGACATTCTTTTCCAGTGCGGGACATCGTCATCTCCTTCTCCTTGGGTCAGGAGGAAACCCCGTTCCAGCCGAGGATCTCTCTCGTACCTCTCTCAAAGGCGTCTCTGATGAGGTTGACCTCCCTCTGCGATCCAGGAACCCGGAAAATCCCTTCGTGGTGGAGTCCTGACGCACAAACATTTAGTCACGTATGCTTCTGGCAGAGACGCTGTCGTTAAACGGACTGAAACGAAGAAATAAACCATCTCACCGTGAAGGTTTATGAAGCGGATGCAGCTTTCAACCACCACAGGAATCTGCTGTCCGGAGCTCTGAGGAAACGAGAAGAGACAACGAAATTACAAAGATGGGCAACTAAAGTGAGAAGACAAAAGAAAAACGAGAAAATAATCAGTTTAATATTTCCTATGGGGTCTTTAGACACAGACCAGATTTTACTGCTGCCTCGGCGTCGTGGTTTTCTAAATCACTGGTCCCCAAACCTTTTTTAGGCCACAGACCGGTTAAATGTCAGACTATATTTTCACGGACAACGCTGAAGTTGGCGTTTAATTTGTTTAAGCTTCCGGTTTCAAAGGACAGTTGTTGCTTCAATAAAGACAACATTACAGGGTTTTTAAAAACATTTTTTTATGAATCATAGAATGCCGTTTTATGATAACTCAATCCAGGCTTAGATTATCTTTTAAGGCAAAAGATTTGTTATCTCAGGTTTTTTTTCAAGATTCAAGAAGATTTATTTGTCATTGTCAGTGAAACAACAAAATGTTTTTATTTTATATTGATTCGTTCCTGCCTAACTCAGCTTTGCTGTACGAAATGTTTTTTATTTTTTTAACACGTTTCCTAAATTTCAGAAACTTAATTTGATCGAATCTCTGCAGACGCTTTAAACGTCCATTTCGTTTTGGATCCATTCAAATGTGATGTTGATTTTCCCCTTAACCAGCAAAGTGGAGACACTAACTTCAACCTTGTCCAACTTTTAAGGTTTGGTGGATAAATATTACAAAATATAAAGATACCACCATAAAAACGGGTATTTTCTGCATATAATATTAATAAACTTAAATCCACAGTGAATGCAACTTTAGTAGCAGCGACCTTGTATCCTTAGACTCGGTCATAGAGTCGGTCACTGCATATTGTGCACAGCGGCCTTAGTGTGCGGAAACAACTCTCACAATAAATCCATACTTCAAGTAAGATTCATGTTAAATCCGTATTTCTTTTACTTTGAAGTCGAAGGCTCGTCTTTGGAAAAGAAACTTTTCACACACGCTTTTTTGTTGACTTTTAGCTTCGCATTTAGCAGCTGCTTTAAGAAGGAGGCAAATACATTTACTCGACCAAGGTGAACGACTGGACATGCATCAAGAATGAGTCGTACACGGATGTGGTGGACAGAATTTGGTGGCTTCTCAAAATAGAACTATCTCTGATTTATTTATATATTTTTTTATCAACAGACCGGTACCGGTCCATGGCCCAGGGATTGGGGACCACTGTTCTAAAATACACAAAAGCTTCAGAAATGGGACGTTAACGATTATTGGCGTTTATTTGCTGCACCGCAGAGAAAAGCTCTGTCTGGCAGCGTCCCATTTTCAGTTTTTTCCCCAATCTGACGTGTTTAGTGAAAACAGGCTCTTCACTAAATGTAACAGTGAAGTCCGTGACATGACTCCGCCCGCCCGCCCGCCTGCCTGCGGCGCACAGATCAGGCGCCGGCGGAACTTGGTACCTGTGTCCGAGACATTCTCCTTCTTCTTCTGCACCAAGCCAAGCACAGAAGAGCAGGGACACAGAGAAAAAGAGATTAGAAGAGAGGCAACAATGAGGGGGAGAAGATTTAGAGGAGGAAGAGGAGGAGCACACACACACACACACACACACACAGGCCCAATATAGAGAGGAGGCAGCAAAGAGGACAGAGCTTTTTAATCCCTTTCACAAGCGAGAGGGGAAGAGATAAAAGAGGAGGAGGATTGAAAGGAGAAAAAGCCAGAATATAAGCTACGAGCACTGCAAACTATTTAATCCTTCCAAATATTTCAAACCTGGTTTCTAGACATGCAAGAGATTTGATTAACTTTTGATGTTGTTTTAACTTCTATTCGCTCTACACCTTTCCAAGCTTTTGTCAAAAATCAGCACACTGGAGATTTTTTTTGCCTCGTTATGAGATAGGATCCAGAAAGGAAGAAATAAGTGATAAAATAAGTCAAAACCCCTTTTGCTCCATACTCTTGACAACAAAAAGACCAAAAAAAAAAACATTTTTTTTGCTGTAATCTTTGGTTAGACTGCCATTTTTTCCATTATTTTAGAAACAAAAACACACAGTTTTGCTCTGAGAATAAGTGCTACTTTTAGATTTTATGGAGATCTACTATAGTCCCACTTTGATCATCTTTGGGTCTGTTTTTAAAGTCTTCTCAATGTTCTTTTAATTATGATTATGTATGTAGTTTTTAAGCAAAATCTAAAAACGGTGTCATTTTCTAGGACATAGTTTCAGCAGGAGTTTATTAGAAATTCACCTTTAAGTTGTAGTTGGGACTGTAAAGCAACCCCGCCCCCCTACCCTTCTCTGTTTAGGCTTACAGTACCTCACCTAACATCACCGGTGCAACAAGAATCATATCGGAGCTATCCAGTCGTACAGTTTAGATCCAGATTCCAGCTCAGACGAGGAAAACAAAAACGTACGTGGATCTATTTGTCTGCATCAGAAAGGAGCGGAGCAGAGAGCTCGTGGCCCCGCCCAGCGTATTTTCTGTCACAAATACGATCTTTCTAAAATGGCATTTTTTTCTTCTGCTCCTGATTCCCAATGATTTTAAAGACCTTCTCAGAAATGCAATTTTGATCTGAATTTTCTTTATATTTGTCCTTCATCGTCAGAAAAATGTCACATACATGTTAAAAACACCATTTTCATCCGATTGGGGCTCCAAGATGGACCAGGATCATATAACTGGTTTGTAAAACATTTAGTTTGAAGTAATTCTATCTAACAGTTAGCTTTCTTTAGCAGATTTATCAATTTTGAATGGTTGTGTGGAACTCCTTGTTTCTAGATTTTGATATCTTATTATTCTCGTTCAGTAAAGACGACTTGTTTTTCTTCTGAAGATTAGAGTTCTTTTTCCTATTTTTTAGCCTACCTCTTTTTGCAGTGAACATAACCAAGCACAGAATGGCAGCAGTCTGTGCACACTGCTAAAACAGCCCCCATAGGAATAAGTCAAAAACCCTTAATACCACCGGCAGCAAAAAACAATTGTCAATAGCTATAACCAAGAATTCTTATACATGTCTCAAAGACATGATTTCTAAAACTTTTCAATTGAAAATCTATCTTGATTTGTCGTCCTTGACACAAGCATCTTTTTCTTTTCTAAAGATTCAGTTTTAGCATTGCATGGGGTGGGGGGGGCACATAAGAACCCCCCCCCTCCCCCATCCGTTCGTATCTTCTGCATCAGGACCATATAAGCAGCAGCGCAGCGAAGTACAGCAGAGAGAAGAGGGAAGTGAAAGTCTGAGCGTCTGTTACCTGAATGTAGGAGAGAATGTCTGAGGTGAAGAGTGTGTGGCAGAATTGGGAAACAGGTCTGGACTTCCGAACACGCACTGACCGAGCACATTGCGTTCTGGGAAATATAACAAATGCACGGGCCCGATTACACATGCCGTCAGTAACAGGATCTGGAAATCTTCTGCGATCTGACGTGAACAGAAAACGGATCAAAACAACAGTTTTCCAGAGTGGCATGTCCATCTCCTCTTCCCGTCTGTCCTCTCTGCCCTCTCCTGACCTCTAAGCCTCTCAGATTCACCGCCTTTAGCTCTTCAAAACAGCTCTTATTTATTTTACCTGGAAGGGTCGCTGTCCACTGCCTCAGCTGGAAGAGAGAAAAACAGAAAAACGTGAAACTCCAAGGTCACAGTGAGTGGCTGCTAATAATAACACAAAGCATCACTAAAACACTTGTTTTGGTAACTTAAACTCTTCATAAACAAGATGATAAACATCCTACAGATATACGAGGTCAGGATCCGTTTGAAACCTGGGAAAAATAAAACTTTTTTAAGACTTTGTGCAGAAATGAGTGAACTCTGACCTTTTTTTCCCTACAACAAATACACTAAATACTACTGATCATTACTAAAGAGGTCATTTAAATGCGACAATTCTAAAATAAATGCCACAAAAGCTAACATAAAAGATCATAAGGAAGCTGAAACAAAACAAAAATCATTCTGAGACAATGCTAAAATAAAATTCTTCATTCCCATGTCAACAAAACAGAGGCAGAATTTGAATATTAGATCTACACAATTATATGACAGACAACAAAATGCTGTTTTAATTTCAACAGCAGATGCGGAAAATGCAAAAAAATAATAATAATAATTTGCAGAAACTGCTAAATGACTGAAAATGTGTCAAATTTGATAATTCCTATTTTATTATTATGTAGTATTATTAAAATAACCCTGTAGTTCCCAAAGGGTCAAATTTGGACCTGGGATTTTTTTCTTATTTCATTTAATTTTTAACATTTAATTAGCTTTATATTTTATGTTTCTGCCACTATTAATTGCTGCAGCTCAAAATGAGCAAACAAGCAAAAAAAAGGCAAATTAAGTTAATAATTAACATGATGGTTTTTGCAAAATAATTGTAAATATGTACAGAAAATAAAATACAAAAGATACTAAAAATATTAAATGTTTGCTAAATATCAAACTATATAAAATATATGTTACATTTGAAACTACATAGTTCAACTTTTTGATTGAAATAATTGTTCAAATGATAAATTATAACTAAAAATGCCATTAAAAGCTAGAAAAATAGGAAAACCTGATTATATCTGAACAATCATATAAAGAGAAATTCTGAAAATGCAACAAAATCCAGCTTTAGTTACCTTTCTGAATGGCATCATGTAAAAGATCATGTTTGGCTTGAAGCTTGGAGGCCAGAGAGTTGCTGGTGAGAAACTCTTTTACTTTCTACGATAAGAACAAGAAACATTGAGTCCCAAATCAACATTTAGTCATTCAAAAATGTTGCGTTAAGCTCCAGCTGACTCACTGTAAAGTAGTATGTCTCTGTGTCCTGCTGGTTGGCTCGCCGTTTAGCCAGGGTCAGTTTTGGGACACTGGCCCCCACAGGGGGATCGTGTGTCAGGCTGCTGCATACGTCCGGAGACGGGTTGCACTCGCTGTCACACATCGTCTCCAGCAGGGCGGCGAGCGTGGCTTTCAGCGTTTTACTGATCTGACGAGGGGGAAGGAAGGACAACTTTTATTAAAAACACATTTATGCCTCGCAGCAGCTGCCGTCTTGAACTGCAGGACCAGATTGTTTTTTTCAACTTTTCTTTCTTACTACGCCTTCACAAACTCACCAAAATTTGGCCGCAATATGAATTTTGGGCATGGTGGACAACACCCCGCCCCTCCCAAAGATATAATAAATGATGACATCACAGCAGACAAAAGCGTAAAAAAAAACGAATGGGGTCAAAATCTCTTATGGGCCCCAAAAAATTACGTCAATGAAACCAAAACACACATGCTGGGAACATCCAGGGGACTTTTAAAAGTATTATGGGATGGCCACAGGGCCTACAGCTAGGTGGGCGTCTTGTGGCCAAGTTTGAAATTTTCAAATTTTCGCAAATTTCAATGAAAGAAAACTTGTTTCGTGAGATCTTTACAAAATTTCCCACCCGACTTTGACCGCCGGAAGAGGCTGCCATCTTAAATCCCCCCCCCCCGTTGCTCGCATATCTTTTACCGAAATATTGACAATTTAATACATGGATCCTTAGCTCAAGCTGAACAATATTGGAAATTTGGGTGTGATCAACAAAAAATCTCAGTTGCCAAGGAAATCCCAAAATTCAGTTTTGCTGATTCCTCTAAAAAATACATAGACCTCTTTGTCACCCCCAGGGGACCAAAAAATAACATGGTTGCTATGGAGATATAACCAACGGAAGAACCTCCACTTTGAAAATATTTTTTTTTTAAATGAATTTGTCATATGCTGCAACCAGGGTGGCAGGGGCATGAGGGGAGAGTGAGGGCACGGGAGGGCGGCATCTGTGGCCATACAACGCCGCCTGCAGCTATCAGGTAAAGTTGAAAGCGGTCTACTCAGATCAAAGAATACAAAAAATAAGGAACTTACTTCCTCTGTTTCCAAGGTAACGGTAGCGAGTCGAGACTGAAGCTGCTGGAACCTGGTCTCCAGTTCATACCTCACCTGGCTCTCCGCACTAACCTCACACACCTGACCACGAAACATAATCAAAGATATTAAGACAGACAGTAACGGTGCATGGAAAAGTTTTATTGTGAATGAAGACTGAGAGTTTTCATTGAAAAGGATCCCGTCAGCCCGCTTTCACCTGGTCTCCCTCATGTGGGTGGTAGTTGAACCTGAAGGGAAGGCAGAAGGCGGAGTCGTGCTGCTGCAGCAGGGCATCTCTGTCTCCGCTCTGGTCCAGGGAAGTCACCGCAGCCTCCAGCTGCTTCAGGCCCGTCTCCTCTGTCTTCTGGATACGCCATCTACTGGCCAGGTAGCACTTCATTACCCTCTCCACAGACAAATGGAAGCCAAGGTCGCAGCACTGCTCGAACATAAAAGAGAGGTTGAAATTTTTATCTCTCCTAAAATGATGAAACTGCTGCGGAAGGCCTCCTTACGTCGATGAGGGTGCTGACATCTTGCAGGTAGTACTTGTTCATGGCTGCATTTGCTGCTGCCAGGTTCAGCAGGTAGTCGTTGCGCGCCTTGGTGCACTTCAGCTGGGTCTCCTGGACTCTGCCAAACCTCTAGGTGCCACAGAAAAAGCACAGATATTTGTAAAAAAAAAAAAAAAACTGGCTCACATGCGCATGACATGTGGGTGAACAACAGGAAAAGGAAGTGGGTTCCAAACACAAAAAACATTTTACGACTCGCTGGGTTTTCTTTCCTGCCATTTAAACACACCTTCTCTATTAGTTTCTCCATCTTCTTCACTGAGCTCCGCTTCTGCCCCACCAGCTGGCCGGGGCCGAGCTCGGTCACCTTGCCAGTGTGTCTCTCCTCCAGCCGCTCGGCGTCCTTTAGCTTCCCCTCAGCTATCAGGCAGTCTGTGTGGTACTGGTTATACGTCTTCAGAGCCTTGAAGGAGTTTGGGTGAAACAGCAGAGACATTAGTGCACCATCACCACGTATGCCATAATCCTGTGGCAGGGAGCTCACCGTCTGCAGCTCCGTCGTGACTTTCAGCAACTCGTCCTGCATCTGGATTCCAATTTCTTTGCTCTGTGATAAAAAGGTTAAACCTTCAATTCAAAAATCTCCAACATTTTGAGTCAGTTTTCATAAAAATGCATATTTGTTTGTGTTTGACCCGTATCCACAGAGTTACATGAAGTAACTCATCACAATCATATCACGGTTTATGATCTTGGAACATAAGTGGCAGGTTGCAATGATGAAAGCACGTTCCCGTGCGAGGCTGGCACTCGATGACTGACATGTGCACGTCTAACCAAACATGGTCATGCTTCGCTAACAAAATCATATATCTGAAGACAGAAAAGATTGTATCAGAGAACTGGAGCGAGTGAGTGTGACGTCACCGGTAGAACGTGGTTCACTTCCCCCTCCAACAAACTGAAGTCAATTCAGTCGCCATTTTTCATGATACACATGCCGCCATGTTGGAGCCAGATGACATCAGTGGGCAGTGATTGGTCCGAGTCGGTCCATCATCGTTTCTACGGCAACCACTTTCACTAATCAGGATGAGCTCGTTGGTAGGCCACTTGAAAATGGGCTACACGAAAACTTTCAAAGTTCAAAGGTCAGTTCATAACTAATATAGCCTAAAATATAAAATTATGATTATAAAGAAGATGTTAAAAATAGGTAGCAGAGCAAGAATGCTTATTCTGACTGATAGAATGACTGAAGAACAACTGTTTATGTCTCTATAGAAGTCTATGGGATTTTGGCTTCTTCGAACCAGTAGTTACTTCCTGTTTGGATGCCAGGGGGGAGGGGTCATTTAGTCCAGTTCTCATTCACAGTCAATGCGTCAGCTTTTGGGTTCTGAAGAGGGAAACACACATCCACCTTAGGTAGCTCCGCCCAGACCAACACTATTCCAAAAACGGCAAGTGGACAGAGCAAAATAAAGCTTCGGACCAGCGATAGGACCGCCCAACTGCCAGTCAGAAAATACAATTTTTAAAAATATGCTAATTTGATCTTTGCTAAAATCAAAACAACTGATTTCAAAATAATTCCATCCAAAAATCTCTATCCCACACCAATCATCTTTTCATCCATTTCCCATTGGTCGTTTAGTCAGGATTATTTGGCCCAAATTTAGAAACCTGTGTCGTCTGTAGGACATAGTTTCTGCAGAGCGACAGGGGCACATTTGAAATTCCCCTCTGAGTTGTGGGTGGGAGTATTGGCGTTGAGTGAGCCTTCCTCCCTTTCCCATCATCCCTTTGTTTACACTCTCTCCCTCACAACACAACCACAAGCTTTTTAAATGCCTTTTTTTTGGTCTGCTCCTGATTCACAATGATTTGAACAATTTTAACAATATTATATATGTCCTCCATTAGCAGAAAAATGCTAAAACAACATGTTAGAAACACCAAAAAGACAATTTTCCTCAGAGTGGGTTTTTAAACCTGAAGGCCCGTACACACCGGGACGAATTTCGCCGGCGATTTTCGCCGACGTTTAACGCCTCGTGACTAGACAAAGGGCACCAATGAGAGTGTGCACACCGACGCGAAAAAACGCGACGCGTTAAAGCGTCAAAAAAAAAAAACGCCTCGGGTTCGTTTTTTTTTTTCGACGCGTCGCGTCGAAATCTACTCGACCAATGAGAATGGCGCTTTTGCACACGTGTCTGGAGCTTCTGAAGTTACAGTAAAACACAACTTGGGGGCGCTCAAACACAAAACTGCCTTGCTGAGCACACATACCAGCGAAGAAGATAGACGCCAAGTAGCGTCTACACTGCCGCGAAGAAATAATGATGGACATTCTAAAATATCCCCGAACCAAGCACCAGTTGGAGCTACTGGTGCTTGAAATATTCATGTTTTCTTTGTATGATTCTGACAATCGCGTAAATACTTGCTCTCTTCTTCTGAGTGAAAAGCGACTTTGAGAAGCGTAAAGTTGCGCAGCGCCACCTTGTGTACAGGAGTATTTCTGTTTATATTAAGCGCCATCTAACGTCAGGGAATGAAATTGCATGTTCGCTCGACTCATCGTCAGCGAAAATCGCCTGGGTGTGAACACAAAAAACGTGGCGAAAAACGCTGGCGAATAACGCCTGGCGAATATTCGTCCCGGTGTGTACGGGCCTTAAGGGTGCAAAGATGGGCTTTTTCACATGGGAAGCAATCCGCCTTCAGTGGTCTGCAGAGGAAATGCAATATTTGGTACTTCCTGTCAATTTAGGGAACAGGTCAAGGCTTGGTTGCTACTGAAAAAAATACCAAAACAGAAATGAAACAAAGACCTGAAACATTAAAAAAAAAAATTATCAGTAATGTTTAAAGTGAAAAGTCCTCTTTTTTGGTTTCCTTCATATGGAATAAAAAAAACAATGATGAGTGTGCAGGCAGTTGCTTTAGAGAGAAAGGATTAAAAGTGAGTTGGTTCACAGCCTGTTTTGTCAGATCTCACAGAGCGAAGAATTGTTGGAGCTTAAAACGATTTTTATCAGCTAAAACTCAACCCAAGTGGTTTTGATCTGCAGCCTCAGGAAAAAAAAGCGCCAATCCAAATCAGATCATTCAAGGCACGCACTGCTGTCTGCAATCATAAAAAGGCTGCACTTCCAATTTTTGCAGCCTGCAACATTTAAACATCTTCAGCGAAGCCTGGTTTAAGAGTTTGCTGCTTAAGAAAAAATAAAGAAATTATCTGAATGAAAAAGATCTATACAATGACAAACACAGTAAGTAACTGCAAGACAAATGCCCCCCCTCGAATCAACCTAAAGGAGACCAATTCTATGAGGTTTGAGGTCTCACAACATTAAGTCCTCGTTGATTTGATGTGTCACCACAGCACATGTGGGGGAAACAGGGGTTAAAGCCCGGATGGAGCCCCCGGGGGCATCTTAATCTACCCTCCCCTCAAATGGAAACCACTGAGAGTTGAATTTACTATGAAGATCTGGGCCAATTCCTATCTGTTGATCGTTTAATAACTCCCAAACTCTCACGCTCCAACATTCAATATCTTTAAGGGATCGTTATTGTGGTTCGTAAAGTTTTACCAAACTGCAACAAACTAGTATTCGACGTACATACAGTTTTACCTTGTCTATGGCCAGATTTGCGCTCTAAAAAAATAACCCGCGATAAGTGAAATCTTAAAAGCACTCTTTTTTATTTTTGACATTATTCTAGATGTGAAAAGGCGTTAAGCCCATCAGTACACTGTTTATGCATTTTTCTCAGACAGTAATGAACATTTTCACACTTTTCTGTCTTGTTCAAACTCTCAAAGGGTAAACTTTCGTTAAAAAAAAAGGTCCAGTTTTTGCAGAATGAAAACAAAGGTCTGCTCAAGATCTATGATTTATTTTAGCTTGGTAAACTGAACAAGTTCTGCACAGGAGACACAACACAGAGGAGTTTGATTGATAAAAGTCCACAGCCAACCAGGATGTAGACCACAATATGCTGTAAACAAAATGGCATGCTAAATTGAACTACAAAAAAAAAAAACAGTGAATCAGCGAAAGGTTAACCGCAGTATAGCAAGGGACCACCGTACCACAACTGTTCTGCTTCAGGGAAGTATCATATTAGGCTGCAAGTGTTATATTGTATTATGTGTTGGTTCATGCTGTAAGTCTTGAGGTTTTGTTATTTTCCATTCAGTTCCTCTGTTCTAGAATAACGTTCTAACCACTGACTGTAGCAGAGACCTGGAGTGACTGAGTGTGACGTCATCAACAGGAAGTGGTTTACTCCCAGCTCCAACCAAATGAAGTCAAGTCAGTCACTATTTCCTCGCGATGCGGACACCCCCATGATGTCGGAAGTAACCAGTAGCTTTGTTTCTATGGCAACCACTCTCACCAATCAGGAGTGAGTTTGTTGGAAGGCCACACCCCTACCACTAGGGGCAACATGAAATCAGAGTAAGAATAGCTATTCTGACCAATAGAATGACCGAGTAACAGCTGTTTATTTCTCTGTAGAAGTATTTGGGATTTTGGCTTCTTGGAGTCAGCGGGTACTTCCTGTTTGGAGCGCCAAGGGGGAGGGGTCACTCAGTCTAGTTCTCATATACAGCCAACTGTACAAACATCTATTTTTATTATATTATATTCATAGTTTTGGCTCCTTCAGTCCTCTATGCGTAAATACCTTAGGTTGCTTTACCTGTACCGTCACATATATTTTAAATCTTTTCAAGTATTAAATACCATTTATCAGAACAGAAAAAAGAGGCAGAGCAAAGACAATCCTCCTACAAAAAAAGAGAGATGAAGCTTGCTTGAAAGGACCTAGATGTTCTTGGCGTTGAACCAAAACCTTTTAGCTGCTTTAAAAACAACGCATGTGGCCTAATTAAGATTCTGCTTGTTTTTAACTGTGACAAGTTCCTGTGAGTCAATTTAGACAACCTGCAGTTTTACCAATCCCACACTGTGCACTTTCTGAGAATATTTATGATTTGGCGCTCAGGATATGCTCATCTTTGGTACCAAGAAGCTGGACTGTTTGTAATCTGTAAAAATAATCTTGAGCAAAAGCGTTTGAGGCTTTCTTGAAGACTTTTAAATGTTACAATAAAAAAGAATTTCTAAAACATAAATTGAAACATTTAAACCCTGTTTGTCATTTAGGGAAAACTTATCTCAAAAAGGCACAGACCTCATGAAAAACGTTGATGACTCCACCGCCTCCAAATTGCTGCCATGGCAACTGCACAAGGTTTGCAGCAAACCAAAACATGCTCTGAAGAAAACTGTCCTCATATCAAGATTTGAACTGCAGCACCATCATTTCCAACTCTAAAGAACTGTTCCTGATGGTGCTGCAAAGAAACCTTTGTGTTTTTTCTAAACACGTAAACATCTTCAAAACTGAGTGAATTTCCCAGTAAAGGGGTGTAAATCACTTGTTTTTCATCATTTTAAAGCTCAAATACGTCCATTTTAGGGGCATGGTTTTTTGACTGATGGACCCAGCAGAGCGTCAATCTTCACTTTGCCCCGCCCAATCCCTGTTTTCAGAACATTGGTTGGGGGAGTGAACTTAGCAGAATGTGGTGGGCGGAGTCAGAGATGATCTATTGTTTGTATGGCTGTGATTGTTTTACAATAAAAGCAGGGAGACTCTTGCAGCCTCACTTGAACTAGACGCGACTGAGCGCGCACTCACCCGCTTGTGCAGACGGTGTGTGTCCTCCGTGCTGTGTGCGAGCCTCTGAGTGAGCGTGTTGCAGCAGGTGTCCCCCAGCGCTGCGTGTTCCCGGCTCTCCAGGCGCGTCTGAGTCAGCAGGACCGACCAGACCTGACACACCGACTGACCCCATTGCTCCTTCCTGCAGGATCACACCTGATGTGACGGCATGGAGAGGCAGACCAGGGACACACACACCACCAGCTTACTTTTTAGTCTTGTGCGTGAACCTCTCCGTGAGTTTGTCGAGGGCCCGCGCGTACTCGGCCTCTATGTCGCCTCGGCGCCGGAGGAACTCCGAAAGGTCCGAAAGCTGCTGCTGTTTTACCTCCACTTGGGAGTCCAGAATCTTTACTTGATCTGTCAGCTGGGCGCGCAGATCTGACATGACAGACAGACAAACAAACAAACAGGGGAGAACAGCTATTTTCATAAATGCATATTCATAAAAACAAACAGATACGCTGAAGCATGCAAACACGGATAAATAAGGCGCCGACAGGAACCGGGTTTACACCACAGATCCGCTCTGTAGGCAGGAGGTTTTCTTACCCCTTAGCCAGCACATGAAATATTGAAATATTCAGTCTGTCTGCTGCTAAAAAGAGATCCATACATTTATACAGAATCTTAAAAACCCTTTTCAGTCTGGGAAAGATTTTTGTTTTTAGAAGAATGTAATGTTAAATAGTAAAACTTATTTAAAAAATTCTAAAATTACTTCTAGCTGCTTTGCTACAAGATAAAATGCACAAAGATGTGGATTTCCTGTGATGTCTTTGTTAGAAAAAAACAATATATATATATATACATATTTGAAGAGATCTGTAGCTTGATGGAGTCAGAAACAAAGGGTTGAGAAACTAAACAAAAAGAAGACAAGCGGCAAAGAAACAAACAGCTACATGCACAATTTGTGGGATTTTCTTCAACTTGTATCACAAAACTGAGTGTGTTGTGTGTTTAAGTTAAAGAAAAACTCAGGAGTGGTTCAGAATTTCAACTATTCTACCTGCAGCCATAAAAACTTAAAGGGAACTCAGTTGTTTGTGGGACTCAGAGCCAATTTTTTTTAAACCTGAATACAGCACGAGGCAAAAAAATCCATTAATGGTGTTTATTTTGGTCTGCGGGTGGTTGCACCACATTCATATCATGCATTTTTTATTAGCGTTCTAAAAGCAGCATCTCGCCGTTGAGCCAAAGACAATCTCGAGTATTTTAACCTTGTTGCTGTTGAGAAAGTGCGAGGATTTTACATTTGAAAGTACTCGAGCAGACAGAACGTGAGTCCTGGGCCAGACTCAAACACTGCACACACCTGAAACCCATGCGGGGGGGGGGGGTCCTACTGAAGATGTTAACTTGCAAGTAAACCCTGATGCGATTCAACATTACACGCCTCATTCACGTCGGCCTTCTTGTTTCTTCAGACAGTTCACTTCCTCTGAATGTTCACCAGAACTCTGCTAAGTGGGAAATCTTGGCTCATTTAGTGCCTTAGTCAGAAACGCCCTTACAGGTGGATACGGGATGTCTGCAGGTGAAAAATGGACAAACCTGGACCTGTACAGGTGGCCCGCACAAAATTTTGAGGTTGTAGTTCGTGAAACTGACATTATCCTCACGAAAGCTTCACAATACACGTACGTTAATGGTACGTTCCATTTTCATGACGTCCCTTGAGGTGGCCTTTCGACCTTCAGGTGAACTGCAAGTTCAAATAACATTTGACAAAAAATAATAATAAATAAAATAAGGAGGTGGAGGCCCAAACAAAGAAACAGCAGGACTTCCACTTTGCTCCCTGATCACTTAAGACCTAAAAGAAGCTGCTGTTGAAACTATTTGAAGTTTCCATTTTTTTTTAAATAAAACAAACCGAAGGAAAGTACCCCTTTTTGGGAAAACTGAGATGCCAAAAAAATATTTTCAAACTCCCTGAAATTTGTTTTCTGCAAAATTCTTGAAATAATTTAGATTTGGTGCAATCTAACTGTGAGTATAATGAACAGAGGGAGTAACTTGCAACAACAATCACACCAGGTGACACCCGACTGCCTTCCTGTACCTGTACCTGCATGTAGAAGCACTTTGATTCGTGTAAAGCTGAAGGGAAAGCTCAGAAAATGCAAAGCGGCTGTCAGAAGCAGTGAGATGCATTGCTGTTTGTTATTGTTCACCAAAGAAATGCTGCTGATGCTGAGACGCAGAGACTGCTCGCTGTTGCAGAGACGCCTCCTGAAAACTGATGTGAGCAGCAGGTGGACCAAAGCGATCAGACCGCGGACATTTCTGCAGCTTCGAGCTGCATCTTATTTTTGAAAGACAGCAGCCTTAGATGTTCAGAATACTGGAAATTTTACAGTTTTTTGTGCGGCAGAATTCTGAAGCTTATTTGCAAATTTTACACAGAAACTTTTATCTGTAAATGGAGATCAGAGCCACGTGTTGAGATTATGGTTCTGAATTGTGCGACATTTTTGGTTTCATGATAAGAAATGTCAGAATGTGAATGGGTCATGCATGATCCAACGGTCACGGATCGTCAAACAGAGAACATAATTGGATGGTAATATAACTGTTTGCCTCTCATTTATTCGCCTCTACAAGATAATTTTCTCTAAAATTAGAGGTACATTTGTTAGTTTTTCTCTATTCTGCATTTTCTAATCTGTGTTTAATGCTCACTATGAAATTTAACAAATAATTCTGAGCATCAGGTCAGTTTGGAAGCAATAAAGTCAGACTCTATTAAATATATTAAAGCCTGCATTGGAGTCGTGCATCTGGATTTGTGTGAATTTCTTCTTGATGCAGTGGCGCCTCTACCTCCGTTCTGCAGGATTTTACATAACCTTTTGTTTGACGGATCGACCTGTAAAAAACCTTTGATTCATCTCATAGATCTTGTGTGCAAACGCCTACGATTCACGTAAAAGGAATAAACTGTAAATCTGAATCTGTGTCAAGTTAACACACATGGTTTCCTCTGACAAAACCTCCCCCACTGGATTAAAGCATTTGACCTTATTAACAGATGAGGGATTAGGTTTGGATACTGCGGTAAATTAGCAACCCAACAATAAACACAAACATTGTTTACGCTATATCCCATGTGGATCTTTTTTTTCCTTCTGTGTGAAATTTAAATCAACAAAATATTAATGTCAGGTGAGAACACACTGTTGATTTGAATCCCAACAAAAAATAAATTCTGTCTTCTTTAAAAGAGGTTCTACAGACATTTACCATCAGAACCTTAAAGTCCTACTCTGATCATCTTTTAAACTATTAGGAAAGGGTTCCCAGTGCTCTTTTAAATATGATTATGCCGTTTTTAGTCAAAATTAAAATAAAAAACTGTCGTTTTCGAGGACAGTTTCTGCTGAGCGGACGTAGTTCATTGGAAATTCACCTCAGAGTTGTGGGCGGGACTTATGATGTGGAGCAACCCCGCCCCCCATTGCTGAAAGCTCGGAGCAGGAAGCTTGTGGCCAACCCAACGTATCGTCTACGTCACAAATGCAACCTTTTCAAAAAAGCATTTTTTCATCTCCTGATTCACAACAATTTGAAAAAAGAAATGCTCAGAAATACAATTTTCAGCTTAATTTACATTTATAGATGTCCTCCATCATAAGAAAAACATATTATTAACATGGATTTCAATCCAAACAATCAAAGGAATGGCCTCCACTCCAGTGATAAACCACTGACTACATATGAGTGTTGCTACCAGATCTGTAACATGGTCCGTCCACATATGTGTGAATATTACGCCACTTCTGCTAAAGCATTTTACGGTCAGAGTATGTCTTCGGATGTTAATAAAAATAATAACCTCGTAAATTGAATATAATACTATAAAACATTAACTGGACCGAATGACCCCTCTATGGAGTCCTATACTGTTCATAATTAAATAAATAAATATTTAATTAAATAAATAAATATGAATTAATGCAAATACACAATCAACCAATAAATCTCTCATAAATATATAAAAAAATCATGAAAAGGAGTAGCCAATCACAAAAGTGTCTCCGCCTTGTCTAGTTTGATTGACAGACAGACTCATTCTCCTGAAAAAGCTCTTCATGAAATAAATACGCCATTGTGAAAAACAGCAACATGAAATAAAAACAAAGCTACTTTGGAAAATATTGATTTTGAAATACGAGCTTCTGAAAAAAGACAGTATTATAATAATATTCCACATGATTAAAAATGAATATTTTAAAATGCTGTTTTAAAATAATGAACAGGTTTTTAAAGAGAAAAGAAATATATTGAATAATATAATGGCTTATTTCAGTGTGCAGGTTTTTCACAATTTCATGATCTTTTTATATATTTATGAGAGATTTATTGGTTGATTGTGTATTTTCATGAGGCCATATTTACTCCATACACCCCTCTCCCCTGCTGCTGCTGCTGCTCCAAACAGGAAGTACCCGTTTCTATGGTTGACGATACACTCACTCACTCCAGTTCTCATATACCGACATGTGATAAACCCATAACAATCATATTTTACTGTACTTAAAGTTCAAAAATGTGATTTTGCTCAAGCTAGATCGTTTGTCAGCTCAGATCCCAAAGAGTTCACAAAAGTTCAGGTCTTTACCCTTTGACCAATGATGGCGCCATATAGGAAAGTTAAATCCACACCGCACTTTTTATATTTGGAACAAATTATTTTGTCTGCTTTATTCAGGCGTTTTTTTGCAATATTTTATGTCATTGCCACGGTGACGTTTTGAAAGGAGGAAGTTTTGCCTGAGTGAGAGTGCTGAGTTTTAGTCAATTTATATAGCCTAATTAATAATCCTTTATGAGCTAAAATCAGTTTGATAATTTTCTGTCTCATGCTATACATGTTCCCTGCTTCTGTTCTTACTGATAAAGCAGC
This sequence comes from Oryzias sinensis, assembly GCA_037389245.1. NCBI lineage: Eukaryota > Metazoa > Chordata > Actinopteri > Beloniformes > Adrianichthyidae > Oryzias > Oryzias sinensis. The sequence continues at coordinate 3,483,572 of CM074492.1, forward strand.
CATCAAAGGTTCAACTCACAGAGTCAACTCTTTAACCCCAAAGAGTCAACGGTCATGACTATGGCTACGACCACCTGGAAAGACTATTTAGGACACACACAAAAAAATGTATATTCTGTCCTGTGAACTGTAGAATAAGTTGCATATTTACATTTTTAGGAAAAAAGATATAAACATAATCATTTCTATTGTTTTATTCATAAACTATAAAGTTTTGAACTTAAAACATAGCAGAGAGAATAGACGTGTTATCAGCAGCTTTACATGTGATAAAATGTGATTAAACTGTCTGAAAACAGACTGCTGTAACACAATGTTTGCTTTCACAAGACTTCCAAATAAATGCATCACCAAATTATCAAAAAATTGCGTTTAAACTTTATTCTGGAAGAATACATTTTTTTTTTACATTTTTTAACAGCAAAACAGCCCCCCCTAGAAACACATCTTTAAAAGTGAAAGATTTTCTTTGAATACGCAAATAATCTGCCAATTCTAAGAAAAATATGTTATAGTCACTTAGACATGTTTTCTTAAATTAAGTTGATTTTGCTTTTACAAAACTATCTTTCCTTTTAAGACGAAAAATTAGAATTTTTTTCTTGAAACAAGGATCTTTTTACTCTTAAGATTCCGCTTTTGCAGAGCGGAATTTTCCTGACTCACAGGAAAAACAAATCGGGAAGCCTTTGCTTCTCTGCCACCTCATATAAAGTGATCTTATTTACACAAGCTTGTAGGCAAACGCAGCAAAACCAATAGAGCAGCGTGTCAGCACGTTGATATGAAAAGGCCAATGTAAACACTACATAACTCCGCCTTCCTTTTGCTCTTTCACCTCTCCCTATTTTCCTTTTTCCCCCCCTATCATTCCCCTCTTTACTCTATTCCCCCCACCACCTTCTTTGTGTGAGTACACAGCCCCCGGCTGACTGGATGCGAGCAGACAGCATCACTAATACTAGCTATAAATACACCCCTGTAGTACAGTACGGAGAGCAGCAGCTCCAGAACCCAAACACACCACATGACGCGCATCTTCCTGTCCTGCAGAATCGTGCGCCCCAAATGAGTTGAATCCAGCCTCCCACTGAGAGGATTTACATGCATGTACCCAAATGCACAATCTGCATCCAAAGCGGCGGCACACACGCATCAGTGTGCATGTGCTTCCTTAAATGCATCCATGCGTGCAGGAAGCCACGCATACACAAAGAGAAGCGAGATAAAGGCCACAGACGTGGTGATGAAACACGGAGCGGCTCACCCTTCATCTGAGATTCATACTCCGCCAGGCTCCCCTTCTCCCTCCTCAGTTTTCCGTGCGATGTCATCATCTTTGACCCCTTGAGTCGATGACACCGTCCTTCCAGGCACCGGGGTCCTCGCGCAGCCTCCCGGTTCCTCGCTTTGGAAAGCTCTCGGTCCCAGCTCGATGTAGTCTCTGACCCTTGACCTCTTGGTCTCGCCGCCTCACAACTGCATCGACATCAGGGTCGACTGTTTTCTCTCGACGGGGAGGTCACACAGATCGATTTCACCATGGAAGGCGATGGGATCCAGGTTTGAGTGCTCATAAGGGAAGTGACCTGAGCAGCAAAGAGAGGAGGAAGGATGAGGAAAAAGTTGTTAGAGTTTGACATGGTGACAAGAGGGCAGTAGTGGACAAACGAGGGCAAGAAGACAAGACAGAAAGGAACAGTGACACCAGAGAAGGGAGGCTTAATAGGAGGAGCGGTGTGATGGGGGCAGAGTGGACAGTAAGGGGGCAGAGTGATGAAGAGGCAAGATGAAGGATAGGGGGATGGGAGGAGCAGAGGTGATGAATAGCAGCAGTAATAAAGGGCATTTTTTATACCTCGAGGTTACACAGCAGAGAAATGCCTCCGCTGACTGACTGTAACCTGAGAAACCACAGCAAGAGGCAGCAATGACTGACACCAAAAAGCAGTTTGTTTGCTGGTTTGCAGCGTTGCCGCCCACATTGTGTAATACTTTGAGGGGATAGAATACAGTAAAATTCATATGCACTAGGCTATGACACAAGAAATATCTCACTTTTATCGGCATCCTTTAAAAGAGGAAGCACTTATATGCAGATGACACTCAACTACATTTCAAAAATAGCAATCAGCTAACTGGGTTTTAAGCATTTCTTAGACACTAAATTTTTGCCAAATCTGACTGAGATATTTGTTTTTAGATGAACGCTCCTCCAGTTTCATCATAGACAAAAGTCTGAACATCCAACTATTATGACAATGTCCTAAATAGATTTCTACTGCGTGGTATAGCAGTGTTCATCCATTGACTGTGTATGAGAACTTGACTGAGTGATTGTGAGGTCACCCATGATGAAATAACAAAATAATTTCTGTTGCCATTTTTTTTGCAATGCAAATACGCCATGTTGGAGACAGAAATTGAGCTGTAATTAGTCATTTCTATGGTAACCACTTGCGCCAATAAGGAGTGAGCTTGTTGGAAGTTCACATTCCGTTAATTTGAGAGTGGGTCAGGAGAATCTGTCAATCAAATGTTTCAAACGTTGAACGTAGGGGCCAGCAGACTCCACCTACTTTTATTGAAGGATCTGATCGGTCAGTTTATAACCTGAATAACTTGCTCTACAGATAAAAAGGAGGATTATCAAGAACATGTTAAAAAGGTATCAGATCAAGAATGGTTATTCTGACCAATAGAATAACTGAGTAACAGATTTTAATTTCTCTATAGAAGTCTATAGGATTTTGGCTTCTTTGAGTCAGCAGGTACTTCTTTTGGAATGTCAAGAGGGGAGGGGTCACTCAGTCCAGTATTCAGATACAGTCAATTGACATAACATATAAGAAAAAAAGAGCAAATTAAACACCTTAATGAATCAAAAACTCACAATTATTCCAGTAATCTGGGTTTTATTTACAAAAAACAACTAATTACAAAAATAACCAAATGTTAGAAGGTCTAATGTAAAATGAGTGGAAAAGTCAGCTGAACTGCTGCCACTAAAAGATGTTCAGCATTTGAAAGTTGCCTTCAGATTGACAATAAATGAAAATCTGCAAACAAAGATGGCAACAGAAAACAAAGTTAGAGGACCTCCCACTCTGACAGAAAATATTTAAAAAGTAAAAAAAAAAACATAATTAGAGCAGGTTCTGAAATTCTACATGAAATAAATAAAGACAGCAGTTTTTTTTGTGTGTGCGTGATGTTTTTTTTCTTTGAATCATTCAGATTTTAGTCTAAAATTATTCTGGAGACTTCAAACTTTTGGATATCTTAAGGTTACAGCAGGAAGAAGGACAAAAACAAAACAAAAAATTTCACCGCCCTTCAAAGCTGCTGTATGTCAGCAGATCTGACTGTTCCTGCAATGCATTATGGGAAATATGCATCATGAGAGGTCATCTAAGGTCCATTTTCAAACTTTAATACATTGCTGAAAGGCTGCCATAAGTCTAAATTTATACGTCTTTGGGGTTTTTTTTTACTCTCAACAATGCAAGCAGGCTAAGATGAACCTCACTTCCCACATCCGGTGTCAGTTTCTCAACAGGTTTCACAGCTCTGAAGAACACAGCTCTACTCACAGCTTTCACTGGAAACTGTTTCTCCATGAGCCTCAAGCAGTCCTTTTTGGTTTTCAAAAAAATGTGACGGTTACAACAGAGAACAGGCTTGGTGTAGCCTGTTGTAACCCTGCGTGCAGCATCACATGAAGAAGAGGAGACGTGAAGATAAAAAAAACAGCCTAAAATTGTTGAGTTATGTCACTCCACGCCGCTCCAAAACACCAGAGGCAAAGCGTATGCAACTGAAACTCTCATTTCCTCCCCTGCAAACCGTCAATGTGATTCAGACACATTTCAGAGACGGTTTCAGATGGAAGTCGTGAGTAAATGCAGAAGAACTATTAATAAACAAAGAGAGATTTCTACAAATGGGACTCTGAGACCTCCACAAGGCTCTTCGGGGAGGGGGGCTTTCATCAGTGCGACCTTAATCTGCGCCGAACAAAATGTATGTAAATGATCTGAGAAGGATGGGGGAGGCTTCTCAGCAGAAGACTGAGAAAGAAAAGAGGTTTTGAGGAGTGAACGTCAGGCAGAAAGGGAGGTCATGAGGGATCAGGATTTCACAGCTGAAGTCAAGGTTAATGAGGGAGGGATGTCATACTGATTACAAGACAGGATAAAGTATATGCAGTGCCACGATACAATTAGGCCATTGTATAAACTTTTAAGTGCTGACGCTGGAAGGGGATTTCTGGGCAGTCCATTTTTTTTATTTTAAATCTTACTTTTCTTGTAGATTTGTTGGCTTTTAACAGATTTCTGTCTTTAAATCCTGAGTCCCAGTTCAGGAGAAGGGCTGTGATCTTACAGGAACCTTCAGCTGAGAAAAGCTCAGTTCCTGAAAAGCTGAAGATTGGTTAATGTTTCCATTGCATGGGGCACACACAGGCATTTAGGCATCCCGTTCCTGTCAAAGCCATCTGATGCCGGTCTGTACGCCTCGGCCAAGCTTCAGCTCGATGTTCAGCGATGCAAACACGAGCCGGGTAGAGTCAGGTATGACACTCACCACCCTGACAGGTGGGCCGGAGAGAAACAAGCTAATAACAATGCAGGAGGAAAGACTACACACATGTATGCAAGACAGGACAGGACTACAAATGGTGTGTACTGATACAGTACTTTTCTACCTTGCTTTTAGAAACCCACTCCAATGAAATTTGTGTTTTTAGTGTTTTAAACATGCTCTTGTAGCATTTTTCTCATGATACTACACTATTTGGAAAATTTCGCTTAAAATTGCATTTCTGAGTTTTTCTTTATTCAAATTGCTGTGAATCAGGAGCAGACAAAAAAGGCGTTTGAAAAAGATAGAAAATACAGTGGGTTGGCCACAAGCTTCCTGCTCCAAGCTCTCAGCAACAGGGTGGGGAAGGGGGGGGCGGGGTTACTCCACGCCACCTTTAAGTCCCAAAGTGCTTCACAGAGACAGTCCTGTTCACCCACCCACATTCACACGCTGAGGGCATCTCCACCGCCTTACAATGGTGCTAACCTCTAACCACCAGTAGTGTAGAGTTTAGCGTCTTGCCTTAGAACACTTCAACACATGGGTGGGTAGAACCGGAACCAAACTTGCAATTTTCTGATCAGAGGTCGACCACTGTACCACTCCACCACGGCTGTATTTGCAGTCAACAGTTTATATTTACAAACACGTCTCAATACATTTATTTAACTAGAATTGAAAAAAAAATGAAGGACCAAATTTGGGTCATTTTGAAGCCTACAGTCAGAGGTCGTAGGTCGCAGGATCAACCGCACAGAAGCCATCGATTCCTTGTGCAATCATGTTGAGCATGATGTGCATCACAAGTAGAAAATTAAAGCGATAATCCATAGAATCACAAATAATGGAAGAGCAGGAAGGTGCTACGTGGGTGAATGCGGTGCAGTAAGGACTTACTTTCTCTTCTTTGCCATTTGTTTTGCTCACAGCTCCATTGAGGTAATGCTGCCCTCAAATGAGCAGCTGCAGCATAAGTTTAGATTTAAGCTAAAGAAAGCTTCAGACAAAAGTGTTTTATAACCATAACCAGCCTGTCTGGTCAGATGGAAAAGCCCACCAAATGAACAGAAAACGAAAACGATGGTAACTTTATTACACCGTTATTTGTATTCAACCTGTTGAAAGCTCTATAGACTCTATCACATAAAGCTCTACGTTTCAATGAACAACGATAAAGCAGTTCATTTGAAGTTCCACAGAGCAGCAGCCTTTTAGTGTCACAAAGTTGTTCCACTTAAAGAGCTGAGTTCGGTCTGTCATGTTCATCATAGATAAACTACTACTGTGAGAGAAAGAATGAACACAAAAAATCCAGGAAATCCCATTGTTTGCATTTAAACTGTTTCTTTGTAACGAAAAAATAAAGCATTCGGTCAAGAACAAAAGTTCAACTCAATCCTTTGCAATGTGATTCTGGTGGGTTAAAACATTTCCTGTAGGTCTTTAGCTGGTTTGCATTCACTGCAGCTGCTGTTCTGGTCCATTCTTCCATGGAGATCTTCTCAAGAGCTTTGATGTTTGGTGGACAACACAGACTGTTAAGTCCCTCCACAGATTCTCTATGGGATTGAAGTCAAGCGACTGGCTAGAACACTCCTGAATGCTGTATAAATGTATAAAATGTAATGTAGCCGCTTCTTTGTTGCCATGGCGATATGTATGGGATTCCTGTCCTGCTAGGCGATCCAGACATGTTTCATCCACAATACTCCCACCATACATACTGATCTTTCGTCCTTTCCCCTTTAGAGAAAGGCATCCACAAACCATGACGTTTCCACCACCATGCTTCACAGTGGGTAGGGTTTTCTTGGTATGTGACTTGCCGCTCTTCCTCGTCCATACATGACAAAGAGTTGTACTCATCTGACTACAAGATTCTCCCAATCCTCCTCTGGATCTTTCAGGGGGTCTCTGGAGGACTTTAGACGGGCCTGGACATGTGCTGGTTTAAGCAGGAGGTCCTTTGGAGCTCTGCAGGATTTTAGTCATTGACCAATTCCTCTGTTTAGTTCTGTGCCAAAGATAACAAGTAGAGGATAGAAGAGCGTCTTAAAGGAGAAGTTACAGCTCTGTGAAGGACAGAATTATTACTTCTGTGTTTGAGCTAAATACTTATTTTCTGCTTCATTTTATTTACATTCTGTCTCTCACAGTTAAAGGGTTTCTATGATGAGCTTTATAGACCTATCATATTTTTTCAAATAGGACGACCTGCAGAATCAGGTAATAAATAATCCTATATGGCCTCGCTGTATAAATGGGACAAAATAATCAAAGTCGTTCTTGGCAAAGTTGCTTCAGATCCAGTATCTGAGCTCTGAGGCCTAACGAGGAGGGTGTCAGTTTCCCCAGTGAGACCCCAGCGTGGGTTATGAGGAACGCAGCCTGTGGGAACAGATGTGCAGCATGTTCTTTGGAAGGGAGCCTAATGATTTCATTAGAGGTGACTCTGAAGACCTAATGAGGGCTTCTCCTGGAGAGGCCGGCGGAGCTCTGTTGCACACTCTCAAAAATGTTGGTCGACAAAAAAAAGAGGTGAAGTCACCTGCCATCCCAGCATCAAGATGCTGCATTCTAAATCTGCATCGTTTCAAAAATAGAGGTTCAACAGAAGCAATTTCATTGGCTCTAAAACATGAGTCATTTCTGTTCAACTGCAGCCAAAAGAAACAGTTACTCTGAACATGAGTCACTTCGAGCTAGCCAACCCCCCAAAAAAGGCCTGAAACTGCATTCTGTTGGTTGAAGGGTGCTTTATCTGCTTTTTTCTAAATATTGCAAAACCTTGAATCACAGCTGAGTTACCGGATGTCACAGTTTACGTGAACGAAAGCACAAACGCACGACTGCAGGCAGAGGCCCTGAAAATGGCCCCAACCTATCAAGGTCTTCTTCGGCTTTGCATCTTAGCAGCTTCTTTGAAGTGTTTCAAAACAGGAAGCCATGTTTTCAGCTGCAAAAAGACTATCCCCTTCTTAAAAAACAGTGATAAAAAAAAATAAAAAAAAACAACAAAAAAAAGTTGGGTGAGCAGTTTACAGTAACAAGTGTTGCAAGAGCTTCAACCACTCATTCTTATTCAGAGAGAAATGGAAAAAGTGAAGTTCCTGTAAGGCCTTAAAAGTCAGTGTCGTAGTTCACAGGCAAACCGCTGCAGGAGGAAGAGGAGCAGATCTGATGAATGATTTCTCTGACTGAACTGAGCATAATTCTTGAAGTTATTCTTTATTATACAATTAGCAAGAGTTAAAGTCCCATCAGTTGCCTCGCACAAAAGGTGTGCGAAATTTCGTTTCCACATTTGACCCGTCCGCCGGGGGAGCGGTGAGCCGCAGACACAGCTATGCTCTGCTATAACGTGGTGGTTTAACCCCCCCAAATCCAACCCCTTCATGCTGAGTGTAAAGCAGGAAGGCATTGGCTCCCATTGCTCGAGTCTTTGGTACGACTCAACCGTGGACTTGAACATACAACCTTTCAGTTTTAGGGCAGTCACTGTTCCACAAGGCCACTGAGAAACATCAATTTCTGTAGGTAACAACTACCCTGGATCACCAAGTTTACTATACCAAAGCCGAATATTTGACCCGACCATGGAGCCAGCAATGCAAATGTGTCTTCTGTAGAAAACCTGAATATCTCCAAGCCACGGCAGACTACTGAATTATCTCATTTTGGTATCTACAGAGGACATGTGCGGCCTTTAGAATTGATTCTAAAAAAAAAAAGAATTGTTTTGATTCTGCTAGTCAGGAGGCAGAGAACATAAAAGTTTATGGTCAACTCCGGATCTGGTGTCTCCAAAAAGAGCCCATTTCATCAACACTCTGCCACTATGCTTGAGAGTTGTGAGAAAGCCAACAGATGATTTCAAAGAGGCAATGACATTTCTGAGATGACTTATTCTTCTAAAAAAATAGCCCCACTTTTTTTTTAATTTTGGAAAAAGCTACAAACTTCAACATTTTGCAAACTTATTTGATAAAAACCTTATGTTCAATCTTGACAATACATCGGAAATATGCATCTGAACTGTTTGTGGTCAAAGAGAAATAAGAAAGAAAAAGGCAACTTGTCCAAACCTGAGGGAAGATGAAAAATGCTCCAGAAAAGGCTGCAGTCTCTTTGCTGCTCTGGAGGGTTGCATAGGTTGTTGTTGCTCTGTAAACAAAGAGCTCAACAGGGATGCTGCCACGCAGGTGTCTGCAATGGCAACATGATCATGGAATTGTTGCGTGGCTGCAAAATCGGCACATATGGTCTCAGGGCTGCGCACAACGACCACACAAACAGCCCCAGGACAGCCGCACGAGCGCGTCAAGCAGACAGAGAGCCAAGCCTGGAGATGGTGCACACGCATTACATAACTGCTACTCCAACAGTCATTGGCTCCATCTGTCCCCAAAGTGAAAACTGTGTCCGTCTCAGACGCTCAACTCTGTGGGAAGACTCTGAAGTCACGCGTGCGCGCGCGCCCCTTTACGCACGGCACAGGTTGGCTCCCGCCGTGACAGCCGCACATACCTCACTTTGGGGTCCTCCGGCGTCTCCCTGGGGTCTGCTCCTCCGCTCTCATCCCTCGTTTGCCTCACGAGGAGGGGGGTTTCAACCTGACAGATTCCGCTCAGCTCTGTACTCCCTCTCGCTGACTCGCTCCAGTGTGAGGGACGCACGCACACATGCTCAGAGACAGCCCTCCCCCCCACCTGCACTATATGCCAGAGCTGCCTCTCTCCTCCCACCGCCTCCCTCTCGGTCATAGGAAGCACTGGCCCAAGCCACGCCCCCCTACAGCTCTCTCCTCTAGGCGGCTATAAAAGCTGCTGCTGCTATGAATACACCGTCTTTCTCCTCCAGCATCCCACCATCCATCCCTCTCCTCCTATGCCCCCCCCTCCTCGTTGCTGTTTTTCGCTCCTAAATGATGACCTTGTATCATTCGCTGTACAAACGCCTCACATAGCAGCATCCTTTTCTGACCACAGACATAAGGTTTTGCTTCCTGTCTGTTTGGGCAGGATGTGGTTGCTTCCTTACCCCCCCCCCCCCCCAAAAAAAAAAGTCAATGCTTCATGACAACGGCTCTGTGAGACATAAAAGGTGTTTCTCTGAGGTGGATTTTTGAGGTTCCACCATGGTGGCATCGTGCTCCGGTTCCCGGGAACAAGCCTGCAAACATCTGCTGCAGGCGTCTTATTAGCACCTGGGGGGCACTTAAAATGAATCAGCTCCTCTCCTGCAGGCGGTGTAGCACGTCGTGGACATAATGAATCCTCGGGCTGCACCAGCGCTGCCGGGACTCTGGAGCAGAACAAAGGCTGAGGAGACGCACCTTCCTGGCAGACTCAGACAACCACAGAGGACTCTGATCTTCACCATATAAGGCAACCAGCTTCCTCTGTGTGTTTTCAAGTAAAACTTTCCTGTTTAGCTGCAACTGAAGCACAAATAAGCTCCACGGGGCGTTTTGGATGACGGAAATTATATGAAATTTGAGAAGCTTCAAAGAAACTTTATTCTTTTTGGTTATTTGTAAAAGAAAAGCATGTCATGGCTGTGCACCAGCGGTCGTGCTGCGCTCTGCGAACGCGAGGGCCGCCCGCAGATCCTCCCTGGTTGTGGCGTGCATCCTCAGCGACTTTCTGAGCGCCTTCGCCAGGTTCTGTGGGGAGATGAGGTGGAGGCGCAGCAGAGAGTTGAGCAGCTGGGAGCGAGCGTTGCCGATGAAGGAGTGGGACAGAAAGAACGAGAGACCGCCGTCGTGGTTGGTTCTGAAGAGCGGAACCCTGACCATCCCCATGACCTGCAGGGACAGGAAGCAGGTGAGGTCGAAACAGAGCGCGAGTTAGAGCAGATCTCCGGAGGGGACGCTCTACCTCCAGCCCGTGATCCACCGCGGTGGATGCAGCCGCCTTCTCCACCTCCCTGATCTGCTCCTCCTCCATCTTCTTCACGTAGAAGTGAAGGATCAGCTTTGATTTGGAGGTCCAGGACAGCGCGGGAGCGTAGCAGGTTTCCACATAGTCCTCCTCACTTATGGGTATCTCCAGGCCTAGCTCCTCCAGCAGCTCCCTGCTCAGCCCCGCCTCCAGACTTTCCTCTGCCGGGTTAACCAGACTGACATGAGGGAGAGGGGTCAAAGGTCAGTACTAGATTATCCTTCTGAGACTCTGAGATTATGAGCTGAGAAATCAAAAACATGAAGCCTTAGTACCACCAGGGCAAAAATATACATAAACACTTTTTAACACAAACATTTAAAGACCCACTGTGATGAAAACTGTTTCTGATGTTTTTAACAAGTCCTTGTGGCATTTTCTGATGTTGGAGAACATATATAAAGAAAATTACGGTGGAGGGTGCGTTTCTGTGTTTATTCAAATTGTGTGAATCAGGAGAAGACAAAAATAAAAAAAATTGGAAAAAACTTGTAGTTGTGACGGAGAAGCTAATAATTTTGTTAATTTAGTGCCCTGGCCCGACTGACAGAGGCGTGGCTGCCATTTCGCACCTATGACCCCTCTGACCATCACCGGGATCATTCATACACATTCACACACCAGGGGAGCCACACTGGAGGCAAGGAGGGTGAAGTGTGTTGCCCAAGGTCACAACGACATTTTGGCTGGTGGGAGCGGGGATCGAACCGCCAACCCTTCGGTCATTGGACGACCTGCCCAACCACCTGAGCCACTGTCGCCTTTAACTCAATTTTAAAAATGGAAAAGAGGTTATTTCAAAATCTGGGTAAAGGGATTGTTCCAAGTCATTAAATTGAAAATGTGTTTTGTGTTTAGTTTACTTGTGTCAGCATTTTGCAGTTTGAGTTTCACTTCGTCAGCATAGGAAGGAGAAATTATTTCAGCTTTAGTCAACATAATTTGAAAACTAATCTGAGGTTTTTATTGCATAATAACAGGTTTACTTGCTAGTTTTGGTTTAAAATGTTTGATTTTAAACAATAAACTGAATGTTTTTAATGTTAAAGCAGCATGAAGATGGTCAATCTTCCTCAATCTGTTTTCCTTTTCCTCCCCTTTTACATAATTTCAGTGTGTTGGATGACGATGCATCTGAAATGTTGGCGTTAACTTCTGCAAATCCCTGACAAAAAAAAAGAAGAGAAGTGATTCATTTTTCCTGAATAATAACCAAGAAAAACAAAGCAGTTTTTGGAAGTGCTGCTAACAAAATGAGGGTGTGCAGAAGATGCATGTCTTTGCATTTTTACCACCTTTGTTGCGAGGCTTCCAGCAGCTTGTTAAGAAAGAAAAACAAAAGAGAGACGCACAGGGCGGCGCTTATCGTACCTGCACACACAAGGATATAAAAAGCCTCCCCAGAAGAGACTTACCCGCCAGGGAAACCCAGCAGACCGTCAAAGCGCATCTGCATCTGTGGGAGGTGTCAGAGGTTCTTATACACACACAGAAAAATGCACGTTTTTCCCTTTAAACAAGCAGAAATACAACATTGCGTGTTGTGCAAAAACTCAGGTCAGTGCATATCACGCCCCGTTTGTCCCCTGACACACACACATGATGTATCGCACACATGGTGCTCACCAGAACGATGTGTCTGATGGGAGTTCTCCCAAACAGCTTGGATGTTGTGTCGGCGTACAGCATCACATGGCACGCATGCCTGCAGCCCGAGCACGCCAGGGCCTCCTCCCTCGACAGCTGTCCACTCGCCATCTACGAGAACCAAACAGAAAAGTTACTCACAGCCGTCAGGGTCACAGGGTCAGTTCATGTGAAATCCCTGACTTTTTTGTCCTTCTGTTTGTGTCTGTTTTCCTTGCTGTCCTGCTTTGTCTTCCGACTTTAAGATTTCTTATGATCTGACTCAAGATCTGATAGCTTTGCTGGATTAGGGAAGAATCAATGGACGACGTGGACCTGAGTGACCTCTCAGAAAACTTTAGCTCCCTCTGCTGGACGGGAGAAAATCCAACAAGAAATGCTGAACTTGACAGAACTTTAATAGAGTTAATGTGCACAGATTTAATGAGATAAAAACGGATTAAAAAAATCACACTAATATGTATGTTTTACCATCTGTTATTATTTAGATAAAGGTTTATAAATAGCCTATATTTACAAAACAAATAAAACTAAAAAAGAAGTAAATTTGTGTTTGAAAAATATGTTTTCATTTTAAATCACCTCTAAGGTTAAGGTGTGATCACATTCTGCACCTGAGAATAATGTCCCCAAAACTGCGTTTTCAATCTAAATGTGTTTCCAAAAAACGGATTAGACTTCTCTATTTTTTCCTTCGTTTTCTGCACTCAATTTACACATAAAATCATAAGTTTACACCACTTTGCACTAAAGGCAATACAAATCTTTGACGATTTACGTAAAAAGCTTTCAAAATGCTGAGTCAAGCTTCAGTCAGCTGTTTTTCCCCCCTTGCAACCAATAAGGCCACACTCGTGGCGTTGAGTGTTCTGATTGGTTACGTAACCCGTATTGACCAATAGGGGGATACACCTAGGTTCCGTTTAAGGAGGTGCTTGCGTCCAGCAAACTAGAAAGAAGTAAAAAGAAAATCCCATCTCAATTACAAATGGAAAAAAATATATAATAATAAATAAACCGCTAAATTAGATTAATTTCTGTAAAGGAAAAATTCGATGCATCCAGATAAAAAAAACCTAACAACATTTATGTTTCCTCATAAAATTCTTACCCGAAAAGACAAAAAAAAAGTTATTTTATGTAAGGGTTTTGCTATAATGTTAGGTTTTATACACAACATCTATTTATATTTGAAAAATAATGTCGTTTAATTACAGTTAAATAAATATCAAGACAATAAAACGTAGTGTTTATTAAAGTTTAATTATAGTAACTTTCGATTCCGCTGTTCTTTGAAAGCAGCATGAAGACCCACGTGTGTTACATTCAAAACCCACCGGTTTGTTTAATGTTTATTTCCGCTTTTTTAAAAACGTGTTCTTTTACCGACTGAAGTGAAGCGTTAAAAAATATATTTTTATCTGTGTGTTCTCAGAATAAAACACATTTTTAAAAGACACGAACCTAATCATTGTAACAGCCGTTTTTGCTGTCACATCACAGTAAATAAACAGCGGGAACGCGATTCTTAGTACCAAGCAGACACATTATTGGGATTTCAATGACAGAGGGATCTGAATGGAGTAGCGGCATTCCCCCTCTGGTTTTCGCTCGCGCGGCTCTCTCTGATCCACACCTCCGCTGTCAATGTTAACCCCGTTGGTATTTTAGAGCTCTGTTTGTAGAAGGTCATAGCCGAATTCTGAGGTTTATTCATTGGGGCGTTTTCCGGTCAGAACCAAGACAAGCAACTGTCGACATAGATTAGCTTGCTAGCCAAACGCGTCCTGCCTCTGGTTTCAAGCTCCTGCTCAGATCGGGTAAGTTTAAATTCGCATCTGCTTTTAAAAACTCACCTGAAACCCAGATATCACACTAAACGGGTATATACCTTAATTACTAGCCTATAAATAACTTGCATTCAGGTCATTTTAAATGTTTTCAACGTAATATTTGTGTTGGTGTCACTGTGACGTTCTGATATCCCTCCGCTGAGTGAGTCTGTCACTGTCTTTAAAACGTGGGTAGTGGGGGGACTATTTAACTGTCGTTTAAAGTATTTTTGGAAATAAACATGGATTCAATGATAATTATTTTACATTTTATAAACGGCCAATCAATAAATGCGCGTGTCACCTGAGAATGTGATCCCAAATGAGCAGATTTTTGAAGACATCTTTGGATTTAGAGAGAATCAAGTTGAATCATCGATTCTCATTGAGGTTCTGTATTTTCATGTTCCTCCCTCGTGCTGCTGCTCCATCTTTCAGGTGAATCAGGATGGGGGAGAACATTCCGGATGAAGTGATGAAGAACCCCGCTCTGGTGAAGGAACTGGCAGATGTGGCAAAAGACGAAGCTCTCCTCCAGGGGGTCCTGATGAGGATCCAGGAGAGCCCCAACTCATCGGAGGTGAGATTTGTAAAATGCCATTTGAATCATCTTTGGATCTGCTTTCAAATCGTTCCCATCGGTCTTCCAATTAAGACTATGCCGGTTTTAGCGCCAGGAGTTCATTAGAAATTCACGTCTGAGTTGTGGGTGGAACTGCTGGCTCAGAGTAAGCCCACCCCCATTTCCCATCATCCATTTGTCTACACTCTCTCTTGCTAGCTTATAGCCTTTCACACTTATATAATATTGGATCTAGCCGTACAGTTTTGATCCAGATCCTGACGATCATGGATCTATTTGTCTGCAAGTGGATGTATCACCATGGAGCGCTGCCGACTGGAGCTTCTACGTCACGCCTACAAGCTTTTTCCAGCTGCATTTTTTTCATCTGCTCCTGATTCACAACAATTTGAACAAAGCAAAACTCAGAAGTGCAGTTTTAAGCTCAATTTTCTATATTATATATGTCCTCCATCATCAGAAAAATGCCAAAAGAAATGTTACTAACATAAAAAAAATAATTAGTTCTGTAACAAAATTAGATTTGAAATAAATCCGGGTCAGGGTTTGTCTTTGCCTCAGTTCTTTTAAACTGGGCTCGCTCCGTAACCTGTCGATGATGTCGCTCATGTATTTGTTGTTTCCAGTTGGTCACCTACGCCCCGTTCACGCTCTTCCCCTCACCTGTGCCCAAAGCCGTCTTCCTGCAGGCCCTGGAAGTCCAGACTCACTTCAACACACTTGTGGACAAGATCAGCCAGGACTCGGACTTCCTCCAAGAGGCTTTGGCAAAGTACGTCCTACATCTCATTAATGAACACAGGTTTTTGGTTCTAGTTGACAGGATTTTGACTGATCCTCTGTTCTCAGCACCATTGAGGTGGACGACTTCACTGCCAGGTTATTCAGGATCCACCAGCAGATCCTTAAAGAAGGACGGTCTCAGGTAGTGTTTGGAATTGTTGTTTTAAGCATCAGCTGTGAGTTTTCTAAAACTTATTATTCTTTGCAAGATGAGGCAATAAAACAATCAAAGCAACTAAAATCAGAATCTTTTTCTCCTGCTGTTTTTTAACCCAAGTGATGAATGCTTCATCAGCAGTCACAATAGTAAGATACTCTTATAGTCACATTTATTTAAATTAAATCTATTTCTAAAGCACCAAGATGCAGGAATAAAAGCAAGAATCATCCCTTCAGTCGAGATTGATTCTTACAAATCAAGTCTTTCCATTGTGATCCAATTCAATCCAGATCCTTCCAATCAGGCACCGTGGTTTGAATTGTCTTAAATCTGAAGGTAATCCTCTCCTTCTGGTTTTATTTCATTTAAACTCTTCAGACATTTCAACCAAAACATTCATCTCCTTCAGGAGAATCCTGCTTTTATTTGTGCCATCTTTTAAAAGATATTTTGTTTAAATGTGAAGACGTTTATGCTCAATACAAATGATTTGAAAATGTTCACAGCTTCAGTGTATTTTTTTAGCTAGAAAACCACTTTAAAGTTTGGAAACTCAGCTGGACTCTGGCTCTTTCATTTGTGTATTTTTAACATCATTAAAATCCTTTTCATCAATGATTTAGTTAATTTTTCACTTAATAATGGCTTTCTGAGCATGAAAAGTTCAGGCGTGAAGACATCATACAGCCAAATGAATCACTGATAGCTTTTGTTTAGACTAAATTCATGCTGTATTCAGTTATGTCACTGTTTTTCTTTCCATAAATTAAAAAAAATATTTATATTTACAGTTTTCTTTCATACAAACCAGCAGAATAAAAACAATCTAAAAAGACATCCTGTTCATTTAGGGTTAAATCTAATCAATGGGTGGTGGGTTTCTGGAGATGTTGACATCACTCACTGCTGATGTTTTATTCGCGTCTTCACAGAAGATCGTGTTGGGACTCAACCGCTCTGATTACATGCTGGATCAGCGCGAAGACGGGACGTCCGCTCTGAAGCAAATAGAGATCAACACGTTTGCTGCCAGCTTTGGAGGCCTCTCTTCACGCACTCCAGACGTACACAGGTCACGTCAGACCCCACGGGGTCTTCTCGAATCCCGTAACGTCACGTTAAGGCGGAGAAAAGCCTGACAGAAGCGCTCTCTGTTGTCCTGAACAGACACATCCTGAAGGTGGCAGGAAGGCCCGAGGAGAGCCGGCAGATCCTGGACAACAACCCTGCAGCTGGACTGGCCAGGGCTGTGGCTAAAGCCTGGGAGCTCTACGGATCAGAGAGGTGGGAACCCAGATCCATCCCGCAGATGAAGAACAGCTGTTATCAGTACTGTGCATCTAAAAGCCGGAGCAGGAGAAGCTTAGAGGCCATTATGAACAAAACCTTCAGAAGTTTGAATGAACCCTCCAGCGTACTTATTCTCCAACGCTGTAGCTGTGGTTTAGTGCGGCGGTTTCTAACCCTTTTCAGGCCACAGATCGGTTCAATGTCGGACAACATTTTCACAGACCGGCCTGTTGGAGGCTAAAGTCGGTGGGGTTTTTTTAGCTTCCAGTCTCCCTCAACCTTTTAGGGTCAAGTTTATCTCTCTGTAAAAATATCTGCAGCTGCTTTAAACTTTATTTGCACACTAGATTTCATGTAGGAACCATTAAAATGTCACCATGATTTTTTTTCTCAAAGTGGAAACTAAAAACAAATCAGACGGCAACTTCAGCCTCGTCCGACTTTTAAGATGCGACGAATACAGATAAAAAAAGGTCACTAAAAGGGGTTTTTATGAACATAATGATGGACGTGAATGCACCATTTGAGCAGCTTTATTAGCGGTTGGTCACTGAATATGATGCCTTGTGGTCTGTGGGAACAACTGACACGATTACGGATGGGTAAATGAGGCCTCATGAAGCGCTCCAGCACACTGCCCAAACTGCATTGATACTGTGTCGCTCAATACTGACTCCTGCTGGACCGAAAACGTCATCGCAGGCATACCAAGTTAAGAAACTCCACTGATGAACTGATTAAAAAGCTAAGGTCAACACAATATTATCGCTCTATAATGCCCCAGCATTGAGGAGGTGCTTTTAGGTTTGACAGTTCCGCTGAACAAATGCCACATTTAAGCCCCCAAAACACAAAATAATTCATGTCAAATAAGAGTCCGTTTGAAATGGGATTGTATTCTGCTAGATTAAGCGGAAACCGAGAGGAACGAGGGGAGAAAAAGCCAAAAACACTTAAAACTGTGAAATAATTCCACAAACCTAATTAAAAACCACATTCAGCACCTTTAGGAAAGACTGGTTTAATGGATCACCGGGATCCTGATCTTTCTGGATCCTCACTAACTCAGCGGCTCATCTCCAGCACAATGGGATTGAGCTTCCTGTTGACCTTCCTTCCTTTTATTTCTCCAGCTCAGGACAAACATCTGAAAAAGTTCTCATGGAATATAAAACATTTTGGGGAAAGCATCAAGCAGAGAATTTGTGAAAAATCTTTCACTTCCTGTCGACTTTCCGATGGTAGGAAAAGGGGATTAGAGGGAATAACCGTCTTTTTCCAAAGCTGTATAAACTGTGATGCAGTCGTCTTTTCAGGAGTCTCTTCTCTGTTTCAGTGAAGGCAGCAGAGGCTCCCTGGGGGGCCGGGGGTGTTTGTTAAAAGTGTAATAGCAGTGGGAGTGCAGCCGGCGCCGCTCCTGCCTGCTTTAAACGTCCCTGTCCAGAGGCTGTAAACACAGATTGTCAACTAAATCCTCTGAGTTCACACGCTGGCTTTTTATTTTAATATCCTGAAGTCACGGAGCCGCTGATCCATATTCTCCTCTGACCGCAGATCTTTGCTTTGAGCTTCATTCTGTCTTCATTCATTCTGCTGTGAAGGAGAACCGCTCTGGCAGCTCTTCTTCTTCACCAATCTCCGGGTTGTGGGATCAGTACCAACCGTTTTTTCCTCTGCAGAGCCTTCGTCATGTTTTTGGTGGAAGAGGTGCAGAGGAACATCTTTGATCAGCGATACGTTGAGAGTGAACTGTGGAGGAGGTGCAGTTAACTTTGATTGAACCTCCACTTTTTCTCTGCTGTAGCACAAAAATAAAAAAACCATTCTAATGTTGAAATGTGAAAATAACTTTGGGTTCTTCTTCATTTTTCAGAAATATTCCCACAATCAGGAAGCGCTTCGACGATGTCTGCGGATCGGGATCATTGGACCAGGACAAAAGGCTGTTTGTGTACGTCCCTGTACTCCCATGATTCAGTGAATCGCTGTCCGATCCAACTGGAAGCACAGAAATCCCACATGAAGAATAACAAATGTGTTTTTGTTTGATTTGGAACCAATAGATGGAAATGATCGTACATATAAGGGATTCTACAGGTGGAACAATACATCTCTATTCCAGGTCTTTGGGTCTTTTAGACCCACTCTGATGAATATGGTGTTTTTAACATGTTCTTGTGGCATTTTTCTCATGATGGAGGACATATATGAAGAAAAATAAGCTTAACCCTAGAAGAATTTCGCCACAAAACGTTACACCACCACTTTTACTGGGTCATTTTTTACCCGATATTATATACTCAACAATAAAAAATAGATCAAAACATGACAACACATGATGAATTACAGTGATTTTCTTTTATTTTCAACTGTGGCAAAAATGAAAACATAGGATGTTCTTAAAAACATGCTAGAAAACTACTGAAAAATTAGGAATTCGAGAACAAAAAATTACTAAAAAATTACTAAAATGATGCAATTTTGTTGCTATGCAGCCGTCCAGTTTAGATCCAGATTCCAGCTCAGACGAGGTGAACAAAGACGTTCATGAATCTATTTGTCTGCAGGTGGACGCATCAGAATGGAGCAGAGCAGGGAGCTTGTGGCCCCGCCCACTGTAGCAGCTACATCAATGCTGCAGTCTTTTTTTATTTGTCTGCTCCTAATTCACAACAATCTGAAAATAGAAATACCCAGTAATGCAATTTTATGCTTCATTTCCTTTAAATATGTCTTCCATATTCAGAAAAATGCTACAAGAATGTTAAAAACATCATTTTCTTTGAGTGGGTCTTCAAGTATTTAGATTTTTATTTAAATCTTCAAATCTATACAATTGGAACAGCGTTTTGGACCATCTTATGTCGACTGACTTTGATGTCTTTCGACTGCTTTAAACTTTCGAGCCGCTTGTGTTCTACGCATGTTGATGAAAGATGTTCCACAAACGAAGTGATTGATGTCAGGAAGAGCTTCTGTCGTAACCTCTTCTTCATTTTCTGTCAGGGATGGAAAGGAGGTGGCTGTGGTCTACTTCAGGAACGGTTACATGCCGCAGAACTACACGTCTGAAGAGGTCTGAGCTGCAGAATGAAGTTTTGTCTCCATGCAGCTGAATGGGTGCGGGACCGCCCCCCGTCTGGGCTCAGGAGCTCCCTGAGCCCCAGAAAAACAAGCTGCTCTTCCGCTCTGCTGGTCAGGCGCGCTCGTGTTCTGTCGGGAATGTGGATTCAGACAAAGCCGGCAGGAAAATCCCCCAAAAGTCCTGCAGACGCAGCAACCAAACCAGACAGAACCGACACGTTTGCTTTGCAGGGGGGAGGGGGGGGGGGATAAAACTGATTAAGAACTTTTGCAGAAACACCTTTGATTGGGTTTGTGTTGCAGTGCTGGGACGCTCGCCTCATGATGGAGCGATCCCGCGCCGTGAAATGTCCGGACATCAGCACTCACTTAGCCGGAACCAAGAAGGTCCAGCAGGTTCTCGCCAGGCCCGGAGTTTTGGAGAAGTTCTTCCCGGATCAGCCTGAAGCCGTGAAACAGATCCGAGCGACGTTCGCCGGCCTCTACACCCTCGACATGGTGGGCGGGGGCAGCGGCACTGCTAACGTTTGGTTCTCTGAGTGGTTCTGGTTCTGATAGAAGTTTGTCCTCCTTTAGGGAGCAGAGGGGGACCAAACAGTGGAGATGGCCTTGGCAGCGCCAGACCGCTACGTCCTGAAGCCCCAACGGGAAGGAGGAGGTCAGTATAGATCAGGGGTGTCAAACATACGGCCGTAACCGGCCCGCCAGGTGGTTTAGTCTGGCCCACACGTGAAGAGTAAAAATCATAAGGATGTTTAAAAAAGAAAGCAAGTTTCTAGTCCATTCCTGTGGCGAGTTTTGATTTTTAAAGAAATAACCGTAATTGCGCAATTCCGCCACTAGGGGGAGAAAAGGAAGAGCTTAACAGTTGAAACACCATAACTCTGCATGTGCCAAAAACGAAACCTAACAGCTCTGCGTCTGGGTAGGCAGAGGTTTGGTTCCCTGTGAGCTTCATCCCTGAAGGATGATAGGCAGTGACACCCTAATGACCAAAATGTTGTCAAAAAGAAAGAAAAGGTTGAAGTGAAGTCCTGAGCTTTCCAGGAAAATGGAAAGCGTTTTATTTGTTCACGGAGCTGAATGCAAACCTGCATGCTTGGTATGTCATCAACAGGTTCTCCAAGAATATAACATTCAGCACCCCTATGAGACTCTCCACAAAGAAAAGTTTCACCATTTGCAGTTAAGAAAAAAAAAGATTTAGCAACTATTAGCTGGACCGATAAATAACCATCTGGATTTACTGCAGCCGTGACGTCGGTGATGGAGCAGTGACACAAAGCAGTGACAAAGTGAAATTAATTTTATTTAACATCCATTGGCCTCTGTGAATGAACGTGTAATAAGAAATGGCTACCATGTTGGTTGAGCCATGTTTTCCAATTGGGTAAAAAAACAAGAATAAAGCTTTATTTTGCTTTTATGTAACTGGTCCGGCCCACTTGAGATCAGACGGGTTGAATGTGGCCCCCGAACCAAAATGAGTTTGACACCCCTGGTATAGATGGTCTCCTCTCAAAGCGGCTATAGTGTTTGTTTGTTTTTTCCTATGATTCTGCCGTTTTGAGCTTGAATCAAAAAACCTGTGACGGACGGCGTCGCTCTTTCAGGAAACAACATCTACGGCGCGGAGATCCGTCAGGTTCTGGAGGGCCTGAAGGACGCCACGCAGCGGACGGCGTACATCCTGATGGACAAAATCAACCCCGCCCCCTTGCAGAACTACCTGCTGAGGCAGGGCGGCCCCCTCACCCTCAGCAACTGCCTGAGTGAACTGGGGACGTTTGGAGCCTATGTGAGGTAATGTTCCTCACCGCTGGGGGTTCTTCAAGCTTCCTCAAACACCTGCTGAAACGTGGTTCATCCCGATCTGGGAACGATTTCAGTTTGATCCGGATTCCTGACGCACGTGGTTACGAAACCGGCACGGTGAAAGAAAAACGAGTCGGATCACACGGCCGTTTAAGAACATTCTGGAGCAAACGGGAAACGTCTCATTCTGACGGCCCAGAAAAGAACCACAGAAACGTCTCGGCCGCTTTGAGACTCCAGAGAAACACAAAGTAGAACGCTTATGCTCTGTGGCATCTGATGTCAAAGTGGAGCAGCTTTTCAGAAAAACAACACACCAACGCAAAAGCATGGGGGCGGAAGTGTGATAGACTTTTGCTACTTCATGATCTGGAAGGCTTTTTTCTGGATGAGAAGGTCTTTGATCTGTTGGACCTCATGCTGAACTTTGGGTTCTGCAGCAAAACCAGGTGAAGCCTGAGGCCGAATTCTTCCACTACCCATACGGCTTCTCCCTACCCTTACATTGAGCCCTCCAAACGGAGAGTTATGGAACAATAGTCCCTCCAAATGCAGACTGTAAAAGGTAGGGGAAGAATTCCCGAGTCCTGTGCACCTGTACGCACAGGTGTTGACCCACATGGGAAGAGAATCGGCCCTCGCAGAGCCTTGAGGGTCCAGATTATGTTCACCTTCATTCATTTGATGCAACAGCAGAAGATCTAAAATAAATCAGAAACCAGAACAGAAAGTGGGCGGGGCAAAATCATTCTTTACCACATGCAGCTTCTTCACACCTGTGGGGGAGGTTCAGTCGGCGTTTGACGCTCCTTCTCATTGCAGACACGGCGCAGACATGATCATGAACGAATGCGTGGGTCATCTGCTGAGAACCAAGAGTTCGGAGCACTCTGATGGGGGCGTGGCAGCAGGCGTGGCCGTCCTGGACAATCCGCTCCTGATCTGAAGGCGAAGGGTCGTGGAGGTCACGCGGCGCCAGACCGCCGGACGTCTCTGCTGACACGAACGCGGTTCAGGTGGACGGCTGGGAATTTTCCTAATCACTTTTTGATTTCTGAATTATTAACAATGTTGAGATGCAGCTTTTGAAATGAAATCAGTCAAATTGAAAAAACTGCATTTAGAATCTGGGAGGGAGAAATCAAAACTCTTTTATTTTGTTTGATTTAAAAAAAAAAATCTTCAAATCCACATTTACAATCAGCGCATTTTGTAATCTTTTCCCTAAAACCTGACTGTTATTCAGACTGAAACGTTTTCATTTGGCCTTTCAATGGCGCCACCTTGTGCCTCTAATGTGTCACTACATGCTTAAACAGCACAGTCGTGTGTGTTTTCATGCCGACGCGCTGCTGTTCTTACTGGACCTGCTTAAGCGGCCGGATGAGAAGAGGTCAGCGTTGAAGCTCAGGGTCTTCATCCTTCAAACGGGAGGAAGAGTCGCTGTTATTTATGGGCTACCTCCTCGTTCTCCTGTCGCTCGTTCATCCACCACACGATGTCTGACGGAAAGTTCTATTTAATGTTTCCATTGATGCATCGCTGGAGGAACTGGAGCAAAATACTGAATCTTTGAAGGATGATGGGAGGTTTTATGCTGCTGAGGGTCGAGATTTGCTCCTTTTTCTGATCTTTTCAGACTTTTCCAGAGACTCGTGTCCTGCATTCTGAGAATCACAAACCTGAACATTTAAACGGTTTGGTTTTGTCTTGTGAAGGACTTCCGGTCTCTCTGATTGTTATTATTTTAAGAAGGAAAAAAAGAAACATTTCTTGAATTTCAGAAAATATATGTACTATACAGTGCAAATTATATAATAAAGAAGACTTGTGGTTTAAAGTAAAATTCAATTTTTATAATCTATAAAAAACAAAATCAAATTATCTTTTCAAATGGAGTATTTGTTTGTAACGACAGTAAAATATTTGATGTTTTTGTTTAAAAAAAACTTTTAATAGTTAGAAATAAAGGATGTGTCTGATTTTTCTGTGGTTTAAATGAAGAAAACGCTACAAAAATTAGAAGAACATTTCCATAAGTTGAACTGAAATGTTAATGGACCAAAAAATAAAAAATAAAAGGGCATTTTCCATAAAGCCGTTCTCGCCTCTGATCCTTTAAAGCCACGGGAAAAGGAAGGTTCAAACCCTCACATGGTCTGCTGCTGCCCCGGGGCTCATGAGCACAAATGATTTCAATCACCCCTTTTGAAAAAGATCAGAAGATTTTCACATTTCGGTGTAAAAATTCTCCTGTTTTTTTAATATATATATTTATATATATTTTTATTTTGAAAAACTTCTACATCAATAACTAGGAGAGTCAAATGATCGCAATTACCGGTAATCAATTACAGACAAATTAGTGCGTTTGTTTTCTCAGCCGTTGTCTGTTGCATAATTTCCAACGAGGTGTCATTTAGCCCTTGTGCTATCCTAGTCACATTAACATTGGGTGTTGGGTCATCTAGACCCACTAGACAGTGCTCTGAACCTTTTTTCTTCAATGATTTGTGATCTTCACTGGCGTCCATGGATTACATGAAATCTTTGCACCTTTATCCACCTTTGTCATGGTAGGGAGAACACGTCAGTGCAAGGGGGGGGTTATGGAATGGCACGAGGGTTAAGGACGACGCGGACGCCTGATGGCGCCGGACTGGAACTTCTGCCAAGTCAGTTCACGTCCGATGCTTGAGAGGACGACATAGTCTGTCAGCCTGCCGGCCAAGTTCTACAGCAGAAGGTGGATCTCAGTGACATCATTGTGACATCACATCATCTCAAAAAACCCCTGGAGTTTGAATAAAAACGAGTTTAACTTTCCACGCATTTGCAGAGAGCGAGGAGGGAATGACTGGAAATGAAGTCAGTTGCAATAGATTGGGGTGAACAGTTGAAATCACACTAGGCTCTCAGCAAATATGAAACTTGGACTCAGTTTTGGACACATTTCACAGCTTTGGATGAGGCAGCTTCATGTTTGAACTTTGAGTAGCAGAGATGTGAAAGGAAGCAGGGACCACACCTCCAACCAGGCACCCCTCTTCATGTCAGTTGTGTCAGTCTCGGATTACCAGTCATCTCAAGACTCAGGAAAGAAGCTTTTATTTTGAAAAAACCTCATAAGGAGTTATTAAATCAAGTTTTGTTGAGCAGAATTTCTGTAATGTTGGATAAAACCAGCAGTCTGATGCACTTGTCTGCTTTTATTTGGCATCACTGAGGTTCCACAGCATGGTTTAGATGTTTTTCTTGTTTTCTGTGTAAAATTATAAAGACAAATAACTGAGATAAGTCAACATCAGCTCGAGTACTAAAAATATATGGTACATCGGACCAAAGATGCAGTGAAGGAAGGCATGAAGGTGGCTGGTGTTAGAGGAGGGGATGCAGAAGAAGGGGTTAGATGGAAGAAGCTGATTCGCTGTGGCGACCCTTGAAGGGAGGAGCTGAAAGGAAAAGAGGAAGCTCAGTTTCTCTAATTACCTTTTCTATACAATATCCCCAAGACGTCCTAAAAGCAAAGCAAAAAGTCTCAATAATCAGGGTTTGAAGGCAAAACATTTGAGGGGAAGTCAAATATTTTTATCCATAAATATAAAAAAGGCAAAGAATTGACATGTTTAGTGAACGAGAGTCACTAGAAGTTAGTTGTGCTGAGAAAACTCGATGAAATTCATCTGAACATTAGTTAGATGAGCGTGCAGTTACATACTGTAGACACCAGGTGGCAGCAAAGACAAGCTGGAAATGTGCTGGCCTTGGCTTTTGTGCGTGCAGCTTTACAAAATATCTGAAATTATGTTTTTAGAGACATTTTAAAGTCTAACTGGACTAACTTAACTTTACATTTGTGAACACTTCAGATCTCCAATCTTTTTTCTTCCATAGATTTTTAGGTCTATTTTGATGTGTCCAGTTCACAACTAAGTTCAAACAAAATCAAGAAAAAGGGAGAAAAAAGAACAATATAAAATTGTAACAATTTATTTAAGTAAAAGGTAAAAAAATAAAATTTTCTATACAAACCATGGGTCCTAGGAATGTAAGAGGCGGCGTTCATGGTAGGTCAAGAAAAAGTTTCAATACTTAAGCGCTTAACATAAAAACAGAAAAAATAGTCATAAAATATGACAATTTTTTAAAACAGAAAGCACAGGACAATCACGCACAGATGGGACCCCTCCCTCACCAGATTCCTCCCTCCACCCGCCCAGTTCCCCCAGTAGAACCATGAACAAAAAACGAAGAACTGGAGCATAAAGAAAAGATCTGGCTCGGTTCTGCTGTGAGGAAACGATATAATGGGGATCCATTCATTCCAAGGCCCAGCCCGACTGTGGGGGTCATTACCACAGCGCCTGCCCCAACACAGTGCAGCCTAGGGCCCACTCTACAGCTATTAGCCCACAGATGGGGTCAGCCGGCCCAATGAGAACGAGCACCGCAGCAACAGCACCACCTGCAGGCGGAGCCGGTAGTGCCCCAGAACAATGGATCCCCAAGAGGAAACACTGGATTACGAAACAGAAAAGCATCCAGAAAGATCAAGAAGTCCTGAACTAGTCAATGTGTTTAGATGTTCACATGTTACTGCTCCTATTTTTCATATCAAGTAATGGAAAAAAAGCTAAAATGTGACTTTACAAACTGTACAGAACAAAACTACAGATCATAGAGAACAAAGCATTTGTGAAACTTTGTGACACGTCTGAAGAAACACCACATTTTTTATTTTAAGTATAATTGTTGGTCATTTGTGTATTTTATAAGTTATAAATTAGTTGTGAGGTCAGTGTTGTAGAATTTGTATTTTGACAGATTTTAAAAAATAATATATATATATATATATATATATATATGCATCACTTTGCTCAGATTTACCCTTATTTTATTAGTTTTTTATTTGTTGTTTCACTCTACATTTTCCCCCTCTGCTTGTTTGTAGTCATTTAAAGACTTTGTCTGATTTATGATGTTAAGCCATGTCTTGTAATCTGTTCTGTAATGTTCTAATTGTTCAAAAAGAGTTGAGGGAACAGCATCACCATCTAGTGGTAACAGCTTGTAACTGCAAGATTACACAATTAAAAAAATATTTTCCCTTAAGAAAGATTATTACAGTTTAGTCCTTAGAGGATTTAAAAGGCATTTAGATACTTTCTGATGTGTTTATTAGAATTGTGTCTCAGTTGAAGATCGTCTTTAAGTTTAACTTTTGTTTTTAAGTAGGACACTGTCTTGTTTGTTTTGGTTCCCCCTCTTTTTTTTTGTTTTTTTCTTGTTTGCTCTCCAGCTCTGACTGACCTGCGGCATCCATGTATGTCAGTTTGGGGGTTAGGAGGCGGACTTTAGGGGGTCAGGGTCATCCGGCAGAAACGAAGGGTCACCGTGGGCGAGCAGGACCAGCGCCACACAATGACCCACAGAAAGCACTGCAGCCTGTGATAAACATGTTACGCAAGCTCCTGGCAGCCATTGACTCCTCCGTGCGGCGTGTGTGTTCGAGTGACACGATGTGGGTCACGGCGGGACGAAAGTGGGTCAGAGTCACCCCGCTCCTCTCTGCTCCACCTCTGCAGTGAGACCAGAGTTCTACCTGGGTTTGCTCAGTCGTGTGAGAGACACGGCATCGACGCTCGCCACCTTCTCCCTCATTCCTGCCACTTTTGCTGCATCCTATCAGAAGAATAGCTGGAAGTGAAAATGCCTGCTGGCTCCCCTTTTGCCGATTTACCTTTATGGCAGGGGGACAATCCCTGAACTAAAATTAGTCTTTGCTGGAACAAACATTATTTCTTCAAATTATTCTTAGCCTGAGAGAGAAAATCCTCTCCTAAAATAAACCAGGGCGGAAATCCTTATTGTGAGGAAGTAACTACGTTTATCGGAAAATAGTTTGACTGGTTTTTCCAGACCGAAATATGTCAACAATCTTACTATGCAAACATAGTCAGGAGTTATTTGAAGGTTAAAAAAAGCTTAGAATCTGAATTATGCGCCTATAGGTATGGGGAGTATATTCTGTCATTTTTACCGATATCTTTATTTATGATCCACTTAAAGTGAAACGAGCTGGAAGCTCATGTGTGGCATCAGGTTATTGAAACTCTGTTAGTGAAGCCGAGTGCAGGTTTGGGTTTCTTCTTCCTTCTATCTCCATTATTGTCCTCGTCTCTTAATATGAAGCATCAGCTCAGAGAGAAAGTTCACCTCTTTCCACTTGTTTTTGTCCAGACAATGAAGCTAAAGTTTGTTTTAAAGTTCCGGTCGCCTAGCTTAAATGTTTTGTATCACTGCGCCGGCTTCTTTAAAACAACCTTTTGCTTCATCATTTTGGACAAAAACAAGCGGGGAGAGATGAACTTACTCTCTGAACTGATGCTTTATTCAACCCATCGGAAAGATCAGCATATATATATCGCTTGATATCGCCGACTGCAGCGGTGGTGCGGCGCGTCACACGTGACAAATAGTTCACTTTTTGTGAAAAAAGGGATCCAAATTGGAAAAAAACAAGAATTAAGGACTAAAAACGGGTTACTATTTATGACCATGGTATAAGCGGGTTAATGGCCGACGAAGTATGCATTATCACTTTTTAACGCACGCCGT
Source organism: Oryzias sinensis (assembly GCA_037389245.1). Lineage (NCBI taxonomy): Eukaryota > Metazoa > Chordata > Actinopteri > Beloniformes > Adrianichthyidae > Oryzias > Oryzias sinensis. The sequence goes on from CM074492.1 coordinate 3,511,913, forward strand.
GGCGGAGTACGGTTGCAACCGCGAAGTGCGTTACTTAATACACACCCAGCAGCCTATCAGAATCGAGTATTCAACTTGGACTATGGTATAAATTACTTGAAAAAGAAACATTTCACAAAGAAATTCTAGTAAATCCTAAAACATTTGAGATTAAAGGTTTATGGACATCATGATTCCTGACTGAAGAAAACTCTCTGGACCTGTCAAACCTCATGGTTCAGTCTTTACGCCGCTTTTTGTTGTAGAAATATTTTCATCTTGTTTATCAGAACCCGTATGTTTTTAATGCACACAAACATGCGACTCTCAACTTCCTTTTAAACGGCTCAGCTACGGTTAATTTCGGAGTATAAACTTTGACGAGACTCTGAAAGCCGTGCCGCTCATCTCCTTCAGTTTTCCCCTTACTTTAGATCCTGGTGCGTTAAAGGTCTTCGATTGCAAAAGGAAATCATGTTTGAACTGATTAGACCCGGGTCGAGGAGAAATGCTTTTCTTTTCTATCTGTCTCGGTATCACGGTTCAGGCGGTCTGCTTACATTCCCTCCCAACCGCCTGATAGCGGCGTCTGCGTTTGCTGTGTTTTTTTTTTTAATGTCTGTATCGTACAGGGCACACTGTGTTGCGTTAGCCGCCGTTCCATCGGCGTTGTGTAATGTTAATATCCGGCTTGCTGCTGTGAAGGATGCCAGTAACAGTCAAGACGGTGACAGACCGTTTCAACACCCAGAAACTCCCATGACTCCCATCTACATTCCAGCTCCAGCACGCGCGCACAAGCACAAAGCTCTGTTCACCTGAACTGCCTTACAGGAAGCTGGGCTTGAACACAGATGACCTGCAACAGGAGTCAAGGTCACTTCCTGTTTTGTACCTGACGGAGCCCATAATCCCTCGTTTCCTCCTGTAATAATAACTGATTAACACAGGTTTAGGGGCGACAGTTGGCGGAGGTTCTTTAGGCTGGAACCAAACAGCCTGAACTTTCAGGAAATGTGACAATATTTTACTCAAAGCTGCATAATAACTTCAGCCTTAGTCACAACTGTTCATACGGGATGATTGTGGGCAAAAAATGGACAAACCTGTACGGGGCACGCAGGTAACCCGACAGAGATATCCAAGCCGGAGAGCACATTTTATCTACGGGAATGCTGCTGGCGACGGGTCAAACAGAACACTTGAGGCTGACTTCCACTGGTCCGTCTCCGTTGCGTCGACACCAAAAAATAGAACGTTCAATAATTAGTCAGAATGTTTACATCGCCTCCGTCATGTCTGCGTTCCACGTCCGTCCCGAGCTTCAAAGACGCGTCACACAACAGATTTCATTTAGAAATTGTACACTTGGGGGGGTTAAATATCATTGCTTGGAACCTAACCTTCCTTTGGATTACTTACTTTGGATAAAGTATCATTCATTTGATCAAAGGAGCCCGTGGCCTGGTGAAATTTTAAACACAGGTTACGGGCCGGACTTTGGACATGCGTGGCAAAGTTATTAAAATAAAGATTCATTCCTTTGTCCCTTAGTAACTGGTGTTTATGGTTACCACATGGTCACAGTCACATGGACGTGGTCATCATGAGACATTTTGACCGTATTTGGAAAATGTCGGTGGAGATGTTTTTATTTATCTTCTTTGTGAGTGTGAGTTGGCATTTCTGCTTTTTCCTTTAGTAACGGTTTAAAGAAAAGCCTGGAGGTGAGTGGAGTTTCTGCCAATCGTACCTAAGTTCCAGCGGATTTACTTCACAACAATATTACTCAATATATATCAAATTAAACATTAACTGTGGGAAACGTCACTCAAGAACTGAGCAATAGTTTGAGCAGAAAGTAATCTAAAACTTAAGCAAATGATGATGTAATTCTGGTAAATTGTGAATAATGAAAAACCTGAGCATTCGTCTGTTTGTCGTCTTATGTGCAACAGAAAAACCTTCGTTGATGCGGAGATTAAATCCATTGAACAATATTGTTTGATCTGCCAACATTTTCAAACACATGTCGCAACTTCCAGTTTATTTAACCTTTGTCTTCCTTTGGTGGAGATGACACAGCGATTCTCTCCTCACTTGAAGTTCATCGGAAGTTTTTCTTAACCCTCAACTTACAAAACAAACCGCTAATTTATCGACTTTTCTAATCCTTCCTGCAGACGCTCGTCTGGTTGTTTGGTTGAATTACGTACTCAGGACAGCAGGAAAGTTTCAGACTTTATCATCTTTGCCTATAATGGATAGAAGCAGCTTTGCAAACTAAAAGCATGTTGCTGATCATAAATAACAGGTTTTTGTTGCTGAAAAAGTTTTTCATTCAAAACAAGTAAAAAGTCAAGTCCAGTTAAAATACTTTCAGAACAAGAAAAAACTAATTTAGTAAAAGTAACTCACTAAGTTTGCTTTAGTAAATAAAAATGGTTGTTCAGATTGAACAAAAGCTGGCGGCGACTTTACGTCTTATATTTTCTTTACAGTGTTAACTTCATTTAACGCTGGAGTTACGTTCTAAAAATAACCTACGGTAGGTGAAATCTGCAAAGTAGTCATCTTTATTTCTTTTTTTTTACAATAATTCTAGATGTTTTGAGGCTGTAAAACATCGTACTACACATTTTTCTCAAACAAAAATATACATTTTTAAACTCTCAATGTTCAAATCTTCATAGAAAAGTAAGTCCAGTAAAATGAAAGCAATACATTCACAAACTCAAGACATTTTGTACAGAAGACATGGGGAAGAGGTTGATTGACAATGTTAATAGCCAATCAGGATGCAGAACACAGTGCATTAAAAAAAAAAAAACATGCAAAATTGCACGGAAAAAAATTAGCAAAACAGCGAAAGGTGATTGAGGGAGCTCCGTACTTTGCTTACGTGGACAAACAGCATCGGCTTGTTTACAAGTTGCTTTTCCTTGATTTGGCTTAAGGCGCGCTAGTGTGTTTTGTTTACGAGATTTTTTAAATTCTTTAAAAACGGTTGTTGTGGTTTTTGGTCCTTTTTCTGCATCCGTGGTGACTTTGTTTCGATGGAACACTTCCTTTAAATGCTGGCTAACAACAGATATGAATGATTGGCAGATACCTAACCATTTGCTTCAAACCTCGCCTTTTAGGTTCTTTTGTTCTGGTTCAATGTATGATTTGCATCTCACAAAATTACAAAAAAAAAAAAAAATCATCCTTTATTTACCACTAAGCAAATAATGAAGACAAACCTTTCAGTTGGCCTTTGCTAAACATGGCGTGATGTAAAAAAACATTAAATAAACAAATCCATCTCAGGTGTTTGACCCTTTCAACATAAACATACTGGTTTGCAGTAGGGATGCGACGATTCACTTTCACCACAATTCAGTTCAATGGTGAGCCATTTTAAACTGAGAATGCTGGCCCCCCTAAACAACAGATGGAAATGGATGAAAATATTTAAATACATTTTATTAGCATAATCACGGTAATTTAAGGTTTCCACAATGCTTTATGTCCTTTTAAATGAAAGAGAATCATCAGCGTAACAGGAGATTCCTGCAGACGGGATTCAGAAGCCCATGTTGAATGAATGGAAGTGCTCCGAGCACAGAGCCCTGGGGATCACCACAACTGATTGTGCTGCGTGAAGGGGACAGTATTTGACAAAGAGGAGACCGATCCATTTAATGCTGCTCCTGCAAAATCCATAGCACATTCAAAAAAGGAAGGACAGTCTGAGGCGCTCATTGTCAGCTTTTTTCATTTCGCTGAAGCATTTTGGCACATTTGAGAAATAATTTGTGGGATTTTTTGTACAGCTGTAAAAATTTTAAACAAAATACCCCAACAAAAGAGGAGCTTCTGTTAGCTACCCATCCATCGCTCCATGAGAACCTTTGCAGGGTTTCCAGGAGAAACTGTGAAACAGTTACGGCTGCTCTTACAGAGTCCATAGTTGCAGGATAATTCTGTGCAACATTAACCTGAAGGGGGAGCTCTTGGAAAGTGATCATAGTGTCATTTTTTTTGCAATACATTTCTGTATTGCACAAACATTGATATGAGCGATTCCCTGCAGCCTTAACGTGACTGGAGACAAAAATGTTAGTTTAGCTGTGACATCGCACTCATGGATGTCACAGGAGTTTACAGACCATCAGTGTGCGATTGCAAACGCAGTCATTAACTGACTGATGATGAGCGGCGGAATGTTTCCAGGAGGAAGACTTATGTCCAGTTGCTAGGGCTCAACTTCAGAACAACCTGGATGAATGAGAACCTTCACTAGCAGTCATTTGTTGTTTCCTTCCATTTTCTGATTGTACAAATCATCAAATCTTTATTTATAAAGAAAAGTACAGCGAAAGTTCCATTCTATTCTATGTTGATCAAATTAAAGGATCTGCATCAGCAGGTCAGAAGAACCAATCAGAACCAAGGACCAAGGTGATGCAGAAACTGATAGCAGTTTAAAATTGAAAAAAAAAAAATAATAAAAAAATAAACAATAAAAAACAAAACAATCAAATACAACAAAATAATGTAAACCATTATTCAATTCAAAAATAGGATCAAAATAAAATCTGTGAATAGATAAAGAGTCAGTAATGAAATATTTATAAAGGACGCATTAAAAGCAGTTTCAGATGGAACAGTCCCACCATTAGGATAGGGATTGGATGGTTCTGCTGTAGGTGGTTCTGCTGTTGGTTGTTCTGCTGTTGGTTGTTCTGCTGTTGGTGGTTCTGCTGTTGGTTGTTCTGCTGTTGTTTGATCTGCTGTTGGATTTTCTGCTGTTGGTGGTTCTGCTGTTGGATGTTCTGCTGTTGGTTGTTCTGCTGTTGGATGTTCTGCTGTTGGTTGTTCTGCTGTTGGTGGTTCTGCTGTTGGTTGATCTGCTGTTGGATTTTCTGCTGTTGGTGGTTCTGCTGTTGGATGTTCTGCTGTTGGTGGTTCTGCTGTTGGTGGTTCTGCTGTTGGTTGTTCTGCTGTTGGTGGTTCTGCTGTTGGTGGTTCTGCTTTTGGATGTTCTGCTGTTGTTTGATCTGCTGTTGGATGTTATGCTGTTGGTTGTTCTGCTGTTGGTTGTTCTGCTGTTGTTTGATCTGCTGTTGGTGGTTCTGCTTTTGGATGTTCTGCTGTTGGATGTTCTGCTGTTGGATGTTCTGCTGTTGGTTGTTCTGCTGCTGGATGTTCTGCTTTTGGATGTTCTGCTGTTGGATGTTCTGCTGTTGGTTGTTCTGCTGCTGGTTGGTCGCTGCATCCTCCATGGTCTCCACCTTCGACTTCAATGGGGGAACAAGATGACATCGAGCAGAAACGGCCGCCGCTGATCCACAGCCACAGGTAAAATGGGACAGGCTCATCAAAGACCGAGCCTGACCGGGTTCCTCGGGTCAGGGGGAGGCTTTCAGCTTCAACACAAACTCTCCAAAGTCTTCTCCTCGCTGAGCGATCAAAGTAAAAAGTGTCTGGAGGTGGTGTTGAACTTGGCTGTTGGGCTTCTAAAGATCTGCCAGTTCTTCTTTGTGGCGTTGCTTCGATGTTTGATGCTGAAATACAGCTTAATGTTTGTCAGAACATTCCAGACTGAAAGGAAGAACACTAAACAAAAACATTTCCTTTTTAATGAATAGAGCAGTTCAAATGTGATGACGCCCCTTCAATTCTCTACAACATAAACAACAAAGTCTATTTACTACAACCTTAGTTGTTGTACTTGGAGGGCGGTGAGTGGAGAATGTGTTTGAACTAGCTGGCGGTTTCACAACAAGTTGGGGGGGGCTCATTTGTCAGTTGCTGAATGAAGCGCCCGCAGGCCGGTGTCGAGCGTTGCCACATCACTGTTCTTTATTGGGTTTTCAAGAATGAGGAAATGCGTGAGGCAGCATCTTTACGGGAAACCAGGCGGCTGCGGGGGGGGGGGGGGGGGAGGTATTGGGAAGGCACGTGGGTGGGGAAGTTATGACAAATATTAGCTGAAGCACGCAGGAAGAGCAGGATGAGGCGAAAGTGGAGAGCCAAAAGGTGGAAACGTTGAGTTGCATTGTGAGCCGGTGTTCCCATCGCTGCGGTTTGAGCTGTGAAGTCCTTCCGCCTCTCGCCTCCTGTAGTTCCTACTCGCAAGCTTTTATTGTGAAAGGTTTGTCATTTTGGCAAAAGAGTGGAGTGTTCAGAGAGGAAATTACTGTAGCTTGAAGCAATAAAACACTGTGTTCTCTTTCCCAATTTAACAAAATAAATATGTTCCAGCTTCAAGGCTGCCCGAGTGCCAAAACAGCACAGTCATACTTTAGTGTTTGCCCTCAAATATCGATCCGTGCTTTCTGCGGTTGCACAGAGCCTCAGGAGCTTCTTCCTTCTTCATCTCCTTTCAAATGCATTTTAGGGCCAAACGGGGTTTGGCTGTGTTTGCTTTCTCACGTGCTGACAGAGCAGGCTGACCTTTCAGCCTGCAGGACGTGGCAGAGCCGAGTTTGAATCAGGCTTAGAGGAATGCAGCACTCCCACAGTTTCTCCTGGAAAACACTGCAAAGGTTCTCGTGGAGCGATGTATGGGCAGCTAACAGAAGCTCCTCTTTTGTTGGGGAAAAATTATCGTTTTTTTTTTTTTTAATTTTTACAGCTGTACAAAAATCCCACGAATTATTTCTCAAATGTGCCAAAATGCTTCAGCGAAATGAAGAAAGCTGACAATGAGCTCCTCAGACTGTCCTTCCTTTTTTGAATGTGCTATGGATTTTACAGGAGCAGCATTAAATGGATCGGTCTCCTCTTTGTCAAATACCGTCCCCTTCACGCAGCACAATCAGTTGTGGTGATCCCCAGGGCTCTGTGCTCGGACCACTTCCATTCATTCAACATGGGCTTCTGAATCCCGTCTGCAGGAATCTCCTGTTACGCTGATGATTCTCTTTCATTTAAAAGGACTTAAGGTCCCACTTTGTTTATGTCTTGATTTATTAATTATGGTGGTCCTGAAGTACAAATTACTCATAGCAAAACATTTTAAAAGATCAGAACGACAATGAAAAAGCAAAACAAATATTCAAAAAAAAAACAGCATTGAAATTTAGAAAACAAAGCAAAATTTCAGAAACCAAATCGGACAAAAATAAAAAACATTTTGGAGAATAAATACAAACACAACATATAAACAAAATGAGGAAACCGGGAATGGTGGGTACTATGGGACATGAATGGATTACCCGTAGATGACGATATGCATTATCGTTTCATGCCCAACAGTTGAATTGATGGACAAACATCCTCATCCAATCAACGATGTCCCATAGTACCGACCTTTACTAGTTTCTGTTAAAGAAAAAATAAATTACACATTTACCTCTGAGTTGTGGGTGGGACCGTTGGAGCAGAGCAACCCAGTCCCCCCCTTCCCCTCCCTGTTGCTGAGAGCTCTCTGTTTAACTCTCTCCTGCTAGCTTACAGCCCCTCACACCCCCAACCCAACATTAGGGGTACAACAAAATACCGGAGCTTTGCAGCCGAACAGTTTTGAGGCAGATGCCAGCTAAGGCGAGGAAAATGAAGATGTACGTGGATTTAGCCATTATCAGAAATGTCACAAGAACATGTTCAAAACACCAAAAACACCATTTTTGTTGGTCTTTCAGGAGAATAAATCCATTAAATGTTGACTTTTAAAGTTGACATTAAGAAATATATATCAGGCAATCTTGCGGTTCGTTTGTTTGAACTTTTATCAATATATAAAATCCAACATTAGAAGCTCCCTTTTGTATTGGCTAGTGTTTTCTTTGTGTTTTAACCCTGAAGAAACCCAACAACAACTTTAATCCAGGCTTATAAATGTAAGTAGATTTTGTTCATTTTCAGCCAAATTTGACTTTGTGGGTTCTCCATGGTTAATCAGTTTGATAGGAAATCTTCACGAATAATGAACGCCCAATCAGGAACATTACATAATCTTTAACAATTGTTTATCGAAGCAAAAAAAAAGAAAAAGAAGTGTTCGATTTTTGATGCAAATATTCTCTGAAATCTCATGATGAGTCCACAGAGGCACAGAGAAACTCGATCCTCGAGAGGATTTTAATCAGATGTATCTGTTTCTGATGGAGGCTTTCAGCCACATTGTTCTAGGTTCTGGGCGGGTTCCCACCATCTTTTTTTAGAGACGGGAAACAATAATGAGTCTGTTCTGCAGCCAGATTCTGGTAAACTATAAGTAAACAGAGAAGAAAACAAACACTGAAACATTATAACCTTAGGAAGGACAAAACGATACAGCAAGTCCTGGTTTCATTTGTGATTATGGGATGCAGGAGACTGTATTCTAGGAGTGAGGGAAAAGTGACCCCCCCCCCCAAAAAAAAAGCTCATTGATTAACATAGGAGAACTTCTTTTATCTGTCAGCTTCCTGCTTTTAAATGGAGGCTTTATGTTCCTACATTTCCTGGCAACACAGACTGCAGTTTCTGCTGGTGTGTGTTCACTTTAGTTCCTGCCTGGGAGGTGTGTGGGGGGGGGGTAGACTTGTGTGTCTTAGTTGTAATTAAAGCTGCAAAACATTTGTGAATTTCAATGATTCTTTTAATGTTATGTGGAGTCGATAGAGGGAGGGGAGACCTGAAGCAACCCTGGTGAAGGCAGAGCAGAACCCCTTTTTTGGCGATTCTGTCCGGATCCTTCTTCTTCCCATAACCTTTTAGTTTCAAGGACCCGCTGCCGGCACCCCCCCCCCCCCCCCCTTTCCACAGCCTATCAGCAGCTCAGGGAACTGCCGGAGAGAAAGTCAGGGTCAGTCCTGGCAGACGAGTTACTCCCAGCACCCTGGAAACCCAGCAAGCATCCTGGAGACAAACACAGAGCTGCTGAGCTGCCACAGCCAGGCTTTGGACTCCTGCAGTTCCCAGGCAGGCCTGGGAAAAGTACTCAGTGAAAATGCTTCAGCCAGGACTAATAAATGAGAGTGTTTGATGAGAAGCTGGAACTGACCTGCTTTAGGTCTCAGGACCTCGTTTCACCTCTTTTCACCCGTATCTGTGGAAAATTTCAACATTTGAGCTAATTTCACTGTCGATTCTCTTCTTTCCTGTTTGTATTCTGATGCTTTATAGAAAATGGCCAATCAGGAAGCTCATATGTGAAGACTTTCATTCACCCAGGGTGGGTCCATAGCAGAAAATAGGGTGATCTGGAATTAGCATTTAAAGGTGAAGACATTTAGCCTCTTCTCCGGGGCGATTTTTAAAGGCCCACTCCAATGAAAATGGTCTTTTTAACATGGTATTTTTCTGATGATAGAGGACATATATAAAGAAAATTAAGCTTCAGGTTGTATTTCTAAGTATTTCTTAATTAAGATCGTTGGTAATCCGGAGCCAACAAAAATGCCATTTGAAAAAGAGCTTATTTTTGACTTCAAGAATACACCGGACGGGTCACAAGCTTCCTGCTCCGCTCCATTCTGATGCATTTTCTTGTAGACGACTAGATCCATGAACATCTTTGTGCTCTAAGCTAGCTGGAGAGACAGGAAGTGGGGATGGGCTTGCACTTGCTCACGCCCACAACCCAAAGGCAAGTTTTTCTAATGATCTACTGCCACTCAGCAGCAACTATGTCCTAGAAACGGACCGTTTTTTTTTTGTTGTTCTAATTATTGTTAAAAGACCACTGGGAACGCTTTGAAAATGGATCAAAAGATGATCGGAGTGGGACTTTAAAACCTTTCCTGTCATGTCGTGAAGCATGATAACGTTTGTTTGAAGCAGTGTGCATCAAAACCAGAAGTGACGGAGACTCTTTCGTATCTTCCTAAAATATCGCAGCATTTCAGAAAAAATGCAAACCGTGTTTTTTTGTGCATTTCCAAGAAAAGCAGGCTGATCTGTTTATTCTATCCATTTCTAATTATAGCTTTTACTGCAGCTTTTTATTCCGTCTAAGCCAGTGAGAGTCAATTAGTCTTCTTCAAACGTTTCCTTTTACATTTGATTTCCTGTTGGACAGAAGCACAAGTACCTTCGCCTCACCGTGAAAGTACTTTACTACTGAAAACCTCAAGAGTTTTCATAGAAATGAGTGAAAAGACACTTTACGTGATGTGTAGTGGTCAAAAAGGAACCATCAAACTGAGCTGTCACGTGACTTAAACCGAAAAAAGCCCTGATAGTTAAAGAGGCACTTCCGAAGATGCGTGCAGCATCTCTACATCGCACTTGTAAGAAAGTTCTCTTTACTGGAATGTTGGCTTCTCGTTTTAAAAAAGGGCAAACGGTTTTAACATTCAGCTTCTTCATCATTCTGTTTTACAGTTATATTCAAGGTGCATCAGTGAGCGGTCCGTCTCCCACCTGGAGGCGGACCTAGACCGCTCACTTTGATGCTAGTAAAGTATGATTTGACTGCTTCTCACAGCAGGCAGTCTAACGATGAAGGTCTTTCGCCAAATCACTGTTCATTTTTTGCTGTCTTGTTGATTCGCAGATGTCTTTGGTGCACTTTTGCATGTTTATTTTATTTTTTTATTTCTTTACAGTGGATTGTCTTCCGTGTCCTGATTGGCTGTAGATCTTTGTCAATCTCCTCTCTACTCAGATTAATTGTAGAAACGGGTGTAAAACTCTAGAAAGCTGGTCTTCATGTATGTTTGCAGCCATTGAACTCACTAAATTGTTTGTTTTGGGGTCTCGTTTTTTTCTCTTCACAACATACTTCTTGAATAAAAATCTGGGATTAATGGACACAGTCACTAAGAATGAACATTTCGAATTCCTGCATTTAGTTTCTGTTATCAAGAACAGATGATCTGTGTGGGAAAAGAATCCGGCAGCAGGACGATCTGCACGTTACGGTGGTACCTGTTGTTTGTGTTGCCTCTCCAACCGCCCACCGCTCCTCCATGTCCAGGCTTGTTACCCTCAGCATGACATGTGGCCACATCCCGTGGGATCAGGCAGGGCTGCTGAGAGCGATCAGGGGTGGAGCAGAGAGCTATCAAACCTCACCCTTCCCACCCCGTGTTGAGTCACTCACAAAAATGCAAAAACAAAGTGGATACAACAGCCTTCGTGTGAGCACAGGCTGCTTCATGATGACTCAGTGCTTTGCTGGAGAGGGATTCAACTGAAAGCGCCACCTTCAAACGCTCCGAAGCATTCCTGCCATGGGAATGCTGAAGATCTGTTGAGCCGTCATGTTTAGAAGCATCAACCTCATTCTGATTACAACAAATATTTTATAAGGTTGAGATTCTTGAAAAAAATGATCTGCCTTTGAAGGCTTTTTAAAATAGAAGACAAGTGTACTAATTTGCTTTATTTAAAGGATTAATCTATTGGAGGCTGCGTGGTGGGGTGGGGGTTAGCACTGTCACCTTACAGCTAGAATACACTGGTTCAAATCCCAACTGGGTCCTTTCAGGGTGGAGTTTGCATAAGTGCTTTTGGAAATCTATTGGGATTGTAGTCACAAACCAAATTAGACAATCAGAGCGTAGTTTGTTTGGGTAACCCTGCAAGCGGACAGATAGCTCAGTTGGCTGGGTTTGCTTCCCAGGGTGTCCAATGAGCAAGGCAAGACCCTTTGAGCTGCTGCCTACCCTGTGCCTTGAAAATGTGTGTGCAAGGTAGGGCATCTGCCAAACTACTGTATCAGCTAATCTGTGCTGGCGACCCTTTACGGGATAAGCCAAAAGGTGAACAACAGAGCGTAGTTCATGTGGGCATTTCTTACAGGCATGTACATATCACGTGCATATTGTGCAGCATTTGCTCGTGGTCGGTAAGGGGCCTAAGGTGGTTACTAATGGACACTGTATGCCATAAGTGTGTTGGCTTTACCAATACTTCACGATACACTTACCACACGCACAACAATGGCACATTCCATTTTCAAGACGCAAGTTGGCTGCAGGAGCCTCAAGGGAACTGCAAAAACCCATAGCACATGAGACTAGGACCTAAAAGACTTGAACCTCCTCATGAAGGACCACCTGCTGTGACCCTTCTTGAAAACAGCATCAGTCCTACCTGTAGTCCAGGTGAACACCAAGGTATCTATACTCTGCCACCCCCTCCACGTCCTTTCCTGAGATAGGAGTACCGTTTGGCCTGTAGCTGCAGCCCTTCTAAAAACACATAGATCTGTTTCCTTCACAGAAGAGGAGACATCCAGGTCGTGTTTATGCTTTCAGCCCAGCGTGGATCTCCGTGGTGATGCAGAGAAGGTTCAGCTTGGTTCAGTGTTTTGTTTGAAAGGAAGTCTCATGTTCTGAGTGCAGAACTTCTGCAGTCCGGTCAGCCGCTTTCAAACTGTCTCTATTTGTTTTTCTCCTTTGTCATACCCACCTCAGATTTGTTTTTGTTTTTCATTTTCGATTAAAAATTCCATATTTATTGCAGATTTTCTGGCAACAATATGATTACATATAAGATTTCCATTCACATTCAGTTTATGTTCCAAAACATCATTTGCTAGTAACACGTAAAAAAACACAGACAGGCACAGCTGCTCATTGGCCACATTAGCATATTCTCAATAACAGTCTGTGTCTTTCAAAAGACCTTCGACATCACAACCAGAATCAATCCATATAAAAACTCCAATCTAAACAATGTTTTTGGTGTTTTTAACAAGTCCTTGTAGTATTTCTCTCATAATGGCAAATAGGAACTGAAGCGTTTTTGATGTTTCGTTATTCAAATTGTAGTGAATCTAGAGCACTTGGAAAAGGTGCCGTTTGAAAAAACTCTCAGTTGTGACGACAACCGGCGGGCCAAAGTCTTTACTGCTCCACTCCATTCTAATGCATCCACCTGCAGACAAACGGATCCATTAACGTCTTCGTTTTCCTTGTCTGGGCTGGCATCTGGCACAAATCTGTATGGCTGGATAGTCCCAGCAGGGGCTGTAAGCTAGTGGGAGAGAGTGTAAACAAAGGGATCATGGGAAATAAGTGGAGGCTTACTTCCACTCCAAAAATCCCTGCTACAACTACCGTAGAAACTAAGTCTTGGAAAATAACAGTTTTTTTTATTTTGACCCAAAGTGGCATAATCAATTAAAAGAGCACTTGGAACGCTTTGAAAATAAATCAAAAACGACTGGAGTGGGTCTGTAAGTGGACCTTATAGTGTGAAAAAATGGTATGTGGATATCCTGTGTCCAGGATCAACTACATAAATGTATTTGTACCTCATTAAAGGTTGTTTTTCTGTTTCTTTAAGTCAGCAGCTGGAGACCGTTTTCTATCAACATGTCACCTTGATCTTGCTGTAATTCTCTGAGAGAAGCTAATTCATTCCAGTGTGGTGACAGACGAACTCTGAATGAGCAGAGTCAGTCGAACCTCCAGCACCGCCGCCGCCGCCTCCGCCTCCGCCGCCCACAAACTCCCACCTGAGCCAGAATAAAGCTGGTGACTTCAGGAACATTGTGTTACTCTTTTAAAAGTCAGTTCAGCTCAACCTTTGTGGAGCGCCGTAACCTCGTTTGTGCTGTAACAGGAGACTGAGGCGCTGGCAGGAAACATGATTACACACATGCCGTCTGCTTTTCATACGAGGTTAAACTGACCTTATGGAGACATGGAGCTCACACAGACTCCACACTTTTTGGATCTTTACCTTATTCTGGGCAGCCCAAACCTTTATCTAGACTTAGGGGATTATTTTGTCACTTATAAGCAGGTAATTGTTTATTTATAGCTTTGAATAAGAAACCTGTGCAATAAATAAAGCTTTGACATAATAGTATAAAAAGAAGCTATTCGGATTTGTTTAAATGGTCTCTCTTGAGATTATAATCACAAAAACACATACATCTTTCCTGGTCGATAACATAGAATTTCAGATCTAGATCACCTAAGATCATCAACAATGCCCCCTAGGCTGTGGTTCAGTGAGCGCTGCACTTCTAGGTTGGATGTTCGAGTCCAAGTAAAAGAACATTCTGTTCACATCAGGAAGGATCTTTTTTTTATTGCTTTTTAAAATAAAAGCTTTCCTAAAATGTATTGAACTATTTGCTTGGGGAAGACAGAAGTAACTGTAACAAGGAAATGTCATTAGCGAACCACAAGATTGGATGTTTTCTCTCCAATGAGAAAGGTTTGTTAGTTTTTTGTTTTTTAATTCCATATCCATCAAAAACAAGTACTAGGGGATGACTTTTTAACGGACATTGTTTTTTTTTTCCATTAATGGTGAGGGGTGTGGTCTGTTGACTAGAACCCTCCCTTACTGAGCATCCTCCAATAGCAGCCAGTGTTGTTTGCCCCGCCCACACTCACACAGTGGCTTCCTGTACCACCTAACCCCTAAAAGACTACATAGAGCGGGACTATTCAGTAGCCAGGGTTTTATATTTATAATAAAAATGAAGTTACATGCGTTTTTTTTAAATGACAAATCATTCAAACGTAATATATCGTGGTCTACTGTACATTCACCAATCTAGTGAGCACAGATGCATGCAGAGTTTTCTGGGCCGTGCACTAACGAGGGAAGGGAATTCAGACACAGCCAACCACCGGGCAGATGATCTCTGACATCTTCTGCAGGATTGTGTTTGGCAAAAACTAAACCTGATGTGAGACGTTGGCATGTTGACAAGAGTGTCCTTCTGCTAAACCTAACGGTGTTCCAAAACGGAAAGACGCACAAATTTAAGCTCAATTAAAACAAAAAAACTAACTCACTATTCATTAATTGATTCAATCATTGATTGATTCATTCATTTATTTACAGATTCTTTATTCGATGTTTAATAATAATTTGCTTTTGGGACACATCTGCTTGAGTAAACAAAGTAATCCACAGAAAAATTGGATGACCTCACCTTCACCCAACAACAGCTGGGTTGGTTCCAGCAGCCCTGTGACACCAAAAAGGATTCAGCAGGTTCTGCAGATGGATAGAAAATGGAATGTGTGTAACATTTCTGAAAGATCACTCTCATTTCTTCAACAAATGTTTGCTCTCAAACCTCTTTAGTCAAATAATGCAGTGTTTTTCAACCTTTTTTGAGCCACGGCACACTTTAACCTTGACATAAATCCCGCGGCACATCAGCATCCAAAAAAAAAAAAAAAGGAGAAACTCTATAGTCTGTATTGATCTACAGCCCCTCCGCAATCTCACATGCATTTTTGTGATAATTATTGTAGCAGAAAAAGCTGGAAGTTGCAGCTGTTTTTTTTATAAAAGATGTAATAAAAGTTAAGTTAGAAGATTTAAAAACTGGTTGATGTTTGTTTCTTGTGGTTTCAAGACGTTTAACAAGAAAGACTCATTGTGCGCTGAGACGCTGTCACTTTAACCCAATGCATCATGGGAGATGTAGTATGAAAACTGCTGCAAAAGGGCTTTATTGTTTTGTTCACTTGTTCCACGGTCTGATACCGGATTCTGTGGAAAGCTACACCGCTAAAGACGAGCTTTAGCTGGTATTTTTGTTTGAACTGAGCGACTTTATCAGCAGAATCAGAACAAGGAAGTGAAGACTTTAACCACTTCTGATTGGTCAGACTGATGAGGCGTGATTAAGCCTCCAAGAATGATTGGTGGAGACAGTTAAAGGGGCGGGACTTTTCCAAAAACAGCTGAATCTGTGGCTAAATCACTGTGCCGTCATTCTTATCAAAATGTCTTTAATAGAATCAAATAAACACAAAGAAAAAAGTATTTTACAATCTTTTTTTATTCCTAACTACTCAGTGTTTTATTAGGGCCTGTTTGGATGAACACAGAGCTGAAATCCTGGAGACTACTTTGGTATTTTTTAAGGCTTTAAAAGGGTATTCACTAACATGAATTAATGCATATTAGGGTACTTAATTGTATTATGTCACTTTTATTAAAGCTTTGTTATGCATTAAGGTTAAATAACTGCTAACTAATGCATTAAGTAACACACTTTGTAGCGACTAAACCAAACAGTCGCTGAGAGGCTGACGCTGGGTGGGTCCGGGTTTTGAATGACGCGCTCAAAAACCATAGAGCATAACGAAGTTTATATTTTTGTAGGTTTTAATAATGGAAAATGAAGGTAATTGAATCCACTTGTAATATTGTGATCAAAAAATAGAAGAAAAACAAGGAATCAAGGGAAAAGCACAAAAGCGTATGTAGCGCAAAAAAGGTAAAAGCGTATAAAGCGGTCAACAATGCAAATAAAAGTAGGAGCTAACACTTTATTTAATAGTTAATTCATGCTTAATTACGCTTTAACTTACAATAACAAATTGACTTTTTAACGACTGATATCATTTTTAATATTTCTCAAATCAAAACTTGAATTTGTGACCAAAACAAACACATGAAAACACAAACATCGTGTCTGTCTCTGCAGGCCGTGTCATGATGTGACATAATATTTCGCTGTCCACAGTTTATCACGTCTGTGTTTCTCCTGGAAAAACCTTGAGGTGTTTCTCTCAAGGTGTCACGGCAGAGCGACCTCGGGAGAAAATTGACGCATCTTTTTCTCTCATGAATGCCGACATTTACTCAAAGGTTTGAGGACATTTCCGTGGAGATTCTGCAACTCTTCTGCTGCTGAAGCCTTCAGAAATGAGGCCGTCAGAACCCACAAGTTACCTTCACCTTAACCTTTCAGATACAATCTCTAGCCCCTCGTGGCTACATTCCTCATCTTCTATGGTGGTTTGATAGAAATACCCCAAGAACTACACCGTATTGTCAGTTCAAGTATTGGAGGTAATCCTCAAAATTTGTGTTGTTCTTTGGCATGAAATGAGATCTAAATTCAGATGATTTCCTGCTCAACTATCAAGGAAAGAGCAGAAAGAATGGGCTTTAATCAACAGGCAGATAAACAGAAGATGCAGAGCCTGAGGGTTGGGGCAGCTCCAGACAATCATTACTTAAAACCCGATAAAAGAACAAGGAGGACATGATTATGCAACAGATGGTATTTCTGTCTTTTGCTAATAAGAAGGAAGCACAGCATGCGACTTGCGGGAACAACACCAAGATGAACTAATAAGCTCTGACTGGTGAGGCTGCAGGAAGTCTCAGGCCTGCGACGGCGGCTGATGAGGATAGCATATCGAGTGGCCCTCTGAGCTGTGACCAAAGCCAAAAGCAGTTATCACACTCACAAAGGCTTTCTTTGTGGAGTTATCGGCGCGTCTTTTCTTCAGAAAAGCCAAACATGGTGTTGCTGTGAAACAATGATAGCCGTTTCTCTCCAAGGTCTAGTTTTTGCAGTGACTCAGTGATGAACTGTGGTGGTCAAATAAAGTCTGAGGGGAAACCGTGACTCACATGCAAAAAACGCGTCTCTGCTCTCTGTGAAAATAGTCATTCAATGAACCAAGAGGTTAGAAAAAAACCACTGTGTGTTTGCTGTGTGCATGCACCAGAATCACACTTACAACATTGTTATAGCTGCCATCAGGGTGAAAGAGAAATAAAATGAGTTTTATGTTGGATCCCCTCAGAAAGTCAGTCACATTCACCCCACCATCAGTTCATCCGTCTTCCTTCCCATTTATCCATTATATTCTCTAGTGTTTGCCTCTCTGTAAGGGCACTCAGCTCTTCGGAAAAGATGCAGAGGTGGTTCCAGGACAGCACAGATCTGCTGTGGGGGCTTACCCTGGCAGTGCATGGCGTAACAACTCGCTGTTTCAAGGTGCCGTTCTCGCAAGATGTCCAAATCCTTTCCCCATCAACAACAGCTCTGAGAACATTTCTGCTACTCTTATGTGGGATTTTAATCTATTGTTGATGGGCTTCAGGTCAAGGCAGAAACATTAATTGGCCCACAAATTAAAAGTTGTAAACAGTTAAAAAATAAACCAATTTCAGGCTACATCCTGCCCCTACTTGTGAACAGGACTGGCTCAGATACTCTCTATCAGGGGGAAGGACTCGTTCCTGGCATTCCACCTTTTTCTACATGAGAACAGAGACTTTAAAATGATCCATACTCAACTGCTGCTCCGATAAACAGTCAAATTTGGTCTCAAAAAAGTCCATGTCCACTTCCAAGTCATAGTCTTGCTACGTCTTGTTTGAAAGCAGCAAGTTAGAAGTGTCAAGAAGTTCAAGTCAGATTTTGTCTTAAAGAAAAAAAGTCCTTACCAATTTCCAAGTTTGTGGTTTCCAAATCATGTCAGGTCTAATCTTGGAGGGCAATTTTAAATTTAGGTCCAACTCTCTAGTTACAAATCAAAATCAGGTCTTGTCTTACGTGTTCATGTCAAGTCCAAAGACAATGACTACTAATCCAAATCCACATGTCTAATTTTAAAAGGGCAAGTTCAAGTCAAGTTTCCTGTCGCTGGAGACAAGTCTTTTTACAAGTCCATGCAAAATTTCAAGTCAGTTCCTACAAATCTATGCCAACTTTTTCATATGCTACGTACCCACCGGGCATGTGATCCCACGGGAATGTGTTGGACGCGGGTTCCTAAATGCCCTTTTAGCATATGGAGTTCACATAGGTCTGTTGCTACCCGACACCAGTGCATGTACTCCCAGTTGGAAGAGGCTTGGTGTGAACTGTCGAAGCGGTGCAAATCTTGCTCCAGGCATTTTCTTTAACAACTCTATTCTGATATATAAAAGACTTGGTGTCATAGCAAATCAGCCGGACACAAACTGCAAATATTAATTTTTCCTTCATTATCATTTTTGAATTAAAAAGGCCACTTTCTATACGTGCTTACGAAATCCAAGTCCCTGATTGGTCAAGGTTTGACCTGGTTTAACTTTCAATGTTCGTTCAATGGCCGCACCTTCTGTTTTTAGCGCCCAAAAAAACTTAGCGTACCGATAATGGAATGCGAGAGTTTTGAACACGGGAGCCCCAAACTTGCATTTACACAAGTTTACAGAGACTTTTCATTGGTGTGAACGTAGCTTTAGAGAGGCAAATCCAAGTTAAGTCCTAGGTCTTGAGTTGCAAACACAATTCAAGTTTTATCATGATTGTGGAAAACTCCTGGTCAGTTCCAAGGCTTGTGGGAATGTAAGGCCTTTAGGAAATATGGCCGTACCGTTACCATAGACACAAATCTATTTTTAAAAAATTCAGTGATGGTGCAATAACGTTTCCAATAACATCTACTACTATCAAGGAAATTACTTGTAAAATTACTTTAACACCTGTTTTAGATCAATACAAATTAAACCCACTAACTTACTCCAAGTCACATTTCAAGTCACTCCCAAGTCATCTCCAGTCTGCAGTTTGAGCCCCATTTTACTGGTGTGTAGTCACACCGGTTGGGGACATATCACATTTTTTTTTTTTTCACACACTGACTTCTGTTTACAAGTCAAGCAAACAGCTTTGAAAATCTATTAAATTAGGAATAATTTTGCTCTTTGGCTGCATAGCTCAGTATGGCCCACATCTGTGAGATTCTAAATGTTCTAACTTACAAAAGTCTTCCAAAGAAGTGCTTAACGATGTGCTCTTTACCATGGTTGTGATTAAGTTATTAGGAATTTCGGGTGTACTTTATCATCTGTCACGTCGCATACTCCTCACAAAATCCATCCAGTTTTTCTGGTTTCAATATTTTTCATAATCAGAAAAACAGATTCAGCTTTGCCCCCCTTGATTGTGCTCTAGAAGGAGAGCTTTATTTAAAAACAGACTTACATTTTTAAAAAATAATTTTAAGAAATGTTTAAAGTTTTATACGTAATCTTTTTTTCTGCCATTAAAAAACACCTTTCTACCTAGAAAAATGTTAAATGCGCGAGCCACACTGCCCCAGTTTACGTGAGATTCTGCTTTGTGATAAACCCCAGAATAGTCCGAATTTTGACACTGAAAAAAGCTTTCTGGTGATATTTTTGGTATTCCTACAAACATGAGCTGACACGCAAGCTTTCAAGTGGTCTGTGTTTTCTCAGAATTGGAGGGGAAATGAAGCGATGTGTCATTCGTAGAAGCCTGTGGTCTCCTGTTTGCTGCAGCCTCTTCACAGAAAGGGTTCGTTGGTACTTGATGATGAAGAGAACAACCTCTACTTTTAAAAGACATCACCTTTTTTTTTAGTATTCCCCTAAAGACGGAACATTTTAGGGGTTTCTTTTTTGGATTACGTTTAATCACAGTTGACTGATGCAGAAACACTTGCTGTGAATCATGAAGTCTGGTGGACTTTTAAGATGGAAATATTGATTGGAAGTAATTGGATCGACGCTTCTACGTAAATCCAAAGCCAAATCATTTACGTGAATCACAAACTAAACTGCCCTACCAGATTGCTTGCTGTTGACTTAGTCCCAGTTGCCCTCTTAGAGGGTGTCTGCAGGTGAAAAATGGGCAAATCTGTACGGGCAATGCCTAGTTTATGTAGGCATCCTATGGGCATTTACGTATCACCTGTTGGTGCGACATTCACGGTCATTACGTAGCCAGTACTCATACTGCACTAATGACTTGAGTGTGGCATAAGGGCACCTTACAACATTATTGGCTGTACGTCATGAGTGCGCACAACTTACATTATCCTTACAAATACTTCACGATACACCTACCGCACATACGATGATGGTATGTTCCATTTTCACGACGTCTCTCAAGGTGTCAGCACGAGGCTCAAGAGAACTGCAAGACACACTTGTGCACCCTATAAGATGCAGACACTCCTCTCTACGATCCTCCATGAGCCTGGACAACCCAAAAACTTGCTGCACCGTACAACCCCTCGTACTGGTGAATGTGGCTGAAGCCACAGGATCCTAGAGAAAATGAGATTCTAGCTGTTGGTAACTGGTAAACAGCGAACGAAAAGGAAAGACAGTAGTGTAGGACTTCAAGTATTTGACAGAAAAACTAGAGAGCCAGTCGATGTGATGGAAAAAATAAAAATGATCTACTGTGTGTTCAGATGAAAAGGGAGCAAGGCTTACAGACTGGGAGCAGATTTAAGGTTTCGTTGTGGTGTGGATAGAGAGAGGAACAGAGATAGTCTTTGCTAAGAATGTCCAAAAAGTGAAGAGAATGTCAGATAGTGATGAGTCTGAAGCTGAAAGGTGAAGTTGTGATATTGAATGTCAAGATAAGAGCAAGAGAAAAAGGAGAAATTCTGGAGGGAGATGGATGAGAAGAACCAGGGAATTCTGGAAGAAAGAGGGTGATGATTGAAGAAGATTTGAATGGAGATGTAAGTGAGGGCAACAGAGGGGATGAAGAAGTTTGGGGGAATGCAGGACAGATAAAATAATAAATAATACCATGGGGGAAGGTTGTAAATGTTGTAAAATTTGACAGAGAAGATCTAATGCCTTAAAGATAGCACTTTTATTGCACCTTCAGTTCTGACATTGCAGAAAATATCAACTGAGCATCTTTAAAGTCCGCCTTTGATCTATAGCGTTCCCAGTGGTCATTTGATTATGATTGTGCTGTTTTTATCCTAAATCAAGAAAACCTGTGTCATTTTCTAAGGCATAGTTTCTGCTGAGCAGCAGGAGTTCTTTAAAAATTCACAGTTAAGATGTGGGCGGGACAGTTGGGACAGAACTACCCTCTTGTTTACACATTCTCCTACTAGTTTACAGCCCCTCACATACCCCAGCCTAATATTACCACTGCAACAAAAAATGGCGAGCATCCAGTATTCAATGTCCAAAACTGATCCAATATCAATATCCGTTTTGATCCGGATTACAGGAAAACCAAGATCTTTATGATCTTTATGGATCTAGTGTCTGTAATTTTCTTCATATTTGTCCTCGAAAACACATTTTCTTCCTTTTATGGGAGTGTTTCTTCTTTAAATCCAAAATAATGGAAACAACATTTATGGAGACTTTAATGGACTGGAGAACTGTCCCGTCTTAGTACCCCCGCTTTGCCCGACAGTGCCTGACCCCAGCACTCCATCCATGTTTCCATTCGTCCAATCATTTTCTTAACCCACTATATCCCTTTTGAGGGTCACTGGGTTGCTGGAGCCTGTCCCTGTTGGGCGAAGGCGGAGTAGTCAGGTTGTCAATCTGTCTGCGACCGACAGATTGGCTTCAGAAACCAATTAGAAACCAATTAACCTATGAAGCACGGTGGGATGATGTCTGGAGAAAACCAACGCACACACGGGCAGAACATGGTTCTAGACCGGAGAAAGGTAGTTTGCCCTCTCAGGGTGGGTTTACTTTACAAATCTTGGGGGATTGTTCACAACGGAGACAGCCGGATTGGTACCGGTCCGTTGTGGTGATAGAATTGAGCCAGAAAGCAAAGCTCTGGATTTACCGGTCGATCTGGGCTCCAATACTCACCTCTTTAAATAACTTATGAAGAAAAGGGACAAATGTTGACATTAGTCTCACTAATTCCACTGTAAACCCAACAATTACCTGAGTAAGCAGGACGGATAGGCATCCTGATTTTACGTCACCTTTGGGCTTCTGACACAAGCTGAAAACTGATGTGTACGTTTATTCCCATTTATGCAGAAATTTCCAGGTTTATTAGACAACAAAAACAAATTTGAGTCACAAGGAACTAGTCCTAAAAAAAAAAAAGCCTCTGGGCACCTGAGCAGTTTGTAAACACCAAGTGGAAAATATCCTGTTGCGACGTCTGAAACAGCAACCCAAGAAACGAAAGCTCACGTAGTTTAAATGAAACATGTTTTTTTGGAGCGGCAGCCACACGAAAAGATTTGCTTTGTTTTCCTCCTGCACGTGTCGTAGATTCACCAAACAAAACAGCCGCTAAAGCACTTCGCTCTTATCTCCCCATAGACCTTCTACGCCACTCTCATCTGTCATCAGTTTTTTCCGCATCAACTGCGCTTCTACAAAAGCGGCAGACAGGAAGTTGTACTCGTACGTCTCAGACGGAGCTGGCTGGAGGCGTCCAAACCTGATCCTGCTCACCAAAACAAAAACCACACAAGCGGATGTCATCGTTAAAGAAAAATATTTATTGGAATCGTATAAAAATAACTTTCTAACATAATTTACAATTCTAATTTGAGTGGGTGGAAAAAACAACAACATTCACACAACGGCGTAACACCAGCCACCATCAGTAGATGTTTATGTACATGAAAATGGAAGTGGTTCTGTGAATTATTTACACTTTATTTACACGGCATAGACCAACGTACAACTGCTCTTGTGAAATTTTCCATCCATAAATATGGAAATCAAACTTGCATTTCCTCTTAAATAAATCGTGGGCCCTTCGCTGGCTGTGGGACGCACAGCCAAAAATGCTTTCATAAATAAATAAATAAACACGGCGACCCAAAAAAAATTAAACAAAAATCCTTAAAGATGGAAGATGAGTCACAGCATTGATAATAAATATCTTTCTCATTTACAGTTTTTTGCTTCCCACTAGAGTTGAAGTGGAGGATGGAGCAGAGGCGCGTCGGTACGCCGACGTTTGCATTGTTCGGTGCGTTTCGGGCGGATGCCGGCGTGGAACGGAGGAAGCACGACGGGTGGAGGAGGGGTGTGGACGCAGGATTGAGGTAAGTCCAGTGTTTCCTGTTGTGGATGACTTGGCTGCTACCACGAGGTTGTGCGGTTGCTAATGGCGACGGGAGTAGTGGTGGCGGTGGAAGTAGTGGTTGTAAAACTGGCACAGGCTTCACTGATCTAGGCCCATGAGAGGAAAAAACTAAAACTGACAGCAACAAATATAAAGCCTTGTAAAGAAGCAAAAAAGTTCTTTTGCCTTTTTGATTTCTCAGGTTCAAGTATCATCAGGCCCCTCTCCCCCCCCCCCCCCCAAAAAACCCCTCTCTAAGAAGGCACTTTCTCCAGAACGAGCAGCTCCTCTGTGACAAACGCCTGTAAATCTTGCATCTCCTGCCTTTGGGAATCAGGGGGAAGAAGTGCAGGGCGCTGCAGCCAGAGGAGTCCTTACTGCCCGGGAGCTGTTGAGCAGGACAACCAGTGTTCAACCCGGTCCCCTGGGAGGACGGCGTGGAGCGGCCCATCAGGGCGAAGCGCCTCCTGGTAGGGCGGCGACGCAGTCTCGGCTATTAGTCCTTCAGACAGTGTTCAGTCCAGAACAGTGCAAACGGCCATCACCGAGCCACGCCCACAGGGGCTGGTGTGAAGGAGCTGGGCTCGTGGCTGATGCTGTGCAGTCGGATCTCCGTGGTCGTCTTCTCCGTCTGCGCCGTGGACACCCCCGAAGAGGCGGTGCTCTGCATCCACGAGTGGTTGATGACGTCCTCGAAGGACGGCCGGTCAGTCGGTCGCAGACTCAGACACCATTTGATGAGGTGCTGGCATTCTGGAGGAGTAGAGGGGGGAGCGTCATGTTAGTCCACAGCGCCGGCGATGCAGACGTGTCGGCGGGGTGAGCAGGGGTGAACTCACCTGTAGAGATTCTCCTCCGAAACAGAACCTGACCCCGGGTGATCTCCTCGTCGTGCTCGAATGGGATGTCCCCGCACACCATGTCATATAGCAGGATACCCAGAGACCACACTGTGGCAGAGCGCCCCTGGTAGCGGTGATACTTGATCCACTCAGGTGGACTGTACACTCGTGTACCTGTGGAAAAGAAAATGTAAAAAATCTTTAAAAGCTGCAATAAATCCAATGAGGTGTAAATAAAAGCCTTGCAGGTGTGGTTGCATAACTGTCAGCTGAGGCTCAGGAGCTCTGACAGCCCGTGTTTGCAAGAGAGGGAGGCGCGCGCGTGGGAGGGGAGCAGACATGTGACTTTGTTTACAAACTTTGGGTTGTAAAAATACCACTTCCGTCCGCCAGGGGGCGGAAAACCTTTGAGGTTTTTGTTTGTAACTGACTCGGAGGAATTTCTGTTACGTGAGCCTGAAAGTCACGCGCCCTTAGCCTAAAAACGTGAAAATATATTCATATATAAATAAATTTACCGTCAAAGTCCGTGTAGATGGTGTCTTTCAGCAGAGCTCCGGAGCCGAAGTCGATGAGCTTCATCTCCCCGGTGCGGAGGTCAATGAGGATGTTCTCGTCCTTGATGTCCCGGTGCACCACGCCGCAGCTGTGGCAGTGGCGCACGGCCTCCAGCACCTGGCGGAAGAAGCTCCGCGCCAGCTCCTCCGGTAAGGCCCCCCTCTCGGTGATGAAGTCGAACAAGTCCTTGACGTTCTCGGGTCTCTCCATGACGATGATGAAGCTGTCCGGCCGCTCGAACCAGTCTAACATCTTGATGACGCCGCGGAAGCCCGTCCCGACCTTCTTCAGCAGAACTATCTCCATCGGAACCCGCGCGCCGCTCGGCTGAAAACACCAAAATCCACCATAAATGCTCCGTTTTTTTACGTTAAAATATCAGATACATTTGCGCTAATGTTTAGTTTCTTACCAGTTCTCCCCACTCGGAGACCCTGTCCCTGGCTACGTGCTTAACAGCGACCTGTAACCGGCAAAAAAAACAACGTTTTAACTCCCGAACAGTGACTGAATCCTCGCAGCAGGAGTCAGGGGAAATGTGGCGCGTGCTCACCGGAACTCCGTCGGAAATCCTCGTGCCGGCGTAGACGGTCCCGAAGCCGCCGCTTCCCAGCACCGCGCCGACCTGGTACAGCTTCTCGAACGGCTCCTTCTCCTTCACTGCAAAAAGACACGGAGCCGGTAAATCCCAGAGAAAAGAAAAGCGGGAAGAGAAGAGGCGCTACAGTGAGCCGGAGCTGCCGGCCACACTGCAGTCCTCCATGACAGCGCGGAGGGCGGCTAACCTTGATGAACCTGGAGCTGGATCTTCGCCGGCATGTCTGCGGCCAGAGAATTCAGCTTGGACAGCAGCATTTCTGGAATAATAATCCACCGGCTGGAGCTGGGACTTTGTTTTGTTTAATCCAGAGGCGGGCTGCGACTCTCCCGTGCGCTGGAGGGCTGAAAATCCACGTTGCAGCGACAAAAATGCGGCAGGAATCCTTTCATCCAGAGGGGAACAATCCGCCTGAGCTCCGGGGTACGGGGGAACACACGGACCAAATCCCGCAGTGCAGAGCTCCAAAAAAACAAAATATAGTCGCAGTATTTGTAAACAAACGAGTAAAATAATTTATATACACAGTTTTAAATTAAAGGAATTGAGGCATTGGCCAGACGCTGGCTCCTGAAAGGAGATCCGAGGGGGGCAGGATTCTTATATGAGTCGTAGCAAAGGATGAGTGACGTCAACGGGATCTCCGCCCCTCTCGGTCCTCTCCGCCAATGGGGTTGAAGGATTGAGTTCCAAACTCCCGTCAATCACAAAATAAAAATACAGACAGCCTCTTAACCGGCCGGCCCAGACAGACGTGGCGGGAATCAAAACGCGCCAAAAACGAGACTAAACCATTATTAGGAATTCAGACAGACGCTGCCTCCACAGGAGAAAAAAATTATACAAAAAAAATACATGAATGCTTTTTTTCTGGAGAACCAAAAAAAACTTATTTTTATGACCTTATTTGATAAAAACAAATGAGCACTTGCTTATTTATTTTGTTTATATTTATAATATTTTGGTGATTGGACACAGACATAGCAGTTAATCAATGCGGTTGTTTTAACAGCCCGACCATTTACCTGATTATCTTCCCATTAAAAGCGCAGTTTATCAGTCTGGAGCTCTGTTAACTGACAATGTCCCCCCTCCACTGGCTGCGCATCAAAGCGGCGCGAGGGGCGGGCGCGCGGGAGGGTTTGGGGCGGGGGGGGAGGGGGGCTCGCATTCCTCTCATTCTTTCAAATTGGGTGGCCGCGTTTGCAGCCGTTCACAGGATGTGGGAAACTGGAGATAAAAAGAGTCCCATTTACTCCTCCAAACACACACTCCTCCCCCCCCCTCTCTCTCTCTCTGCTCCTCCACTCCTCCGCCCTCCTTTTTTCCCGCGCCTGTTATTGTCTGAATGACGTGCTTTTTTTCTTCTTCAAAAAAAAAACCCGCTCAACTTGCATTTGGTTTTCCTTTGAAATTCCAAGGCATCCCTTCAACCGTCATAACGGAAATTTATTGGAAAACAGATTTAAAACCAACTCAAGTTATGAGGCACTTCAAACCTCATGTAGCTTCACTAACAGTTTTGTCTTTCTTGCATTGTGACTCAATCCCATTACACTGTAGTGAATTATAACAGTGTGAGCAGCAAACGTTGCAGAGGCAGGCTTATAAAGTTCATGCATATCCACGGTTACGTTAAACCATTTTCCTTGACCTCTGACCTTCATGAGGGGCTTCTCCTTGAGTCGGTGACATTTAAAGTGACCTTCAGCTTTTGCAAACTCATCTAAAGGGGAAAACTGTCCAGGCTGCACCCCGACTTCGCCAAACGACCACGACCCCTCCCAGGATGAAACCAGCGTGGATGAATGGATGGATCGAATGGAAATGATTGATTAAACAGGACCCTTTCTTAAAAAAATAAAATAGAATCCCATTAGAAAGTTCTGAAATCTTTACAAATAATTTAAAAAAAGTATTAGGAATATATTGTGTGGTTATGTGTGTTGGGTGTGGTGTAATTTTGGAATTTTTTCCTCTCTCTGCTCCTTTCCAGTCATGAAGATGTATGGACGTGTTTTGTGCAAAGAATATGTTAAGGTAATGTGCTACTCTTCATGAAAGGAACAAAAAAAAAACAGAAAAGAAGAAAAACTCTAATGCTGTGTTCGCACCAAACGAGAGTGCTGTGCCGAATTTGCATCGTTTGCCTCTCTGTCTTCTAAAAGAGAGGCATTTTTCTCATGATGGAGGCGACGTATAAAGAAAAATAAAGCTTAAAAATGCATTTCTGATTGTTTTTTTATTCAAATTGTTGTGATTAAGGAGCAAACAAAAAAAGGCTGTTTAAAAAAGCTTGTAGTTGTTACACACAAGCTCCGCTCCATTCCGATGCATCCACTTACAGACAAAAAGATCCACGAACGTCTTTGTTTTCCTCACTTGAGCTGGAATCTGGATCTAAGTGGGTTAAATAACGCATATAAGACATGCATGGGAGTTTTTCTCACAGGCCAGCCTGCATAACTGGGTGGAAAGTCACACAAGTTTGTCCATACTTGCGATCGGGACGCTCAGGGCGAATTCCTTTGCTGCTTATGAAGCGTTTGAAATGAGGACAACATGCAAATGAGGTGCTGCCCCGCTCACGTCCCCATTAAACTATCACAGTTACGAAAACTCCCCAATATTTATGTTGTTTCCCCCTCATCTATACACTCTAAAGTAATGCCAGAGAAAAAACTCTCCCACTTTTGTGGTATTTTCCCTCTAAAATTGGAAGGTAATGCCAGAATGCCTGCACAAAGGTGTGGTTGTGTGTGGATGTGTGTGTGTGTGTGTGTGTGTGGGTGCTAGCACAACTGCAGAGCTATTGATTACTTTTTAATTTCAAAGCTGCTGTCTGCACAGCATGATCTCTTCTGAGACAAAGAGGCTTCTTGCTGTTTCAGATTTAGATCAGGGATGATCTGACCAATGAGCTCAGACTCACTTAATCCTATTTTGTTTAATAACTTAACTTCCTTATGCTCAATAATCCCACCACTTTGCTTGGTGCGTGTGCAGGTATTGCGTTCAAATGTGGTGCAATCCTTATTTTAGGAGTGCAGCTGCAGAGTGGATCTTTATTCACGGTCCAGGGGAGCCGGGAGTGACGTGGAAACGCATGCCAGCATGTGAGCGCATCTTTTTGCGGGCAGCAGAAATGCTTGCATGCACGATCAGCAGGGCTCAAATGACAGCCACCCAGTTCAGTCTGTCAGAGGGGCGTATTATTAGTCCGTGGCCAGCTGCTCACACCAATATCTGGAAGTCTTAGTTTCCCCCTGAGGGATGAGCTGTCACTTCTTACAGTAAAGAAGGACATCCCAGATCTGCCCCCTGCATGCGACATATTTTTAAACTTTTATTCTTCTTTCCTTTATGTAAGGCTTTTGCTTGCACACTGAAGTTCAGGAGTCCATGAAGGGAAGCAGCACTGCAGCTGCAGAGCTGGTTTGCAGATGAAATAACCACGCATTATGAATGACTTCCTCTTTCTGGAGAATTAGAAACTATGACCAGAGAGAAGTTTCAAAACAACAACATTGTAATCTTTCTAGAAAAATCCACAGTCTGCAGAATTTTTGCTTTTTGAAAACATAAATAACTTGTATTTTTGGTTCCTATTTTGATGAGAATTTTATTTTCCTAATACTATTTTCTTTAACAAACAAGGTAATTCTGCAGAAACTGTCCTAGAAAACACTTTATTTTGGCACAATTATAATTAAAATACCACTGGGAACACTTTAAATATAGTTTAAAAGATGATTGGAGTGAATATTTAAGATGCAAATGTCCCTAATGTTTCCTAAAACTCATCATTTTCTTATGCGGCACAAAATGATCTCAACTTTGACCCCGAAAGCCGGTTCAGCGCTGCGTCCCTCACTGGCGCTGCAAGAGGGGAAACATCCCATGAACTCACTTATCTCCCTGACCTGTAGGCAGATCCTTGGCCTGACACTCCACCCGCACCCTTCATCAGAAATTTATGACATTTCCTGTGTCACACATTAACTGCACTCACATTGTCCTCCCACATTGTGATTCACTTTCCCTCCCGCGTGGCCTGTCCTTCTCCTTTCTGACTCACTCGTCGAGGTAAAAGGTCCTGCCACCTGTCTGCTCCTTCAACACTTGCGTGTCCATCACTCAGGACGGCCAGCGAATCACGGCTTCAGCTGCCACGGCAGATCCCACCTGCTGTCACTCTGCAGGGGGATGCAAAAATAATTATGAGGAGGGGGGGGGGGGGGCAAGCAAGTGTGGAAATAACAAGCTCTGAGATAGGCTATTTGTTTGCACAGGACTCCACTACTGCAGAAAGTCGGTGCAAATTAAAGACAAGCGAACAAACGTTTGTGTTGATGTGTTTCGTTTACTTTAATTCCCCAGTTTTTGTTTCAGTCTTTTAGATTAATGTATTTTTTTTTTAAGATTAAAGCTTTAATTAACAAAATGTGCAGTTACAGTTCTGTGAACCTTCTCAACTCAGTGACTATAAAATGGTGTTGAGGCCACTTAGTGCTGAGTCAGCGTTGCGGCTGCTGCTCGGCATGCAGCCCTGCAAAAAATGTTAAGCTTTTTTTGCAGATTTTTAGCCTTTTTTCATTCCTTTCTCCCTTAGTAAGTCATCACCGGCATCCCAAACTCATCTCGTTTGGTTCTGTAAGTCAAAACACAAAACGTGTGCAGTAAGGAGCTTAAAGAGGTGTTCAGAGGTGCACAAATGTAGAAGCAATCCAACCTTTCAAAGAGGTTTTCATGACCAGAGAATGTGTTAGGCAGATTTTTGACCTGATATGTTAACCGCTTAGTATTACCATCATCTGCAGACTCTGGGTTCAAGGCGTGATTTGGTGCATTCACACAGTATTCCTCTAAAACCCTGGCCCTGAGCACCAGCCCCTCCCAATCCACAAAAATGACTGGGTTCTCACATTGTGACCTCACAAAGTGAGGAACAGCCCCTTCCAGGAAGAGTCTGCACTGCAGCCCCGGCCCCAGGCTAACACACACACCCACTTTCTGCATGGATCTAAAATGCTTTCCTTTTATATGGACAATATGCACATCCATCTTTGCAAAAATTCGGATTTGTTTTCGTGGACGAGGCCTGACATGAAAGTGGGCGGTACCCACAAGGAGCAGAGATCGAGTCTACTTAGGAAAATGAGCTGCAAAAATAACAAATATCTCATTTAAAAAATTGTTCTTTCGCGTGCAAAGGATAATACATTATCATACATCTGGATATAGTTTGCTCTGAAAGGTCTTTTAATAGATAATGTTTTGACTAATGACTTGTCTTTAGAAAATTGATCTAAGCAATGCTCACACCGAGTATCTGTAACTGTAAAGCTAGCAAGAGTCAGGATAGAGTGTAAACAGATGGTTTTCCAGAAATGGGGGTGGGCTTACTCTATGCCAACGGTCCCGCCCACAACTCAGAGGTGAATTTCTGATCAACTACTGCTGCTCTGCAGAAACTATGTCCTAGAAAATGACACAGATGTTTTTATTTTGCTG
Source organism: Oryzias sinensis (assembly GCA_037389245.1). Lineage (NCBI taxonomy): Eukaryota > Metazoa > Chordata > Actinopteri > Beloniformes > Adrianichthyidae > Oryzias > Oryzias sinensis. The sequence goes on from CM074492.1 coordinate 3,542,889, forward strand.
GAAATAGTGCCTAACCATCATTGTCAATATTTTGAAAATAGTTCAAGAGATGATAGGAGTGGTACTTGAACCACAAATTCAGGTATGGCAGTTCACATACACAACAGCAAATATGGAGCTACCCATTCGACTCACGAGCTTCGGCAACAATTCATCAATCCTCTGAATCCTTTTTGGGGTCAATGGGCTGCTTGACTCAATCTAGCTACTTTTGGGCAAAGCTGGGATGCCGCCTAGACGGGTCACCAGTCACCTAGGGGTAACACCAGTTAACCAATGAAGAGTGTTTTTAGACTGTGGGAGGAAGCAGGATCAAACTCCACACAGGTAGTTCCTAGCCGGGATTCAAACCGGGGCCTTCTCGCTGTGAGGTCAGAATGCTAACCACTGCGCCACCATGACGTAACAATCTTTTGAGGAAAGACGGGCAGTTGGTTCGTGGAAGTGGTGTGCAGAGCAGTTCCTGGTGGTGCCTTGTGCGTCCAGTCGGTGATTGACGGAGATTAGCACATAATTAGAGCGGGGTTGTAAAAGTGCCCCACGGCTCAGCAGGAGGAGCAGCCTTGCCCCTATCAGCCAAACAAAGCCTGCCCGTGTCATTTATGTTGATTGGGTTTCCAGACAACGAGGACAGAGGGGTCATGGTTTTTCACAGTCAGGAATTCATCTGTGAATCTTAGCTTAGCTCCAAACCTCGCCTGGATAACTGTGTAAGTTGTCACAGGTTATGACCCCAACGGCCCTCTCAACTCTGAGCTTCCTGGATTAAAATGAATGAGGTGGTTGGCAGCTGCTCACTGTGACTCCTATACGTCACCAAAACACCTCACACACAAATAAACAAGGGCTGAAATGCGCTTCTAAATTAGCTGCGTCTGTTTTAGCTCATGCCCAAGAAGGAGGAACGACTCAGTATGTGTGTGAAGGGGAATAATGCAGGGGGGGTCTTTCAGGGAGGGTAAATTATCTTTAGAGGTCGCCATAAGGAAAAGGGAGCATTTGTGGAGTAGGGTAACCTCCAGTGTGGCCTGACCTCTCCTCAGGTAGCCCCTTACCTCCTCCTCTCCTCGGGACGTGAGAGGTCTTGACCGGCAGGGCCATGAGAAAAGCCTCCAACAGACATCAAAGTGGCTCTTTGTGGGAAAGCATCACAGTGAGTTTGTAGAGGACCCTAAAGGTCACCACAGGCCAACTTTCATGTCAGCACAGGCCTTCTCGGGGGTCAGGGGTGAGTGGCATACCTGCGCAGCGCCGCTCAGGCTGTTCTTTCAGGAAATTATCCCCACTTGTCGCAATTAGGGATTTGGTTACTACAGAGTCAATGCGAGGTTTGTTTGTAGCTTTTGTTGGGCTCGTTGAAGAGGAGCCGCTCCCATGTGTGTAAAATAAGGCGGGATGCCTTTACCGTTGCCCCTGGTTGCAACAACAGTGTTGCTGTCATTCCCTACTCGTCCACATGGGAGTTTAGATCGGAGAAAATAAAACTTCACCCCCTGTTCTGGGAATTATTTTTTTTAAATAATGAGGCTGTTGATGAATAAAACGTAAAAAGTAGAAACAAAAACAGTAACACCTCTAGTGTGACTGCGTGGTTTCACATTAACACCTCAACAGCAAGTCTGACCCTGAGGCAAATCAGGAGGTCGCAATAAGATGAAGTGGTTCTGTGAAGAACCAATCAGGAACAAATGTGGGGAGCCCTTTGAGGTCTTTAAGATCTAAAAAAGAAAAACGTGACACGGATCAGTGTTTTGGCTAACCAACCCAAGATGGGTCTTGTCTTCTTATTTCCATCCTGGATTTTCCCCCGCAGCAAAGCATCACTTCTTCCAGTGGTGCCGTGGCGTGTTTGAAAGCCGGAAGGAGGAGTTTGAACTGATGTATATCTGAGGAGAATGTGCTGAACCAGGAAGAAGCCTGTCATCTTCCCACGGAGGGTAGTGGGAGGGATGGAGTTGTTGTGTAGCACCGGGGCTTTACACATTTATCCACGTGGGAAACAGACATGGTTGACATATTAAACTGGCGTCACGCAAACAACCCAGTGTCACCGCTAAGGAATGTTGGTGGTGGGAATGTGCTCCCCCAAGGAGGAGCACACAGAGTGCCTCCTTTGCCCCCTCTTCAGAAATAAGCTGTTCTCTTTTTATGTTCCAGCAACAGCTTCTGCTCACAATGACTAAAACAGTAACCTCTTGGGTAAGGTTGCGGAGCATTTGAAAGATTCCAACCTCCATCCTAAATGTTACTTTTCTCCTTCGGCCCCACCCACCGACCCGCACCCACTGTTTACAGTTCATTTGCATCGTGGCCGTCAGTTTTTGTTGTTATCATCGGTGCTGAAGGGGTTTTCCCACCAAACTCTTTTCATCCGGCTGAATGAAAACACCTCTGTGTTGCTGCCGGTGATGTCATGGCCCAGAAAGAGCTCAAAGCTGTTTCCCTGGGAAACCCCATATCAGGACGTCCAGACAACCCCCCCCCCTCTCTCCACCCCCCGATTGTTTTAGCAGTTTGGATGGGGCTGTGAGATTTCTGATTTAGTTCCCATCCACCACCGGATGGAAAAGCTTACTCGAACCCACTGAACTCATCTTGCCTCTGCTTTTCTTAATTGCTTTTTGTGAGCCGTGCTTCACATATAGTTTTTTAATATTTGGGCTCCCTTGTTTGCTGTTTGCACAGAAGGGAAGGAGCCTAAAAACATGGGTCTGAAGTCACTGAGACTTTTTTTCACTCAGCTAAAAATTCAAGCACAGTAACCGCTGTGTGACACACATAAGATGTTTTGGGAAGACGTTAGTAAATGGAGACAGATTCCAAGGGTGACAGAAACCCAGGAAATAGAGAAAGATATACAAATATGCTGTAGAAACGCCAACCGCAGGAAAGGTATTTAACAGTCATGACGGCCAAAAGAAATTCATTTCAGAACCAAATGTGTGGCGTGGATTAGAGCCGGGATGACACTGGAAAGAAAGGGGACGGGTAAAAACAGGTAAGAGGAAGCCAATGAAACTGGATGCACCCTCTATTTTCCGGGGAGGTAACTGGCAGAGGCGTAATGGGAACCTGGGCCGTATGTGCAGAAGCTTAAGCAGGACATAAAAGGTAAAGCCCTTTGGCCAGTCAACAGAGTAGAACACAGAAAACACTTTTAATTTCAGACGTTCATCACAGCACTTGGTTTCTTTAACTTATTTAAGACTCTTTGTCCTAATTGGTAACTTATGTTCACCTTTTGCCACATCCTTTCGTGGGTCCCCACGGTGAATTTGCTGTCACTGTTTCTCACAGGTGGTTGGCAGGGATTTTTACGCAACAACCCTGATTTTATTGGAGCTAGGGACCAGCACAGCGAGACTCAGATTTAGGCCGAATCCAAATTCATCCCCTAACCTTCTGGCTCCTCCCCATTGCTCCCTAATGACAGATCGTTCAAACGCAATGCATTTTTTATGAATTATCCCATTTTTCATCCTCAGAACAGTGGAGTCAGAAATAGTTTTCTTGAAATGTTTATATATATATTATATATTTGTTTTTACTTTGGTTTGTAGGTGACATCATATGTGCCGTTTAAAATAAGAGAAAAAAGCATGTGTCCAAATTGCGTTAAAATCCAGGGGACTAGATATACTAAATTGGATTGTTAAAGAAAACATTTAATGTCTGTTTTTTGACCAAAGACACAACTTAAAAAAGTTTGCATGCAATATGTTGTCCTCAGGAGTTCTCATTTCTATGCTGTAGATTCAGAATATTCAGTTTAAATGGAATTTAGTCTCATAATTACCATATAAATCTTTAATTAAGCTACCATTCAAATTTCAAATGTAAAATTTGTGCTCTTTTTCAGCTTCCCTAAAAGATCCCACTGGAGTGAATTTACCTTTGAAAGACTGAAGGTTTGTGGGAGGAAGCCTGTGGAGTCATCCGGGCCTGCAGTCCCTCAGGGGGGAAAAGGTGGGGAAACAAGTCTCTACTCCTGATGAAAGGAGATGAAAGGCATTATCATAGGATGAGCGCATATTTAGCATTCTTCATAAATGATGTTGGCTCCACGATAAAAATGATTAAAGAAGCCATCCCTTCGAGGAACCCTACAAATAACCAGATCTCTCTAATTAGCATCTGAGCTCCAGGAACATGTTGTCCCGTTCTTTTTGTCTGCAGTAGATGTTCACGCTCGATCACATCATGCAGCGTTCTGAGAGAAGCACACTTTGACATTTTTAACAAACATAGCCAGCAGTGTTCAAAAGCACTGCGGCGCTTGTAAAGCCTTTTTTAAACTTTCTTCGTTGATCAAGCGGTAGTTAAAAGTTTGAGATGCAGCTTTTAGCATCCGCTTTCTTGCCTGCGGACAAAAGCGCACCTTCAGTTGTGTTCAGATAGCTTTTAAGACATCAGATTGTTGATCTGTAGTATGTGTGCCACAAAGCAGAAGAGGATAACGAATTAAGTATCACATAGGAAAAAAGAAGGCTGAGAGTCTGAACAGTAACTTCAAACAGAAATGAATGTTTTACATTACAGTTTTTGTCTAAAATAACTTTTTATACAGCAGGTAAAGAAAATTATTTGGATTTTTCTTGTGTAAAAGCATGTGCAGAAAAACGATCTTAATGCAGATGCATAGGAGTGAGTAAATACTATATTATATTGTATTTGATGAAAAGATAAACTGCAAATGAAATACTTTGAGCAGTTTTTTTCTTTGTTTTTGTTGGTTGCATTTTTTTGGGTAAACACTTCCCTGTAAAATAGGGGTCCTATATGATCCCCTCCTAAACGTTTAGTGTTAAATCAAATCTAGGTGTGAACTTTTTCACATTCTTGGTCTAATAATCCACTGAGGAGACAAAAAAACTGTACAGAAGCAGTTATGGAGTCTGGCTAAACGCATGGTGCTCTTGTTAGGACCCAAATGTGAGAGACAGAGGAAAATCTGTTTGAAAACCTTCATTATTAACCATTATATATACTTTATAGAAAAGAATAAGAACCTAAAGAACTAGACTAAGACACAGAAAAGAAAAACGTTATGAAACTAAAATAAAAGTGAAAAAAGTGGGTGAATAAATGTCTACTGTAATGAATAAAAACATGGTGCCATGAGGTGAGTCACCGATACTCATCCTCATAGCAGCTCAAAAAGGAAAACGTTGAACCACCAACAATTTTAAATATGTTTGTGCTTGACATGTCATTTCAGTGGACTAGCACAAGGAACAAGGTTGCTAACTTTAGGCAATCAGGGTCGTAAACCAGCAGCTGTTGTGTTTCCAGGCCGCTTGAAACCAAAACAAATGAACTTGTAAACTTTTTTGGTATTTGTTGCCCATTTAAGATGAGTTAGTGAGTCTGGCCTTGTCTGAAAGACTTCTAACAGTCTGGACCACACTGTGAATGGCCCTCAGACATAGGATGGAAAAGTCTAGAACCCATGTCCAGCCTCACTCACATGCACCCACAAGCACAGGCTCGACCCGTATGAGCTTTTGTGGGTTGTCCGGGTCCATGGAGGGTAGTGGAGAGCAGCGTTTCCTAAGTGGAGCGTCAATGGACGTCATGAAAATGGACATACCATTGTTGTGCGTGTGGTAAGTGTATCATGAGGCACTCGTAAGGATAACGGACGATAACACACACTTATGATGTACGGGTGATGCTGTGGCACCCTTCCGCCCTACTCTAGTCATTACTGAGGTGCGAGTACGTGTGTGCACGTTGTACGAAAGGGCCTAGGATCCCTCTGTTAAACGTCTACACAAACTACAACCTGTCTAATTTATTCATTTCTAACAGTAAGGCTGAATGCTCAGAGCGTCCACTTATGACATGAACAGAATCCTTGAATCCAGGGAATCGCTCTAACCGAGACTGGTTCTGATGAAGGTTTTTCTCCCGTTTTCCATTTAGAAGGAGTTTTCCTCTCCATTACTGTCATCTATGTGCTCAGTATAGAAATGAACATAAAAACTCTTAGATGTATGCAGTTGATTTCTTAGGCTATTCATATAATAGACAATTTGGCGTTTTTACACAAATCTGGATTAAACTGAAATCTAGAAAATGTATTTATTTTTGCTATATGTTTGCAAATTTCTAGGAAAATATTTCTGATGAACGGGCACCTCATAAATAAACCGATTGGTATTCAAATGAGATTGATTTCCTTTTTCATCATCATGGATCAAGCTTAACCCTTGTGCTATCCTAGGCATGACCCTAGTTGGGTCATCTAGACCAGTCTTTTTCAACCAGTGTGCCGAAATGGTCAAGTGTGCCGTGGAAAATTGCCCTCATTAACTGATCTAAAAACATTTTCCATCTCCAGGACATCAGCTCTTTGTTCATCCAAAGAGGTCCTGATAAAACACTGAGTAGTTAGGAATATGAAAGATCATAAAATACTTTTTTCTTTGTGTTTAATTGATTCTATTAAAGACATTTTGATAAGAATGACGGTACCACGATTTAGCTACAGCTATAACTGTTTTCTGAAAAGTCCCGCAGCTTTTACTGTCTCCAGGACTCCACCAATCATTCTTGAAGGCTTAATCACATGCATCAGTCTGACCAATCAGAAGTGGTTAAAGTCTTAACTTCCTTGTTCCAATTTAGCTCATAAGTCACTCAGTTCCAACAAAAATACCAGCTAAAGCTCGTCTATAGCGGTGTAACTTTCCACAAACAAATGAACAAAACCATGAAGCTCAGAGACGCGAGTCTTTCTGCCGTTTTCACGTAGTTTTCACACTACATCTCCCATGATGCATTGGCTTAAAGGGACAGCGCCTCAGCGTACAATGAGTCGTCCTTGTTAAACGTCTTGTAACCACAACGAACACACAGTTTGTATGTAACTTAACTTTTATTACATCTTTTAGAAAAAACATCTGCAACTTCCTGCCTTTTCTGCCACAATTATCACAAAAATGCACGTCAGATTGCGGGGGGGGGGGGGGGGTCATGTAAATCAATACAGACTGAGTTTCTGCTTTTTTTTAAAAAAATTTGGGATGTTGTGGTGTGCCGCAGGATTTTTGTCAAGGTGGCCGTGGCTCAAAAAAGGTTGAAAAACACTGATCTAGACCCACTAGACAGTGCGCTGAACCTTTTTTCTTCAATGATTTGTGATCTTCACTGGTGTCCATGGATTACATGAAATCTTTCCACCTTCATCCACCTTTGTCATGGTAGGAAGAACACATCAATGTAAGGGTGGGGTCATCTAAGATAGCACAAGGGTTAACAGCCATTTGTGTTTATGTGTTTGCCACTGAACCCAAATTTTATTTGCTTTTATGATGCTCATAAAAATATTTTTAAGTACAGATATGATTACATTTCCCTTTTGTTTCTTGGTTTTGTTAACCAAAACGGGAAAGTTGCAATCACAGTAACAGTTGGGTCTTTCTGTCTCTTGTTGTGTGAAACAATCCTGGCCTGGAAGATGACCTTTTGATAATGTCAGAGCAGCTGTCAGCTTTCCTCTGCAGATGAGCGTCTGCCTTAAGAATATTGACAAATCAAACAGAAGCTGCGTAAGTCCGAACTCTGAACAACACACACGGATGTGTAACTTTCCTGTCCCACTCGTCCCACCCCTGCTGTGGCCGCATGTGCGCAGGGAACCCTTCTATAAACAGCAGCCTCGGATGTGAAGGGAACGTGGGAGAGGCGCAGCCTGGAGTCCCAGCCTTTGTTTACACTCTGCGGTCCTGACGTCAGCGCTGAGCCAATGGCCCACTGGATCAACAGTGGACATAAGGGAGAGCCGTGTTTGCCTACCTGGGAAAATTTCTGTGCCAGGAAAGATGATGGCTGTATCTTTGGTAAACAAAAGAGGAAGGAGAGAGGAGGAAGCAAAGAAAAAGCAAGACAGGAAAAAAAAAATTTTATAGAAGAAGGAAATTTGCTGAACGTTCTCTCTAAACTGGCAGCACCTGAAGGCGTTCTGACATGAAGCAGCTCTGAAACTTCAATGTCAGTTAGTTTGTCTCGCTTCCTGACATTTATCTGTTATTTCCCATCCATCACTCCAGTTTGAGTGATGACCTGCTATGACGAATGTGACATTTGGTTTGGTCCGAGGTGCGTCATCGATGGTGCATGCCCAAAACAAAGTTCTCAAGCATCCTGGTGGATTAGGAGTGTTTTATGCCAGTAGAGGTTCACCTAACCCAGGTGCTCCACACCTCTCTTGTTACAGAGGAACACAGCTCAGCCAGATTCCACGCATTTCATACCATGTGCACTGTCATGCCAGAGGGGTGTGAGGGTAAGCCTACGCTGCAGGCAAAAGAGGAACGCCCAAACTCCGGTAACACTCAAGCAACAAACGTCTCCTCTCGGTTTGACCTGCTTTGACTGTTTCAGGAATCAGATTATCTGTCTTCTTGCATAAGTTCCAATAGGTAAAAACTGAAATCCTGGAGGGACAGCAATCCACAGATGTATGTTTTGTCACTCAAACTGAGAAAACAAGATGCTCACAGACCTGCAGAACGAGAACTCTCACACATGGGCTGCCCTGTCAGAAACTGATCATGTAAAAGCAGAAATACTCTTTAAAACTCTGATGGTTCCAGAAATGCAACCATAGGACACTTTAGGTAAAACGTAAAGGAACATTGGTGTTTCCACAGGACACCAGTGGGAACTCTTTACTGAAGCTGTCTAATGATTTAAAAGTGAAAATGAACTAGTCATGTGGGATTTACTGAATCATGTTTTGTTTTAAATAACTTCCATTGTTGTCTGAATACAATAAAACCGGTTAGTGTTCTGTTTTTTTTTTAACCTGCTTTCTTCCCATGCAGGGCCACAGTGTTGCTGGAGCCTATTCACATACTATATAAGTGGAGTACATCCTGCATAGTTTGCCAGTACATAACAACACAGAGAAACAAACACACTCCCATTCGCACCTCAGGGACAATTTAGAGACACCAAATAACCTATGAAGCGTGGTTTTGTACTGTGGGAGGAAAAAGGAGTACTGAGAAAACATGCAAAGTCCACACAGAAAAGACCCAGAAGGGATTCGATGTGGGTTGCCCTTAATGTTGTTCACTTTCCTTTCGTGTCACTCACTGACAGACAAGACGCTAACATCTGATGTGAATATCAGAGCTAGAATGGTTAATCTGACCAGTAGAGCGACTGAGTCACAACTGTTTATTTCTCTATAGAAGTCTTTGGGATTTTGGCTTCTTGGAGCCGGCTGGTACTTCCTGATTGGAACGCCAGGGGGGAGGGGCCACTCAGTCCAGTTTTCATAATCAGTCAGCGGTTCTCATCCGGTATCTGTCTCTGACCTCGATGAAGGTTTGTTCCTGTGACCCGATGTTCTTTTAAAAAGTCTAAATCTTGAAACACAGATCACATTGTGCAGAACAGCATGTCACTCCGAAGCAGACACAAGGGAGGCTCAGAGTGTTCTGCGCCAGCATTTCAGTGACGTTACACTTGAGCTCTGTGGTGAAATATCGCTGCACCTGTGACCAGCTGAAATTAAACATGGAGTCAGTCTTAATGGCAGCTGCCATGAATGACAGTTTTACGGGGGCCATAGCCATTGCAGCAAAAAAAAAAAAGCAAGATAAAAAGGTGCAGGCCTGACCAGAAGACTGAACTACAATCCACTTGCTATTCTGCGGACAGAAATAATTAGAACAAGGCTAAACCTTTTTGATGTGTTGCTCAGTATGAACGTTTTTCTGTACTTTCTCGTAGATTTGATGGGAGCAATTGCGGTTTCCTGGCATCTGACCAAACTTTGAACCACATCATCTTGCCAGTGCCAGCAACTCCTGGTGGGGATGAGCATGAAACCCTCTTTGGAGGACTACATCAGATTGGTCTAAGAGCTTCTTTGCAGTGGGAATCAGCTATTGAGAACTACACCATCTGTAAAACCTTTAGGAAAGTATTTGCATTGTAACTAAACCAGGGGATCCCAAAACCAGCAGGAAGCATACTCTCAAGAGCTGGAATTGGGCACCCAGAACTAAAGTAATACAACCTTTTTATGTATGGTATTAGCTATATGTCATTTTCCTCTCTCTCATGTCATTTCATGTGTCAAAAAAAGTTTTCTATGCCTGAAAGAAACTGAACAAAAATGTCTGTAGTCCACTATTTTTTATTACAGAAAGTGTTATATAAAAAAATGTTGCAGTTTTTCAAAGTGTAACAGAAAGTATAACAAAAATAGTAGCCCTGAAATATAACTGGGTGTGACAACATTCACTTTTACAAAAAAAAAAAAAATTGGTCTAAAAGCACTAAAAGCCAGGGGAATTCTTGATTGATTCCAAAGTCCATGTTGGCTTTACAAGCTCTATAGGAGTCCAAAAGAGGAATCTTTAAAATGTTGGCACAGGTATTCACCATTGGTAATCTTTATGTTGAGGAAGACATGAAGTGAAGGCGTGGCAGAGGACTCATACCTGCAGGAGGAACACGTGGCACACCTGCAGCAAACATCAACAGCTCCTCCAAGGTCATCTTCTAAAAGTAGATAGAAAAAAGTTGACAATATAAACCACTTATATTAAAATTTAGAATGATAATAGGATGACTTTTATCGCGTTTTACGCTTTTATGATACTATTTCACATTTTCACAAATCAGGTAAAGGTTTCACAAATCAGAAACCATGTTTAATTTATTCTTTACTATCTAAATTTAATCCAGGCTTGAGCAGTCCCAGGTCCAGGGTTCATTTCAATAGGACCTGGTCTGAGGTGGACTAAAAATCATCCTATTTCACATCTTCACAAATCAGAAACTGTGTTTAATGTACTCTTTAGAACCAAATGCATAATTTAATCCAGGTTTAAGCAGTCCAGGTCCTGTGGTTTTTGAACAGGACCCTGTTTTAGCTGATTATAATCCAAAAAATGCAGTGGAATGTTCCTTTAGTGCCCTCGCAAAGCACGAGAGGCGGTAGACTCAAATTTGCCCGTGAATCGCGTTCGGCGTGAAACTCAGCTTGATTAGTGGTCTCTCTGTACACTGGACTGGCTTTGTCTGCGCGTTAGCCGAAGTTAACAATAACCGGAATAAAACTTAGGGCTACCTCTGGCCAAACCAGATAACATCATAATTACACATAGTAACATTTAACACCAACATTTTCAGTTAATTCACTTTCTCGTTCAGTTTCCGATTCAAAGCCAATCCACTTCTGGTGTACATTCTGCAAACTGACTCCAGATCTGTTGTGGCGTCACTTTCGTGGTGATGTTACTTCCGCTAAGGCTTTCCTTTTATTTGCAGCTGTAAAAAAAAAAAAAGTAAATAAATAAATATTTGCAGCCGTTCTCCTAGATGCATCGCTTTTTTTATGTTTGCATTTAATTTCTTTTTTTTGCATCGCTTTTTTTTTCTTTTTTGCTGTGATGCCGGTTATTGTTTGCAGCATTTTTTTTTATTTGCATTTCTTCTTTTTTATTTGAATTTTATTTTCGTTTTGCTTGCAGTTGCTTTTTTTTTTTTTTGCTGCAGTGGCGGTTCTCGGCCACTGTACAGTTTAGCTCAAGACTACCTAATGTTGAAGCAAAAGCAGATGGAAGAATAGGTACTTGCTGAAATCCTGTTCTGTAAAAGCGGACATTTTACAGTGGCGTAAGATCTGATAATGCAGAAGTCGAACAGAAATAACCCGCTGAAGGTCAGGAGGGGAAGCAGTTTGTCCTCTTTATGTTGGGTGACCCGTGCACCGACTGAAGACCTGACATTAATGCCACATGTGCTGGTTCTGAGTCTCCAGCTCCAATCCGTGTTCTTTGACAACAAAGCTCTACTTTAACCTTCAGAATTTTTCTAAAGCTGACAACCGTTTGCATTTTCAGCTCATTCCCCAGTAATTTTCTGATGTTTAAACCAATTTTTTGCAACAGTTCATAATTGTTTTTCAGCTCAATAAGGTTTCAACTAGTAAAAGATTTACAAAATTTTTTTTCGATATAATTTAATTTGACCTTAACAGTCTAAACAAGTAGCATGATATTAGAGGATTAATCTTCATCTGACCCTTCAATTCACTCCCTGAGATGAACTCTCGCTGTTGTGTTTACTCGGCCGAACACTAAAGTGTTTTCGACGCATTTTTCCCTGACACCGTGTGAAGCGTTCTCTGACGGGCTCCCTGACTCAGTCCCCCCGTCCCTGACATAAGCAGATTTTTGTTCTGGGCCGGTGGACTTGGTACACCTGTTTCAAGTCTTTGTTTTCCTAGAAGCAAATATTTCTGTGGTCAAAACAAAAATAAGAACAGGTTTAAGTTGTAGAGTCACCTTAAACAGTTACAGGAACTACCTTCACTACCTGTCCCTTAAGTGGTTCCCAGAAACTCTCTGTTCTCAGGTGTGACTTTGCAAAAGTCTCAATTTTATGTCATGTCTTCAAATCTTTATGCAAATAATGCAAATGTTGTCAAACTTTTTTTTTGTTGTTGTTAAAAATGTGAAAAGCAAAACAAATGAAAAGCAAAAATGAAAATTAAAACTGTAAAATTAAATACATTTGGATCTGCAATGACATTATTCAAACTGAAAAGAGTGGAATTAACGCTTTAAATGATAAACAATTTACTGTCATGGTGCCTCTGTCAGCTTTCCTCCCCCTCCCCTCTCTGCTTGGCTCCTGATGATTCCCAGCTGTGTCCACTCACCTCATCACCGACCAGACCTACTTAAGGAGATCCAGAACCAGCATTCATCGCCAGTTCGTTGCCCCTGATGGTGCATAACGTGGTCTCTCGTCTAGTTTAGTCCAAGTGTTCATGTTCACGTCTAACTTTTGCATTGCCTCGCCTTCAGGACATTCTGACCACGAGTGGACACCTGAGTCACTGGATTACCTGAGCCACAGAACCTCTCGGAACACCAAGAACCTCCAGCAGCGCCACGAGCCATCACTGACCTCCGGCCTCGCCTCAAGCCATAACTACCTCAAGCTTCTTCCAGCAACTTCACCCGCTGATCTCCAGCCTCCAGCCACATCAAGATCTCAAGCAACTCCGAATATCATTAAAACTTGTCTTACCAACGTCCTCACCTTGTGTTTTCCTTCGGGTTCCAGCGCCTGGGTCTACCTCGCCTAGCTTGCCATGACATTTACAACAAAAATGTTTATTGCCAAGCTGCTTTTAACTCAGTCTCAGTTTATGGCTTCCACTTATGTTGCATGACTTAAATGGCTTCATATGTTACGTGCAAATCATTCCAGGCATTTCTAAAGTCTGAGTTTGTTTCCAAGGTAGTTAACAACATGCCAATCAATGGAAGTTTCCAAATGAAGACAGCTGAACCGATGGATGTTTTAGTAAACTGGTGCTTCTCCTGTAAAACGTGTTTCTCAAACATTTCCTTTGCTGAATCGGTTTGGAAGAATTTCATTCAAACCCATCTCTCTTGACTTCATGACACAAGATTGAGGGGCAGCGAAAAAATGTGAACACTCAGGCTGTTTTTTTAGTGATGTTCTGCAGGTATTTGGGGAAATAGATTTATTGTGAAGTGTGATTTTCACAGTCTTTGGGACACTTAGCACCTTGATATTCAATCTTCTCCATCTTGGCGCTTGCTCTGGGGGCTGAGCTTGACCTCTGACCTCTCTGCGAGGGAGTGTGAGTAACAGATCCTCTCATTCATAGGGGATTGTTAGAGCATCTCAGCGAAAGAACAAGAATTGGGATGTTTCTTCAAGGAAAGGAAGCATTTCTCCTGGACAAGCCCTTTTTGATTGTCTCCATAGTGGGTCATGACTCTAAACGTGTTGTGGGCCAATTATCAGAGGGATGGCGTCGTGGTAATATGCTTTAATGAACAGGACTCTGGGTTAGAGAATATATCATGGACGTTGGATAGGAGTGTCAAGGAGTGCGACAATCTCCTATTTTTATTGACCACTGACAGATTTTGCCCTTTCAACAATTTTTATTCAGTTTCTTTTTCCTTTTGGAAAAATTAAATAACCATCATCATTCACTGTGAAGTTAAGATCAACCTGTTTCACACGAGAGACACACATTAATTAACATTTTAAAGATGTCTCAGTTTGAGTCAAACGTCAGTTTCGATTTTGTTCACTCGTGAAAATGACAGAAAACAAGCCTGACAATGTAAACGGTGACTGTAGCCTGAAGAACAGCTTCTTTTACATCCATTCAATCAAATAGACATGTAAGAAAATGGAACAGATACGTCAATGACCAAAGGTAAAGTTACTAGGGATGCCATAATTCTCTGTTCAATCCTTCAACAACAGCGCTGTTGCCGGCGACACTTTAAAGTTCCACTCTGATCATCTTTGATCTATTTTTAAAGCATTCCTTGTGGTCTCTTAATTAGGATGAAGTATGTCAAAATTCAAATACCTGTGCCATTTCCTAGGACATAGTTTCTGCAGAAGTTCATTAGAAATTCGTTTCAGAGTTGAGGGCCGGACGGTTGGAGCAGAAGTTAGCTTCTGCTGATTTCCCATCATCCTGTTGTTTACATGCTTTCCCACTAGCTTCCAGCCCCCCACAACCCCAACATTAGCAGCACAACAAAAATATGGAGCAGCTCTCCTGCTGCTCAGCCAGATTCCAGCTCAGACGAGGACAATGAATACATTAATGGATCTGTTTGTCTTCAAGTGGATGCATCAGAATAGAGTGGAGTAGGGAGACTTTGGCTCGCCCATCTCAGTTGCTGCATCACAAATGGGAGCTTTTATTTTCATCTGCTCCTGATTCACCACGATTTGAATAAAGAAATACTCAGAAATTTTATATATGTCCTACACGTCGTGAGAAAAAAAGCTACAAGAACACGTTAAAAACACAATTTTTATTGGAGTAGCCCTTTAAATAGTTAATGTTCTTCAACTGTTCACACGATTAACATGAATCGGCTGATTTTGACGCGGAGAAAAGTGGTTCTTCATTTCAACTTTGCACAACCATGCAACACCTGAAAAAAGAGAAATGCTGCATATCAGCCCAAAGCCGCTTTTCCCCGCTTCAGATTTTGCTAAAATTACATTAAATGCATCAACGGTTGAAGAGTTACGGTAGTCGAAAGAATGTCAAGACTGGAGTTAAAGCTCCGGTGTTGAAGGGTTTTTTGTGTATGTTTTTCCTCAGGGCTTTTATAAATGTGACTGTAAGTTTTATGCTTACCACATCTAACGTTTGGTTTTAGGCCGTAAGCAGCTTACTGTGAACTTTGCACATTAGTTTAATAGTTAACAGGATCATAAAGGTTTAAATTCTTTTAAATGTATGGGTATTGGATTCGTTATCTTGTAATAATTAGTTTAATCTATGATCTTTATGCCTTTCTTTCTCAATATATAAATTGGTGAAATGTTTCGTCTGCATGTTGATCGTTTCTTAAAACTGGAAATCATGTGAAAACTGGATAATAAATAAAGTGACACGGGATTAAGAATATGTTTGCTGCTTTGTAAATTTAGAAAACTCTTGATAACAAAACTCTTCTAGAATAATAAAAAAAATGCTTTTATTGTCATTGTACTATTTACATGCCCAGAATTTTTTTTAACCCTTTCATGCTTGGACTTCATTCCAGTTTATAAGAGATTCTTTTTCTTTTCTTTTCAAGTTGATGCTAAATTTCTGCAGAATCCTGGATTAAATGGCACATTTCAAATTAATGATGTTAATTAATAAATCCCAAACGGTTAAGCTGTAGCAACTATACATAAGTTCGCAATTTCAAACTGTTTTTAGACTGTTGTTATTTTAATTTTAGACTTTTTTTTTTTTTAAACGTATTCTTGATAACAGGAAACATTGGAATGATTAGCAGCTTTTTTGGACTATAACTTCAATTTTTAAGTTCCTCTGAGCATTTTTCCCTTGTTTTTGTCAGTTAAACTTTCATTCTCCCAAAATAACCTCTCAATTCTTCTGTGGGGTTTAACTGATGAAAAGGAGGAAAATAAATGAAATCAAAATGGTTCCTTTAGGAGCCACTTCACTTCACCTGTGATGATCACCTTCAGTGACATGCGGGCCACCCACAGACAAACTCTGCAGAGGAAAATGCATTGAGGGAGTAAACAAAGCTGACATATTTAAACACATGCACACGCAGTCACACCTCTGTCCTGCAGATACAGTTACATGGCCCAGCAGTGCAGGAATGCAGGCAATTGTTCTTTGGGCCATTTAGCAACAATGGAAGATCACAGACAGTTAGCACCACAATGCCTCCATGCTGATCTGAGCAAAAGATTGAGTTCTGCTGGCTGCTCTGCCGCCTGCTGAGCCCTTTTTGGGAATTAGGTCGCTTGTGCAACTCCTCAATTAAGGATTCCAGTGACGATCCTTAAAAATAATGGCAGTGCCAAAGGACCACTTTGGGCTGACTAAACTTAAAAAAAGTAAAAAGTATTACCTGAAATTTGCGTGAGTACATTTACCACTCCTTAATTTCCTTTGAAGGCTTAACTGCAAGGCTTGAATCTCTAAATGTAGTTTTTATCTTTTCTTTGGCTCATGTTCACTTGTATTGTTTTACACCTATCCGCAGTCTCACATGGTTCTCTTTCCTTGCCTTTGTTTTTGCCTCACCATTGTTATACATACATACATACATACATACATACAATGTATTTATTGTTTTTTATTTGGATTGCATTTGACTAACCAACATGTTTTGACCTGCCTACTTTCCATTGCTTAGCATGTGTGCACACTGTTTTGTTATGTTTTGGGCAAAGTAATTTTTCCTTTGCAGTGGATCTTAGATGAAATGGATGGATGAAAAAAATAACTAAATCTGAATCTAAATCTATGGGATACAGTTCCACTATGAACTCCTCAGAAACACATCCCCTCCTTATTCCTTGAGAGTAGTAGCAGGATGGAGTAGTTTGAGGGAGTAGTTGGATAGAATACAGTATTTCCCTCCTATTTGCGGGGGTTAGGGACCAGAGACATCCTCAAATACGCAGGATCCGCAAATTCCGAATACGTAGGATAGAATAAGATATAAAAAAAAAACATGAACACGGCACTGCCTTTCAAGCCGTCTTTGACATCAGAGTATTTGTAAGTTGGTCCAAAGCAGTGGGAGCACCAAAAAGACAGAACGGCGCCTGGCTGGCCTCATACTTAGACACCTTGTGCCTCTTGGAACATTACAACAATAGGAAGTGGTAATGCAAACCAAGGTGTTTAAACTGGTTTCCTGCAGTTTCTGATTAATTGAAACCAAATAGTCCTGTCTCCAACGTAGAAGATTGTGTTCTTGGTTTATGGTTAGGACTGGAATTGGAATACTTTACCATACACCCGTTTGCAGAGACAGTCAAAATGTCCAGGGCACATTTTATGAATCTGTTGACCATTAAGTAGTAGTAGTAGTAGAATCCAAACTTTATGTAGGTCTCATTTGGGGCCCTCTTTGTCACAGAAAGCGATCTGATGTCAGTCTGTGCATATGCATGATGTTTGTTGCATCAGCAGATTCCAGATCTACAAAAGCTTCAATCCTGTTACTTCTGGTAGTTTTTCTTGATCAGAAATTATTTCTACATATCCCAAGAGGACAATTCATCCTTTTTTTAAATCAATGATGCATCAACAATGGCACCTATCATCCTCCAGGTAACCATAAGACGAACCTGAATTTACCATGAAATGACATCCAAAAACATGTTTGATTTCTGTACTAAAGTTGATCGGTCACCTGCTATGCACTGCACATTCTTATTAAATGGTGTGATGAGAACCACATGCTTTGTGTTATGGCATAATGAATTTAACTGGAGAACCGACAGAATCTACGCTTCCTTTTTTCATGCAAAACCTCCAGCAGACAATCAACACGACACGTAGAATGACAGGTGTGTCACATCCACTGAACAATGATGAATAGACAAATATTTAAATTTTTTTTTGTCTGAGTCAAGTGGAAACACAGTGACTACCTCCTGCCTACCATCCAGCTCTGAAGATTGAAAATCCATATTTTAGAGAGCTTTTACCACAAATGCAAATACTGTTTTCATTTTAGCCCCAGTTGAGGGTAATTCCTCTCATAAGCCCATCAAAAGGACTAGAAAATCATATTTTACCGTCGCCTAAATAGTTTTCAGCGAATCCCCTGGAAGTAAAACATGTGAAACCCATTGTGGCTTCTAGGTTTGGAGCAGATGATCTGCAGCTCACTAGTTAAGGAAGTAACTAAATTTGGTGGGAAGGGGAACTGCATGTGACTTCTCAATGGGGATTTCTGTGAAGTTAGTTTCCCTTTGTTCAACAATGAAGTAGGTCGTGGAAAACAAGTTGCTTCTTCATTTTGTAGTTTTTGTTTTTACAATTGTGGACATTTGTATCTACAGAGTTGGTAAACACGGATGGAAGTCCCATGCCTTTTCCACAATTGTTTTAGATTGAAGATATCCAAGACCAGAGGGGTTTATTGTTGGTTCACTCAGGCCACATTGACAATAACCTGTACAGGGGGTCGACCCGTATGAGTGCTGCAGGTTTTCCGGTTGTCCGGGCCCGTGGAGGATCGCAGAGACAAGCGGCCACATTTAAAGGGAGCACATGTCTTGCAGCTTAAGCGGCCGCCTCAAGGGTCTTCATGACAATGGAACGTACCAGTATCGTGCATGTGATAAATGTATCAAGACTTATTTGTAAGGATAGTGTAAGTTTCACACACTGGCCTCCTACTGACTGCGTGCAAATGCGAGGAGTCTACGTGATGTTCACACAAACTTTGCTTTGATTGCCTAATTTCCTCATGTATCACTGACCACGTGAACAGCAGCAGCGCCCCATTGCGTAGTGCTCAGGATTTGGGAGGGGGTGGTTGAAAAAAAAATCTGTACGACACGTCTGTGTCACCTAATTCCCCCTAACTTATTTAGGTGTTGCTTAAGTTACAACCTGTCGCCTGCAGCAATCCTGTAGAAAAACAGATATTTCACTCTCCGGGCTTGCTGAGCGGTCTACGACCTTGATATTTCACCTGGGCCACCTGGTTTACAGGTTTGCCCATTTTTCACCTGCAGACAGCCCGTATCCACCCATTATAGCAGTTGTGACTAAAGCATCACTCCCAGTTGCACTAAAACACTGTATCTTCCCCTCTAGCCTGTGATGAGTAGTACTATCACAACGTAAAAACACACAAGTAGAAAATGGTTCAGATGTGCAATGATTTATTTGAAACTGACGACAACGTGCGCCAATTTGAAGCTGTTTCATGTTTTCCAAGGCACATTTAACCTTTCCAAATAAACGGGTATTGAAAGCAAACAGTCAATTCAAAAGCAGCGCACTGAAGCACCTGCAGAATGTAAAGATTCTTACGGGGAAAATGAAACTCTGCTTTATTCCCACATCTGTAAATAGGAGTGTAGGAGGGGACAGCAGACAGACCAGAAACACAGGAGTGGAATATTAAAACAAAACCCAGCATTCTGAGGGAAACTAAGACACACTGCATCTGCTGGGGATTTCACCTGACAGAGAGAAACTCCACAACACTCGTGCACTCGTTTAAAGATAGTAAATCAGAGAGGATGTGACTCACAAGCAGCCACGGGTGTGAAGACAACAACAGCCGCGCTCACACACATTTTTCCCTTTATGAGTCACGGAGTAAAGTGTGATGGTAGACCATAGTTCAACAATAAATCCATTGCATACAGCCACGTGAAGCAAAGCATACAAGTCATGTGAGGGGATCACTGAACCGGGTGTGTTTGGTTATCAGTGCGTGGGAGGAGTTTGTGAAGAAACGGTTTTTGCACAAAGGCAGCGGGTGTGGCACGTTTTGATTCAAGTTTATATATGCAGTTCCATGATTAATGCCATAGCTTAAATACTCATAAGTCATTATGGAATGCCTTTGTGCTTGAAGGAGCAAAACTGTCGGTTTTTCAGGAGGACCTGAAGTTAGCAGCTGTCAAACACGTTGTGGGATCTCCAGTGTACAGCACACCCACATCTTTCACATCTTTCTGCATCTGCACGATCCGATTGTTCATCAGACCTCCATCTATACCAACTTCTTCAGCCTCTTCAGGAGACACTGAAGCAGTTAAAAAAAGAAAAAAACATGAACAAAAACCGAAAAAAATGTAGTTGAAAGACATGGATGCCTCCAAGTGGACTTAGGTTTTTGGAACAGGGTACAGTGTACCCTGTGTACCCCAGGGTACACTGTTGAAAAACGCACAGCTGATCTCCAGTGAAGAATTGTACATGGTGCCATAGCTACAAACAGATACAAAGCACACTTTGTACCAACTCAATCAGACAGGTGTGAATTCTGTGGGGCATCTGAAACTCTGGCCCATTTGGGGATACAGTGTAACAGGCTAAGGGGTTTGTCTGTCTTGGAAAACTGGTGTCTCAGGCTTGCGGAGGTGTTTTCCTTCACATTGTTCGTTTATGGTCCCAAGTATACGGTCCGAAGGAAACATCTACACACCTTCCTTAATTTTATTAAGCTAAATTCGCAATTTGGTTAACAAGGAAAAATCTGTTACTCTCTGCTGGTTGTGTGGGTGTTCCTGTTATGATTTCTTTCTCTCGTGTGAATGTTGAATTTGCTTATATTAAGTTGATCGATGACCTTCAAAAGTTTAAAGGTATGTGGGCTCTGGAGGGAGTTCTGTGTACTATTGGGGAGGATAATAACATTGTGTTCCAATTTGGATGGATTACTGGCTTACATACTGTTTTCTTTCTTATTGATGTACAGTGTGTCTTTATTTTAATGTGATTTATTAAAGGATTGTAAATCTTTTCTTTCTTTCTTACTTTTTTGTGCCTTTTATTACCCTTTAAGTTTCATTTTCTTTCAGCAATATGGCTTTCAATCCTGCATTTTCTTCTGGAAATGCAGCTCCTTCTAGTTTTTTTTTCTTATTGCTTTTTTAAGTGCTTACAAAAGAAGGAAATCCCAACAATTGTTTTTAGGAGTTCAGTGATCAGAGTGTGCATATGTAGCATCACAGCTGCAGGTTTGAATGGAACTCTAAATGCTAAATATAGCGAGCAGGGTTTGTCATAAACGCAGACTATTAACTTAGCTGATGAATTCAAATATTATCAATGGATTTCAAGTATTTTGTGCAAACTGAAGACATTTTTAAACTGCACTGGGCATTTCTTTTTAGTAGTCTAGAGAGGCAAACTAAAATGGATTCAGGCAGATATGGAATATGAAAGTGTTGATCTTCAAGAGCAAACAATATTTTTGCAAATTACTTGTGTAATAAATTGCAGCTGAAAGGTTAATTGTTGTGTTTTATAACCAGCATCTTGGTTTTATTGTTTTGGCCATCTGTCCAACGCTCCTAGAAGTTCCACATGAGCTCATATCAAGGATATAAATGGCGAAACATTAAAGGACATAAAACCTGGGGGCTACAAAAAAAACGTCTGACAAAAAATGTCATGTCTAACATTTTCAGGATGTGTAACTCCACAGCATCCTTTTTGGGAATCCAAAGTGTTTCCAATGCCAACTTCTAACCAAGTACTGTAATTCCAGCAGTTCAAACTCAGACTTTAGGAAAATGTTTGGCCTTCCTTCTAAATTTAAACCCTGACTACACCTGCCTATACTTGGCCTAAAACCCTGTGTGAAGAATGTCGGACTGGACAGCTGAAATAAAAGGTCCAGGAGTCGTTTTTGAGATTTCTATAGCAGGTTTGAAGTTGATGTATGTATTATGTATTAATGTATTATGTGTGTAACAAATCACGCACAAATCCTAATTTACGCACAAATCCTAATTTACGCACAAATCCTAATTTACGCACAAATCCGACTGAGTCTAATTTCTCTCCATACAGGTGTGAGGTGGGATGGATTGTCATGGCAGAGGAGAGGTGCTCACTATCACAGATTTAGACAGATTTGTGGACAATATTTCAGAGAACTGGTTATTTTGTGTATGTGGAAAATGTTTCACCTCTTTGAGTTCATACCAGAAAAAATGGGAGCAATAACAAAAGTGTTGCGTTTATATTTTTGTTCAGTGTATATAATAAAAAAATGTATTTCCATTGACCAAAAAGGAGAAAAGAAAATGTCAAATTGGCTGTTATTTGTTTATCTATCTATTTATTTTTAACTTATCATGTCCAGCCACAGCGCAAACAGATAAGAGATGAAGGCCTCTTGTGTTGGACAGATTTTTCTGTCACAATAGGGAGTTACGAATCTTTTGGCACACAAGGTGTGTATTTGTACAAACCTCTTTTTGTATTTGAAACTATTTTAATTATTTCAATTATATTTGTATACATTTTGTGTTGGATCGGACGTAAAAAAAAGAAGATAAAAGGAACGAGTGGAATGCCAAAGATGGTGGATAAAGGTCCAAAAGAAATGGGAGAAATAGCAAAAAAAGGTGTCAAAGAAGTTCGAGGAGGATTAAGAAGTAGAAGGGGGTAGAATCACAAAGCAACAAGCTGCTAGAGGTTTATTATCGTTACTATCAGGCGTAGATGTTAGTTAAAAGGTAGCGGCACATGTCCACAGTGTCAAATTAACTTAAAAAACCCAGAATAAAACGATTACGTTTGTACCAAGCTGAATACAGAATGCAAAAAACATCAAAATAAAGTAAAATACACTATTTTGTTTCAATTCATTGTAATTTGGGCAGATTCTAATTATTTTTTTAACAATCTTTCTATGCAATAATTAATTTGGGAGCGGCTGTTGTACAGAGGTAGAGCAGGTTTGGCTCCTGTCCTGTGCTGAAGTGTCCTTGGGCAAGAAAGTGGACTGAACTGCTTCTGGTGGTCTGATTAAGACATGCATGGCAGCAGAGCTATGGCAACATTGTGAGAATTTGTAAATAAATTAACGGGATTGTGACTGTACAGCTCTTGACCTTTAATCCAGGTAGAAAATGTGCTTTATTAATATACGGCATTTACTGCCGTTTTTCTTCTGAGTGTTCCTGTTAAGGTACAGAGTTGTGTCTGATTCTGCCAAAATAAAGATAAAAAAACCATAATGTCAAATCCAGTAACAGATATCTCTATCTACTTTATCAACTACCCTTACAGCCGAGCCATTCAAAAACCGGTGTGTTTATTATTATGCAAATTACCTTAACCATGTGGTTGTAAACAATGACAATGAGCCGCGGCGGCGGCAGCAGGTCAAACAAACCGTGAGGAAGGCTGAGTGCTGCTTCTGTGTTTGGACTCATCTTTGTGACTCATCTTTATGTGCTCAGCAAACAGAAAAAATGTTTCCACAGAAACAAAGCAGCACAGCCACTCATCCACTATGAATGGATGGATTTGTTTACATCCAAGTCCTCCTCCCCCCACCTCCAGGCTCTTTCCCTCCCTTTGTCTGTAAGCACCCAAGCACCCGACCTCCCACTTGTTCCGTGGAAGCCCCCTTATCTCAGCCCCACACTTCCATAGAAACCAGCACGCCCTTAACAGAAGCCCGTGAGTGACATGTGTGGATGCCCCTCTGCGCATGCACTGATGTTTGTGCACGAGCAGCTGAGTGTAGGGGCGGGGCATCTTGTATCTCAGTTTCTCTGGTCTGTGCACACTGGTGGAGGAAGTCGCTGCTCTTTCCTGGAAAAGTGTTGCAGACCCTGAGGCACCCGTATGTCCACAGAGCTGCTGTGTGTGTCAAATTCAAAGGCCCCTCTCCAAACACTGCTGTCAATATTGTTAATTATGCCTCAGAACTTCAAAACAAAGCAGAGGATCCCCAATTTGAGACAAAAGCCAGTTATTTGCTTTACTACCTCTGCCCAGTAAAGTCACTTCTTCCTCTTCTAACCCTGTGAACAAATCCACACACAATATTACTTGAAGGAAGTTCAATTTAAATTTTAATCAACAGAACCAGTAGAACTAAAGCCACAGTCACATAAATCCGTACGGGTGATGCTAGTTCTGGGTTGCATGGGCCTGTGAGCGGTCCTAGAGAGGAGCGGCTGCATCTCAGGCAGAGCACAGGTGTGTCTTGCAGTTTCCTTGAGGCTCACGCAACCACCTAAAGTAATGTCAAGAAAAACTAGATGTACCATTGTCATGCATTTGGTAAGTGTCGTGAAGTATTTGCAAGGCTATGTGAGTTGCACGCACCTATGACATGCAGCATCCTTACGACACACTCTGGTCATTAGTGAGGTTCCTTACTGAGCGCTGCATGTACGCGGTGTGCGTGTGATGTCTGTGTGATGACCACACAAACTACACTCAAGCTGCGTTTTCATAGGCTATGAAATTGTGCAAATTGGATTTGCGATAATACATTGGCCTTATGGAAAAACCACAATTTTGAAAAAACTCGCATTTATTGAAATACATTTTTTGCCCTTGGAAGAGGTGGTTTTTGAGACGTATCAAAATTAGCTGCAAGTTGGGCGTATCATGTGGAATTGTTGGATCCACACCTCCTCTGTAAAATCCCCAGCCACTATTTCCCAAAATGGCTTCATTTCATCCATAGCCGCTCCACCGCCTGGATAGGACGATGATGAGCGCTATTGCCGTGGCAGGACATCCGTCGCCATGTTTTTGAATGACTTATCACGTGGGTTGTTTTTGGTTTATTCGAATAATTATGACCTCATTGGACCTGATCTTCTGTCTTCTGACCCTGACTCTGTTTGCGTGCTGCCTGCCTCGACTCTCACCTGGATCTTGACTACCCTTACAAAAATGTGTCTTTTTGACATTTCTAGAACTTTGAAAAAGCTTTGTGCATTTGTGTGTTGGAAATGCAGCTTCTGGTTGTCAAGCACTAATGGGCTTCCTGTGCAGTCCGCTGGATTTGGGCCACATCTACTTCAACCTTAGCCTTAAGTGTTGTAGAAGTGTTCACTACGACCTGTTACATACAGCATAACCATAAAAGAAATGTGCATGCACATTTTTGCTCTGCGGGTTCACCTAGCGGTCTACATCCTTCAAACGGGGGGAAACCAGTACGTTTCTCCCTGTAAGGGCAATTACTTGTATTTAAAAGTAAAATTGTAAGTCACACTTCTTGAGCAAAAAAATGTTTGTTTTCTTGATAAATTTTTACTGTTAATTTACTGTTTACGATAAAGGTTTTATAATAACAGTAGCACTTTTTAATGCATCATTAGGAGTTATGATCATGTCTCTAAATCATGCACACATTAACAAGTATGTTTCAACATTCATGTCACACGTCCATTTTTTAAATCTCTCAGTGTTTGCAGGTTGTTTTCATTTGCATTGTATGGAAAAGCAAATATCTTTTGATTGACAACTTTAGATTGATTCAAACGGTTTTTCACGGTGATTGCCATTTTCCTCAAACCACAGGATGAATGATGTCACAATAGGGGCGGCCGTGTTTCAGCGGTAGGGCGGTCGACCCATGATCGTACGATCACAGGTTTGATTCCCACCTTGCACACCCATGTGTCGAAGTGTGGGAGGGTGGCGCCAGTGATCGACAGCGGAGCCGCCACCAGTGTGTGACTGGGTGCATGGGACTGTGACTGTAAAGTGCTTTATATGTTTACACGCCATTTACCTTTTACCTTGTCCCATTAAAAAGTAGAAAGGAAGAATGATTAGAGTTAGCCACGCCCATTTTCTGAAGAAAAAAAAAAGTTAATTTACGAGTCCACCCAACAGCTGATAAAAAAATCGGACTTCTTTTCGTTGTAATGAATTGAATAAAATGTACGTTTATTTCTGTTGTAAAGTCGGACTTAAAATGGAGCCAAATATTGCCGTTTGCTAACAGGCCCTAGTGGTCATTTGACAAACTGCAACATTGAACAGAAGGCGAAGGCCCTGTTGTGTCACAGAAGAATGTCTACATTTGTTGGGACGGGACACATGTTTGCTCTGATCGTTTGGGTCGAGCCAAAAAGACTAAAGTGAGACTGGAGCAGCAGAGAGAGACGGCTGGCCTCCTTCTCAGAGAGCTAAAAGACCAACCACGCCATGGCGTCATCATTTGAAACCTTCCAACAACAGCTTTCAGGCTTTCCGAGCCAAAGCCATCACCTCACTGAGTTCACATATCAGCAAAAAACATATGGGAATGCAGCGAGAGTGTTCAGGGAGGACTCCGTGGAGATTAGCTCATCAGAGGATGTCCGACTCCCCAGCTCTGACAGAGAGCTGAACAACAATGTCAGTGCATTCCTGCAGCCTCTGAGACTTTCACCAGGCAGCACCAATGAGCCTCAGAAGCCTTTTCACAGGATTACAGTTCAACTCCAGCTCACAATCCGACTTTATGACTCATTTGTTAATGTCAGACACTTATGATTGAATGCTAACTTTAGTTGAACGCTACTTTGAACAAACCAGCTGCATTTGGGATTCGTGAAAAACTTTGTTTTCATGAAAGCCTGGCGCAATGCCACAAGTCACATTCTTTCCAGGGAAGTGCAGCGCCTGGTTTTTGTGTTTTTTTTTCCCGTTCCTGCACCACCATCATCAAAACTCCAGCTGATCTGAACTTCAGCGAGGGAGAAACACAGTTCGTTCACTTTCACCAACGGAATGACACACACACACTGTTACTCACTCATGGCAGATGACCCTCCTCAGTCTTTCCCAGAACTGACTGAGCCGATAAACAGTTCAGACTCAGGTCTGACCAGAATCCCCTTGAATCACTGCCGAGGCTTTCTGATAAGGCCCCTTGCTTACTGTAAGAGATTTACTCATCATCCAGCTGTGCCTGAAATACTTTTGTTTTTGTGTTTTTGCACATATTTAACCCTTGTGCTATCTTAGATGACCCCACCCTTGCATTGACGTGTTCTCCCCACCATGACAAAGGTGGATAAAGGTGGAAAGATTTCATGTAATCCATAGACATCAGTGAAGATCACAAATCATTGAAGAAAAAAGGTTCAGAGCACTGTCTAGTGGGTCTAGATGACCCAACTCCCAATGTTAAAGTGCCTAGGATAGCACAAGGGTTAAGGTAAATTTCAGCTGAATTTTCTACCACCATATTTGGGGGCATTATTTAGTCTAAACCATGAATCTCTCACCACTGTGGGTGGTTGACAGAAGGAAGAAAGATTTGGCTTGTTGTCAAAAATGTTTAAAAAAAACTCCAGATTAGTGAAATGTCCTCAATATCAATATGTATGTATCATCAAAGTTGAAGCTTTCTTTTTCTAAACCTGCTTGGTTCTGTTCGGGGTCACTGGAGCCCTTTGGGCTAATGCTGAGGCACAGGGGGGGGGGGGGGGGGTTTACCTTACCCATAAAAGTCCTGCTTGTATGAACATTATTCATTCTACAGATCCCATAATGCATTGCAGAACTGTCCTAATGGTCAAGCCTATTGGCTGTACATAAGCTCTGGAGTGAGTGAGTGTGGCGTCACCTACAGAAAATGTGATACCTATATTCTCAGCAAAATTAAGTCAATTCGGTCGCCTTTTTTTATTTTGCGATGAGGATGACGCCATGTTGGATTCAGACAATGTCAGTAAGCAGTGATTGGTTCGAGTTATCAGTTCTATAGCAACCACTCTCACCAATAAGGAGTGAGCTTGTTGGAAGGCCACATCCCTACCATTTGACAGTGAGGTACGCGAAATCTGTCAATCTTGGCAGTAGGCTCTACCTGCTTTTATTGAGGCATCTGATTGGCCAGTTAATAACTTAATTTACTTCCTCCACAGGAAACATTATGAAGGAAAATCAGGATAATCAAGAACATGTTAACAGAAAAAGGTATCAGAGCAAGCAGGGTTTTTCTGACCAATAGAATGACTTCGTAACAGCTGTTTATTTCTCTAAAGAAGTCTACAGGATTTTGGCTTCTTGGAGCCAGCGGGTACTTCCTGTTTGGAACGCCAGGGGGGAGGGGTCACTCAGTCAAATTCTGATAGACAGTCAATGGCTAAGACCAAACTCTGTAAATAAAGGTGGATTAAAGTCATCTACAACTGTGAAAAGAGGCGGGGCAAAAAAAACAACAGTTCAAAGAATTTAAGCATTTTTTATCAAAGAAGATCGCACATGCTTGATCCCAAACATACAAAAATTCATAGAAGTTCAATGATTTTTTTCTGGGGCTTTAAATCCAAACACAGAGGTGGAAACAGTCCTTTTACAGTGGAGTGAGCAGAAACTGACTGAGAACTGATGTGCTTCAGTCCGGAAGCCAGAGCGTCGTGGCTTTACAGTTAGCTACTATTCCGTGCACATACACTCATGGTGTGATGTGTACGCCAGCAGTTGGGTTTCAGTCCGCTCTCTTCAAGGACTTGGCTTCTTCACTCTGAAGTAAACAGGAAACCTAGGTAAGAATTTAGAGAAACCTGATTTCCTGTTGCAGGCTCTTCTGGGTGTTTCAGTTCTATAAATGTAAATAACACTCAGATGAATGTGATGCTTCATACATTTTAAAACGTCTGACCTCAACTTACCTGAAAATGATTCTCATTGCTTTTGGAGACAGCATTTTTACAAACTAAAAGAATTAAGCTTCAGAAGTAAATATTCTTGCAACTCTAGGTTTTTGAAGGAAAAAAAAAGAATAAAAAGTTATTAATCTTTAGATTTTAGAAGAAAGTCAAGAAAAAGCTTTTTTTAAATTTTTTTACAAACAAAAAAAACACAAAAACATCAGTATAAATGTTTAAATATGTTGATTGCTATTAAAATTTCATAAAAAACTTAAATGTGAAGCAAACTTTTTGTACTTACATCCTAAAGTACACTTTAAAAAAAAATGCACATTAACCTATCCATAGTAGTTGTGCAAAAAGTACAGTGCGGTCAATCTTAGCCCATTTTTTAAAATTTGGTTTCTTTTTATCCTTTTTCAAATTTTTTTTGAAGCAATCAAAAGTCCCCTTAAAGCAATCTGATGAGCTGTTGCAGGAAAGGGAACAACCCAAAAATGAATTGAAATGCTCAACCTCATTGACGGTTGCTTTTCCAGTCATAATGATACAAAAAGGGGGGACCTGCAGCTAATTATCACACTGAATGCACTTACCTTGATCAAAAATGAATCCCTAACCCCCAGGCCGGTCCATGCATCTATGGAAATAAAAAAAACCTTCCTAAAGCATCTAAGCCGGTCACTAAATCGAAACCTCCAAGCTAGTTAGCTTAACATAAAAACAAACGTATTTGGAAAGTTTATGCAGTAAAGATCCAGAGAGCAAACAGAAGAAGAGCCTTTAAAAAATAAAAGATGTAACGAAAACTGTGGATTTATTGCAACAATTGTTCCCACAGACCATAATAATAGTGCGTAATACGTAGCAACCGACTGTCAGAGATGTTGCTGACAAAGTTGCTCAAACATTGGATTTTTTATTATATTGTATTAGAAAAATATAAGTTTTAGTGACTCTTTTTTTAAATCTACCCATCGCACCCTAAAAGTCGGATGAGGCTAAATTTGGCGTCCGACTTTTTTTTTTCCGGCAGTTAAGAGAAAATCTAGATCACATTTTAATGGTTACTACACAAAATCCCGTGAACAAATGAAGTTTAAGCAGATGTTTTACAGACGATGAAGATAAACTTTACCCTCAAAAAGTAAGGAAAACTGGAAGCCAAAAAAAACGCCAGACGTTCACTTCAGTGTCTTACAGGTCGGTCTGAGAAAATGCCGTCTGGCATTAAACCGATTCGAAAAAGGTTGGGAACCACGGCTATAAGGATCACCACAGATGCTCGCACCGAGCCCAATGTTGCATTGGTGCTGCAGGCCTTTTCCTCTGCAGGTAAAATAACCAACCATTAACAAGTCCAGAGCAGCACTCTTACATAACTCTAGCCCGATCTACACTGAGCAGTTTTCTCACTTTCTAACTGCCGAGGCGGGACAAACAGGACATTGACGTCTTCAATAATGTATGGAGCAGCTGGATGGTTTCCTGCAGCTGTATCCTGGAGTTGTGCTGCGGTCCACTTCCCCTTATTCCCCACTCCTCTTTAGTAAAGAAAACCACCTTTCAAAGCCCCGCTAAAAGCTACACTCCTGAAATATTTATGCCCGGATCACTGCCACCTGCGCTTGTTTGCCCAACATAAAGATTCTGCTGGGAGTCGGTCAGCATTGCGATGCAAACGGACACCAAACAAGAGGAACTAAGCTTGAGCATCACCTGCAGTGCAGTACAACTTTAAACACAACATTGACTACATCTGATAAGCATCACCCATGTTTGCTCTTCTAGAGCAGGGCTGTCCAATACTGGCCTTCAATATCTACCACCCTGCATGTTTTGATTTGATTTTGATTTTTTTTTATTTGAAATGGTTTATTTCAAGCAATCAAATAGGAGTAATACACACAAAAGCAATATAATCATCAGTTATACATTCATACAGTAACTAATCAAACTTAGGCTAATTAGACATAATTAATAAAAATTGCTTGTTTTACTCTGATCACTGCTGATAGCTGACTCAGATGTCTCCTCGTTCTGAATGATTGAACACACCTGATCCAGGTAATCAGTTGGGAGAGCTGGAAACCAGGCAGGGTGGTGGATCTCGAACAGTATTGGGGATCTGTGTTCCACAGCTACTTTTGCAATGTAGAGGTGAAAACAGACAAAGGATGGAAACCGAACAGAAAAAAATGTAAGTTAACTTCAGCTTTAGTCTGAAGAGTCTACATCTTTTGAGGCTCAGTTGTTCAGCTGATGCTTCAGGAGCTTCCTGATGTCAAGCTCATGCAGCTTGCCTTGCCTCCAGTTGTGTGCAGCAGTGAAAGTAAACCACATGTCGGCAGATAAAACTGTGAAAGAAAGGGCAAAAAAAAAAAGCCTTCTCGTCACCTCTGGTTGTGTTGTTTTGCTGGCGGAAGTAAACAATTGAGGTTGCGAGTGGTGTGAACAAACAGGTAAACTCTGTGGCTGCAGACTTTCTTCTACCTGCAGCTAAGAAAGCAGATGAATCTCAGATTTCTGAAGAAAGTTTCTTTGCAAGATTAACCCTTAGTGGTCCAAACTCCCTGTTGTTTACAATACAGAGGAATGGCAACCCCCCCAATAATATAGTTTTTATTCACATTTTAAGGTGAAGTTTTTAAAAAGATTTTAAGCTTTAAAATTGATGGGTTCAAACAGACATGAGAGTTAACGACACATAATTGTGATTCGCCTGGGAACAAATCTGTGGAAAATTTTATGTAATTTAGTGGCGCTTCGTCTGCTTTTTAAGATACTTTTCACGTTGTGTTGACTTTGTCTGTGCTTTGATTTTGGATTTATACATTTTTAAATCACCTTCAATTTTCTTTATTTCAAACACAAATGAAAATAAACACAAGAGTTTCAAATAGACAGAACAAGACGGTGTGCTTGAAAAGGGGTGGGTTGAAGAGAAATCTTTTTTTTTTTTTACAACACCTAAAGTGCACATTTCTAATTACAGTTTTATTCAAAACATTTACACTACATTATGTGTAGCACCAATGCAGAAGTGACCTATGTTGTTGTTGTTGATCATTTCTTGCCTTGTTTATTGATGACATCTTGTATTTCAATTGTTGGGAATCAGGAGCAGATGAAAAAATGCAGTTTGAAAAATAGATATTTATGTAAAAAACACAATGGGCAGGTCTCAAGCTTTCTGCTCCGCTCCATTCTGATGCATCCACTTGTAGATGACTAGATCTTTGTTTTCCCCGTCTGAGCTGGAATCTGTCTCAAAACCTAATAGCTCTACTTTTGCTTTTTTGTTGCACCTTTAATTTTATGATGGGGATGTGAGGGTGAAGCTAGTGGGAGAGTAGATGTAAACAGAGAGCTCTCAGCAACAGGCGGGGGATGGTGGGCTGGGTTGTGGACAGTCATCATAATTATAACGAAAAGAACACCGGAAACTCTTTCAAAATGGATCGAATAGAATAGAAATTCTATCCACTAAAATGTTTTCTTAAACTAAGATTATTTGGCTGTTAAAAATATTTTCACAAGAACATTTTTCTTAGACAGAAAATAAGACTTTTTTTCTTGACACAGGAGTCTTTCTACAGTCAGTTTTTTGCTGTGTTTCTGACAAATAAGACTGAAGCAGCTACCTTCAAACTATGGGAAAGTGTGCCGTGGCTCCTGTTCTGTTGTCCTATAATCGGCTGTATGGATGAGTGCAGCAGCCGTTACCCGAGGTGAACCTTGCTGTGGGGATCTGTGGTCTGTTTTTACAAGCTGTCTGAAGCGGCTGAGTGGTTTTCTAATACACTCATCTGCACGCTTGCTCCTCATGTCTCCTCATCTTCCTCGCCGTCTCTAAATCACTCTGCTTTCGTCTCCATCTGCTACCACGCACCGCTCTGGTTATTCATCTCAGCCTTCCTCTCTTCTCTCGCTGCAATCTGCTCGCGTGCATCGCTGCAAATAACAGATTTGCTCTGGCTGCTTTCAGGCTTTTCAGTGCACCATGCATCTATGCAATAAAAAAACAAAAATAAAACGTTGCTTTTGCATTACCTGTCACCATGAAACGAGTTCATGCAGAGTTGATCTAAAGCTGTGCGGCTTAAATGGCCACAAGCGTCTTTGCGTGCTTTCCGTTTGGCTTATTCATGGAGCTTTTGGATGAGGATGCTAACGTACATGTCTGGAGACATTTTACAGATGCACTGCATGGCAGGTTCCTGCAAAATTGATGAGTGCATTACAACTGGCTCCATCTCTGTGAACCAAATTACCCCTGAGATCATGAAACCACACAGGAATTCATCCCAGTGATATTGAGTCCAAATACAAACAGCCTTTAAAAAAACAAAAAGTAGGGTGGGGGGGATTTCCTAAATGCACAAAAAAAAAAGGAAACTGTAGACTAAACTAACATGACAAAACAAGATTTATAAGGGAAATAGTTTTTTTTTTTTTTTCTGTAACCTTAAGGTTTCAGAATCAGAAAACCTTATGGTCACTGTCCACATGTACAATGAGATACCAACCGTCACCTAATCAGTGCAAAAAACTCTACTCTACATACAGAATACAAGCATGTAGGTAAACAGTATGCTAAATGAATACTGCAATTCAAGTGTTACTAAAATAATAAAAGGCGCTATTGTTAATCTAATTAGAAGGTGTTGATTGGTCCACATTTGGTACTGCCTAGAGGTATTTTTGGTCACAGAGTCCACTTTGATTGGCAGCTGGGAAAGTTCACCTGTAATGAAGTCCTCAGTTAACTGCAGGTGAACTCTGGTGTGGTTCATTCCAGCATGAATGACGAAGGAAATTCTTCCTGCGTCACTTGCTGACTGGATCAGGTGTGTTTAGTCTGTAGATGGATTCACCAGATCCAGGCAAACTAAAAAAACTAAGATAACCAATATGTGGGGGTCTTGAAGACCAGAGTGGGCAGTACTGGTACTGAAAGTATGTTGTTTATTATTTTGCATTGAAAGAACCCTTTGAAAGGTTGTCAGAAAATCTCCCAAAGATAGATACCAAAAGTAAAATGTTTCCTTTTTTTGAAGGATTGTCATTGATAAGTCACCTGCAAAATGCTGAACTACCAGATATGTTATTTTTTTTTTTTTTTAAAGGATCGCTTTGGTTCATCCCTTTCAACTTTGACAGAAAAAACTTGTTTTTAGGAGTTTTTTTTTTCCTGAAACCCGTGCTTAGTGTTGTAAATGGACACCTGCGGTGGGGGATGGGGGGGCTGCTGCTTGGTTGGCGTCTCCGTCTTGAAGGTGTGATAACCGTAAACAAGCTGTGGCTTGGAGGAAACACAACAGTCATTGTTCAAAGAAACTGTCCGGCTCTTGACAGGAAATCTTAGGTCTCAAATGTCAAACTCTTCCCCTCCGTTCACCATTTTTTCAGAAGAAACCTCTTCCACTCACTGCAGGGATATTTTTTTTTGACAAATTGTGTTTTACAGAGGCTTCTGAAGAAACAGGACGGATGAACTAAACTCATCACGGTTTGATGACGTAGAAGCTTTACCTGAAATCCCTTGACAAAATATCGAAACTTAAAACGACTTTGTAAAGCATCCGTTCAGTGTTTCCTTATAACCTCTCTTGAATATACTATATAAAACAAAATAATTGATGGTGTAACCTACAATTTAAAATGTGGTTCTTATATCCACCTTTATCAGTCTAACAACATCTCACATTTTGACATGAGTTTATTTACGGTAACTTAAATATAATAGTTAAAAATCCACTAATAGTTGGGTAACAATACCGAAACTAGAACTACAGTTTGTTAAGTCAGAGAGCAAAATAATCTCTAGAATATATGCAACCCAGGGTGGGGAAGTAATGAGGCACTGATGGGGTTTAAAGTTTACTTTGATGACATAAATAACTAGAGATTAAAGAGAATTTACCAGTGGAGTTCTCCAAGGCTTTGTTCTGGGACCCATAGAGGAGATGTCACAATTATAAACAAACAAAATTTATTAAAAGATCTAACATGAATAAAATAAACATATTTATACTTGTTTTCTTTATATTCCACGTAGTCCCCAAACAAGCTCCTCCCCTGCAACAGGCACACAAGGGGGGCAACAAAGTACGATTTTACCATTAATTTCAATTATATAACTTTAAGTTTAAATTTAGTTCATTCAACAGATCATTAGGGCCCCCATAAAATAAAATAAACAAATATATGAGAATAAAGATGTAGTTTTTGAGAAAAGTCAACAATTTATCAGAATAGTCTTGTGCTTCAAAACGTAGTTTTACATGAAAAAGTCATGATGTTTGGAAAATAAAATGTTATTTATAGCTTTTGATACGTTTCAACAAAGACAATTAAACATTAACTGTTTGTTTATGTTGCAGAAAATAGGGAGAAATCTGCTGAATCTGTCTTATCTGATTTCTTGTTTATTTTTTTGCTGTAAATGTACAACTGTATTTTGGTGAAATTACATATTTATCCTTGTTAAATTATAAGCTTTAGAATAATAAATATATGATCTTATTCTCATACAATTCCATCCATCTTCTAAACTCGTTTTTGTTTAGTTTGGTTTAGTTAGGAATCAGTTATTGTATCCTATAACAACTAGTGAAGCACGTTGAGAGAACTGTACTGTAATATTGAGCTGAATAAATAAAATTGAATAGAAATTGAATTTATTTAATGGTGGCCCTAATACCCCTGTCGTTAATGCAGGAGAATTCCTCATTAATTTTCAGTTGTTCTGTTTTAACACAGGAATAGAAAAACCCCCAAAAGTGATTATTATATCCCATTCTTCAAAATGGCTGAATGTCTTATTTTTACCACTGTGTCAAAATTGCATCATCTTTATAAAAACAAAAATGTATTGCCAGCCACAAAAGCTGTTTTTGCAAAAGGATAAAATGACTTGCACTGTTGTTTTGGCTGTTTTCATGTACTAACAAGCCTCTCTAATCCAAGCCATTCCAGCTAGTAATCATAGTTAATACTCTCCTCTGACAAAAACATCGAGGCAGAAGCTGCAGTGGAAGTCATAAACACTCAGAAGCATCAGTGAAAGCATAATTTATCAGAGCGCTTCTGCTCTGGACGCCTTTGTGCTGAAATGATCAGCCTTAACGAGCCAATTGGTTACAGAGTCAGCTGACTTTATGTAGGGTCAACATCAAAGCGGTCACTACCCATAATCCCACCTGCTCTATGCCGCAGTTCGGAGCCTCTTTTGGAGACAAAATCCATCCAAACAGAAGAATGTTGGATCTTCCAGCCTCATTTGTCTTCCTTTCTGTGTCCTCCTCACTCAGTGCCCCCTTCAAGTCCCCCCCTGCCGCTCGTTTTTTTCACGCCTCGTATTGTTTGGGGAGTGGAAATGGCTTTTTTCTAAGCTCCATCCGCGGATCACTGCGGGTCAACTCAGGTCAGTCTGATTTGTGAGTAAAGGAGCAGCCTCCAGACAAAGATCCGGCTTTTTAAATCAAGCTGACAGTGATGAAAGCACACGTTCTTTTCATTATCTAGTTTTTATTCAAACCTTTTTGATGGAGGAACCTGCTTTAAATGATAATAATAATAATAATAATAATTGATTCGATTTATCTGCGCTTTTTTCTTGGTGCTCAAAGCATTTACACTTTGACTTTTACTTTGAACTCTAACACAAAAATGTGTCAAGTCTTGTCAGAATGGCATTTCAGACACATCAGTAGATTTGCACAAAACATACTATCACTATTTCAAAAACCTGAAATATTATAACTTATAGCATATTTCACCACTCTATCCTCAAAGTGAACTACATCCATGTAACAGTTAAAGCTACCGTAATTTTCCTGACATTTCTGCTACTAATGAAGAATGCCATGCTGTATTAAATAAATTAAAAAAATAATCAATAATACAAAGATCTCAATTTTCTATTACTCTGTTATAAAAAACACTTTTTTCTTTAGTACTTAATTATTGGAATGCATCTTTTTTTAATCCTCTTGTCTATTGACCTACAGTCTGCTGAGATGTTGAAACATTTAGAACACATTTGAAATGGGTGTTTTTCCTGAAATAATTGCATTTCTTAGATTTCAGGTAAATGTGTTGCACTTCTAAACAAAGTTTTGTGTATGGCATGGCCATTTATGAGCTAAACACAGAAAAGACTATTTGATATGCTGCCTGAATATTCTCATAAACCTTCTGATCCTATTTTCCAGTCTAAGCAACATGTAAAATGTAGATTTGCATTTGATGGGAGCTTTGAGATCAAGATGGGCTAAATTCATTTTGATTTTGTGTTTTAATCATTTTGGAGCCCTTCCTTTAAGCTATTTTAATTTATTACGGAAAACTCAAATATTGAGCGGATCTTTTGAGTCATAGTATATATCCTTCCCTGATTTGTCCACTGTGGACACAAGACATGGTCTCAAAGTGACACTAACCCAACTGATTGGTAAATCCTTTGTCTGCAGTGTTTTTTATTTTTCTCATGGCGAAGGGGAAGTGAAAAAAGACGCCGACGTCAAACTGGAAAACCCAACAGAACTCACCGTGTAACCTTGTCTCTCCTTCCCATTACACAAAAATCTGTTGCTTGAATTCTGAGGCCGAAAGTGCAGACGGGCTGGTTCCTCTGGACGCCCCAGCCTGAAACTCCCCACCGATCTTCAGGACTGAAAGGAAACTTTGAAGTGGAAAATAATCGAAATGCAAAGACTTTCCAATCGTTGTGTTTGCTTAATTATTGGGGATTGTTTTGAAGATTTTCTTCTCAAGCTGAACTTCCCTTTTTGTTCGGATCTGATTGGTTATAAAATGGTGCAACATACAGTAAGGCAGAAAGTTTAAAGGTCTAGTGGAAGGTCACTTCACAGCACAATATAACACTACAATCAGGCCAATTTAAGGAACACAGACTATTTTAGCTCGTCTTTTTTCCAGAATGAGATGTGTGATACCAAAAACTGGACCCTCACAGTCCCTCTGACATCACTGTATCTGAGAACTGGACCGACGTCGCCCATAGAAAATCTTTTACTTTCTACTCCAGATAAAAGTCGATTCAGTCACCATTTCTTTGTAGACTGGATCCAGATGTTGTCAGTACCCTGAGCAGTGATTGGTTCGGGTTACTCTGAATCAATAGCCGCGGTTACATGGGCAGAATATCTTGATCGGATCAATGGTCGGGTTAAAATTCACCCGTTGACATGGGCACAGAAAACCTTTTTACGATTAGAACAAACGTTCCCATGGCTCACACTTTCGGTCGGAATGAATCATTTGGGCATGCGCAGTAGTGTAAAATTACCCGGATGAGGAAATGGGTCCCGTTGTAAACAAACCGCTGCCACAGACAGACAGCATGTGCAGCAGCTCCGTAATACGAGACGATCTTCCAAACGTGCTTTTATTAATGTTATGAATATTATGAAGCGCCTGTTCGCTCATCCTTATATTTAATCCGTGTGGTCAGTGCTTTTTCTGTTGAAGAATTAAGCTGGAAGAAGGGTTAGGGCAGGCTAACACGGGCTAACATCATTGGCCTGATGGATGGACACAAAATCCAGGACCGTGCGAGAAACGCAGCAAATCTGCATCTTGGCTGCACGTAAATGTGTGGCGAGAACATCAGCCTTTATTTTGTTGGGACACAACTGGAAACACAAATCCACGTGATTGTTTGAACAATTTTTAAGGACTGAGCGACATTTATTTGTACTCTGAAAAGTTCACACACCGCCCCAAAGCTGCTGTGTGAGCTGACGGTTCCACCCTGGTCCTGCAGCCGCTAACCCAGAGCGGCGGGATGGCTCGCAGTCTGAATTCTCCCACACATAACAAAACAACAAAGCGCACATGTAAGAAAGCATCCTCCCCCCCTCAGACACAAAATTATTAATCCGGCTGCTCTGCTCACTCGGGTGCCGGTGGGCCGAGTGAGCGTCGGGGACTGAGTGAGTGTCAGGGGGCACGAAGCGCTCCTGCCCCGCATCTCCCTCGTGAGGGGTGTAAGAGAGGTGAGAGCCAGCGGGGCGAGAGCAGGGCGAGAGCGGGGCGAGAGCGGGGCGGCGCTTTTCACGGGGCGTCCGCAGAACAGCTGGTCGGTCCCGTATGCGCTCCAAAGCTTTCTCTCAGCGAAACACCGTCTATGCATGACGTAAACCAGAGCAGCAGTGACACACGATCGGAATGACCGTTTACATGCTCCACGATCGGATAAACGATCGGTATAACCCACCTATCTCGATCGGAAAGAAATTCTGATCCGAACGAGTCTGATCGGGGCAGAGTATTCCGAACGGCGTGTTTACATGACGCATTTTCTTTCCGATCAGGCGTTCATTCCGATTACTTTTGCCCATGTAAACGCGGCCAACGTTTCCATGGTTACCACTCTCACCAATCAGGAGTGAGCTTGTTGGAAGGCAACACCACCCCTAAAGCGGGCAACACAAAATCTATCAAGCGAAAATTAAAATAACAAAGCAAAATAAAATAAAAAATTAGGATTAGCAAGAACATGATAAAGTAGAAGTCAATGGGATTTTGGCTCCTTGGAGTCCGTGGGGACGCAAGGGGGAGGGGTCACTCAGTCCAGTTTCAATAGACAGTCCATGGTTATGATGCATCATGTGGCTAAGCGTAATGTGGATCACATGGTACGACAAATGAACACTCAGGTGATGAATGAGCTCATGGAGGACAGAAAAGAATTCAGAAAACAGAAATGTTGTCAAAGCATTTGCAGCTTAAAACCTTAAAACAATGAACTTCCAAACAGTTTTGTCTAAAAAGCTGGAGAAAATCAGCGTTATACCTTTAAACTCTGTTCACCAGGTTATGACATGTTTTGTAGTGGAATCTTTGTGTAGCGTCTGTCACTAAATCCCTCAGTGTACAAACCTACAGCTGACGGAAACCACCTACAACCACAGGAACCTTCCTCTGTGCCCCCAGATCAGGACGTTGATTCAGAACTGGGTTTTCCTGATTCTGAATGCACAGGTCTGACTCACTTCAGGCCCATTCACAAGTCTGGCCACATGATCTGTTATTCACCCATCCAGCGATGAGTTCCGTTATTTTAACTGTACTCTCAGTTGGACCAACTGCGCGGGTCACCTGGCAGCAGTTCACTGCAAACCTGTGAGAAGGGAACCAGGGCCACACGTTTGCTAATTCCTGCTCACGAGAGAGCCGTGGCTGTTTGTTTTGGACAGAGCAGGAAGGCGAAGGCCGATGGAGATGTTTTCTGCCTCTGCTGAGGTTATGATTCAGATGGAAAGCTGCAGAGGAAGGATGAGGTATTGTCTCGTGGTCGGGGAATGAACTCATTCCCCTCCGTCCCTTCAGGGGTGGGGGTGGGACGGAGGTAGGTCAGGAAGATGTGGCACGCCGGTCCAGATGTGGTTTCTCAGACAGATTTGGAAAAAAACGCCAGCAGCAGAGAAAACGACGTGTTGC
Source organism: Oryzias sinensis (assembly GCA_037389245.1). NCBI lineage: Eukaryota > Metazoa > Chordata > Actinopteri > Beloniformes > Adrianichthyidae > Oryzias > Oryzias sinensis. The sequence continues at coordinate 3,582,783 of CM074492.1, forward strand.
TGCAAAATGTGAAACCACAAGAATTCTGCCAAAGAAAGCTCGACGCAAACAAGATGTCTGCGAGTCCGGCTGAGAATGTGTCAGGCGGGAGCGTCTGCAGACAGCTGTGCACCGCCACCTCCAGTAGCAGATTGTTTACTGAATTTCTGACGGCTTTGAAGCAAAGCAATCGTGAAGATATGCGAGGATTCAGTGAGGAAACCGGCATCCAACTGCAGCTGGGAGCCTCACATCTGCAGTGAGGAAGCAGCAGCTGCGCAGACTTCCTTTGCAGTCTGCTCAGTTCATTCATGGCCAGACAGGAAGAGGTTTGAAGGAAGCACAGTTCTGGACCACAAAGCATATTTGGAGACTCTCAGAGACATGAGAAAGATCCAAACTGAAACCGTGCATTCGGGTTTAGTTTTTACAGTGGTCCGGGGGAATACTCGACTCAGATTGGCTGCTGGGTATGGAAGAAAAAGTGATAGTGGACAGTGATACACCACAACAAAAAAATGAAGTTCCGGTCACATTTCCCAAATGCTCTATTTCATTGTGCTGGTCTAAACACCGTAGGTTACCGTAGCACTTGAATTGAACTGATTACAGTACTAAAATTGGTTGAATATTTATTTTCTAAGTGACCATGGTTAACCGCCCTCCGCTTTGCGACAGTTCAGGCTTCCATGGCGTGCGTTAAGTAAGGTTTAATTCCCTCTTGTCTTTGTCCAGATGATGAAGCAAAAGTTTCTTTTAAAGAAGCCGGCGCAGTGATACAGAACATGTGTGCTATGTGACCGGAACTACTTTTTTCGGTGTGCGGTTATCACTGTAATATATCACTTTTTGATGCACGCCCATCAAGTATTCAAATTTGATTGGCTGACACTTCGCCGCCCATTAACCCTTACATACTGAACACCTCACCGGGGATTATTTTTTACATTCAGACACTTTTTTTTCTGCACTATGACCAAGCATCAGACCTTCATCTCTTTGTTTCCTCCTATAGTCTCTTTAACAGCAGAAATTGAAAACAAAACTTGTTCTCTAAGTCTTTACTTTTGAGCTTTGACCCAAACTCTTTTGAATGATCTCACTGTGAATTACCAGCTTTAAAGCTCCACTTGCACATCAGCTGAAAACAGTTGTTGTTGATCTAAAGAATTAAAACAAAAACCACCATAAAAACACTTGAATTGATCATAACGCGCTGTGCAAATATAGATCTCTACAACGGTGTGTCTCCAAAATTGTTTGTTTTTAAATTGTCTCAACATTTCTCCGTTTTATCCTTGCAGTTGCTGAAAAATTATGCAAAATTGTGATTTTTTTTTTTTTTTTTTTTTTTTTTTTTATGAAGGGAAACGTTTAACTTTCTCCAAAGGAATGTGTCTTAGTGAGGAAGAACGAACTGCAGATCCCAATACAGATTTTCACAGAAAATTAAAAACTGTTCTGTTGTGATTTTTCTAGGATCTTTTGGTCTGAACCACTCCAGTGGAATTTTCTAGGAATCCCTCTGATAACATGTGCAGATGTGGATTAGTACAGCAGCTGGGATGACTGCTTTTTATGCTGGCATCGACAACAGCAGGGGAAACATAAGAAAACCTCCGACCGTTAATCCCAGTAATCCTGCTTTCATCCTACCTTGACCTTTATGCAACTACCAAAACAAAAGCACAGACATGTTCTTGACTCTGAGGTCACCGTTTAGCCCACAGAGCATCAACACGAAGCTGACAAATAACATGTTTCTGTAACATCTGCCTCTTGCAGCTATGCAGGACATCGGTAAATGCGTTTGCTCACACGCTGACATATTTTAATTTCTCCTTTGCATATCAGCTGCTAGGATTTAGAAGCTGTTGCGTAATCAACAACAAAATAAAAAAAAATGAATGTGATGTGGCGACCTGCAGATAATCCAATAACAAGTGAAATCCTTTGTGATCACATTATCGCCAACATTGGAGCCAGATGGTTGTGGAGAGAGGCAGTCACTTATCTGCAAGCTTGGTTTTCCGGCTGTCATGCGATCTTCACACCAAAGGCAAGACGTTTCTCGCTGCACCAGAACAAAAATGGTCATGATTTGCTTTTTTCAGACTCTAAATCCCCAAACATCCAGGAAGATTCACAGCTCATGAAAAACGGATAAGCTTCACCTCTAAAGTGCTTTCAAATAATCACATCATTTTAAAGTCTCACTCCCATCAACTTTTGATCCATTTTCAAAGCGTTACTTGAGCGTCTTTTGTTTATAATTTTTGCCCTTTTTAGGCAAAATTTGAAAAAAAAGTGTCGTTTTACAGGACATATAGTTTCTGCAGAGCAGCAGGAGTTCATTAGAAATTCACCTCTGAGCTGTCACTGTTTGAGGGAGCAGCCCTGCCGCTCTTCCTGTCACCCATGACTGAGGAACAGAAATGCCAAGCAGGAAAACAGCTTATTTTCGACGTCACATATGCGATCTTTTTCAAACCACATTTTTTCATGTGCTCCAGATTTGAATAAAGAAATACTCGGGCGGGCGTGGTGCAGCGATTGGGCGGTCGACCTATGATCGTAAGGTTGCAGGTTCAATTCCCGCCTTGCACGCCCATGAGTCGAAGTGTCCTTGGGGAAGACACTGAACCCCACCTTGCCTCTGGTGTGTTTGGCAGCGGAGCGGCCACCAGTGTGTGAATGGATGTGTGACTGTAGAAGCGCTTTGTCCTTGTAGATAGAAAAGCGCTATGCAAGTATACGCCATTTAACATTTACTCATTAATTTAAATGACAACATTTCATTGCCGTCCATGGTTTTTTGCTGATTTGAGAATATTCAAAATAAATTTCAGGCGAATTGTTTTATTGATTAAAAATGTTGTGATCACAAAATCTTATCACAAATATTTTCTGCAAATATTTAGATTTTTAGAAAAGCCACAAAGTCCCATAACCACTGAATCAAACTGGTGTTTCATAGTGAAAAAGGGTTTTTTTAATCAAACATCATAAACATCACAATCAAACTGATGCAGGTTGAACAACTGTAACTGCATTGAAATGTTTCTTTAACTGTGTGTTTTTTTTAGAAAAAAAATGAAAATACTTTAATGAAACTCGTGCAAAAAATGGCAATAAAAAATCAGAAAGACAGTACTTTTATCTGAAGATATGAAAAGTTTCTGTAAAAGTGTGAGAACTTCTGTTTTTACTGTCTTCCTGCTCTTTTTTTTCATGTTTTCACACCTGATTGTAGTTTCTAATCCCCACAGCTGCGTCCCAATCTAAGATTACACTTTAGTTTACGAAACTCCATGCTTTCATGTGCTTTTCTCCACATTGTAGTGGCTTTTCTTGATCCTCCTCTAGTTTTACTTGAACTTCTCGGTGCAAAACTTGAATTTATGCTAAAAATTCTGTCAGTTTATCAGCCCGACTCTCTAGTTCAGTCATCTCTCTTAGAAGGAGGGGCTCTATTGTGAATATTTCTGTTTGTATTCAAAGGCTCCAACAGTCAGATTGCATATTTTAAGGAGCATTTCATGTTTGTGGTGTTCCTCAGAGGCTCAGTTTTTCTCCTGGTGAGCGTTCTCACAGCATGGAATCTGCTTATTTAAATAAAAAGGACATTTCTATGGAATTATCAGCCTGCAGATTTACAATGCAAAGAAAAAACCCCAGCTCAAACAAAGTCTGCGCTGCATTCACACTTTTACCAGCTGCCTCGCAGAAACTCAACACGCATGCAACATGTCAGGATGCAGATGCTTGCTGGGAAATTACAATTTCAGATTGTACCCCCTTCAGTTCCGCACACGCTCGTCCTGATGAACATGAAAAATGTTTGGCGTGCATTTTCAGCATAGCACACTGCGTGTGCGTAATTACTTTCCTTTCATGAGAACAGAACTCTGGGAATAATGAAATCTCAGTGGGGAGAGCAAAGACTTCCAAGCATTATTGCAGATCTTTACATACACAGAATGGGTTTTGGGTAGAAAAACTGTGCTTTTGTGTAATTTCTGTTTTGGACGTGCAGCTAATTTTTGCATAAATGTGATGGTGAACAAAATCGTGGACGCGTAAATACTAATGTCTGAATAGTTCTACAAATGTTTGTTGCCGTAGTGATTTGAATACAAATAAAACGATCAAGCATGGAGAAGAGGAACGGCAGCATAGAGGTTGTTCTGCAAGGCAGTTTGTTTGCATTTAACATTTTGTGTACAAAGTCAGCTCAAAGTGCTTAACATTAAACATGAGGTGGCAGGTGGGTCTTTCACCTGGATTTAAATAGACTGTATCAGCTGATCTAAGGCTTTCTGGATGTCTGTTCCAGATCTGCGGAGCATAGAATCTGAATGCATGTTCGGTTTGGACTCTAGGAACTGACGAACCGGATCCAGATGAGCAGAGAGGTCTGGCTGCTTCAGACTGGGTCAGAAGGTCAATCGTGTACAAAGCAGCTGCAGGACTGCATCCATTTTTTTCTGTCTTATTACACAGTTGTGGGTCAAACGGCACTAAACAGAGAAATGCTTCTGAGGTACTTTCAATGGAACAACACAATACAACTCAATCAGGTCAAGAAAGGAATAAATATGACAAGATATGAATCAAAGATGATGGAAGATATTATAAAGGACAAAACAAAAATCCTTCACTTCTTCAGTCTTTTTTACAAAATTGGTTAAGAAACTTTAAGAAAAAATAGTCTAATTAAAAAAAATATTGTTTTACTTATTTAAACATCTAAAAGTTTGATTGTTTTATTCCTCTGGATTTGGAAACAATTTGGGTTATTTAATTTTCCAATAATCCCTAATATTTAGATTACACACAAACCTTTTTTATTTCAAAGAAACCCACTTAAACACCTTTATCGCTTTATATATTATTGACAATAAATATATATATAATTTTCTGTGTTTTGAGGGTTTTGTTACGGTTGTGAAATATAAGAACCATCATTGTTTTTAGCTTGGACTCATCTAGTCTCCTAATGAAAGAAAGTTGACTTTATTTATCCCACAGTGGGGAAATTGTTCTCTGCATTTCACCCATCCGCTGGTGGGATCGGTCAGCTGCAGACTATCCGCGCTCATGAGACGACAGCTGGCTAGGGAGTGCGGGAATCGAACCGCCAACCCTTTGGTCACTGGACAACCTGCTCTACCGCCTGAGCCACTTGCTGCCTTCACATTGTGTGTTAAGAATTTCAGAGCAAATAAGTTTCCCAAAATATGTAAAATATGTAACAATCCAGTTGCCTATAGAGGAACAATTGCAAGTTTAAGATTGTAAGTTTTTAGTTTTTCTTTTTCCTTTAAAACAAACACACAAACAAACAAAACAATGCAACTTTTCCAGGCTCATCAATGCCAGCCTTTTTTCTGACTGTTTTATTATGGTGGGAATAACAGGTGGGGATTTACGTTCTTTACTTCCAGGGAATTTGAGATTCTCAGGAAGTTCAAAGAATTGCGATTGTGCAGTTCAGCAGAAGTGTTTGTCACGCTTATTTCAGTTTTGCATGCACACACTTGTTCTGTTTGACGTTTGCTTTGCATGAGGAACACCGACGACCTCTTTACATCCCATTGACAAAGTTTAATTTTCCCCTGAAGTAGTTTGTTCGAACAGCAACAGATAGTAGAGTTACAGAAACATGAAAAAAATAAATTGTCATGGTAACAAATATATTTGCATGCAAATCATAATAATAATAATAATGAAAAAAAATAATTGACACATGCCTGAGTTAAGAATAAACTTTAGAAAAAAACCTTGTCTCACAGCAGATTTGATCCTAAACACCTTTCTGCTCTAATAGCCGACCTTTGGCCTCGCAAAAGGAAGTCCAAAACATAACGTAAATAATATTGAGAAAAGAAAAAAATGATGCTATTTCACAGTAAAAATCTTAAACCTTAATATTATTTGTAAAAAATAAACAATACTCGACTTTCTCTAGGATTTTTATTCCATTTTATTTTTATACTCTTTAGTTTTTACTATTTTGTGCTCCTCCCCCTTTTTTTCTCTCCCAAACATCGACACGCCACCAGTAGTCAAACGCTTTCGTCTCACAGTGGCTGCAGGCTCACGTCCGGCGCAGAAGGAAGACAGACGGGGAAGGACTGCCAAACGGTAGAAGGTGAAACATCAGAATCTATAAACATGGTTTAAAACAGTTTGAGTAAGATTAAATAATTTAAATGTGCTCCTACTTAAAATGATCAATCAGCTGCATTTTTTTTCTTGAGTTTTGGGGTTTTTAATGTAAACATTCCGGTTATTCTACATTATATATGCTCTAAAAGCTTTACTTTAGTGTTTATTTGCACATCACTCAATGTGTCCAACATCTGTATGTTTTTATCCTCCTTAGAACAACAGGGGCCTGTTTCAGAAAGGAGGTTCAACCAACTCTGAGGTTGAACTTGAACTCTGAGTTGGTCAATCGGGAGATTAACAACTCTGAGTTTTCTGTTTCAGAGAAACTGATCCGAGTTAGGTCAATCAACTCTGAGTGGACTGATTCGGAGGTGACCGTGCGCACCGCGACTATAAGAAGCCATTATCAATGGAGCGCAGATATTACGAGTCACCATGGCAACCGTGAAAAAAAGAGGTCTGCGTATTTTTCGCCAGCTGAACTTGACGTGCTGCTGCAGAGTTACAGTGAATATGAGCAGATATTCCAGAAGAAAAGCAACACCGCTGCATCTGCAAAACAGAGACAGTTAGCGTGGAAAACATAGCTGCTCAAGTTAATGCCTAAGTTTGCATTTAAATCATTGTTATACAATATTGGCTGTAGTAACTTTTTAAACAGCGTAAGGTGTGAAATAAAAAATGGCTATATTTAGGTGTACTTTTGAAGTGTTATTCCTGGTGTAAATGCATGAAATGCTGCATAGTGTACAGAACCAATCTGGGGGAAAATGCATTTAACGTCGGTAATGTTTAGAGGACTTTTTTGTTAACTTTCCCCTCTTGCAAACGTTGGTCAGTTTAATATTAATACATGCAATTGTGTTTTTAAAGGTGAACTTTTGTCTACTGTTGAACCTTTCGCTGCGCGAAGACTTCTCCTTTCTTTTCTCTTGTCTTTCTGACCGTGGTCAGAAGCGCAGGGGAAAATTCTCCTTCGGGGTTCACTTCCCATTCGAAACCCTCAACCTCCAGAGCGGATTAAGAATGACTCCAAAACAGTTATTCTGGGAATGACACCTTCTCTTTATTTAACTAAGTGCTCCGTCCTCCGAACACACAATATATTCCACGCTCACACCTCCGCTCCGTGCTCACCCCCCCCCCCCCCCCATCTGCACCTGCAATCGCCCCTCCCCTTGTCTCTCGTGGATCGCACCCCGCTCAGCACACACACACTGCAACACTACCCTTGTATTGATCGAGTGGTATAGGTTTATATGGGATTAAGAAAGTAAGCAGTACTAGCAAATTGTGTTTCCAAAAAGTAATTGTTACATTAATCTAATTCAATGTCCCTGATTTCATTTTCACGTAGATGCAATCCTGCAGGAATTAAAAGAACATGGCAGCAGCTAAAAATGACTTATAAAAACATAATTCAATCAGGTCAAATTTGAGCATGTCATGGATGTAGGCTTTGTTGACAATATTTGACATATGAAACATCTACATAGCAATACCTAATGTTGTTTTCATTGTATATATGTAATTGACTGCAATGAAAAACGGTAACGCTAAAACAAAAACTTATGGGGAAATGACAAAAAATCGAGTCATCTCAAAATCCTCACACGACGTAAATGTAATTCTCTACGAATGAATGCAGCCTCCTCGTCTATTGGGTCCTCCAAAAAAGGACAAGCCATTCTTGTCACTTAGACCATCTCTGTGTGACGGAAATTTGGACAATGAAGGTTAAAGCGAAACATACCGCTTCGTCTTTAAAAAGGGGAGGGGACCGGCAGAAACTTTGAGTTTGGAGAATAAAACCTGCTCCCGACCAGGTTAGGTTCACAGCATAAGTAACCATGGACACTGACTCCGAGTAGAAGTTACCTCTCTTTCAGAAACAGGCTTGACTTACTCTGCTTTCTCTGGTTTAACAAACCTCCCATTCTGAAACGGAAAACCCAGGGTTTCCCTGATTTCAGGGTTAACACACTCAGAGTTTACACTTAACCTCCTTTCTGAAACAGGCCCCAGATGTAATTTAGATTTATGTTCTAGGTATGCTAAGACATTGATTGATTTGCATTGTCCTAATTAAAATATAGAAATAACAGAGGGAACGATAGAAAATTATTTCATTTTTCTTATCTTAACAATTGGATTTATGCACAAAAAATGCTGGGAGTTGTGGAAAATCTTCAGTTTTGGACAGAAAAACGGATGCATCTCTAAAATTATGAAATGTTTGTTATTTTTGGCTGAATTATGAATCTGTATGAATGTATAGTTTTCATCAAAACACTATTTGAGGAGTTCATGACCACTCTGGTGTTTGATTTTCTAATCCTAGACTTTAAATGAGGTTAAAGTGAAAATAAAATAATCTGGGGTCAAATGTAATGTGAAGGAACAACAACACAAAGAAGGCAGAAGCTACAAAACCGGTAAAGGTCACCGGAGGCTCACAGTGATGCACATTTGTGTTTCAGTTGTTCACATAATGTGAAATGTCTTTAACGCTTCTTACACTCCTGTAAATAAAACACGTTTTTTGATTTTAAGTTGACACACAATTTAATGCTGCAAAGGTATTTATTTTAAACATCAGATTTATTACTTGGTTTGTCTAAATGAAACTTGTTTTGCGTTTGTTCATAAATAGAAACAAAAGTGGAAAAAAATAACTTTAAATCTCATGGATGGTTATTTTTAATTAAAGGGGGGAAAAAACCTTTTTGTTCTTGTTAGACATTGATTAATTCCTGAATAGAGAGAGCCCAAAAGTGGGTTCCTCCCCTGTTGTCATGGCAACCAAAGATGCTGTAAGGATCGCTCACTGCTTAACATATCAACATATGTTCACTTTTTCATTCTCATTTTTATTTCCGGTGCTTCCTCAGTTGGATTCTCTCCCTCTGGGTCGGCTGCTGTTCAGCCACCGCAGCTCTATTTGGGAACCTGCATCACCGCTTAGCTGTGGTGGAGTGGTCCCCACCTGTGATGCTGCATTTGGCTGTCTATGCGGCTGTTCACAGAGGGGGAGGTTCCAACTGTCAGCGTTTCCAACATCTTGTTTTCATGCTCAGCCTATTTCTCATTTCTCATTGTCTTTCCCCATCAGTTAGGGGGTGGGATGTGTGAAAGGAGTGGGGGGCGGGGGCTGTGTGGGGGGCTGTGTGTAGGTATGGGGAGGGGGGGCCCTATTTTTAATTTTTAAATTTGTGCTTGTTTAATGTAATTTTCATTCTTGTTTTTATATTTTGTTTTGTTTTAATGTAAAACACTTTTTGTTATGCTTTTAAAGTGCTTCATGAATAAAGTTTGATTGATTGATTGATCATTAAATTAGTCTGCTCTTAAGCTATGTCTCACAACGATATACAGAGAAATTCCCTTTTTTTAAATGCAAATGTCACCTTTTATAGTTCTAACACCGCAACACTGCTCGAGTTCAAGCTGTTTCTACGTCTCCAATAATTTTTGGCAACAGTTTTATCTTCAAAGATCCAGGATTTGACATCAACTCACATGTTGGAGCATCCATAAACACTAAAAGCCTTCTGAGAAAAACGGAAATCCTCCCAAAACTACAGACACGCATGTGCAATGAGGTTGCGTTTGACAGCTGTAATTGTTCAAATGTGGAGTAAACGAAAAATCTTTCTTCACTGTATCCCCACTAGTTTTCCTCTGATTAAAAAAAATAAAAACCTCTTGACTATTTATTGTCTCAGAGAGAACCAAAGGAAGCATCTGCCTGACACGCTGAAGCTGTCATGTCAAACACGTCTTATCAATGCTCCTCTCAGGAGACAGGAAACATACAAATGCAAATGTCGAAATGCTGCAGAAATCATTTGCATTTGGCAGTTAAACAGAACCGTGTGAGCACTGTAGAGATAAGGAAACAATTTCCCCCTTTTTTATGATTAAAGTAAGAGGAAAAATAAAAACATTTCCTCTTCAGGAAATTAATACAAACTTATGCAGAGTTATTGAAATTGACTCGGATGAGAAAAATTCTAAGCGATAGTTTTTTTCTTCTTCAAGCCAAGAGCCCAAACGTTCTTTGGTAATGTCATGGTATGTTAGCTGATTATTGTGATTTTTTTTTTTTTTTAGTAACTATTAAGGATTTTATCTGAATATTGTCTTAGTTTTATTTAACTCAGGTAAATTAATGTAACGTGTGTCTTGTTTTTACAAAAGTTGTTACCAATGTAGCTCTGACGGCCGTGACATTGGCTCTGCTACAGTGTGATGCATTTCATTCGGCATTACATCTTCCCTGCTACAGTGTTTTGTGTGTTGTTTGCATGCACTGGTGTAAAACTATGGGAAAAAAAAACTAGATCAGTGAAAACGTGTCAGTGAAAATCTGTTTTTCAGGAAAAGTATATGTTTGGTCGTTTAACCCTTGTGCTATCCTAGGCACTTTAACATTGGGAGTTGGGTCATCTAGACCCACTAGACAGTGCTCTGAACCTTTTTTCTTCAATGATTTGTGATCTTCACTGGTGTCCATGGATTACATGAAATCTTTCCACCTTTATCCACCTTTGTCATGGTAGGGAGAACACGTCAATGTAAGGGGGGGTCATCTAAGATAGCACAAGGGTTAAATGGTCTCAATGTTTCTCTCAAATACACATATGACAAACATGTTTCTATTCAGTAATTGCACACGCATGCAAATAAAAACCTGTTTATTCATATCAGTACAGCAGGAAGGTGGTTCAGTGGACTCTGGCGTATCCAGATCTACTGTAGTACGGTACGATAATTGTGTTCATTCCATCAATGCACTCCACATTGATTTTGATAACATTTTGTTGAAGAAGGCATCGTCCTGCTCAACACGCCTGAGAACCTTTCGACTGTAAACCAAATATTGCAACACAACACCATAAAGATAAATAAACGTAAAAAAATGTTTTAGTCCCCTGCTTTTGTGTGCTTGCCATTGACTGTATGTGAAAACTGGAGCGAATGAGTGCAAAGTGTCCTATAGAGATTGGTTTACTCCAACCAGATGTAGTTAATTCAGTCAGTTTTTGTGATACGGACATCGTTATATTGGAGGCAGACGTCATCAGTAAGCAGACATTGGTCCGAGTCATCATTTTTATGGTAATTATTCTCACCAATCAGGAGTGAGCTTGTTGGAAAGCCTCACCCCTACCACTTAAAAAGCTCCACCCACTTTTATTGAGGCATTTTATTTGTCAGTTTTATGATTTGAAAAACTTGCACTTGAGAAAAAAGATATATATTTAATAGGATGTTCAAGAACATGTAAAATAAAAAGGTATCAGAGCAAGAATGGTTATTCTGACCAATAGAATGACTGAGTAACAGCTGTTTATTTCTCTGTAGAAGTCTATAGGATTTTGGCTTCTTGGAGCTAGCAGGTACTTCCTGTTTGAACCACCCGGGGGGAGGGGTCACACAGTCCAGTTATAAATCTTTTATTTTTTCTTATTATTCATCAGATTGTCAACAAAAAAACATTTAGGATTGCAGTGGAATCTAGACTCAGGCCTGGATTGTAAAGCACAATGTGAACCTTGTCTGGTGTAAAGTCCAGATAGGCAAAGAATAGTGCAGCAGTCTGGGTACTTGTTCCATTCAAAAAATAAAAAAATAAGTCACAAGCTTCTGGGATTGGTTACCATTGTGAACTTTTTGAGCTTAAAAATTGAGCAAGGTAATAATAACTTATTTTGCCCTGAGCCAGTCAGGTACTCTGGACATTCTGGGCTCCAATCTGCAAACAAAGACAGAACCTCCCACCGCAGCAGAAAAAAAAAGCAAAGACAGAAAAACACTTCAAAAGGAACCAAAAAATAATGTATTATAGCTACATTTGTAACAATGACACTGCAAAAAACGCAAATAAAGGCTTCTAAGGGTTATGTTGTTGACTAATTCAAGTTTTAGAAACTTTAAAGATGTTTGCTTAAAGTTTAACTGAATGTTTTATTGAATTAGAAGAAGGAAAAGAAATACAGACTTTATCAATGAGCTATCAATGGATTAAATCTCAAAATGTCTGCTTCTGAATGAGTCTTTGGCTTGATCCAGTTTGGGATGACGCTCACACTCCTTTATCTTTGTGTGAGATGTCTTACTGGCAATAAGTTCAACAGTTTTCATTTGTAACCTTTCACAAACACACAAAAGTGAATGGATTTATGTTTTTCACATTCTACTGAAAGAATGAATGCAGATGTCCTTCGGCAATAAAAAGAAACAGCTTCAGTTTTGAAAGGTGTTCAGCCATTTAGACCAGAGGCTTTCTGTTCGGAGAATTTCATTCACTTAAAGCCATCTCCCGGCAATGAAGAGCAAAAAGAAATTCCAGAAAAGGAGTTTGGATGCCACGAATTCCCCCAAGCTCCTGCAGTGGAAAACATTTTTCTTTAGAAATCACGGACAGAAAATCAGACTCTTGTATGAAACCTTTCACTCTCTTAGCCTTGGGAGGTGCGACGTGAAGGAGCAATGGGTGAATTTTTTTCAAGTGAATGAAATGAAAATAAGTCATGGGACTCTGAATGATGAGATTTAATACTGAAACAATTTTCTGTGAGGAAGAGTTTGGATAGATGCATTGACGGATGGACGGATAGATGGATATAGATATTGTAGACATGTATAGATATATAGATAGATGCTGATTCTTTACCAAGCCCTACCACCAGATTTTTGTTCAACAGATCATTAATGACAGTAAGTTCTTGAAACAACGGTTGTACCAGTTATGCTCCGTTCACACAGGCATGTGTGGCACATTCTTAGCTTATGGTGTTCACACCCGACTGTCGCTATCCGACACTTGCAGTTGAAAAAGGCGAAATGTCGAAACCGTGCAAATCTGGTAAGTCTTGGTGTCAAAGAATTCCATCTAGACACAAACCGCAGTTATTCATTTCTCCTTCATAATAACTTTTTAAGCAGTTGGCACTTCCATGAATTAAAAAGCACTCTGCCCACACATAACCACCACTACTGGTTTAACATTGTAACTGGCTTAAAATCTGCTCTGAACCCTTATGCTCCCGCCCTGTGTGGGAGGAGCTACTGTCAAAAGATTTTTAGCCTCATTGCTAGAGGTTGAGAGATCAGGTTTATTGAGCTTGAAAAGTTCTACAAAAGGGTTGGTATTCATGTCTCCATCTCTGAGTTCATGAGATCATTCTGGGACTCTCCCAGTCCAGCTCTGTGGCCTTGTGGTAGAGTGTCTGTCCTAACACTGGAAGGTCATCAGTTCAAATCCAAGATCCTCTGAATAACAGAGACTCTAAAATCCAGAGACTCTAAAATGGGACCCAATGCCTCCCTGCTTGACACTCAGCATTAAGGGGTTGGATTGGGGGGGTTAAACCCCCAAATGGGGATGGGTCAAATGCATAGAACAAATTTCACACACCTAGGTGTGTGACAGCTGATGTGACTTTCACTTTAACTTTAGTGCTGTTAGCTTCACCATCTAATGCAGGAGATGGTGAGCTGTTGAGCTGCGTATGAATCACAGATGCTTGGAGCGGTACTCCTGTCTCTCCATTAGCCAATTTGATGACTTGCTGTCTCGCATCAATCCCAGGGAAGAAAAAAAACTTTTATAAAATTAAATTGTTTTTTTGTTATTGCAAAATAAAAAGGCAAATAAAAGAATATTATGAAATTTAGGAAGAGAGTGATCAGATTTTCCTTCGTGTTGGTTTTGGACTCCACCAACTCCACCTCCTGGCTTCATCAATACATCAAGGGCCAAAGCTAGGTTTCTGTTTGGACATCTGACTGCATCTGTACATTGACTTAACATTGAATCTAAATGCCACTGCCTCTAACTTTATACTTTGATGGCATAACTTTGTCCCAAAGTTGTTGCTGTAGGACATACATTAGATGAAGATGTACACGTACGTGTGCAGCTGAAGTTAACCTCCCGTTCTTTTAATTACTAGTTGTTTCCACAAAGGAGTACACAACAGTGACCTGGTTATTTGAGCACCTGTAAACAGAATACAGTCGTTATGAAGCAAGCTCAAAACAGAAGTTAACTTTTGACAGTACCTGTAAGAAAAGACAAAGCAGATGTTGCTTCCGTTGAAAACGTAGAAGAGAAGCCTGTTAAGGTTTTAGAAATGCAGGGATGTATTTTCTTGGAAACTTTTATTCTTCATTCCGTTCAGATTTATCATGAAAAAAAACAAACTGCGAGGGGGAAAAAGGGTTTTCTCAAGGATCTTTGACATTAAAGTCAATCCCTAGGCCTGATTTGGTTGGAGGTTTTGTCGAGTCATGTCAGCCTAAAGAGCTGCTCCTTCCTAAGCATTAATTCCTCTCTAACTCCATCCTTTCCACCATCTCTTTCCAAACTCCCAGCGAGCCCTGCAGAGCCCCTGACAACAGGAAGAAGCAAGATGATGGCAGTTTGTTGGAGGGAGGAAATCTTTGCGACGCTAATGTGAATCCATTAACTGTGGGGTTAATTGCCTTGAGCTTTGCTGCTGAGCATTACCTACCGGAGAGATGAGAGGCGTAATGTTGCCACTTGATCTTTCTTCATTTCCTCGACATTTGCTTCTAGGATACATACATAAAATATGTGTGGGGATACGCGCTTTCAATGTGCAACTTCTTCGCCTGGGGCCAATCTGATGGGTTCAGAGCGCAATTCTGGTTTCTACAAATGAGCTTTTTCTGTAAGTACATAATCCGTTTAAATGAAAGTGATGGATCAACGCAGTTTAGTGGAGTAAAAGTAGATCCTTTCGTTTAATTTTCAACTTTGGTATTTAGAGGATATTTGGCACGATGTCTCTAAAAAGATTCTATTGTTTTGTTTCCTTTTTTGTTTAAAATTGTGCCTAAATATTTAACTTAGAATTCAATAAATGAAGAAACTCCACGTAAACCTTTTTAGGTGCATGTGCAATGTCGGAATTAAGCAATACTGGAATAACAAACCGGTTTTTTGTTATTACAAAACTGTTAGATCCATTCACAAACGTAGGAAAAACTAAGAGGCTTTCGATTTTGTAAACGTTTTCCTTTTGAAAGTGTGCAGCAAACATTTGCTTTGGGAAAATAACTAATCAAACCCACTTTAAGATGCATTTGAGAGTAAATGAATCATTTTGTACGGCAGGCTCAAGGAGTTATATTTTTATCAGACCTTGAAGCTCAACTTCTCTTCATAGCTTTAAAGGCTTGCTCTTTATTTTCCCTCTTCTCCACTGATGTCCATTTGCTAGGAGGTCACTTGTATTTGAAGCACTTTTATCTGTGTGTTTGTGTTACCTTTTCTAAACGTAACATAGGAAAAATCTGACATGGAAAGAAGCAGCGATGGCAGTGGGAGTTCCAGCTCGGTGCGGCCGCAAAGCAGCTCCTCCTCCTCCTGCAGGAGCCGTAAACTGCATCAGGTTAACAGACTGAGAGGAGGTGGAACAGTATTGTCATCCAGGAAATTCTGCATGAATGGAGCATGTTTTTAGGCTGTTTTATGTAAACCACTTTGAAAGTGAAATCCGCCATGCAAATACCTTTACTTTCGAAAAAGATCTTCAACGGAGTGTCGTAAACGATTAAGAACATGTTTTATTTCTTCTGTGTTGTTGATCCCGCAGGAACCACTGTCTTTGAATGACCTTCATGACCTCAATTGCTACTGAACCCGTTGGGAGAATAAACAGCACATTTGATGCAATATTTTAACAGGTGAGAGGTCACAGATACAACACTTACTCTTAACTTGTACAATAAATCAATAATAATGGTCTCAGATATGAAGCTTGGAATATTTGCTGCACATTTACACAGCATAGGTGATAACACGTAACAACATTTGAACAACAGTTGTTATATGTAAATAATATGCTGACAGTAAATATTCCTGTTCCCATAAAACAATTGTAAAATGTTAATAGAAAACCTTTTTGAACCTATGGTTTAATGCTCTGTTAGCAGTTCTAATGGAAGAAAAAGCAAGTTACATTTCTCAAAACAAATAAAAAAAGCAGTTTTTGTTTTTCTAACTGTAGATCAACAAACTGTAAAGCTGTAACAAAGACAAAAGCATCTTCGTCTTCTGATGAATCCACGGAGCTTTTGTCTCCATGTGGGGAACACAAATGTTGTGTTCTTCAGGGTTGGACAGGAGTCTGGATTTGATGCATGTGTCCAGATATTCCCTCACGCTGCTGAAAATGCAGCGAACTCGGCAAACTAACCAGGGTGTTCATCCATCACACATTGGCGACACATAACTATCTAGTCTGTTTGCTGACAACGGCACATTTGTCACAACGACACACCTCATTTTTGCAGCAGACATCCCTTCTCCATCTCCCAGAAGCACATCTTGCTGCCTTCGGAGCAGAGCTGCCCCTGTGTTTGCAGCCGGTTTGAGCTCTTCTTGAATGCAGAGCAGTTTACAGAAATGGGGCTTTTTCAAGCTCCACAGCTGTGACCTTAATTAGGATGATAGCTCATTTTAATAACTGCAACCAATACGAATGACAGGCCTCTGATGAGTATGTGTGGGGCGCGCTTTAATGGATTGGGGATTGTGACAAAGCGGGGAAGGTCATAGCCATTTGTCCTCCGTCCACCTTCCTACATTCATTTAAAGTTCATGCATGTCGCCTAACATTTACTGCCCTGGATTGGTTTGTGTGTTTGCATTTTATTGATTCCATATCATTCATTTACATGCTAAAAAACACACACACTGCTGTAAAGTTTCACTTTTTTAGCTTCCCTAATTGTGGACATTGATTTGTAGCCTTTACTTACCTGATTTCCAGGAGCAAAAGGAGGAAGTGCGTTCCTCTTCCTGTATGTATAGACTGGTGGATATTAGTGATGACGACAGGTGGGGGTGGGAGGGGAGTTGGTTTATTTACTTTTTGACTGTGATGCTTTAAATGGACGTATGTAAAGTTCACCTGCAGAAGATGGTGTTAGTGTATGGTCTGTGCATTGAGTTAAAGTCCCACTCCAATTATCTTTTGATCTATTTTCAAAGCATTCCCAGCGGTTATTTTTATGATGATTATGCTGTTTTTAGCCAAAATAATAAAAAAAAGAAACACGTAGTTTTTATTGGAGCTATCCAGCCTGCCGTTTAAATCCAGACTCCAGCTCAGACGAGGAAAACCAAGTCGTCCATCGATCTATTTGTCTGCAAGTGGATGCATCGGAATGGAGCAGGGAGAAGTGTATTTTCTGTCACTCCTACGTTTGCTTTCAACCTGCATTTTTTCATCTGCTCCTGATTTATAATTTGAAAAAAGAAAAACTCAGAAATACAGTTTTAACCCTAATTTTCTTCATTTATTTTCTCCATCATCAAAATGGTGAAACAAAACCATGTTATAAACACATTTTTCTATGGAGTGGGTCTTCAAGATTATTTGCTTCATTTGAACTGGTTCATTTAGTTTTTTGCCCCGTGAGCAGGTGATGGACGGATGAATGGATGGAGGCTTTACTTCTTCAATAGTGAAGTCCAATTACCTCCTGACATTCATCTCAGAGGTCTTCAGATGTCAAAAGAAGGTTAAATGTGAACAAATATCTGTTAAAAAGAATGAAAAGTTTACTGGCTCCAAAGAAATTGTTGTTTTTCTAAGCCAAATGTTTCGTTGTGTCTTCAAGTACAGAAGTGAGATCTGAGCAGGCTGATGAGCAACCGGAGCAGCAGTTTGCATGACTTTTCTCAGATGATCACCTGAGGCTAGATCCCCCTGAATCTTGATGCTTCAGTCAGATCGGGGTTGACGGAAGAACAACTGAACGCTCATGGAGTGGTTGGGAAAAATGGCAGCTTTTGATGAAAACTGTTAAAATACAGCAGGAAATGATGGTAACAAAAGAGCATGAATCCAGATTCGCGATGGTGGTTTGATGAAAGACACAACAGGTAACCTGTTCAGAGGAGATCAGACAGGTGTGTGGGGGAATCAAACACACAGGGGGGCATTGGCTTTCAAAATAATAAAAGAAAAAGTAAAAGCTGTTTAGAAAAGCAGCTCATAATCTCCCATGAATGAGAGGATGTAAATAAAGCCATTACTTTACAAACTTTGGTGTGAATTTGTGGATACTTTAAATTCAATCTCAAACTGCTCATTTTCATGCAGCTTTTATTTTGTTATTTGTATGAATTTAACTTAAACAACATAAAAAACTAAAGAATAAAATGAAAAATAAAAAATAAAAAATCCTCTTAAAGTTGGAAAACGTTTTCAATTCACCCTGGAAAATATCATAAATGCAGATTAAGATGTTTCTATCTTTCATGCATTTTTATTAGATGCTGCTTGGAAATGGTTAAATATTATATATTTCTTAATTAATAAATTTACACTTCATTGTTTTATAATTGAGTATTTTTTTAAAGCAACTTTTTCCTATACAGAAAATCCAATCTTATATAATATTTTAACTAAAAATGTAAAGTGTATCTGAGTACTGACAGTAATATTAATGAAACATCCACACACAAAGGACAAGCTTGTATACATTTCATTACATAAACTTTTATGACGCACAGCATCTGTTTATGTTCTGTTAGAACATTATTTTAATCTTTAATCCATTCTATGTTATGAATTAAATATGACAAAAGCAAAAATAAATCAGTATTTTTCCTCCTTGATGCATTATTCATAATACATGATAAGTACATGAATAAAAAAAAGGAATCATTAAAACAAATGAAGCTTTGACTCTTTTTAATGTCTTCTCTGTTCTCCTCAATGTTCAAGATCATCTCAGGGGAATTTACAGTGAAAATGTAGAAAAGTTTAAAACTCAATTCTTTCAGGATTTAGTCTAGTTTTGTCTGAACCTGCGAACTGCCGATTAGAGGTCGACCGCCCTACCTTTGCACCACAGCAACTAAAGAAGTGGTTGACTGTCCAGATCCGACCCCATTCACACAGCAGAGAAACAGGAATGAAACTATGATGATGGAGGAAAGAGAATAGAATTATTATTGATTGAAATTGAGTTTTGTAGCTCTCTAGATACAGTATTATAAGGAGCAGCAGAATTGTTCAGGTAGAGAGTTGTGTAAATCGTCTTTACTGATCAGGTTCAGAAGTTAAATTAGTGTCTGTTGCATGCAGTCGATATGGGAGGTGGAGTCTGATCAGCTTAGACCAAAAGGCTGGTTTGCATCTGTGCAGATTATTTTTGGGAGTTCTGCAAATATTATTGATGAAATCAGAAAAAGCAGTTTAGTTCTTCTTCAAGGTTTTTGTTTAAGAACAAAGGAATTAAAGTCAGAGATTCCAGTTTTTGTTCTAAGTCATCTTTAAAAACAAAACAAAACGCTGCTTTCTAAGGATAAATTCAATTTCTAACTTAACTTTCACTTTAAAAAAACTTAGAGTTAAGTTTAAATATACGTAATAATAAAATAAAAGACACAAGATTAAGGTTAATGGACCAGCAGACACATTTAAACTAAATGTAAACTAAAATGAAACAATTTATTCACCCAAAAACATTAAAACTGTGTTTTTTAATGTCTGTTAGTTATGTTTTTGATTTAAATCAAAGAAAAACGAATAGACTTCACATTTGTGTATTGTTACAATTAAAATTACAAACACGAATACAATGTTGGTCTTTTTTGTCTAAAATTTCTCAAACATGCTGCGATTATATTGTTGTTCACAAAAATTAAATAAACCTATTTAAAAACGAATTTACAGTTTTGAAAGAATGTCATTTAATTTGTTTTTTTTTGTGTGGTTACATGAAATGGTACTTTAATAATCTGGAGGGAAAACTACCCGGGAAAATGCTCCACTAATTTAGTTGAAAATTATAATTGAAAACTATCGGAACTTTTAGGAAAAACAGCTGCAACTTCAAAGTTTGCCTCAATTATTACAAAAAAATGCATGTAAGATTGTGGAGAGACTGCAGATCAATAAAGACTAGAGTCTCTCTTTTCTTTTTATTTATTTATGTATTTTTTTTACTTGTCATGTCCAACAGCTGGACAAACAGATGAGAGCTGAAGGCCTCTTGTGTTGGACATGTTTTACTTTAACAACAGGGGTTCTGAAATTTCTGACAAACCAGAGGTATGTCTGAATAAACCCCTTTTGTAATCGAGGTCAAACTTTATTCATTTGACAAGTTTGACAATCTTTTGTGTTGTGTTTATTTTTGGTTGTGCGCCTCAAGATTTTATCAAGAAAAAGTGTACCTTGGCTAAAAAATGGTTGAAAAACACTGCTTATAGAGTAATAAGTTAAACTTCACTCAGTGATTTCCATCAGTTAAACATACAAGGCTCCTTCTTTGATGAGTACCCGATCTGTTTTTCTGAATTCTCTTTCTGAGAATATCTTTCTTTTTTATTTTACTTACAACCTTCAAGCATTATGATTTATTCTAAGAATCTTTTTTCTTTTGAATGTAGTCAAGCTTTGCTGAAACTCTCCAACTCTGTTTGCTCTGACTGTTTTGTACATTTTCAACAGAATTTCAGAGAACTGACTCTTAAAAAAAAAAAAAACCTTTCTGCTAATGCTGTTTGACTGCGTCAAGAAGCCAAAGTGTCTCTTTATCCTTTTGAAATGATTTTCTGGAAATCTTGTAAGGTTGCCATACTTTTTCTCCAGTTGTATTCAAATAAGAAAATTAGAATTTTTAAGGTCATTTTTCACTTTAAAGGAGCGCTTTAGCAATTACCACTTGGAAGAGAAAACCTAACTATTGAATCTATCAATAGTTAAGAAAATGACCATAAGGCAGATGCTATTGACTACATCATGCAGACGTTGGACCTCAAAGGTCAGACTGGTTATCTCTCTGCATTGTAGTTCACTCTATGTATTCAAAACAGATTATTACAGTTTCCTGCTGTAGCAGCAACGCAATCTGGGATAAAAGCAGATTATCAAGAACATGTTCAAGAAAGAAGAAGAAAGGTAGCAGAGCAAGAATGGGCGTCTCCTCGGCACTGCAGTTGCTGGCATCCTCTGAGTTAAAGAACACACTCTCCTTGCCAGTTACCACCGTGCAGTTCGCCTCCGTACCAACGTAACATGTAAAAAGTTTTTTTCCTGACGTTCAAAACTGGTAATCGAACCATAACAATTTCTACGCTAACTTTCCCAAAAAGAATTGTAAAGCGCAGCTCGTCCGTCTTTCTCTTGCCTCTTTGCCCTCGTAGTTCCTGGCCAATGACTGAAGAGCTCTTTAGTCATGTGGTTTTGTGTCCAAGCTTTGGTCCGTTACAGAACGATCCGCTTGATGCCAATATGAAAAAACACAGATCTACGACAACAAAACAAACACCAGTGTGAAAGCACCTGAAGAAGGACAATTACACTTTACTATCCATCCATTCATCCATTTTCAGAACCTGCTGAATCCCATTTTTCGTCACACCGTAGCCCTACACTAAACTGAATTTACGTTTTTCATGGAAAACGCCACTTTTACGTCTGAAACTTTTGCTGCTAAAGCCTCCAAATTTGCCAGAGTGAGTTCATGTTGAACGATTTTTATCGTTTTTCACTCTAAGCTATGCTGACACGGATATTCTCCAGGACTGTATTTGCATCAAGACCTCGTTAGCACCCTCAAAATGCCACATGTATGTGTAGATTAGGCCTAACATGTGCTTTCTTATCTACACTAAACACCTGTGCCAGGATGTTTGGATGTATGGAAGCTGTTTCCTTACTTTCTGTCATCCGTCAACAGAGGATATTAAAGCCTAATTCAATTTATGAAGCTGTCAGATTTGTGTATGTCTGTTGGGGGGGACGGTGGTTGAATTGGGGCGTGGCGTTCTGTACTGACACGTTGCCCTGCTCAGCTGTTTGCACCGAACTCCCATCCGCCTCCAACCTTCAGCCGCGGTGGGGGCGATAAATCACACGACTAACAGGGCGAAAGACCCTGTCAGCTGGGAAAAGATGACCCTTTATGAGGAAAAATGGGAAGTGCCTGCTCGTCTTTGCCAGCGTTGACACCTCACGTCTGCGCATCTCATCATAATTGAAGACAGACCGAAGAATTTTGTGACACACGTGACGGCGCATCCACTGCTCGGGACAGAGATACTATAAACTGGAGATGGCATGTGTGAGGGTTTGCAGAAACTGACACTGTGAGCCTGGCGCCCAGCAGCTCTGACAAACACACTCCGTCTTCTATCAGGACAGAGTGACTGATGGCTCTTTGGGCGGCTGACTGTGGAGCTGCAGGTCTCAGCTGGCCAATCACAGCGCCAAAAAGTTGACTTTTCCACTCGCCTCCTTCCCTTCTTGCCCTCCGACTGAATTTTGAATGCTTCTGCTGCATCTCAGTGACACAAACCCGTCAGGTTTGAAAGACAAAGCCAAGAAATGTAACATTTGCTTCACAAAAGTCTATACTTTTTTTTTTATTCAAAAAGGCAAAATAGATCATTATACAGACTGCATTTAGTTTACAGTCACAAGAACAGGCAGACGGCTGGTTCCAAATGCAGCAGGTTATTTATTTTGTTTTTCTAAAACAGTTTTTTTAGTTCCTCCATGCGCATCCCATTTTTCATCAGTAAACAAATAGAGACAAATGTGTTTGGCTTCACATTTCAAATTAACTCCAGGTGTAGTTATTTTTAAAGAAAAATACATGTTAAACAACAAAAATGATTCCTTTTCGACCAAAATTAGTTCTTTTTACTTTTTATAATAACCTTTATTGACAAGAATATTTAGAATTTCCCATTCACTCTAATATCCAGCAAATTCATAATCTTTTTTTCAGCAATTTTAGTTAATTTTCCTGTCTTTTCTCTGCTTTTTGTCTTTTCACCACCATCTTCCATCTCCACCTGGTTATTTGTGATCAAGTTGTGTATTTGTTCGGTTGTCGATTCTCCTCTTCTTCTCCACCTCAGATCAGTTATTCCCCTCACTTCCCTGAAAGTTTGTCCTTTCATCCCTTCCTTTGTAGCAAAGTCTCTTCATCCTGAGATTGATTTCTCCTTTTATCATCCTTCATGTCTTTTCCCTCTGATTCATCTTCCACATTCCTCTTCAGCTATTCTTCCTCCCCCAGTGTGCTGCCTCTCAACCCCCTCTGTGAGTCACTCCTTCCAGCCGTCCTCCCATCAATTTTCCTTCTCCTCCCTTTGTCTTTTTTCCATAATCGTTGCTCTTTTTACGCCATTCCTCCCAATTCCAATAACCACCATCATCATCATCATCATTAGAGCCTCTCCCCTTTGACTGGATGTTGGGTTCAGATCGCCATGGTTACCACTTGTACGCTGCCGCTGTTGTAGCAATATCTGCCAAATGAAGCCAACATTTCTCTGACTGCCTATCCCAAAGCTTTCCTGAATTTCCCAGATGTCATCCCTGTAGATCTTTGTTTTTCTTACAGCTGTTCCTTCAGAGAAATTGATGTACCTGGTGTTCCACAAATAAAGAGGAACGCCCTTTTTTTAAAATAAAACTGAGGATGAACTGTAAGTTCTTTGTTACAACTGCTTAAAAAAACTGCCTGACAAACCCCAAAATCCTGTCAAATGTTCCTTTTTTTGTGTAACTCTCAATTGTTTTGGGCTTTTTCAAAGTCATTCAGTGTTCAGTCTGGTGTCTGATCAGCATTTTTAAACTGATCGTCAATCCTGATCACTTTTAAATGCACTCGTGAGCCTGATGGACATCATTACCGGATTGGAATACCGGAGCTGCCTGAAGAACCAGACACACCACAATTCAGGTCGTTGACCTGAAAAGACTTGTTCTAGTCAATACTAACAAGCTCTGGCCGAGGTTATTTGGTACACGACTTATCTGATGATCTGAAGATCTACTTCTCTGTTAGTGAAAGGACTTTGTCGGATAAAAATAGTCTCCAGTTTGTCTCTTTGAGGTTTAAACTTCTCTAGATTGCCTGCTAGTGAAAAAATATGGAGAGACAAAGAAAAAAAAGTGACATCAGGTGATGATTTAAAATCTAAATTTGATGAGAAGCAAAAACAATCTTGCATCTTTAAAATTGAAAGCCCTTTTTAGCTTTGCTGAGTCATTCAGAACAATTTCATAACTGCGTCTCCAACTGCTGTCCAGTTCCAGCGAACCAAAATGACAGGAAGAAGCTCACGTGTCAGACTCTGAAAAGCATCAACCCCCATCCAAACTTCAATCAACAATTCCAGGATGTAAACATCTAAACACAACAACGCTCGCCTCAGTGCATCATCATGTTTCAATTTGCATCCTGACTTCAAGCTGTAAAACTATGATTTTATTCAAAGTCTCACTTTGATCATCTTTTAATCTGGTTTTAAAGTGTTCCCAGTCCCCCCCCCCCCTCCCCCAAAAAAACAAAAACAAAAAAAAACTGTCGTTTTCTAGGACAGTTTCTGGCAGGAGTTCATCAGAAACTCACCTCTGAGTTGTGGGCGGGACCTTTGGTGCACAGTGACCCCGCCTCCCATTTGTTCCGCTTCCCGTTCCAGAGTGGGGCTGGAAGCTTGTGGCCCATTATTCCTTCTGCTCCTGATTTACAACAACCTGAAAAGAGAAATATTCAGAAATGGAGTTTTGAGCTAAATATTCTTTCCATATGTTCTCTATTATGAGAAAAATGCCACAAGATGATGTTAAAAACACCAAAAAAACTACTACTTCTGCAAAGTTGCTTTAACAAGTTGCTTACTAATTCATTAAATATTTAGGTTGTTATTATTATTGTTGTTATTATTACTAACTATGAAAAACAAAGTCATATAAACACAGTTTGTGGCCATAGATGCATATTTACTTGTTTTTACTTGTATTTTTTTTTTGCTTTGAATAATATTTTCAAAATATTTTAACAGACCAGCTCATGAAACTTTTTAGCTATAACTTAGATTTATGTGATCTCTGTAACCTTTTCTGTTGTGTTTATATATTTTAGTTTAGCAGGGGGTATTCCAGAAAGCAGGTTATGCTAGTTACATTTCAGTCAGACAACTCTTGCAGAAGAATATTTATTCACAACATCTTTAGGTTGACATTCACAATTTGATTCACAACTCGTTTTGGCATAAGGCTCCGTTCAATTCCTTGACACACTTATTTTTTCCATACACTTTTGGGTAACAACCCCCCGTAACGGAGCCCACAGGTGGAAGCCGGGGAGGAGGGAGGGGCAAAGAATGAGCGCTGAAAGTAAGAGAGAATGAACAATCGTACACCTGACTTAAATAGGACGCTAAACAGGTGGGTTAATTAACTGACCCGCCCTAGGGGAGTAACCTGCAATTCTGCCGAGTGTCTGCCCGAAATGCGATAAATCGCTATTAAGTCTGCAGCTAGGGAAGCGGATAACCTCAGCTTTAGGTTCCAAAAATGGAGGTATGTTTCAGGGTATATCAAGTTGCCATGGCAACTCATGCTCTGAACATAACCTGGTCTGGAGCAGGTTTGGTTGAAGGTTAGTTTGTTTTCAGAGAGGTGAAGCAGCATGGCATGACCATTTGAAGATGATTTAATGGATGAAGAAGCTCAGATAATACTTTTTCCACCATGAGAGGGTGATAAGACCACACATGGATGCTGGAAAAAGAAACTTTTTACTTTGATCTAACTTAATTATTTGCTTCAGTTAAGATAAATCAATTTTTTTTAGTTAAGTCAGCTTAAAAACACGTAGTTTTCAGACAGTTATTTTACTTTCATTCAAATTAATTCAATTAAGTAGGTGCAACTTTGGTGGTGCTGTTAGATCGGAACCACTACGGATTGTGGGATACCATTCCCTTTGCCTGTCTGGACGGATTTGGGTTTAAGTGTGGGTTTTTGACCAAATGTGTTTAGTTGTTTTACTGTGTTTTGTCGAGTTATTTGTCCTGTTATATTTAATTCTTTCTGCACCATCAGTGAGTGAGAGGGAGGGAGAGGAGGATGAGTTTATTTGGGACCATTACTGGTAAGTGGTAGAATGTTAAAGTCAGAGAAATGGAAAATGACACTATGCGCCAAATAGCACATCAGTTTTGTTTCATTCATTTTATTGTTATAAAAGTAAGAATATCTGCAGGCTCAAATTAAGACATATGAGAGTTCAAGAAGTACAATAAATTAAGATGGAAAAACTTTAATTGAATTGGAGTAATATGACATTTAGTTAGATAGATATGTAAATTTGAGTTGTAAAAAAAATATTGAGTTGGGTAGACGTAAGAAATTGGGTGAAAAAATTTAACTTAATTACTTGTTACCAATTGAAGTAATTCATTTAAGTTGGATAAGTTATGTATAAATGCGTCACAATGAAAAAAGAAATGAGAAACTCGCGCGTTTACTTTGTCTGTTCTTTTTCTCCAAGCAGAAACTCTTTCTTTTGCTGATGATGCAGCCGTATTACTTTTTGATGGATGTATAATCTTCAGATGCCATCATTTAAATCTCAGACTCCGTCTCACTGTGCTCTCTTTTTTTCTCCACGCGTTTCCATGGTGACTCTGGAAATCAGCGATCCATTGAGAATGTCTTTATGTACTGGACGTGCACGCCCATTAACCCAGGGTTACCAAGTCGAGCGTAATTACGCTAACTCATATCCGGTCTTTTGGAAACGACATACCCAGAGTAAGCAAGTTCAGGCGGACTTCAGCCAGAGTTCAGGGTTAAAGTCAGGGTAGTTTAAACGTGCTTCCTGGAATACCCCCCAGATATGAAATAATCACAACATGTTAAATAAACACCCAATAATCAACTAAAACGGTTTTATGTAACAAAGCAGTCTTTATTGATTAGTATGTGTCATTATACACAGTTTTAATTGGTTGAAGCTGACAAAGTCATAGTGAAGCTTAAAAGATTCATAGCTAAAAACCAAAAATGGTGTTTGGATTCATGTTTGTTTGATGTAGCAAAACCACATGTTCAGTTTACTGTAAAGCCACAGAAAACCCCCCTCACATGACAACAACCCCCTGTTCAGTGGTCCATGATGCTGGTGATTTCCCCCTTCGACTTTTTCAGCAGCAGTTTCCCAATTTGACTCAGCACTGCGTGTTAAAAAGGAAACGTTTTCACACCCATGTGCGCTGCATGGGCTGTGCTGATTCCTTCAACACTTAGAAGACAGTTAATCTTCTCAAAAGGCATTAAAATAAACCTCCTTACATCACATCTGGACGGCCTCTGAAGCGTCAGAGGAAAAGTTTTGTCAACCCTTTCAAAAATTTTCAACCTTTTTCAGAAATTTAGAACAAATTCTAAACAAATATTTTTCCAACTTTTTGGCTTTTAGATGCCAAAATTTTTTTTTAACCTTTATTTGTCCTAACAAGAACAGGATAACATTTTGTACAAGAGAGTAAATGTCAAAGGTCAGAGCTCTGTCTCCCCGCCGGTCATCAGAGTTCTAACCATCTCCCAGCAACCCCAGCGCACACTTCCTGGAGTCCGTACACCTGACTCTCGTTCATTCAATCAACCACAAGCATACTTAAACACCGCACTGTGCCTCACTCAGTGTGAAGTATTGTTTGTGCCACTCTGCCTCCCTTACCGAGCGTTATATCTGGAAATGATCTTCTGTTGATGCACCTGCCCCAACTCTCGCCTGGATCCTAACTGCCCCTGTCTCTTCTCTGATGATCTCATGCCTGTTATCGACTCCTGCCTGCCTGACCCTGATTTGGATCCGTGGACTTACAGCGGAGCTAATAGACCTGCTGCATTTGGATCCAGACGTCTGCCCGTTCTTGTGACAGCAAAGATGTTTAGTTTTATATTTAAACAGAACCCATTTCCATCTGCAGTTTTTGGAGTAAGGAAGAGTAAAGGAACAGATGGAGTTTTGACATATTGCATAAAACCGTCCCAGAAGGTGATACTAATGGTACAAAATAAAATTTCAAAATTCCGTGTGCACGCACAACTCTGAGACCTATGAGTTTATGGTTTAAAGTCGTGGAACTCAAAGCAAAAAGTGTTCAATTCAATGAAAGCTTTAAGGATAAAAAAAGCATGAGATCGATACTTAACAATGATGGAGAGCAATTTTGGAAAAATTTACCCATTATTGTCATTTGTGTTGATGTAGACACAGCAGGTGGAAGATGATTTTCTTCAGTTGGACTCCCATTGTTCATAGCTTTGTTTTTTTGATATATGAATAGTTAAATGAACAATGAACAATAAAACAGTTGTCATAAATATAATTAAGACTAAAATGACATTTTGTTTCTGATGGAAGTGTCACTTCACATTGTAAACAGGATTAACTAACCTTTGGCAAATCCCACCTCTTCATTGGACTGTTCAGCAGCCAGGCCAGTGATGTTTCTCCAAGGTCTTTTAAGCCTTAGCCTCAACTGCCCTCACAGGTGGATATGAGCTGTCTGCAGGCAAAAAAAAAAGGTTAAACCTGTACACAGCACACAAGTGGCCTGGAAGAAACATCAAGGTCTTAGACCCAAAGTTAGCATAAAGCAAAAATGTTTATGCAAAATTCTTCTACGGGCATTCTGTTGGCGACAGGAGCATTTCTACAACACGTAAGGGTGAAGGAGGTGAGACGCAGGCATTTCTTATGAATTTTTCCTTTATTTAACCTCAACATTCCTAGAAATTCTCTTTCAGTTTGCAGCCAAGCAGCTCTTACATGGCTGATCTGTTCAAAGATGAACTCTTTAAAGGAAAATTTTAAAAAAGAACGCATTCAACACTGCTTGATGGGTTTAAGTATTTACATTAGCTCAGTTGACTGCGAGTGGAAATATTCATAAATATTCATTGAACAGTGTGAGAGATCTGGTGTTGGAAAGTCAAAGGGGAAAGAGGCTGGAAGTTCTCATCTTATCTTCCCTGCACAGACAGAATTCTTTGCCTGTTGGTTGTTCTCTTCACAACACTGCGCTTATCTCTCCAGCCACTCAGCTGGAAGGCGCGCTATCACATGAAGAGCACGGTTCTCTGAAAGCAGCAGATCTGCTGCCCACAGCCCTTTAGCTTGATGGATTATCTGAATGTGACCAGATGTTACGGTTACGGAGGGTTTGGAGGTGCATTTTCACTTTGTCGCCTCTGCAGAAATGCGCTGAGAGACACCGTGTGCACCATGACATTCAACGGGTTTTTATTTAACTCATGCCAAAGAGGCGTATTGGACAGCTGGAAGCAATCTGGTTCAAACTATAGTTTGAAACCAACAAAAATAACACACTGAAACCCTCAGATGTTTTCTTTTTTTTGTGGACGTACAAGGATTCAAATGAAAAATTTATAAGGTCAAATAACGGTTTTTACAAATTAACTTTTTGGTCCGCAAATGAAAAAGTGCTCAATTGTCAGTGAAACAATAAATGAGAACTTTTGTTACAAAACTCCCAAAACAGAAAAATAAACCACAGCAATGTAGATGTATGGTGGAGTTTTTGATTTTCTGCAAACTACCTTGTTTTATGTATTTGACTATATATATATATATACAAGATTCAATATTGTTTCTTAAAAATGCCTCTAAAACTTTTAGATTAGTTACAGTAAAATCAGAGGACATTAGACCGATAGATGGATGGATGGATGGACAGATAGATCATACCTTAAAAAGAACATGCTACTAAAAATTATAAATAATACAGAAAAAGTGCTTCATTATGTGTAAAAATGGTTCAATTATGGAACAGCATTTAAATACTGAAAAAAGGTTAGGAATAATGTCCCTATTTTCTTAATAAATTAAAACGTTTGAAGCAAAAAAAAGGGAAAAAAACGGTCTTTACAAAGGTTTTGTACATTTAACGTTTTAATGTAAAATTCCCATATTAAAGGTGTTTTAAACATTCCTCTTATTCAGGTTGTTTTGAATGCAGGTTATTTTTTTAAAACTTAACCTTTACAGGTCCCCCCCTACTCATCTGTGTTTCTGTGCATTGACAAGAGTTTGGTTACGATCATAAAATGAAGTACATCTCAAGAGATGTTATCGTGTTGGACAGATAATACAATTCATAACCTTTTTAGATGAGTGCAAAAGAATAAAATATATAGTTACAATGACTACTGTGTAGCTTTCAAACATTATAAGACAGTCTACTAAATGTATCTATGCAAACGTTTTTGTACATTTTTCACATTTTATCAAACACACTGAAAAAAAGAAACAAGTATTCAGTTTCATTTTAAATGAATAATTAACGTGGATGTGATAAAACAGATAAATGCAGATCATTTAAAAGGGCTGTGCGGTCTGAAGGATGGTCATTTGATACGTTTGTGACATTTTGCCTCCAGCACACACGCAAACATGCACACACGCACACACGCACGCAAGCACGCACACACTCATGTGCACTTAAGAAGAATGACCATCTGCTTAATGATTAATGCTCCAGCCAATGGAAAGCGTTTCAATGGAAAGCGTGCATCTTAAACCGGGGAGGCGGTTCCCAGAAAGATACCCACAAAAACGCTTTCCTGTCACTGCAGGGTCAGTGAGTCTGCCGGTCTGTGTGTGAGTGAATGTCTAGGTAGAATGTGTGTGAGTATGTGTGAGTGTACAGTAGATTAATGTGTATGTCGGAACACGATTGTGAAAAGGTGTGTGTGATAATGTGTGTGAAGGTGTGTGCTTGAATGTATTTGAATGTGCATGTGTGAACGTATGTGTGTATTGATATTTTTGTGTGACTAGGTGTGCAAGTGTGTGTGTGAATGTGTATGCAAATGTGTTTCAATGTGCATTTGTGAACATGCATAAGAATGCATGTGTGGGTGAACATATGTGTGTCTCAATGTGTGTGCGTGAACGTGTATGTGTGAATGTGTGAAAGTTTAGTATTTTTGATCACCAGAGAAGTGATTTTTATTATGGTTTGAACCCCAGGAAGAAAACAAAAGATCACAACAATCACTTTTTCTTTGCAAACATTCGTCAAATGTCGCCTCAAACACAAATTTAGAGGGAGTTTGCCATGCACCTCCATTTCATGATTGATTCAATAAAATGAGATTGATGTCGCCGCGACAAATGTCAGCAGAGCTGCCATAAAGCGTGTGCAATCATGGAACTCACTTCGCCGGGGTCCTCTTTAGGACACGATTAAGGTCCATGTAATCTGACGGCATTATTTTCCCTTCAAGTTTGATGTTGTGCTTTAATGTGGTCCATCTGTTGCTTGCAAAACACTCCAAGCAGCCGTCCTCCAGCTTCCGGACTGAAATTCAGGCGATGACCAAACCAGAGCCAGGTTCAAACTGACAGAATGAACAAGTCAGTCCAGATTCAGTCCACTGATGAATACTATCTTATGTCCATCCATTTTAAAATTGATTCTAGGAAGTCGTTCCACAGGTTCAGTCCACTGAACCCAAATATTCATTCGTTCTTCGTGAAGCACATTTGTGAGTCTGGACTCTGATGTTGGACAAGATGGTCCAGTTCACGGTTTTAGCTCCGAATTTTCCAAAAGTTGCTCTGTCTGTTCATTACAGGAAGAACGAGGTCCCAAATACAAACTGCTGAAATGATTTTCCTCCATCGGGTGGATGTACATGGCCTTAGAGATAGGGTGAGGAGCTTGTTCACTCTTCTCCTTCACATCCAGAGGAGCCAGTTGAGGTGGCTCGGGCATGTGGTGCGGATGCCTCCTGGACGCCTCCCTGGAGAGGTGTTCTGGGCACTACGTCACTTAGTTGACCTGTGAACTTCTTGGGGTTGCCTTAGAGGAGCTGGAAGAAGTGGACTGGGAATCTTCATGGACTGCTACCCCCGTGACCCGGTCCCATATGAGCGGAAGAAGATTGATGCATGGATGGATGTTCTGTCTGGTTGATGTCAGAACTCTGCAGACCAGCCAAGTTCTTCCACACCAAAGTGCACCTTCTTTGTGCTCTGGTGTGGTCATGTTGGATCAGGAAGATACAAGCTTTTAGAGTTCCTCTCCTGAGAATTACAAGTCCGCAGCCCCAACATAATTCCCCTTTACCAAGGCAAAATGCAGCCAAATTTGATCTGTTCTCCAGGAAACTGCCAAACCCAGATTTACTGTTGGTGTTGTCATATGAAAACGTGTGGTTCATCACATCTCTACTGCATTCAAGTTATTTTGCACAACTGGGGGACCATGGTGCAGAGGTTGGGCGGTTAACCTTTGATTGGAGTATTGCAAGTTTGGTTTCTGCCTCGCCTGCCCATGTGTTGAAGTGTTTTTGAGGAAGACATTAAACCACTGGTGGCTGTGTTTGACAGCGGAGCTTCCATCAGTGTGTGAATGTGTGTGCGTGTGCCCATGGGTGAATGGGACTGAGAAACACTTTGGGCTCTAAAGCAAGGTAGAAAAGCGCTTTATAAGTATACGCCATTTAAACCAAAGCAGAATAAAGAAAAAAGCTGATTTTAGGTCAAATACTGAACCTTTTATACAGAAATCCTTCAAAGTAAGTAGCGCTGCAACTTTATAAATGTCATGTGCGGTACACAAATAATCATAAATCCAGTAGATCTGCTGGATGGGACCAATAAACTGATCAGAACCAAACAAGAAAGGGATGGTTTTTGCTGCACAATGGAAGCAGCCTCCAAACTACATCAAATGCCCACAAACTATCTGAAATATCAACCCAAATTCAGTACTTTGCCATTCTCTGGCTTTTTTTCTCCATTCTGTCTTGATTTGTTTGCATTCCTTTTTGATGGTAGTTTTTTCTTTTTATGGTAAAGTTTTTTCAGCTTTTTAAATTTTAAATAATTTTCTTTAATTTTAATTCACGCAAAAGCAATAAATGTAAACTTTAGCACTATTTTAATTGAGATTTAGTTATGTACTTTATCCTTTTATCCACTTTGGACATACTGTATATGAGCCACCCTAGATACTATCCCAGGTGGGGGTGGCCGGTCATCAAAGCCCTTTTTCAGCATAAATCCAACCGTAATGATATATTTAACTCACTGGAAAATCTTTTAATATATAAAACACCTAAAAAAGGGACACAATCTCAGCTTTTATTGCCTCCACTCACATATTTAAACTAAGTCTGGAATAATCCGCACCATGACTCAAACTTTCCATTCATCCTCCCCCAAGTTTGAGTGTCTGTGTTGGAAAGTTGTTGGAGAGGAACTGCAGCTGAGCTAATATACAGTCGGACCAGCTTTGATGTGTCCACACAAAAGCTCCTTGATGCTCTTGACGCCTGTCTGTCAAGCCTCAGAAACAGCAAACACACCAGCGGCCGCCCTGCGGTTAACCCCGCTGCAATCTGCCTGCAGCCGTGCAGCCGTTAACGACCTATATCAGAAACGTTTCTCCACAATGTGTTAAAAGCGTAGACAATCAAGGGGTAAGAAAAGTTTATTATGAATATTTGATGTTTGTGGTGTCATGGCTGGGTGGGTTTGCATTCCTTGAGGTTCATCAGAGGCAACAGGATAGGCATTAATCCAATGAGCTACAGCAAAAACAAGGTTAGCAGATGAGGATCCAGATTACAGCGACACGATACAAACACGGTCACCTGATCTGCCTCTGCTGCTCTATATAAGGAGCTGCCCTATCAGCTTGCCTGGACCAGTTAAAAATAGCTTTGCTCCATTCTGTCACGGTGTGTTTCTCTTTTCTTCTATTTTTTTTATACAGACCCCCCAACCCCCTACCACCACCATTGGAAGAAGAGTAAGAAATCAGAAACCTTTTGTATTGTCATTGTTACACACAGCCTCTGTCCCTACATTGTATTTATCTATCTATACCAACTTTTTTTAAATGGTTTTTCATGCTTTTATTAGCACATGTCAAGCAACAGTTTGTCAAAAGTTTGGTGTATGAATTCTTTAGTGAGACAAAAAAACCTCTCTTTTTTTCTAGGAGTTTGTCAGGAAGATCAATGTCTGCGATGGATGGTACAAATTTTCAAGTCAGTTTCAGGCAGTTCCACAAATGACCACAGGGGGCGTTTTGCATACCAAGCTAATACCCATGAACCTGAATGCCACAAAGTTAATCTTTACAACAAATATAAACAAACCTTAATTCTGGTTTGGAAATGTTGAGGTCCAACTCCCACAGTCTTCTCACTGGTGTTCCTCAGGGTTCTATTGTTGTACTTCTTCTCTTCTTGGCCTGTACCTCATCTCTGAGCTTGATCGTTGGTTTTTGAAACTAACTAATAACCATTTTGTCTTTTCAAACTGATTCTCTCTCCTAAGAAAATCCTTTTTAGCGTAATCTTTTTAATGACATACGTCTGGCTCTTTCCTGCCAGGCTTTGCGATACATATTGAAAACTGATCTAGCGCTGATTTTGACAAACTTTGTCATCTTCTCTTGCTGTCGTGTCTCTACTGTCTTTGTCTTTAAATGTACATGTGATGCAAACAGAAAGATATACAATCACAAACTAGCTTCTACCAAGTGGGTCAGCTCAAATTGGCTGAAGGTGAACCACAGTAAGGGATGTGTGTTGTTGCACTAAACAAATGAAAACCCTTTTTTTTCACAGTATTGCAACGGTTACCTAAGTAAATTAATATGACAAACTACTTTTAACCACAAAGAAAAATAAAAGTCTAAAAGATGACAAATGCAGGTTTTTATGTTTGAAGCTGTTTTGTCAAATACATTTTTTGTTTTTAATTGCTTACAATATTAATTTAAAAATAACGAGCTTCTCTGTTAAAAGGCATTTCTTTAGAATTGTACTGCATTGTATCACTACAACGTTAGTAGAATTTTTTCCGTATTGATTCGACCATGTATGGAGATGCGTATTGACTCGTGTAAAAGGAAAAAATACACAACCCTACTTTCCATCTATCCCAGGTTTATCAGTTAAATTAAATCTTTGTGGCTCAAAGTAAAAATCTCAGCAAAAAAAAGTAAATTAATCATCAACAACTGGCAAAATTTCACAAAAAAAACGCCTCCGTTTTTCAATGCATGCAGATTTTTACAATCCTGCAAAAGATCACAGAAAAGTATGATGATGGATTTGTTGCAAACATATTGTCAATTTAAAAAAAAAACCCTGTACATTTTGTAACCGTAATGAAAGATTTGTAAAATTATTCTGTATCTGTAGAAAAGAATTGTCTGTCCACAAAAACGTCTGTGAAGTGCTTTGTGAAATGCGCACATACAACCATGAGCATTTGTACCATGACAAAATCAAAGTTATATGTACAATTCTTGTGCTTCTCAATAAATCAATAATCAGCAGCCTTTCACTGTCACCCAATCAGTGTGCTACTTGGACCACCTGATCAGATGTGTTATATCCAAGCCAGGAGAAAGAAAAAACAGAGGAGAGAAGACAAAAAATGGCAGTAGATACTAGAAAAATGGTAATTGAAGTATTTCATCAAGACTGTGAGAAACATCATGCGCACATAAAAACGCGTGACGGAAAAGTAAGTGTTGATCATTTTTTTCTCATCTCGTTTGTAGAATTTTTATTTTGAAAAAATACAAAACTGTTTAACAGGAATTTTTTGATTTACAGACAAAAATCTGTTATTACAAGTACAACATTTCTGTACACACGAGCAATACTTTTGCAACATATTTCACATTAAGAAAAGCTTTGTGGTGGAATGAGGAATCTACCTCTGCAGCCTCACACCCAACGTTCAAAAAACTAAACTGCTCCTCATCTTTGTGCCCAGAAAACAAGTTTCTCTTTTATTTATTTATCTATCAGAGACAGTGCACAGTAAAAGCATGGCTGCAATGCGCCAGAATTAGCCCAAAGGATATTTTACATCCGTAGTCCCCCAACAGGTGTTAAAATTGTCAACCTAAAAACCTCAAAGCATCAATTAATTACATTTAAAGAAAATATACATGTACAGGAATCAATCATTTTAAATACATAAAAAGATGCACACAATGAGAAACATAAAAACAAATATAAAACGGGAACAGATTGGACAAGGAGGGGAAGGCAATTAATATTGTTTAATGTAGACATGTTTGTTGTGATATAAACCAGTTTTTAGGTGATTTTTAAACAGAGTCTTTAACATCTGTAAGTTAGGAAATTTTTGGTTAACTTGGCCTTTTTTTTCTTTCTTTTTCTTGTTTGTTTCAAACCTTTTTCATCTTCAGAAAGACTGAGGGTTTAACTCGTGCAGGTATGTCATCAAAAAACAGCCACAGTGTGGCTTTAAATCCTCTTTGTAGTCATATGATGGTGTCTTTTAACAGTTTACAGCTTCAAGCACAAATGAACTCAGCATAGTTATCATGACGAACATTCATTTACCACATTAGCAAATATGTGCTAATGAAACAAGCCACTGACTAACTCTAAATTGCTTAATTCTTTTCACTTTCTATAAATATTTGCCCTCCATGTCCACGCTCTGAACACCCCCCCCCCCCATTCTCTCCCTGCTGAGCGTGCTGAATGTTGGACAGCGCAAACGCAGCAAAGTTATTTTCAGCAGGGGAGATGTGGAAGGTTTCTTCCTGTGAGACGCAGTATTCTGCAAAACTGTCTAAATGTCAGATGAGGAGGTTTAAATGCAAAAAAGCAGCAGATGCATCAGTGGAATTCTTCTAAATGGTCCTGAACTGCAGTGTGGGCAGAAATAAGGGAAAGACTTTACTTTGCGAAACTCCCCCCTGCTAAGTACCCTTAAAAAAACGTATCCGCATTTTAAAGGTAGATATTCGTTTTCTTTCTGGTTTCAATGTAATACTGGTTTCTCAGCTGAGATCTTGAAGTTCTTCTGTCAAAGCCATCGTCAAGCAAACAAAATGAGGATATTTTCTTGTTTTTAATCTTCCTGAAGCTCTGAGTTTGCTTTTCTTCTCTGTTCAGTATTTTGGTCAAATATATATATATATATATGAAAAAAAAAAATCCCAAACTATAAACCTGTTGCTGAAAAACCGGTAAAATACCAGCAGCTTATCGAAAAAACCAAAAGTGTGTCACATGTTTTGCATTCTTAGCAACAACTGAGAGTTCTTTCTTGACTTGCAGCTGTCACATGACGTCCTTGTACATACTTGTCCGTGTTCGGAGAAAAGCGGGACATATTTTCTCGCATTTATGCTTTGATGTGTGGAATTTGCTCGAGACTCTTTTTGGCTTTCTTGTTTGCATATGTGCTGTGTTAAAACTCAGTGGAGGATTTTTTAAAAAATGCATTTCTGTGGGTGACACAAATTCTCACATGATAGGTTTGTTCACGAGGACATTTTTGTAACATCAGGTCAAACCTGGTGCCGAGTTTCTGCCAGACCTCATAAGCACCAAGTAAAATGTTCATTACCCGTCCATTCTGATGAGCACTGGATCAACGATGTTTGCTTCCAGCCAGTAACTGAAGCAGTTTGGATCCAGACTCTGTTTTAGCAGGGGCAGGGGGGTAACACATTACTATTACATCCCCCCCTCCACACGCACACACAACGACCAAAAACAAACAAACAAATAAACCAATAGAAACTATATAAAAGAAAAGAAACATAACACTTAACGGTGGACTGATAGACAGACATAAAAAGAAAAAAATATTTATATAAAAGCATCATCAACAGTACAAAGACCAGTGTCCTGCTCGTCCCAAGTCCGGTAAGTGCACAGGGTAGTGTCAGGAAGAGCATTCAACATAAAACTGGTAAGACATATCAAACAGATCAAAGGAGAAGATAGACAGATGAACAGAGATGATAGCATATTTTCAATGCATTTTAGAGGCTCAGAGGGATGTGACACCCCCAACTTTGATATTCTACCCACACATCATAGTGGGACTGGCTAAATCTGGGCCTGGGTTGGACAAAAATGAATTCCCCTTCAGCAGATAGAAGAAAAGCAGAATCCTGTGGTTATGAAACAATTGCATGAAACAGTGAAACCAGCTAAACTTTCTTTCTTTCACCTGTGATTTATATGCTCATATAACTAACTCTAAAAATGAGTTTTAGTTTATCAACAACATTGACCTGCCAGAAGATGGAGACTAGCTCATGGCTACACTCTGGCATTTTTGCACGTTTTTATGACCTCCATTCATATGTAATGTCCCTTTCTTAATATATAAATGTTCAAATTAAAAAAATAGACTTTTGATTTGTAAAACATCACTTAACAGGAAGTGTTTTCAAATTTCGCAGTTTCTTTGTTTGGAAAACAACCGTGACCATTCCTCAGTTCATGTTTTTAAAGTTCAGCAGAGGAAGTGAGGAAGGATGCTCACGATGAAAATCCTCTAGAGGAAGTAGGACTGACATGTTTGGGTTTTGTTGTTGTTGTTTTTTCTTTTTTTATGAATGCTATCCGCATTGTCTGTGCGCATCTGCGAGGGAAAAACGGTCGGAAAACGTCCGTCACATCCCGAGCGGAAGCCGGAGGAAACCTTCAGCAGTCAGTCTCACCAACAAACCTGTTGACTAGGTAGGAAGGAAGGCCTAACCTGAAGCGAGTGTAAACAAACACACCCAGCTGTTCATGTGTGTACACACAACCACAAACGCCTGCATGTTCATGTGTGTTTGCACACTCATTCCAGGAGGAGGGGGGGGGGGTCTTGGATGAAAATCAGGAAAAA
Source organism: Oryzias sinensis (assembly GCA_037389245.1). Classification (NCBI taxonomy): domain Eukaryota; kingdom Metazoa; phylum Chordata; class Actinopteri; order Beloniformes; family Adrianichthyidae; genus Oryzias; species Oryzias sinensis. The sequence goes on from CM074492.1 coordinate 3,621,477, forward strand.
ACAAATCCGGTTTCCTCATTCTTCCTGCCACCATGTGAGTGTATCCATTACATAAGCCAGTGACAATGAGCAAACACTGCTAAGCAAACAGCAACCCAATCATCTTCCTCACTACTTACAGGAAGCTTTTAATGTGTAACCAGAGGATGACAGGAATGGAAAACAAGTCGTCATCGTCAACACTGAGAACTGTTTACAACAAATTCTTACAGTTGCTTTGGCAGATTTTCTTTTCTCCATCCACTATCGACTTTAAAAAATATGTAAAAATATTTGGATGGTGGAGAGTGTCTACCGTTTATTGTGAAAATGAAATGGCTATACATATTTTTATAATCACACTTATTTTAAAGGAATGTTTATGACACATAGAGTCAGCGTGCTTAGCCCTAGAAAGCTAGCTGGTCTTAATATTAACTTTAGTTTACCTAGTTCTTGAGAGTTTTCTGCATTAAAAAATCATTTTTTAAATCGAGAACAAATGATCACAAAACAGAGAGGGTTGAATGACAAAAGTTACAGAGTGAAGAAAGAAAGAATGCATTCTGTTCTGAGGTCCCAATTTATAGTGTACCAAGGAGTATGGCTACTTCCAGTTGGCCTGGTCATAATTATCTGCTAAATGTCAAAGTTTTAAATTAACATCTTTGTATACTGGTCTTTGGCATGAACCTTTTGTGTTTATCTTTAGAAAATACCAACAAATCTTAATTTGAACCATAACTGTGCAAACACAACGTTTTCCCCATAAAGTCTTGGTCACGAATTCCCGTACCAATATGTGATCGGAGAAGTTCCATGCATCTATATCTGACGGGTTGTAGTGAAATATGAGTACATAGAGATGCGTGAAACTTAGAATTATCCTTACAAGTACTTCACGATACACTTACCACCCGCAGAACAATGGTGCGTTCCATTGTCATGAAGTCCCTTGAGGTGGCCGTGCGAGCCTCGAGGGAACTAGAAGACACACCTGTGGTCCCCTAAATCATTTAAAACATTGACATTCTTGACATTTTGACTACCCTAACTCTTTAACCATTTACGCGGTGTCAACTTCAGGCTTCCATGGCCGGCCTCCTACTGGCTTTCCAGATATGCTGCCTTATCTGCTGCTACATACCTGGATCAAGTGTGTTTAGCAAACAAGGAGCTTTAAAGGCAAGTTGGTTGGAAAACATGTTGGACACGGCCATCGAGTCCTGGATTCTGACACCCCTGATTAAGGCAATTAACATAATTCCAGCTGATCCTCAAGCGCAGAAAAGCAGCTATGCACTGATATTCTACACCTCACAATAGTGAAGTGTTTACGCAATTGACGGAGATTGGCTGGTTGTGATGTGGAGAAGCGCGACTGCGCTGGTGGTAATGTGTTCCATATTGGTGCTGATAGGAAAACTCAAGAAATTACAGCTAAATCAAAGAGCGTGTGTTATTTGGGTGTCGCTGTACACATTTCCAGTGTTAACCCTTGTGCTCTCTTAGATGACCCCACCCTTACTTTGACGTGTTCTCCCTACCATGACAAAGGTGGATAAAGGTGGAAGATTTCATGCTGTAATCATGGGCGTAGTGAAGATCACAAATCATTGAAGGTTCAGAGCACTGTCTAGTGGGTCTAGATGACCCAACTCCCAACGTTAAAGTGCCTAGGATAGCAAAAGGGTTATAGGGGGTTTAAGATGTGGCCACTTCTCTCTACGACCCTCCACGAGCGGGACAACCAAAAAAAAACCACATGGTAAACCCCTGTCCAGGTGCAGGTGACCAAGGCCTAAGTGGCCTATTATTATTTCCATTAAAAGTCCCAATCTACTTTCATCAAGGTGTTTCCTGTCTCAAATAGAGCTGACATTAAGGCTGTCATCTTGATCTCAAACATGGAGCCTGTCGATTGTTTGGGGCCCATATTTCCAAGTGCTTAAGAAAAGCAACACAAACAGTGATTGTTAAGCTGCACGTGAACAGCGGCTCTCCAGTGTCAGGCGGAGCCTCAGGGCAGGAAGCTGGCGCAGTCGGTGCTGTGCAGCAGCGTAAGTGTGAGCAGAAAGGATCTGCAGGAAAGTGAATGAATCCATCACTGACAAAAGGCCACTTTGATTGGCCTGTGCGAATGCAGAAAACGCAGATGAAGTCAGCGTAACCGGAAAAAAAGGAAGGAAAACAACAGGATTTCTGCAGGACACTGTTTTGTTTTTGAACTCAGTGGCTTCTCCGCACAGGCAAAAAAAAAGAAGTAAAGGAAGTGTGGAGCTGTCATGCAGCGGGCAGAGCAAGGAAGGGACTTGCAGATCCGTGTAAACAGCTTTTACTGGATGTAAGCAGGAGGGAAGGATGTTGTTGGCAGCTGGGATCCTCCGCTCGTGCACACATGAACTCTGCACCCGCTGTTAATGCAGCTTAATTGAAGGACAAGGAAAAGCTTTCTGAAAGCATATCAAGGAGGCAGGAAAAAGATAATGAATAATTTGTTGGCCCAAGGACTGATGATAGTGATGGGTTTAAAAGAAGGCGTCGGGAAAGTGAACACTCCAGCAAAGAAGAGAGGAACAGCAGCACCAGAGGAGCTCACGCAAGCTAACAAAGCATGCACGGTGTGCAGTGAAATGCAGCAAGCAGGCTTTGGCTGCAAGTTTTATGCTGCCAATAAGAGTTATTTTGTAGTTTTGATAACTTCCTTGATCTTCTAATAGTGCTGGTATAACAAAACTCCTGGAGATTTTTTTTGCAGGTATTCAGGGAACGGTGCGGGAGCCGGTTTAGCTCGTGCTGGTTTGCGGCGCCTTCCGTCCGTGAAACCAGGGTTCAAATCCGGGCTGCTCCCTGTTCCCTTCTCTACCTCTGTGCCGGTCCCTAGCCCAGTTGCTTTGAGAAGGTTGCGTCAGGAAGGGCATCCGGCGTTAAACATATCCAAGTTTACCATGCGACTTGTTCGCTGTGGCGACCCCTGATGGGAGAAGCCGAAAGAGGAAGAAGATTCAGGGAACGGTGCGTGCTGCAACTGGCCACTCCCACACTCACAACCACAAGCAGAGCAGCAGGGCTGCAGGTTCTTTGCTCAGACAGATATAGATCAAACATGTCATTTTTATTGATATGTATCTGTAATATTCTGACCACTAGGTGTCACTGTGATTTACAAAGGTACCTACCTGTGCTGTTGTGAAGTCTCGCGGAACTAAGATGAAACGGCTGGAATATGGAAAGAAAAAGGATTTTTTTCTTCATCTTTGTTTTTGAACAACAATCTGTTTAATGTTCCACCTGAAACGTAGCACATAGGGCGATAAATTCGTGTTTGGGCTTTACGTTCAAAATGTGCAGCAATTGAGCGCTCGTTGAACTTTAAACCAGCTGATCGGTAGTGGCGTATGGACGGCGTCCTTTATAATTTATGGAAGAACCAACAGTTTAAAAAAATGATTATGGAGGAGAAATCAATAATTACGGTTTGTGTCCGGACGGAATTCTATGACACCAAGTCTTTCATATATCGGAATAGAGCTGTATAAAAGAAAAAGCCTAGAGCAAGAGTCATGAGATTTGCACCCCTTTGACATTTCACACCAAGCCTCCTCCAACTGCGAGTTTGTGAGCTCACTTCCCGTAGCCACACAGAAGTGTGTTCAAGAACCTGTGTTTAGTGCGCTCTTGAACGTCTGTCACATGGTGTGTGTGTATAGAACACACATCTTTACATCACAAATCATTAAATGTGTGACAGAAATTGAAAAACAATGTTGGAAGTTGGTCAACCGATTTTAAATCTTTTTTCCGAAAGGGTCGGAAAAGATCGTACTGAATCTGGAAAGAACATTTTGTTCATGCTTCAAAATATGAACAACTACACACATTTCACCATCTCATACTGAAACAGGACTCCTCACAAGCATCACGTCTATACACACTGCCAGCAGTGCAGGAAATGGTTTGGACTTCCCTGCCCTCAGTTTTTTGATAATATTGCTTACAAAAAGTGGTCGTGATGCCCCAGGTCCCAACCCTGGCTGTGCTCTTCAGAAGTCGTGGACACGGCGTGTTTCCGTGTTCTGTCAGTCACACAAATGAGCAGGAAGGAGGTCAATCATGACGGTAATGATCCTGCTATGAATAAACCACTTGGAGGAAGCAGAGCTCCCATTAGCCTTTCCTCCTCAGGCTATCAATAACCGCAGGGCTAACACCGCCTCCACAATCAATACACGCACCCGTGTTAAACACACGCATGTGTTTAATCTGAGAGTGCCGCTCAGCAGGTGAGGGCACCGCTTTCTGCACTGATTTCTTTATATTCTTATAACACAAGCAATAGGATGAAATTATTATTCCTCGTTCGTTCTTTTCATTTCATGAATTTAAAAAATAATTTGTGTTCTAAACACAGAAAAACTCTTTTGCAAAAAAAAAAAAAAAATTGCCTCTGCACTACAAAAAAAAGCAGTTTTTGAGCCTCAAAGAATCCATTCATCCCTTTTCTGAGCCCACTTATTTTCTTTTGGGGTCATGGGGTTGCTGGAGCCTATCCCAGTCACTGATGGGTGAAGGCTGCAAACATCTTGAATGGCTATTCAGTCCATCGCAGGGCCACACAACCTCACAAAAATTCAAGTTCTAATTGATTTATTTATATGGCACCTTTCATGTAATAAAAACAGCTCAAGGTGCTGTACATTAAAACAAACAAGAATGCAGAAAACACCAATCCCCATTCATGCAATAAAGTAATTAAATAAGCCCTGCACAATAAAATACACAAAGACAAACACAAGTAAAAGAAAAATGAAGAAGAGACATTTTGTCATACCTAGAGACATTTTCGAGTCAGCAATTAACCTTCAAAGCATATTTCAGGACGGTGGGAAGACCCTGGAGTCCCAGGAGAAAATCCACCGATGCCCAGGAAAAACATGCAAACTCCACACAGAAAGAATCAGACAGGATGCAAGTTTGACTCTGAACGTCATTACAAATGTACACCTTCTTTCTAATGACAGAGAACACTTTTTTTTTGCTCTTTACATATTGTTGGAACTCTCCATGTAAATGGGTAAAAATGCCCCCCAAAGCAATTATTTTCCCCTCTTCCATTGGATCTAGAGCTCAAAAGCTGTTTGAAGAAATAAAGTTTGCTTAAACCTACAACCGGGGTTTATTTAAATTTGCATCATGTGTGTCCATGGAGAAGTTTGGAAAACTCTTTCTAACTGTTACATCTCTCCAACATGAGAGATTCACAGCTTTATCTGTTTGTTTAGCTGGTGGAAAAAAAAACTGAATGGAAATAAAAATGAACTATATGTAATTTATGTGTAAAAAAGTGGACAAAGTAGTGTTTTCAGAACATGGTGACAAAAAACAGAAGTTTGTTTTTGCTTTTTTCATCTTATTTTTTGTCTATTTTAATCTAAGCTGTTAGCCATCAAAAAGCAGGAACTAGAGTCACAGACTTTTAAAGACTTTAACAGACCCAATAAAATGTTCAGGGAAGTTAAAATCATGGGAATTCACACACAAACACAGTGATTATTGGGGCTTTTCTTTCTGTAGTTTTATTTATAATTTCTGCTCATGTTAGGTAATCTTTGTGTTTTCTCCTCAGTCACAGTCAGACTACGTTTTATTTTCTATTTTTCTACAAACCCTCAGTTTTTTAGGACCCTGATTGTTTGCTCAGGTAATTTGTTAGACCTCTCTTTGTCTTTTTTTGAACATTTGAACAGATGGAATTCTGGGATTTATGTTGAAGGATACTGCAAATAACTTGATTCAACTTATCTCTAATATTTGAGATTTTACTATCGAAAAATGTAAGAACATCATCAGAGCTGAGAGAAACAGGAAAATGTGGTTCTACTGAGCTCTGACTGCGAGTTAATTTAGCATTAGTGCTAAAAAGAAATCTTGGATGATTTCCATTCTCTGATATTGAGGTTGAATAGTACTGGCTTCTAGCTCTACGCAGAGCTTTTTTATAATTTTATAGGCTATGTTTCCAGGTATTCAGAGACTGCTCTGAACCGGAGCAACGCCATTCTCTTTTCAATTTACGGGTTTCTGTTTTAAGAGACGGTGTTTCAGCGTTAAACCCCGGTGCTACTCGGTTTTGTCTGACGACAACAACATGGAGTGTACTCCTGAGGGCTTGTAAGGCATCAATGACAAAGTGGTCATTTATACTGGGACTGATGCTATGGGAGCTGGACTCAGAGTATTTGCTCAGAATGTTACTAAGTACTGGTTGAACTGTGAGTTTAAACTCAGACACAAAACGATCAGATAAGGTTCTTCTTAGCCAGTGCTTCTCAAATAGTGGAGCACGCCCCCCCCTGGCATCGCAGGGGGGCACGCAGTAGTAGCGGTTTTAGGCACAGCTGATACTGGCAATTGCGCAGGGCGCAAAAGGGGGGCTGCGGTCCCAGCGGCTTAGTGCTTGGAAAAAAATCTGCGCCACTGTTGGTTTACTATTATCTGTTATATCAGTGTTTGTAACAGAAACCTGTGAACTGCCGTCCCTGCAGCTGCTCCGGGAAAGGGGAGGGATAGTGGGCTCAGGCTGCGAGGTGGAACGCGCAAGCGAGCAGCCTCTATTGCGCAACACCAGGATCATCGCCTTTAGATTCCTAAGCTCATGCTAATAATGTCATTCTTTTTGAACTATTGTAGACATTTAAATGACGTGTCTTTATTTTCCATAAATGTTTTCTTTGTCTGCCTGTCGTTTAGTTGGTGTCAGTATTTGACAAAAAGACAGCAGGTAATGCAGGAAAACAGCTGCACTTTATGAGATCATAAATAAACAATCCATCATTTAGAAAAAAATCTGCACAACGGTTTTTTTAACCCATTTCTTCAGACTAAAACGTTAAATATATTGGTGCTGCTGTGTTAATGTTTCAGATCAATTTACTTTCAATATTGTTTGAATTATTTTTCTCAGCATCAAATAGTTCCCTTGGTAAAAATGTTTCTTGTTTAAAAAAGGACTGACAGATTTTTTTATTTCAAGCACTTTAAGCTTCTTTTCTGTTTCAGAATCTAACAGGCAGTCTTTGTGGCAAAATAAAGTTAATTTTTGTTGAAAGTGGGTATTATATTGTTTTTTTTCTTTTGTTAATGTTAAAAAATACAATTTTAGGTATGCTTACACAATTTTAATAGATGGTAACCAAATATATTGAGTGTGTACGTGGTGGGTGGGGGGATGGGGGGTGCAAAAGATTTTCTTTTTCCTATGTTGGGGCCTTCTCATAATTGAGAAGCACTGTTCTAAGCTGTTTTTTATTCACTGGGGCAGTAGCATGTTCTAATGTAAACTGGAAGGTAATCAGAAAGTGATCAGAAATGATGGGGTTAAGAGGAAGGGCACTCTGCTGGCTGATCTCTATACCATGGGTTAAAACAAGGTCCAGGATGTGCTTGTGACAGTGAGTGAAGGGTGGGTTGGGTTTTTACTGTAATATTGCGTGTTTTCTGTTTTTATTGTTAAAGCGCTTCGAGCAGCACTAGAATTTTATAAATAAAGTTTGATTGATTGAGTGGGTTCATTTACATTTTGGGTGAAACCAACATCATCTGATAAAGCTGTAAAAGCAGTCAGTGGGGTCATCAACATGAATATTAAAATCCCCTAATATTATAATTTAATCAGAATCTAAAATAGTAGTCGATGGGAAGTCTGTAAACTCAGTTAAAAATTCAGAACACGGACCGGGGGGTCGATAAATAATTATGAATAAAACAGGGTTTGGAATCTTCCTGTTTGGGTGATTTATAGACAATATGATGCTTTCAAATGAGTTATAAACATGTTTGACTTTAGGGCTGAGAGGTAAGCTAGACTGTGATATTACTGCCAAACCACCTCCTTTACCTGAAATCCTGGATTTCTGATAGTTAGCATAAGTGAGGGGGGTGGGGGGGGGTGTTGCTTCATTCAGGCTAAGACAGTCATCTTTTTGAGCCAAGTTTCTGTTAAGGCTAGAAGACTAAGGTTTTTATCATTAATTAATTCATTGACTAAGACGGACTTAGAGGAAATGGAACAAATGTTTGATAAACCACATTTAATGACATCATAATTCTGCTTGTGAGTACTGCTGTCTGTCACTTTAAGGTTACCGTGACGCGCTCCTTTTACTTTTCTTTCAGCACATAAGTTAATAGATTAGATAGGTTGGTAAGGTGAAGGACTACCACGCAGAACACCAGGGTTCGATTCCCGGAGGGGAATGAACAATGGTACTGTTGGTACAAGGTACATATCAACGGCGAGCAATTAACATCACCTGCGAGGGGTGGGCCTTAACTGCCTCCCGAGCACGGTGTGGCTGCAACTCACCGCTCATCCTCCCAGGGGATGGGTCAAATGCAGAGAACAAATTTCCCAAATAAAACATAAAATAATGCCAAACAAACAATCTGCTCACCTGGAAATGGCGTCACAGAAATCGTACACCGGCACAGTACAGCTGCAGTCATCAGAGAAGCTTCCAGAGGGATGGTTGCTCATCCATTCATCCTCCTCTGCTTCACTACACCAACAATAATGGTTAGAAAAAAGCCCATTCTGTTCTGTTTTCATTCTGAATGATCATCATGGCTGATTGGAAGATAAAGAAAAAAAGATGGATGTCACAATTGGTAATACATTGGTAATAAAGAAAAAAGATAGCATGAATTTACTGAAAGAAAGCGGAAGAACTTTATTTTTTTTAAATCCACAATTCCAGGATAAATCAGGTTTTGTTCTCAGATTAAAATGGTTTTACCTGTGATGTTAGAGACATGAGCAAACCAGCTGGAAAAATGACAGACAGTGATCCAAAAAAACATTGACGACTGTTTTGTTCCCTTAAATTTGAGCTTTTTAAAACTACATTTTAAGAAGAAGACTGACAAGTTTCACCAAGAATTAAAAAAAAACAGACACAAAGGTTTTACTGTAGCAGATGTCCTGATGGATAACAAGAAAATTCAAGCTGATGAAAAAAGAAAGACTTTTGTCTGAAGCCATCAGGTTTCTTACAATTCAGGGCAGTTCCCTTTTCAAGGATACGGTGGGGAGAAAAATATTTAAAATACACAGATACAATAATAATTAAAATAGAAATATATTTCTACAAGGTTGTAACTCCCTGATTTTAAGTTTAAACTGTTCTAAAGGTGTTTATTTTATCATTTATTTAGTAGACAGTAGATAGTTAAGATTATTACATTCATATGGGATTTTAAATTTGGCTTTTCATTCTTTTAATTGTGCAATTTGTCTAATTCCCTCATTTAAATTAACAGTAATCTCGTTGATATATATAAAAAAAAGGGTTTAATTAAAAATGAATGTTGAACGTAAAATTTTCCAGCTACAAAAGTTAAAGCCTTTAATCTGTGCCTGCAGGTCTCCTGTGCTTTATTTTGAAATTCATTAAACACACAAAAACAAAGGATTTAAAGTCCTGTACTTTTCTGTTATTCAGGTTTTAAAGTGCTGTAAGGGCAGAAATGAAATGTAATCTCACGAAAACATAAGAGCGCCTCAAAGCATGGCGGATGTGATTGATGCTGTCAGACCGCAACGTTTCAGTTTCTCATGATTGGGTTGCATTGCGTTAAAAATGCCACTTGCTCGTTTTGTTTAAGTCTCTTTTATTTCTAGATATGGTTTAAAAACATATTTCACTTATTATTCTCTTCAATTTTTATACTGTTTTTATGTTTGTGCAACTTAATTCTCATTACCCTCATTGACCAAAACTTTGTGCCAAACTCAGATCTTCTTCCATACTTTTCTCTGGACATAAAATCAACAACTTTTCAAACATTCTGGTAATTAATAAATAAATAAATCAGCAGCCATAGAAATGCCAAATAATTTTATTTATGAAATTGTCCCAGGAGGGAATCTTCAGAGGTGGCTGTTCCTTTGTTGGTTGACCCGATTGGCCACCAAATGCTCGATCAATGGTTTGAATCCCAGCAGCTCCATGTGTTTTTGGGCAAAACACACAATTGTGACAAATTAAAATGCCATTTGATGAAATGATATTTGGGTTAAATTAATAAAACACTGTTGTCTTTTTTGTCTCATTTGGGAAATAAAGTTTTTTTCAATTCATGAAAAGTTTGGTTTGATACTTTCATTTTTCTTTTTGGACATTTGGAGCAACTTTTAGTGTTTTTTTCTAACAACTGAGAACCTGTGTTTGCTGCTTTAGCTCTTGTATTTAATTTTGCAACTTGTGGAGACCGCCGCAGGCCTTTTCTGTCATTTATAGTCTCTCAGGACATCATCAGATTTTTCAGTAGTTGGAGACTAAATGTAAAAGAAAAAATACTTTCTCATGAAGTTTCACACATTTGAGAAACAGAGATTCTGCTATGTCCTCCGGACTGGCGTCACTGAGGCACCACTCTGGAGGTTATAGGGACTGGGATTCCTCCCATGGGGGTTCAGCCCAAAGGAATGACGTGGGATCCCTCTCTCTTGGGCCCACTACCTGCAGCAGAGCTCAGAAGGGGCCAGTCCAATGTGGTTTGGGTGGCAGTCGAAGGCGGTTGGCTCGGCATGACCCTGGTCATAGAATTTGGCTTTTGGGACATTTGTGTTTCACTTACATGCAAATGTTGAACCAATTTTGAATAAATGTGAGAAATTCTGATGAACTTGGGGGGTAAGTTCAGGTTAAAGTCTTCAAGTAGATATATTTCTCATGTTTAAGCGTAATAAGTTTGCATTTTTTGGTACAAGCATGTCTTTTAATCAGTTCACGCTGTGATTTTCTGATTCTTGTTTTCTAATTTTATTTTCGACAACAGATTTTTGTTTCCGTTTAGTCAGAAAAAAACATTTCCAACTTTCGATTTTTTTTTAATTCAACCTCATTTTGACTGAAAACTTCAAGTTTTGCAGCCCAGCGAACATGTGAGTGGCATCCGTATGGATTTCCTGGAGGGAGATGGAGGTTTCTTTGACTCGTTCCTGCAGAAATGTCCATGCTGGACCTCAGAAAGTCCATATTCTCAAAGCAAACAAAGGATTTCAGAACCGTTTCCCCTGACAGAATTATCTCCAGAAGCAGCTCCAACCATTTAAAAAGACACATCCTGCCTCTGACCTGAAAGTGACGGATCAACCTGTCATTCAAAAGCTTCAACCCCACGACCCCTTCGACTTCATGCTCCGGGCAATCACTGCCACTTTCCCTGTTTGACAGGAGCATGAAGGGAAGGGGCTATAAAATTGATTTTTAATAGGTCTCAGTGTGGCTGTGTGCTCATGGTGGGGATTGTCGGGGGGGGGGGGTTAACGCAGCACTCATCCCACCTGATGTCCTGTAGCTCGTGGCAGAAAGAGACATCTCCCTTTAGTGTCATGTTCCCTCCATATTAAGTAGATTCAGCCTTTCCTGTTTAGTGGGGGGGGGGGTCAATTGCGGCGGTAACACTTGGCCCCAAACCAGCAGAGAGGAAGATTAGAACATCAAACCACCACGGCTTAATTCACAGCGCTCTATTCTACTGCAGCAGACCATCAGCATTCGGCTCACTTTAACCTGACAGGAAGAAGCACAGTTGAGTCAAACGCTGCCTCTGCCTTTGAGCGAGTCTTCCTAATCTGACCTGAACATTACATTAAATGAGGAGTGAACTTAAGGCTTGGTCACATGACCTGCACAGGGGTTGACCTGTATGGATGTAGCGTGTTTTGGGTTGTCCGGCCCGTGGAGGGTCACAGTGACTGCATCCTGAAGGGAGCGCAGGTGTGTCTTGCGGTTCGTACAGCCACCTCATGGGAAGTCATGAAAATGGATTGTGCCATTATCGTGCGTGTGGTAAGTGTATCGTTAAGTATCCGTAAGAATAATGTAAGTTACACACACTTATGATGTACGGGTGATGCTGTGTAGGGTGTCCATCTGCCACACCCTAGTCGTTGGTAAGGTAAGAGTAACTGGCTTTTTACTGACCGCGCTTGAATGCCACACCCACAAGGCCTGCACATGATACGTGTCTGTAGGACACCTGTAGGATGTCCACACAAATACACTATCATTGTCTGATTTCTTCATTTCTTTTTTTTTTTTTTTTTTTTTTTTTTTTCTAACTTGTCCTGTCCAACAGCTGGGCAGACAGATGAGAGCTGAGGGCCTCTTGTGTTGGACATATTTTACTTTAACAAGAGGGGTTATTAATCTTCAGACAAACCAAAGGTATGTCTGAATAAACCCCTTTTGTAATTGAGGCCAAACTTTATTAATTTCAAACATGTTTGAAGATCTTTGGTGTTGGACCGGACGGAAAAGGAAAGAGGGGAAGAAGAGAGGGATGTTAGAGAGAGGGGGGGAAGGAGGGTGATAGTAGGAGGGGAAGGGGGATAAGACCATGAAGCAGCATAAAGCAACAAGTTTACTGGTTGTTAATCACCATGGTAAGGCTCAAATGCAGTACAAAAAGGGCGGAGCCTGTCCACACACACACCCAAGTGTCAAACACACCTGCTAGCTGCAAAAATGTCCATCTGTCGACATGTACACAAAACAGATAGTGCTCACACGCATACTTATGGCTTAAAACCAACTAGTGTGAAATATTTCAGTCATTCAGTCACGCAAACCGCCAGTGCAAAGGTGAGCCAACACCCGTGCTCAGGTGAGTGCTCATGTTCTTCTAAAATGGATGGTGGAATGTGTAAAGAAGGAGGGAGAGCGCCCAGCCATCCCCACCCCAAGACCCCCACCGCAGCAGCAGCGGCAGCCGGAATCCCCCCAACGCCACACGGAAACCGGCAGGGAACAACCGCCGCCCGGGCGACCAAGCCCGCCACCCAGGCCAGGGCCAGCAGGACCGCCGCAAGGCCCCCAGAGCCAGAGAGCAGGGAGGCACGGAGGGAAAGAGAGGGCCGCCCCAGCCCAACCAGGAGAACAGCCCCCCCGCCGCGCCGGGAGAACCCAACGCAGGGCCCCACCGGAGAAGGACGCCCACAGCCCCAGACGAGCACCCCACCACCACCCAGGAGTTCTGGGCATCCCCCCGCCCCAACCCCAGGTACGAGCCAGGACCCCCCAAGGGAGACCCGCCCCGCACTCCAGGCAGCCATCCGCCCGGCCCACGGTTGGTCCAGGGAGGAGCAAGGCAGGGGCCCGCCGCCCCCGCCCAGGAGGGGGGAACCCCGGGGAAAAAAGAGGGCCCACAAGGGGTGTTGTAAATATGGCCCGACCAGGCTCGGCCACAGTTGGAAATTTGGCGGGGCCCAGCGCTCAGGAGCAAGGACCAGAACCCACCCCCCAGGGACACCAACACCCCCGGCTCAGATGTAATTTGAACCCCCCCCACCGCGCGGAGAGAGCACCGCCGGGCCCAGGAAGCCGGCACCCCGGGGACACGGCCGCCGTTGCAAAGGGGCCCGTACCCCCCACCAGGGAAGAGGCAGGGGACAGATGGTCCTAGGTCCCACCTTCCTTGCAAAATGTGTGTGCGTGTATGTGTGTTTGAGAGGGTGTGTGTGTGCATGTGTGTGTGTTTATGTTGGGATGTATATATTGAGGGGGGAGGGGTGTGTGTACTAAGGGGGGTGCAGTTAAAATTGGCGGGTAGGGCACTAAGGGGACATCTCCTGATTACTCACAGTGATGTCCCCTCACCCTCCCCACCAAGGGGCCCTAAATGTCTAAGGTGCGGTTAAAATTGGCGGGTAGGGTGCTAGGAGGACATCTGCTGCTTGCTGGCAGTGATGTCCAACCACCCCCCCCTACCAAGGGCCCTACATGTCTAAGGTGCAAATAAAACCGAAAGAGGGGGGGCCCACTCCATCCATGATTTCTTCATTTCTAACAGTAAGAAGTGCAAACTTATCACATTAACAGCAATTTGTGCAATTTACAGGATTTGGAGGGATTGAAAAGATGAAAAGTCTCACCTACTTACCCTTGCATGTTGTATAAATGTTTACTATGATCTTTCTGTAAAAGATGTGCATCAACATTTCGGCTTTACAGGGTCATTGAGCGGTCTACGACCTTGATATTTAGTGTGTGCCCCATAAAGATTTGCCCATGTTTCACTCAAAGACAGCCCATTTTACCCCATGAGGGCAGTTTTAAAGATTCTTTGTTTTGTCAGTAGGATTTCCATCTCATCCTGTTACAGTCATGTTTCATTTACAACCTGGTGCCATCAGCAAACGCTTGTGCATGTGGAAAAAAGGGAGCACACTGCTTAAAACAGAGGTGTGCCTTTATTGAAGGATTTAAAAAAAATATCTTAAGAATTAGCACTGGTGAACATATCTGTAAAGACTCATCCAGGACGGTTCCGCAGCACAAAACATTTTTAAAATGGTCATCTGGACCCAGTTTTTCAAGTTGAAGATGTTTCACCTCTTCTGGTAAAAAATTGTAGACGGAAACTGTGAGGATTGTGTTCTTTGGTTCAGTCCTTCAGTTGTTTTCTTGGTTTTTCAAGTTTTGGGTTTTCTTTATTGTCCCAGCAACACCAGGTTTAAGTTTCTGATCACCCACAGGTGTCTATGTTTAGTCAATCAGCGTATTTAAGGGTCTGGTTTTCAGGTATAAGTTGTCATCTGCTTTGCCATCTTTTTTGCTGTGTTTCTACGTATTTTCATGCTTAAATATCTTCATCAAAAGTTACTGCCACAGTCCTGTTTTCTGCATTTGGGACTTTGCCTTTATCATGGCTTTATCTATCAACACCTCCGAAGCCTGTCCTTGGCCGTGGTCCTTGCCTCTGGCCCGTCTTGCGGCCCCAGCCGTCCCCACATTCATCTGGATGTAGACCGTCTGCTGGACTACCTAAACATGTAGTTGTAGAGTTAGATAAGCTAATTCTTCTGTAAGAGGTCTGGTGCATTCCCTTCTTCGTGTGGACATCTCTGAGGTTTCTTATTTTGTTCCTGGAATCTTTTTTTTTTTTTTTTAAGTTTATGAGTGATTTCATGTTTTTGTACAATTACTGGTATGAAGCCCATTAAGACAATTATTGTTGTAATATTAGGCTACATAGATAAAATTGAATTGAATTCAAAGAAAGCAATTTTCCAAAACATCTAACCTTTTAGATTTACTACCTTTGATAGACACAACTTCAATTAAGTGTCAGTGATAGTTTGTTGGTTGCATTTTTATTCTTTTCTTCAAACTTCAAACTATTTCTATTTGTTTTGCGCCTTTCATTCTTGTAGAAGCACAACACACCTTGCATGAAAGCAAATAAAATACTAAAAAAAAACAAAAGAAATTTTGTTCAAAAACTACACTTCCCATCAGAGTTAAGACTCATCATTTTAGTGTCAAACTATAATCCAAATCCCTTTGTGGGGCAAATCACCAAAACAGAAGAGCGCCAAAGAAAAGTTTGCCTGACAAAAACTTGACTTTAAAACTAAGAAGCAACTCTGTAGTGTTTGTTTTGTTTTCGTCATCCAGATTCATTCATACATCTGATCTGTGTTTCTCCGTTTTTTATTCTGAAGGACAGATGTATGTCTGGTGTGACCTCTGCTGCCTCCAGGGGGAACAGGGCATGCTGGGAACATCCTGTGAGAATGGCCAGAGTCAACAGCTTATCTTCCTCTCTTGGTCTGTTGTGCTAACGGTTCCTGTCGAGAGAACATCCGCGCGCCCTGAGAGGCACAAACAGGCGCGCGTGTTGTGCTGTCTGAACGCTGCGGGTCCGTCCGCCGCAGCTCCAGAACAGAACGTGCTGTTCTGCACTGCAGTGCTGCAGTCAGCGATGCAGTCTTTGATGCAGAATGAGGAGCTGCTGTGTCCAATCAATGTGTGCGCCAGATCCTCATCAGGATTCACCGCATGATAATGTTTATCAGCGGATGTAAGGGGGGGGGGGGATTCGATTCCATGAGACTTTAGGATGACGGGCTCTTTCTTCATGTGTTTCCAGCCTGAAGCCTGAACGATAGAATCCGAATTCTTCCCATGACATCTCAACAGTGTGGACTCATTGGATCCCACAGACGGTGGATCAAGCAGCAGGGGAAGCAGAAAATAAAGACAAGAACAGGATTGTTTAAAAAAAAAAACTGTTAGTTTTCAAGAACCAAATGAGAATGTTTGGGAAATGAAATGTCCAGGCCTGCATCCACATCTCATCCATGTGCATTCTACATAAGTGTGGAAAATAGAAATATTACCAACGGTGCATCTGAACTCTGGTGCAAATCCAGCAGACAAGCATGAAGGCCTTGGTTGACTTGCAAACCTTGTGAACCTTGGTGCAGTGTAACCCTTGTGCTATCTTGTGTTCTCCCTACCATGACAAAGGTGGATAAAGGTGGAAAGATTTCATGTAATCCATGGACACCAGTGAAGATCACAAATCATTGAAGAAAAAAGGTTCAGTGCACTGTCTAGTGGGTCTCGATGACCCAACTCCCAATGTCAAAGTGCCTAGGATAGCACAAGGGTTAATAACAGTATGGTTCCAAACAGACCAAAGACGGGCGGTGAGTGACGTTAGCTGTGGATTTTAAGTGAAACAAAAATATTCCCCATGCATAAGAGGACAAATGATTGGAAAAAGATTCAAAAGAATTTTTTTGTTTCAGTCAAAAGGTGAAGGATAATAATTAAATAGATTTAGAGAGCTGGTTTACACACCTTTTTTCAGGTTGCAGTGCTCAGTTTTGCTCCTGAATTAGCAGCTATAGGAATATTTTCCCGGTGTTTTTTTTTTGTCAAGTTCCATGTAAAGGCAAGCTAAAATAAACAAAAGTTTTTACCATTTTCAGCCTAATCAAACTGAATTTGCTGGACTATTATAGTGTGACAACACCCGCAGAATTAAGGTGTTGATTTGTTGGACCATGTTTGTTTTATTTATCAAATTAAAAGCAATTTAAAACCAAATAGGCAGCTGTCTTGTTAACAGATTCTCCATCGGACAATCTCTCACTTACAAAAATGCTTCCATTTCATATTTGAATGCATTAAAATCCATTCAGTAAGATAAAAAACAGCATTTGTCCAAATCTGAAGACTGTGGTCAGTACATAAAAAACAAAAACAGAAAAAAAACCGATAAAAATATCAAGCAAAAGTGGGTTTTGCAACATAAAACCAAATACTGACCAATTAAAAAGAACAGAAACTTCACCAAACATCATTGGATCCTGAATTACATGTTTTATGGATATATGAATAATTATTTATTTTACATTTACAAGGGCATAATGGGCCAACATCTGTCTGCTTATTGACCTCAAAGTTTGAGGGATTATTTTACATGATTTATGGCTAAATAAAAACCTGTCAATCATTGCCATAAAATAAAAGACAATAGCTTTTTTCTGATCATATAGTTTTTGAAAAAAATCAAAAATCAAATCACTCCCAGTGGTCTTTTAATTTTGAAAAAAAAAGAGGAAAAATCTGTGTTCCTTTGTAGTACATAGTTTCTGCAGAGAGTTCAGTGGAGCAGAAAGCTTGTGACCCACCCAGTGTATTTTTATCGTCACAAATACAATCTTTTTCGAACAGCACTTTTTGTCCGAACGAGTTGAATTGAGAAATAATCAGAAATACATTTTTAAGCATAATTTTCTCTCTCTATACATATACACTGTATATGTCATCCATCATCAGAAAAATGCCAAAAGAACGTGTTAGAAATACAATTTTTCTCAGAGTGGGTCTGTAAACTAAAGTTTTTCGTGGTTTTCAAATCTCATTGGGGTCCACCTGTTAGTGTGATGCCAAACGTTCAGCCTCAGCAGCGGCTGTTTAAGAGCCTCAGGGGGCGCGGTGGAGGGAAGAGTCATTCAACACTGCACAGCTTTAATTTTGGTATTGATTTTATGCAGTGAACCTTCAGAGGACGTGCGAGAACTCTGCACAACATGCCATCATTTAGGATGTCAAGCTTTGCTGACGGTGTCTTTGCAGAAATGACTCACGGGGGGGGGGGGGGGGGGTTACGGCAACTCTCCTGCCTGCCTTCACCTTAACTTAATCATGAAGCAAACAGACCTCATGCAGAGCATAATACTGGAAGTGATAATGTGGTTTTAACTGTGTAAGAAGCAGAGCCCCCAAAGCCTGTGCTCATCCACAGCAGCCGCTGAGCTGTAACCGAGGGCAGCAGAGAGGCTAGCAGAGTGTGTCGGAGCAGATCCAGTCTTTCTGCAGCACGGAGGATGACGCAGCAGAGAGGCTGCTGACGTCTGAGCTCAGCTGCTGATGCAGGCACTGCACCGTCAGTCAGTCCGTTTCCCCCAGAAGCCCTTTTTCCTCTGTTCTGGTGCCGCGTTCTCCGTGGTGACGCCGGCTGCACATTGGAGAGCGTGAATCGTGAGTTCAGGCTACCTGAGTGGAATGGCAGATAGAGGGTGGGAAAGATGCAGTCGTGAGAGGCTGCAGTGACGCACACACCTCCTACCCTGCCTTCAGTTTTTCTCGAATGTGCTTGTCATTCACATCCAAGCCTCTGCCTGCGTCATAAAAGTCCTCCGAGTGGGAAACGGAAGAAAGTGGAGAATTTACCAGAAAACTGCTTTCTTGTCTGCATCTCATATAAGGACAAAAGATTCTTAGCGTCCTCACAAGCAGCACGATTCCTGTCCGTCTACAAAATCCTAATGGCCCCATTAATAAATCATCCCGGGCGGATATTGATGTGTCTTGAAAAGCAAGGCAGGGTGAGCAGGTTCATCCCCTCCCCACCATGACCCCACCCTTCCTAGAGATGCTCCCGGCTTCAATGTATGGAGCGTGTGGAGGAAAGAATCGGAGCACGGATGGTGACGAGCCTGGGGGGCTGCAGGGCCTTATGACCCACTTTCATCAGTCGCCCCAGGACTGCAGCACAGTAGCATGCAGTGATGTAACTGATACCATTGAGATGTGCTAAGGAGCTGGCTAGAATTGGCCTGATTCTGCCGTTCCCGCATAATTTTCTTTTGCTTAAGTTGGAAGATTTAGCATCAACATGTTTGAGAAACAAATAATTGATTTTGAATATTTGAAATTGTTCATGGAAGGTGATTTCAATATTTTGAACATTGTTTTTAACCCCCTTCATGCCGTATGTCGCTAACATCTATTAAATCCAGGACTCCACTTGATGTAGCATCATCTTTAACGGAAAAAAAACAATGAAAAATAATTCTTATGTAATTGGAAATCAAGTCGGGGTGAAGGGGTTAATCCGGAACTGTCAACTTCCTCAGTGTCAAACATGATTATCTGTGTTTTATATTTTGATTTACACAAATATCTTCTTTCTTAGCTAAAGGCACGTTAACATTGGGAGTTGGGTCATCTAGACCCACTAGACAGTGCTCTGAACCTTTTTTCTTCAATGATTTGTGATCTTCACTGGGGTCCATGGATTACATGAAATCTTTCCACCTTTATCCACCTTTGTCATGGTAGGGAGAACACGTCAATGGAAGGGGGGGGTCATCT
The DNA here is from genome assembly GCA_037389245.1 of Oryzias sinensis. Lineage (NCBI taxonomy): Eukaryota > Metazoa > Chordata > Actinopteri > Beloniformes > Adrianichthyidae > Oryzias > Oryzias sinensis. Next base: position 3,640,916 of record CM074492.1, read on the forward strand.
AAGATAGCACAAGGGTTAAGGCATAAACCTAGGGAAGCAACTAAACATTACTGAGACCGTTGGACGTTGATCCGAAAAAAAAAAAAAACAGTCCTGCTCTGCTGGCAGAAGCGTGAATGGAGAGGATGACGGCTGTTGTCAGTGTTGGTAAAGAGGCAGTGCTGAATTCCTTTTTTTTGTGCAGGAAAACAAACAAACCTTTGAACCCACAAATATATGTTTCTGCTTTGGTTTAGAGTCCACACAAACAGAAATCTGTGGTGAAAAAAAACAAACTCACAATTTTATGGATTTCTCTTCCAGCCCTTGCAAACCATATGCTCTAGTGGAGACAACTTTTCTTTTACTACATCTCATACATAATTTATGTCAAGACCTATTTCACTACAACGTCTGCCTTACTACACTGTAAATGTTTTGTCTGATAAAATTCACTTTTCTGATCCTTTCTGATGTTTAGTTTCACAAATTTCATTCGCATTTACAGTGGTACAGAGTCTAGCTTCAGTTTTTCAACAATTTCTCCGCTGCTCCCCCCTCAGTGCGATGCTGAGGCAATGAGCTAAAAGGAGGACCAACCAGCACACAGCATCCCTGCAGGGTCACGACGGCGACCCCTGACCCTTCACCCTTCCTCCTGACCAGCTTGTGGTCACATCCATTCCTCTTCACAGTGCACTCAGGTAATTTTCTTAATTTGCTTCTATAGGAAACAATAAAGGTTTAATTGTCAGATGACCCTCCCCCCCCTCCCCCACATCACGGATGTTCACGCTGACACACAATGACAACTAGTGGTCTCAGGAGGCCGTGTGAAGAGTGGCAGAGCCCAGCAGGCCTGCCATTCACTGATTATCTCCAGATTTCCCCGAGGGCGCATGGTTCAGGCCTCCCTGTTTCTGTTTCCAGCAAGAGATGTAAACCTAAATGTTTCCTGCTTCTAAAGAGGAGATACTGGAAGTCTTGTTTTACATGAACAACACGTTTTCTTCTGAGGAAATCTGGTAAGGATGAGCTACAAAAAGTCAGAAACTCCCCTTAAAATATCAAAAGGACAAAGGGCCGTGCGTGATGGGTCCTAATTCGTCAGAAAATGAACGTGTGGATCCAGATGTTTTTTATTGACATATAAGTAATCCTGTCACATGTGTTAGAGTTAGGCTTTTAATCCTGAGATCCTACAGACACTAATGCCCTCTCATCATGAGGTCCATTGACTGTGAATGAGAACTGGACTGAGTGTCACCCCTTCCCAACGTTCCAAACAGGAAGTACCTGCGGCTCCAAGATGCCAAAATCCCATTGACTTCAATTGAGAAGCAAACAACTATTACCATCATTTTTTGCTCTATAGGGTACATTTAAAAGCCTCAATTGTTTTTTTCAAGAAATTATACCAAGAAATAACCGAGGACTTGGTGGAGCGACTACGACCGGATCTGAATTCTTACCTCTACGGCTTCTCCCTACCTCTACATTTAGCCTTCCAAATGGAGAGATAAATAGTGTCTTCATATTCGGACTTTACTACCATTTGATGACGTCATCAACATTCGCAGGTCATCTACCAGCCCGTAGCTGCCAGTTCTCGCAAAATACATAACATCGATTTTATGACTTTAAAAAGTCATCCAAGAGCAAAAAGCTATTACTTACATTAAACGTGCTTCAGAGCACACGTATTTGAAGAAATGGGTTTCTGCAACGCGTCAAAGCATGACGTGAATCACCCTGCTGGCAGAAGGATACCCAGCCCCAATTCGTTCACTTGAACAAATGCCCCTACAATTGGGGCAAGAGGGAGAAGCAGTAGGGGTAGGGGAAGAATTTGGCCTACGATTCTCAGCTGGCCTGGGAATGCCTCAAGGTCCCCCCAGAGGAACTGGAGGAAGTGACCGGGCAGAGGAAAGTGTGGGCATCTTTGCGGAGAGTGGTGCCCCCATGACCCAGTCCTGGATGAGGGCAAGTAGATGGATGGATGGATGGATGGATGGATGGATGGATGGATGGATGGATGGACACATGGTTAATTTTGCTTTATTGAAATTGATAAAGACGTATTTATTTTTGCAGCCAAATTAAATCATTAAGATTTTGTTTGGTTTGACATTTTTCCCGTAATTTCCATGCTGTACCTTAAGAGAACCCAAGTTACAAATTTAAACTTCATAAATGAACTGAACTGAATTCAGGGGATTGGATTCTGTAATTTTTAGCTGTATTCTGTGATACCTGAGTGATCAACTTCACATTTCTTTTTTCGGTCAGGGAGAATATGGCTTTATGTAAGCGATGTGCGTACAAACACACCCACCTCTGCAGCCAGGCGCCGTCCTCAGCACGGCTTCCCCCTGTCACTCTCTGCTCTCCTCTTGCTGCCATCTGATTGGTTGCTGCATGGGTGAGGTTCACTGCAGAGGCAGAAATGAGGGGAGGGGGGCTTCCCCCGCCTGGCGCGCCTCACACTCACCACCCACACAAGAACAGACTGGGAATCCCTCTTTTTATTTTTTCCCGGCGTTCCTTCACAGCTCGAGTAGGTTAGATGTTTTATCGCCTCCGTGCTTAGTTTTTCCAAATCTCTCATTTCTCCTCAGCAGAGCTGGCTCTGCGACTCGGTACCTGACAAAAAGTCAGATTCCCACAGTGGGGTATTAATAGAGCAGTCTCATGTTCAGAGTAGTTATGCTTCCACAGGGTAAGAGGATCCATGCGGGCGCTCAGCTGTCGAGGGCAAACCTTAAAGGTCGGGTTTCACTACTGATGTATGACTGAGCTGGGGTGTGACGGCAGAAAACTGGCACAAGGGAGCCCCCAGCGGACCAACAGGGACTTATCAGGAAGCATCTTTGATTTAGGCTTTTATGCACACTCCTGTTAGGGTCCGAGGGAGCAGAAAGACCGTCTGTTTGCATGCTTCTTTAAAACCCTTGTGCTATCTTAGATGACCCCACCCTTACATTGACGTGTTCTCCCTATCATGACAAAGGTGGATAAAGGTGGAAAGATTTCATGTAATCCATGGACATCTGTGAAAATCACAAATCATTAAAGAAAAAAGGTTCAGAGCACTGTCTAGTGGGTCTAGATGACCCAACTCCCAACGTTAAAGTGCCTGGGATAGCACAAGGGTTACAAATGATGAAGTGAAGACTCTGGTCTTTGATCAAACGCTGAACGTCTGATCCAGCTGTTTGAACAACACATCAGAACAAAGAACAACAATCATCACAGGTTGTATTTTTGTAATTTATGGCAGAATCTGAGGAGATTTTCGTGGGGTTTGCTGTTTGTACTAATAATAACTGAGACGTCCTTATTTGGTGAGGGAGCCACGAAGCCGCGAGCAGCAGTTATCTCATGCCCAGCAGTTACGGATGACATCAGTGTCAGGCTGTCCCTCCACTAAAAATGCCAGGACACCCTCCCTTTTCTCCCTTGCTCTGTTTGTGCCGTCACCCCCCCCCCCCTCCTTGTTTGGCGAACAGCCGCTGCATGCATGCTGGTCTACATCACTTCCAAAGGTCTGTCTTTCAGAGTAGAAACAGTTACCAAACAGGCATTCGGTGCGGGTGGCTGCGCCGCGGCCCGGCATGGCGGCACCACCAAGAGCCCACAGCCGGCTGACGGTTACCGGCAGGAATGTGAGGAATGAGAGACTCGTGGATCCTGTCAGCTCTAATAAGATCATGTGAGACGTTCAGGCTGTGTGTTTGAGGTCTGATGATTACACGGACTCCTGAATGTGAGTGTTTGTCTTCAATCAGCTGACAGTGGTCAGTCTAATAATAAGGTTATGCGCAACCATCAGTTGCTGCTATTTTGGGAAGGAGGGTTAAAGTTGCTTTCACTGATCTGAGTATTTGATCATTATAAAGATGAAATTCATTAAAATCAGTCCTAATATGACAGAATCACCATCTCGAATACGTTAAGGTCACTATTTTTTCAGTTTTACTTACTTCCGTCAAAATATCTGCAAAAGTTGAACCAAATAATCTTAAAAGATTTTAAAAATAATTTTAAAAGAAATGTTGGCTTCACTGAATGCAGGAATTTATTAAGGATCTTGTAATCTTATAGCAGGGTGGGGGCCCTAGCTAAGTCAAGGGGTTGGTCTCCCTGGATACAGCTGGGGGATCAAACTAGACCCTGGGTGCATGGGGCCACGCCTGATCCTGATGGGGGGGCCTGTCTGTGCCCAGAGCAGGGCTCATGCCACCCCTGGCCCTAGGGTTCGAATGGGGTCCTTAGGGGGTCCATTGGCCCTCTCCTGGTTTTGGCGGGGGGATTTGGTCTGCTACTGAGGTGTAGCACCAACCCAGTTCTTTTCTCAGTTTGTGGAATCAAAACAGAATGGCTGCAATCTCCCAACAGAGAGACCTGGTTATTTTTGCTTGGGGAGGGGGCAGAGTCTGGAGTATGGGTGCTTCAAAGGGCAGTTGGGAACAGTCCAGAAGCTGTTTCCCAACTGCCCGTTACCCTGCAGCTGGGGTCAACTGAGTTCACTCCTTGGAGGTTGGGTCACATGGCAGAACTCAAACAGCAAGCATGAAAGTTGCATCCAGTTAATCTTAGGAAGGTAAACTTCCTAAAATGATTTTTCCAAACCTCCTGTTGGTTACTCTAATAAACAGCTCAATGTGTTTGATGTGATGTGGGGGAGCAGCAGGTCTACTCCAAGCTCCCCCCATTTGACGGAGTTCCTCACCCTATATCTAAGGGAGAACCTGGCTAACATCCCACTTTGGACGCTTGTATCCTGGACCTTTTTTCAGTATTGACCAGTATTCTTGACCTTTGATGAGTGTTGGAAGAAATATTTTTGTCTATCTTCCACTCCAATCTTCCCTCACTCTTGAACAAAACCACAAGATGTTAAAACTCCTCCACCCGGGATAAGGGTCACCCACCCACAGAGGACAACCCACCTCTCTCCGGGTACCATGGCTCAGACGTGGCGACACCGGTCCTAATCCCAGCTGCTACACAAATATGAACCACACCAAAGGCACGATGGATGTTGTGCCTCAGTGAAACCAACAGGACAACTTTAGCTGCAAAAACCAGCTATAAAAAAATAAATAGAGATGATTTGTTAAAAACAAAAAGAAACCAGTCTATTCTGAAACCAGCCTGGAGTGGTAACTTGAAGAACTACCACATTTGTTACTTTAGGGTTGGCTTCAAACGGCGGGGCAAAAGACAGGATGTTGGAGCCAAAGCAGCTGACAGTTCCTAACACATCCATCTGGAAGTCAGTTTTTGCCTTTGTGAGGCTTTTATTTTGACTCCAAATAATTTCCTTGAATGACAAAAGTTTGTGAGCTGCTCTTCAAAAATGAGCAGCGTGTTTCAACGCCCCAGCATTTATGTGTTCTGTATATTCATCTGAATTGGACCAAACTGTAGCAAAAGATGTTGATGAAGGTTCTCATTCATCCAGGTGACATTGTGTTAAAGTTGAATCACGGCTAATGATGAAGACAGAAAGACACATAAAGCATGCTAGACAGCACACCTTGCCAAAACTTTGTACATAATATTAAATTCCCAAAGACCAAAGTGTTGCGGATTTACGAACAAGGACACAATTATTTGGAGGTATGGTTATCCCAGCAATTTTTTAAAAATACATTTAAATGCAAATGTGTAATTTCTTATTTCTGTGGTCCTGTCAGGCTGAGCTGCTGCTTAAAGTCCTTTCCTGCTCCCACTGGTGACTTCTAACCATCACTTTCTTCCAGGAACAAGCATGTTCTCCCACAGGAACATTACACTCTGTGGTTCTAAATGACTCCTCATGACTGACCTCCAAGAGCCTATAAAATTTAGAGCTCCACAGATGTCATAAGTTTGTGCAATAATTCTGTTTGGTATTACCATCAAAGCCCCTTTTAGATGGAGACATGAAGTAATTTCTGAGAATTTTATAGTTGCACAGCGAATTAAGCGGTGATGGTGGCAAAGAGGGGGTGTTATGAAGTCACACTATCCAATCAGTCAGACAAAAAGCTAGCTAGACTGTCACTGATAGCCGCTGGTTCTGTTATTACAAGGCATGCTGTTTGACTCCATGAAATCGGATTTTATTGTAACCGCAATCTCCAACTGCGGGGCAGATGAACACATGTGGCAGAAGGTTGGATCAGCAGCTGCTGAGGGGATGGACAAATCCACAGGAAATAATCTTTAAGACCATTAAACGATGCTCTGGGTGTCCACGGCAGCAAGTGCGCTCGCAGCACATCCACTTACTTGCTTTGCAAAGAATGGCGTATTGTTTTAAACAAGAATTCCATTGTCTTGTGGAGTCTCATGAGCGGGGTTGTTGCTTGGGTCATGAGTTAAATGGGACTGATTCAAAGGCCATCTTTATTCAATGATTAATGTCACAACAGTTTAATGCACAAACATTGACCATTAACTTTTATCCTTGATTCCACCAGAACTTTAATGACGTACACTTCAACAAGTCTGCGTCAACGAGCAATGGTTTTCATGGTTTTTGGAAGATCCACTTATTTGACATTATTACCCAGGATTCACCTTTTCTTTTTTAACCCTTGTGCTATCCTATGGGGTCAAGATGACCATTGACGTGTTATTCCTACCATGACAAAGGTGGATAAAGGTGGAAAGATTTCATGTAATCCATGGACACCAGTGAAGATCACAAATCATTGAAGAAAAAAGCTTCATAGCACTGTCTAGTGGGTCTAGATGACCCAACTCCCAATGTTAAAGTGCCTAGGATGGCACAAGGGTTAAGGGTTTTGCATTGACTGTATATGTAAGCAGAGATACTGCATTACTAAACGTGTTTCCATTGTGAACCTTTGTGTTACACAAGATTGAACATTTTTGATACAAAAAGTATTATTTATTTATTTATTTATTTATGTAGATTATATTATCGTAATTTCTGCACAATAGGATGAACCAGATTATAAAATGAACCGTCAATGAGTGGTCTGTTTTCGAACTTCTAAGACATGCCCAACAATAAGACCCATTTAGCAAAAAAGGGTCTAAGATAAACCAGTCAGTCACTTTGACTTTTTTTTAACCCTTGTGCTATCCTAGGCACTTTAACATGGGGAGTTGGGTCATCTAGACCCACTAGACAGCCCTCTGAACCTTTTTTCTTCAATGATTTGTGATCTTCACTGGTGTCCATGGATTACATGAAATCTTTCCACCTTTATCCACCTTTGTCATGGTAGGGAGAACACGTCAATGGAAGGGTGGGGTCATCTACGATAGCACAAAGGATAAGGAAACATTGACTTAGTGAACCTGGAAGAATTACTGACACACTTTCAAAATAAAACACAGGAGGGGAAGGTTTCACTTTCTCTTTTGGATTATAGTTTTTAAGCAAAAAATACATCTATGTCTGGGCTTAAACATGTTGAAGTTCTTTCAAATATAGGACAAATCTGTATATAGATTAAGCATGTTTGCTTTTATGTAAAAAATGAGACTGGGACTTGATTTATCATTATGATTCCAGACTTTTGTTAAGTCATTTTCTAAATTGTTTTTTCTTTTTCCATCAATTTCTGTTTTATTATATTATCATTAGTTTTATAAAATTATATATCCTATTATCAGAGTCAATGATCTAGGTTTTCCTTTTTCAAATAATTCGTCTAAGGGTCAACAGTCCAAGATTAAATGAATTAAAGTTCTAGCAGAATGTGAGGATTTGATCTGCAGAATTGTGTTTCAATTAAACTCTAGAGGTGATTTTCTTTTTTTGTACAAACAAAGCCTGTTTGAGTAAATTCTGTTATAGAACCACAATGTCAATTTAGCCAAAAATGTTAACATTTATACATAAAAATATAGTAAAGTGAAACACAAAGAAGATTCCTGCGTTAATGGATTTTCAATTTCCTTTATTAGAAGTCTGCAGGTTCGGGTTTCTGACTCTTTCCTGCCCTCAGACACACATGCTGAACAGACACAAAGACTCCCGCCCTTTTAAAAAAAACCTGGGGTGATGGGGAGGGGGCTGACGCTGCTGCTGAGGAGGCGGTCCTTACAAACGGGTTCAACGAGGACACCAAAAGGAGGGGCTCCAGGGAGGTTGGTTTGAGTGCTTTAGTGGTGCAGGTGTTGGGGGTTGGTGAGGCTGGAATATATCTTGGGGGTGGGGGGCGTTTTCCTCGATTGCCTCTGTATTTGAGTGCGGGCCGGGTCAGCAGCATCCTCCCGTGAGCGCGGCGTCCGACTTTTGGCTCCAGCATTACCAAGGTGGTGAGGCATCGGGCGCATGGCGAGATGTGCTGCAGCTCAGGCCTCGGTCGCTGCTAGTGCTGCGTAAGCTGCAGCCTATGACACAACGGACAGCAAAGTCAGAGCAAAGGCAGGGGCTGGAGTGTGTCTTCATTACCACTCCACATCCCCACCCATGGACACTTCCTCCCCTTCATCCACCCCTCTAATTCCCCATCTTCTATGCAGCTGGTGAAGAGCGAGGACGCACACAAACACACACACGCGCGTGTCTAAAAAAACACATGCAGGCACACCTCCACCCGCCCGCTCAAGCTAAATCCTCCTTTGATTGCTGGTCCTCAGCTCATTACCAAATGGGGTTTGGCTGCAACAATGGAGGGCAGCAGCGCCGCTGCCGTCTTTAACAAGCATCGCATGAACACGTGTTCCCCTCATCACATAAAAGCACACTCCGCAGTTCTGATTTCAACCTCCCAGGTATGGATTCATGCTGCAAATAATTTCAGTTTTTGCATTATCTCTTGGAATAAACCAAAATATCACTGAACTTCATTCTGCATCCCTCTCTGCTGATGAGCAGATGTTACTCCAGGCTTCATTGATTATCACAACACATCGAGGCAAGCAGCAGCAAATGGAGCAGATATGGCTGAAAAGAACAAAGGATGACAGACCTGCTGTCAAACTAGTGGGAACACAAATTTAGTAGTGTTTGTGTGAACCCACACTGACCAAAAATATTTTTTATGGTATGAACTCAAAGATGTGAAAAATTTTCCACATACACAAAATAACCAGTTCTCTGAAATATTGTTCACAAATCTGTCTAAATCTGTGATAGTGAGCATTTCTCCTTTGCCAAGACAATCCATCCCACCTTGCAGGTGTGCCATATCAAGATGCTGATTAGACAGCATGATTATTGCAAAGGTGTGCCTTAGACTGGCCACAAGGTGAGAGTTAGGTCCCAGACTGTGAAGATATGGGACCAATACTTGTTGCAGAACATTTTTGTATCTTTTTTTTTAACCCTTGTGCTATCCTAGGCACATTAACATTGGGAGTTGGGTCATCTAGACCCACTAGACAGTGCGCTGAACCTTTTTTCTTCAATGATTTGTGATCTTCACTGGTGTATATGGCTTACATGAAATCCTTCTACCTTTATCCACCTTTGTCATGGTAGGGAGAACGCGTCAATGCAAGGGTGGTGTCATCTAAGATAGCACAAGGGTTAATTGAGATTGCCTCCAAACTAAAAAACAAAAAAATTATTTTGATGAGTTGATGTTGTCCCACATCATTACACTTCTTCCACCAAAAGATCAAATTCCAACAGTGCAAAAATCTGCCTCTTCTCCGCACTCTGACCCCATGGTCTAACAGCTGTAAGCAGAATCCAAAAAAGTTTTATGTTTCAATCTTTCTATTTCAACAATCTTCCTCCAAACTTCTGAAGCTTTCTTGAATCCAGCTTAACCCTCTTCAACTATCTCCTCTCAAGGGTCATCTGGTTTTTTTTACCGTTACTGACCCCTGAAGCGATTGTTCCTTCTGTCATCGTGCCCCTCCAAAGGCTTGATTTATGTCACCAACCAGAATGCCAGCTACTGGGCGTCTGGGCTAAGAACTTCACTCACACATTGTCCTGAGTTAATGCAGCCACTTGTGTGATCAATGACCTTTTTCATGTGGTCAGCTGCGCTGCTGCTGCTGTCCGTGGGCGGCAGAATCACCAAACACAACCACCAAAAAAAAAGAAATCCCTTCAAACCACACTTGAATCTGCGTCTTTACATGCTTTTTTTAATCACATATAATGTGGGCTTTTGTTTTGATAATTGCACAAATCGCACATAATGGATGAATTAATTTTGATAATTGTACACAGCAAACGTGATGTCTCTTTTTTTTTGACAATTATACAAACTACATGTGATGTGGGCTTGTATTTTAACAACTGTACAAAGCACCCTTGCTGTATGCTTTTATTTAGCTAATTTCACAAATCACACATTATTTATGTTTTTATTTTGACAATTGCACAAATCACTCATGATGTATGCTTTTATTTTGACAACTGCACAATCTAGGTTTTGTATGCTTTTATTTTGGTCATTGCACAAATCACATGTGATGTATGCTTTTATTGTAGTGGACAGATGTTGGTGTTTGGTCAGCTTTGGGCACATGAAGTATATCCTTATAAACTCCTTTAAAAACGGTAAAAATTAAAGGTTGTTTATTTTCCACGTTGATTTTTTTATTTCATTCATTCTTTCATTCATTCATTCAACTTCTTCTGTTTTGTCCCTTTCGGGGTCACGGGGCTGCTGGAGCCTATCCCAGCCACTAGTGGGCGAAGGCAGGGGGCATCCTGGACAGTTCGCCTGTCTGTCGCAGATTTTTTTTATTTCTAAAAATAAATATAAAATAATATTTGTATTTCATTTTTGATTTCTAACCCAGCCTGTTCCAACTGTAGGTGGAAGAGATGCGCTAGTAAACAGTAGAAACGGGAAAAGAAGCCCCTCCCTGCTTGTCCACTGTGAACACCATCGGCTGATTGCGCCAGTAACAATGTGTGTGTACCGCGTTCTTGAAGGAATTTCAAAGTAAAAGCTATTTTTTTGTAGTTAAGATGCGATAAGGATGAACCTGGAGTCCAGAACTCTCCGCTTGCACCGGTCTGAACATGGAGTAAATAAATCAGCTTTATTAGTTCTGATCAGCACTCTGCCTGTAAAATTATGGCAAAAGATAAGAGCACTTCTGTCCATGTCATCAGTAATGAGAAGGAATGCAGAGCTCTTTTCTGTGACCTCAGGACTGTGGGGGGGCTACAGTGACACCAACGGAAGGGGCCAGAACGGCTGTAAAAGCCCCATTTAGCTGTCTAATAAACACTGATTTATAAAGTTTATGTGCACTTGCAATTTCTTTTTATTAGCTATTGACGATGAGGGTTAAGGAGATCAACCCTCATGAAGATGATCACTTTCTTTAATTTTCTTCTTCTTGTCTGACTTCATGACCATGTTTATCAGATGTTGGAGCCTTTTTAGTGGCTTCACACTGGGAAGTTTCCCATTTCTCCTGCCTTGGGGACGTGACGGAAACAAAAAGGCCACATTTGGAACCATCAGACCACACAACACTGTCCGACAGTGAAACAGAAGACCAGAAATGAGCTAATACCCCCAGGACATTCTAGACCATGGTTAAACATGGCAGCCACTATCACCATGAAGCTTTGACGTTTGCCTCGGTCAGGGTGAATACTCGATTCTGATTGGCTGCAGGGTATGCATTACAAAGTGACAATGGACACCTACAAAAGTTGTAATTACTTGATGAAAGAAAGTCTTTGTTTGTTGATTCTCATGTAATGATCAGAGTCAATGGTGGATGCTTCTTTACTCAGAGCGATCTAGGAAAGTACCTGTGGACTTTGTTTCTTTGAATCAAATGAATGCGTCATTGTCTGGACATAAACAAGTGGTCGGAGGTGAACTTTCTCTCTGAAATGATGCTTTGAATCACTTGGCATCACATTGAGCATATAAACCACTTTCCTACGCTGGTTAGTCCTCATACACCTGCAGCAGAGCTCGGTAGCCGTTACCATGACGATGCGTATCGAATTGTCTACTTCTTGAAGAAAGAAAAACAATTTAAACCTGAAAAATAACCTTTTTTTCTTCATTTCTCTGAATCTTTTTACACATTCATTTGCAGACTTGACATCCTCTGATGATTTCTCCTGTAAAACTTTGAATATTAATATTTGATCATGACACAGTAGGGAACTTCATTTTTGAAGTGTTTTCTGAGTTTATTTTAAACGTTTTGGATTTCAGTCAGACTATCTTATAACATAAACCAGGCCTCAAATTTAAACATTTCTAGCCTCTTTATTCAAATGTGGTGTCATACGTTCTTTTGTGAATAAAAAACTCAAAATTAACATTTGGTTTAGGACTTTTATTTTCCAATCTATTCTAATATCATAAAGTGTCCCATGTTTCTTCACTTTAAGGTGCAAAGCGAGTGTCTCCTGTTCAACTGGACGCTGAACCTTTGCAGCTCCAGTTAGAAAACGTTGCTTCACTTTTGTCAGAAGACGCAAAAAGGCTTTAGTTTGCAATCTGGTGATTGAGCAGGTCTTAATGGAGCAGCGCAGAGAGGAGAAAGCCCGGAAGGAAGTGCCCACCATCTCAAAACCCCTTATTAGCAACAAGCTCAGGACACAACAGTCACAGAGCTTCAGTGGAAACGGCGACATATTTTTAGTAAAATGTGCATGTTTGTGTGAGAGTGCACGCACAAATGGGGATGTGAGAAGATAAATCTGGCTCCTTCTCCTGTTCTAATGGGATCATACTTGACGGGAGACACTTACACCACTCAGCAAGACCATAATGCGAACACAGATCTTTCCCCTTGGTGTTTCTATTCCAAGATGGCCTGCTTTCTTGGAAAGCTAAATGGAGCATTAGCAGATGGTCTGTGTATTTCAGTGGAGCTTTTTCACATCGTGGGAAGCAGTTCTTTGTTCCAGTGCAGCCAAATAAGAAAGCGAAGAACAGAGGTGTCTGAACAAAAGATTTTTATTGTCATCATCGTGAGATTATAAACTCATCTCTGACTTCTCACTTTTTAAAAAAAAGAAAAAGAAAACTGCTTCAAAGAAGTGGTTTTCTGCAAAAGCTTCTTCTGTGGTTTTAACGTGGTTCATTCGTGATACATCAGTGAAAATTTCACGTAAACAACACAACTTTTCCACGTATTTTCACATGTGACCAATTTTCATCTGTGCAAAATGTACAAAGTGGCTGTGTAGCATGGCTTTAAAATGGAGATGATTGATATTTAGAAGCAGGCTGATGGTAGAGACAGCGCCATGAAAACCAAATCCAAAGACAGTGGAGCAGCACTGAGAGAAAAACCCCCAAAGCTCACATGGTCCTGCAAAAAAAGAGGCTTTCTCCGGTCATGGCTCAAGGATTTACTCTCTACAGGAGCTCTGCAGACATTTGGAACATCTAAAACCAGTGTGATCTCCACACAAAAGACCACTTCTTCCTGTTGTGAGATGGTGGTTGTACTGTTGCTTCAAACCAGACACTGATGTAAAAACTTTAGGTTGGAAACAGCCAAAGAAAAAAAATCAAAAGTATTCAGAGTGTACTAAAACTTTGGGAGAATTTAGGTTTTGACAGTTACTCCAAATTGCTCCAAATGTGGCTAAAAGGATTTTAAGGCTTTTAGATTTTAAGTATCCATGATGATGTGCCGAGACATTGTCTGTCACAGGGCTATTATGTTCTTAAAAACAGAAAATGTGTTATTATGTTACTAAAAAGTAACATGTTTTCAAATGTATTTCTTGTCATTTGTGGAATGCAATAGGCTCATCTTCATATACCGCCTCCTGCCTCCCCTTTGCCGCCCCTAGGAAAGCCTTCTCAGATGTGGGCTGCATGTTCCTCTGTCTGTGAACATGTGTCCAAAGTGTCTGTATCTATCACGCATTCAGGTAATGAGACAAGCCTTTAAAGTAAAAGAAAAAGAAGCATTAATAAAAAGGTCTATAGGCCCTCACTTTCCCTCCTTTTTTCAGCCTCTTTGTGCTCCTGTGAACTTGCAATCTTTGGATGAGACACAAAGGCTTCTGTGGAGTAAAGGCCTCTGAATTGCCGCGACCGCCACACACAGTTCCTTTCACTGGAGCCTCAAACGCTGCTACCCCCCCCCCTTTGTGTGTGGTGTGTCTGCACCCCACCTCACATCATCGATGGCTTTGTCTTCCCACATTAAACCAAAGGAGCCTTGACGACCACATGGAGCAGAGACCCATTGATCTCAAATCTAAAACTGAAAAACTCGTCATCAACGCTTCATCAAGCTGACCCCACTTATCAAATATCTGGGGCACAACGTTACATTATATGGTTAATATTTATGAAATGATAAAACTTTTAAAATCTTTAGAGGCCTTTTTTTTTAAATAGCAATTATAAATACGTTACATTTGTGCCTCCTTTTTGAATGATTGACAGCATAATTCTAATCTAAGTTTGACCAGAACTTCAACAAACCCTTCTGAAGTAATCCCAAGACATTTTTTTGTGTTTGCAGAGATAAATCATGATGAGTTGCACCAAGACGGTGCTAATCTCTGGTGAAAACTTCCGAGTTCACTTCCTTAACTGCGACCCCGGATCGATCAATCCCTCAACAATGACCCAGCATGGGAATGCCGTTCCAGGAGGCGGGACCAGGCTGCCAACAGCATTCCACGGCAGGGACTCCAGCGGTTTCCAGAAACAAAAGCTCCTCTAAGACAAGGAGACTTGAAGGCATTAAAGAAGAAGAAGAGGGAGGAGATGAAGAGATTATGGGTTATGGCTCTCCCAATTCAGATGGAAAAAGGGAAAAGCTTTCCTGGGAAGAGGGAATGTAGGTAAAGAAGCTGAGGTACCCATAATAACTAAAGGGGTCAGGGGTTTCTGATGGACTTGTAATCTGGATGCTTCTCTTTTTCCCATGGTGTGTGGACTCCAGAGCTTACCAGGCTCTGTTGTCCCCCCCCCCCAAAAAAAAGAAAAAAGCACGAGGCCTAAAACATCCGTCACAACCCATTACTGCTGACGCACGGCTCCCAAAGAAAGCTGGATGGGCATGATGAAATCGGGGTGAAAGTGAATTTTGAGGCATGAGATGAGGGCCGCAAAGTTAGCGTGAAAAAAACTTTTGTCTCTCCGTCTGAGTGGCATCACAAATTGAGGCCATAAAGAAGAGAAGCCATCAAAACATTTCCAAGTCTTTACTTCAACGAGACTTAATGAATTCAGAGAAAATATGATAATGTTTCATGAAGACTCGCTGCGAAAAACATGAAAATCTCTGAAAGTTCAGTTTGTCCGATCGGTTTTGTCAACGAATCAAAAGTTCCTTATGAAATACAAATACACATTAAAGTTGTATTTTGTAAACCTTTGTTTACATGGTTACAGTGACATGTTTAACCCAGTGACACTGAAATACCACATGCCCTTTGACAAACTGTAACTCGTTGACCGTATACGTGAGCAACGTGAATCAGCTGATTCCGACGTAGAGAAAAGTGACTTTTCATGTCAGTTTTTAAGCTTAACCCTAGTGCTATCTTAGGCACTTTAACATTGGGAGTTGGGTCATCTAGACCCGCTAGACAGTGCTCTGAACCTTTTTTCTTCAATGATTTGTGATCTTCACTGGTGTCCATGGATTACATGAAATCTTTCCACCTTTATCCACCTTTGTCATGGTAGGGAGAACACGTCAATGTAAGGGTGGGGTCATCTATGATAGCACAAGGGTTAAAGAAATACTCAGAAATGCAATTTTGAGCTTGATCTTCTTACTATATCTCCTCCATCGTCAGAAAAATGTCACAAACACTCCCAAAACACTATTCTCACTGGAGTAAGTCTATAATTCCCTCAGAAAACTTGTTTTTCAAGAAATGACTAGTTGTTACCTTGATGTTTTGACTAGAGTAGATAACCGTCCCTTTATCAAACGTTTCCTGCTGATACTAAAGACACACTGGAAAGCCCACAGAGACATCAATCTGCCTCTAGTTTGGCACATTTTTCAACATACAGGAAAAGTGGAAGTATTTGCTGTCATGAGAGCAGACAGAGGCTGGATGTGTGAAACTGAATGAAAGCAGAGAAAGAAGTGAGCCCGTCTAGACGTGTATTTTCTTTACACGCATGCAAACATTTGGAGATATTGAAATACGGCTGTCTCTGCTGTTGCCTAGAAATTAAACTGAGCACTGTAAGGGAATTTCTGCAGGTTCTGGTTCCCAGCCAAACTCCTCTGTTACCAAGGAAACGGGCTGCAGCCGAGCATCCAAGGGGAGCATCCGGATTTAACAGTATTTGGCCTTTTTTTTGTGTGAAGCTGACACTTCAATGCAGGAATCGCACATGCACTATAACACTTTCATCTTGTCATACGAAGCTTTGAAAATCCAGTTGCAGTCGACGCTCCTCATAAGTGAAGCTTCATTCAGGAACAAAGTGATCTGTCTAGAATCTGGTTCAGTAGGTGCAGCATCACGTTTGCATAACCTGTGAGAAGATTCTGCAGAGAGTCCGTAAAACCAGCAGAAGTCATAATCCAAACCTCAAAGACATTATCATTTTCTGCAGACAGTAGAGTGAAACTGCGGTGAGACGACGCTGAATCAGTTCTTAGAAACTAAACACCAGTTAAGTCAGAAAGAGGAAGGAAACAGTCACATGATAGCGCTGAACTCTGTGACCACACTCCTCTCTGGATGCAGCAGATAAGTCGCCGGCTGTCATGTTTGAAGTTTGTCACTGCTTTGCATTATTCCTGCAGAATTTAGAAACATTCAGCAAAAGTATTCATGCAGGGCATTTGCTTTTCTACATTTAAATTTGAGTTTTCTAGCCTTCCCTGAAGCAAAAAAACAGCCAGTCACTGTTCTGCTTTGTGGTGCTCCAGCTCCCCCTACTGGTGAGGTAGTTGAAACGATGAAGGCAGTTTGGTACATGCTGTACCTTCAAGTCTAATCTAGAAATGATGATGATGACTCCCACTCAAACAATGATATATGAGTTGATACACCTTAAAATAATGACATACATCAATGATTTCATTTTATTGACTTTAAATTATTTAGGAGCCAATTTTAAAAGGTAAATGTTATTAGAAAGTTTTTGTAAGCTTAGTTTTAACGGTTTTTACCATGCAACGGTAACTCATATCATGGATTCAAGTTTGTTGTATACTCAAATGTGCAAATTATGCCAAAGATGGAAAGTTTTTAGGGAAAAGTCCCAAATGCAGACTTTTTGCAGAATCGTGTTCTCCCTACCATGGCAAAGGTGGATAAAGGTGATTTCATGTAATCCATGGAAAACAGTGAAGATCATGAATCATTGAAGAAAAAAGGTTCAGCGCACCATCTTGTGGGGTCTAGATGACCCAACTCCCAACGTTAAAGTGCCTAGGATAGCACTAGGGCTAAAAGGAGGCCAACACATAGAGGTTCATGCTTACGGGTCTCTCTTTGCAGGCTTATTCACCTGTTCAGGTTCTGCAGGTTTTTGGGTTGTTCATAGGGGAGAGTGGCTTTATCTTAACCCTTGTGCTATCCTATGACCCCACCCGTAACTCAGCGCACTGTCTTGTAGGGTCCAGATGACCCAACTCCCAACGTTAAAGTGCCTAGGATAGCACAAGGGTTAAGGGGAGTACAGGCGTGTTACCTCCGTTGAGGTTCGTACGAACCCTTTAAAGCAGTGTTTTTCAACCAGTGTGTGCCGCGGCACACTAGTGTGCCGTGGGAGATGGTCAAGTGTGCCGTTGGAAATTACCCTCATTAACTGATGAACATTTCCCATCTCCAGGATTTCAGCTCTGTGTTCATCCAAACAGGCCCTGATAAAACACTGAGGAGTTAGGAATATAAAAGTTCGTAAATTACTTTTTCTTTGCGTTTATTTTATTTTATTAAAGACATTTTGATAAGAATGACGGCAGCGCGATTCAGCTGCAGCGCTGGCTGTAGTTTGGAAAAGTCCCGCCCATTTAACTGTCTCCACCAATCATTCTTGAAGGCTTAATCACACGTCATCAGTCTGACCAATCAGAAGTGGTTAAAGTCTTCACTTCCTTGTCCCGATTTACATCGTAAAGTCGCTCAGTTCTAACAATAATACCAGCTAAAGCTAGTCTTTAGCGGTGTAGCTTTCCACAGAATCTGGTATCAGACCGTGGAACAAGTGAACAAAACAATGAAGCTCAGAGACGCGATCTCCGCCGGCCGTTTAATGCACTACATCTCCCATGATGCATTGGGTTATGAGAGTGACAGCGCACAAGATCTGTTGTGAAACGTCTTGAAACCAACACTTCAAACCGTTTTTAAAACTTTTAACTTAAATTTTATTGTATCTTTTAGAAAAAAACAGCTGCAGCTTCCAGCTTTTTCTGCAACAATTATCTCAAAAATGCATGTGAGATTGTGGAGGGGCTGTAGATCAATACAGACTATGAGTTTCTCCTTTTTTTTTCCTTTTTGGATGCTGGTGTGCCGCAGGATTTTTTTAAGGTTAAAGTGTGCCGTGGCTCAGAAAAGGTTGAAAAACACTGCTTTAAAGGACGTCATGAGAACGGAACGTACTATTGTCGTACGTGTGGTTAGTGTATTGTAAGTTTCACGTTCGTATGGTGTACCGGTGATGCTTTTGTACGGTGCCCTTATGCCACACTCTGGCCGAGTGCGAGTACTGGCTCCTTACTGACCAAATGCTACAGGATGTCCACACAAGCTACGCTGAGACTGGGTAACCTCCTCATTCTAACAGTCAGGTTGCACGCAAGTTAATAATGTGAACAGCACTAGCTGTAGACTAGACCGAGAGGTTTATTGACATTCCCTGCGGGCCATTGGCATGCCCCATGCAGGTTTGCCCATTCCTCACCCGCAGACAGCCCATATCCACCCCTAAGGGCAGTTAAGCCTAATTCCCAAACTACGTGTCCCTACAAAAATCCTTCAAAAAAAGGTCTTACTGAAGGTATTTTCAGATTTTAACACATATTCTCTCATGTTTTAGGATGAACGACAACACAGTTGCAGCTACTCTGAGAATCTGAATGATGATCGCAGACCAATACATCGATGTAAAACCTGGCTGCATTGTTTCCTCCTTGTGGCTTTGTGGGAGTTTGATATTTCCAGGAGAGCCCAAACCATTCTCCTTCCACCATCGTGCCTAACAATGGGATTAATATAGTTTTTTGTGTCAGCTGTAAATTATGACTTTGATCTGCACTTTCTCCTTTAAAAAACATTTCAATTTTTTTAAATGCTTTGTTAGCTTAAAAAAAAAACTTACCAAGAACACATTCTGGTTTTCTCTTTTTCAGCAGCTGAGTGATAAAATAAGAAGTTGAGTGTCTTAATATGCAGATATTTCTGTTCTGAATGTCTGCTAAAAATAAACAAACGGTGGTGGTTTCCAGAAAGAGGCTTCTCTGTTACACGAAAAGTGAAACAAGTTTGCAGAAAACAGAAGAGATCAGGGTTTAGAAGAAACAAGGAAGATGCGTGTAGGAAAGGGGCGGATCGTTTCCCAAAACGCTGCGCAGTTCCTCTTTGTCAATAAGTCAGGCCCCTAAATATTTCACTTTCAAAACAGTCCACTTCCTTTTTTCATGGCATTCAACAGACAAGGAAGATGAAGGTATAATGATTGACAGCATGACCCCCCCAGCCTAAACACTGTGGGTCACTAAGAGCTAGTTTATGTCAGACTGTCCTGTCCCTGTAGGGCCAACAAGGAAGGTTTTCTGATAACCATAAAAACAAACAAAATGTTCAAATTAAAATTCTTCTCTGCGTTTGACCCATTTCCCCCCATCCCCCTGGGGGAGCGGTGAGCTGCAGCCAAGCCGCGCTCGGGAGGCAGTAGCATTAAGGGTCTTGCCCAAGGACCCTTGGGACCAATGTTAATTGCTATGGATATGGTAATTTCCCCAATACCATTGTTCCGGGAATCAAACCCTGGATTCCTGTGTGGTAGCCTCTCACCTTACCAACCGAGCTACCCTTTGCCGAAAGATTTTTATTTCAGGTTCAAAACAGTGAAAGTTTAAAGTCGGAAACTCATCAGAGAATAAAAAATGCCTACATTTATAAAAATTGGTACAAACAATTGGTGTTATGGATGACCTTTGACCCTGGGAGAGGGTACCTTGTCAGGACCAGCCAATCTGGTTAACATCAGGCGGCTGCTTCTAACAAAAGAAAACACGTCAGTTCAGTAATTTTCCACTAGAATCCTTTTGAAACAACCAGCTCCAATAGATCTGCATGAAGTAAAAGCATATAATATAAAATAACATTAGAAAATGTTCAGCACTATGTGCTTTAATACACAGACTTATTGTGAGATTTCAAAGTGAATCAGAAAATTTTGATCTAAACTGATAGATTTAGATGAATATATGAAATTGCAACATAATAAAATATTCCTGCATTTTCCTTCAACAGCTTGTTGAAATGCACCCGCTCGTTTCAGCAGCGATACAGAAGAGTTCCGTTCTGTTCAAGGTCTTTTTTTGAGTGACTGACCTCGGACCAAGTGGAGAGAAAATAAGGTACATTAGCGGCTACGTCGATGGTTGGGAGTCGGACGCTGATACTCACATCTTTCTTAAGCTTAGGAGGAAGAAAACTCCAGATCTGTTCAGTTTAGTAGAAACATACATGTGTATAAGAGGATGTCGAATTGGCTGTTTTTCACTACAAGGATGATGATTGTCTAACAGCAATTAATTTTTACATTTATTTGTTATGGCCCACAATCTGCCAAACACTTCCTACATGACTGACCGGTCGGTGGCGATTAACGTGTCGGACTCTCCTGTTAGTTTCTATCAGTCTTGTATGTGTTGTTTTATCTAAAGGTGCCTTTACAGTGCCAAAGGTCAGCACAAGGGATAAACTCCCACCGAGTTCATCCAAAAGTAGACTATGAGACACTGTACTACTTTGAAGTTTTTCAATTCACAACCATCCAAACTAAAAAAACAACAACTTTTTGATGGGACACAAGTAGTAAATTAAATATAATTGAAAAACAAAACAAATGCGGTTGCTTATTTGATGCTATGTTACCAATTTTTAAATGATTTTTAATTTCTTGTAATTAACCCTTGTGCTATCCTAGGCACTTTAACATTGGGAGTTGGGTCATCTAGACCCACTAGACAGTGCTCTGAACCTTTTTTCTTCAATGATTTGTGATCTTCACTGGTGTCCATGGATTACATGAAATCTTTCCACCTTTATCCACCTTTGTCATGGTAGGGGGAACACGTCAATGTAAGGGGGGGGGGTCATCTAAGTACACAGAAAAAGGTTTTAGAACTAATATAGGGACAGGAAATACTCTTAAAATGTAGTTTGTAGCAAGCTAAAATGGTTAAGTACAGCAATTGTTCACGTTTTTAAATATTACTTAGTATTTATCACTGTTGAAAAACAAGTCATCCTGAAATTCTGCCTCCTGAAAAGACTAACACATTGGTTCTGTTCATTTTCCCTGATTTTATCAAATAAAACAACAGAAAAGTAGGATTGAAAATCTTCTCTTTTGTTGTCAGTTTTGATATTCATACTTCAGCAAACAAAACAAAGGAAAAAAATAATAAAACAAATGATTACGCAAAACCAATGATTAGGCCAAAAGCCAGGTGTACCAATAAGCCCATAATGTAGATGTATGGATAATAGAACTATATTTTGGGTTTTTAATGATTCCTATTATTCAAAATGTGAAAATAAAACATTAAAAATATGATCAGGGCTTAAGAGGTCCAATACAAGTCTGTTGGTTATTGTTTTTTTAATATTTATATCCCATCCCTAACACTCTCATTGATATAAAAGAAGCATTTATTAATGCCAGTTTAAAAGTATTTAATTGTTTATTTTGAGAGGAAAAAGGGAGACGACTATTTTTTTTACCTTAACAGCGCATAAATTAAGCCTCAGACCAAAGACCATCGTTGCCCCCTAGTGGATATATTGATTACTTATGTCAAAGACCTTTATCTCTAAATTTAAAGAATTTGGTGAGTTGAGGATGCTAAATTGGTAAAACTCCTACTGAGTCTCTTTAGCCTTTCCGTTTTAAATCCATGTTAAAAATAGATGAACAATCCTGCATGATTTTATGCCGTTATTTAACTTTTAATTAAATTTCAAATGAAACAACAAAAACAGTAAAAAAATCACAGGATTTAGAATGTGAAGGGAAGACAAACTCATGTGTTTGTGGTTAGGGTCACCTATCATCAGCCAGGCTGATTATTTCAGCAGCGGCGGGCCGATATAGAACTGGTTAATTTGACTTAGATGTATTGTTTTTATTTCAACCTTTCACATAGATATGTCATTGCATTTATGTTGAAATTGTATTTACTATGAAAATTTTTCGGGTAAATTGTTATATAACTTCAAAAAAGAAAACCAATAAAAATGAGCCTGCACTTTTAAGAGTTATTAATTTGTTTTTTGTTTGTTTAAAAAATAAATAAAGTAAATTTTTGGTGTTCGTATTGTTCTTATTTGAAGCTCACTTTAACTGCAAATAGATATCGACACTTATTATCTGCCTTCCTGGTTGCCAACAATCTGTATTGGTATAGGCCCCTCCCTGGAAAAGAACACTGGTTTTTAGTTTACTTGTAAGTTTAAGTAATTTACCATGAGCTGCATGAGCCTCTAGCTTCCTTCTACGTTCCAAAAACATGCTTTATATGTGGATTGATGACTCAAAATTCTCCCTAAGTGTGAATGTGCATGTACACGGGTGCAGGATTGTGGCCATGCAATAGGGTGTCCAGGGTGTACCCTGCCTTTGCCCAACAGTGGCCAGGTTAGGCTCCAGCACTCCTGCGTCCCCGTAAGGGATCAAAAAGGTTCAGAAAATGGATGGATAGAAGTTATTTACCATGAATTTATAGCTATTGCAATGTGGGTTTTTTTGTATTCATGTAGCGCTTTTTGCTGAACTACATGAAAATAGTTTATACATAATTTAATGAACCAAAACTCAAATATAACTCTACTTAAAAGGATCAAGAATCATTTTAAATCCTGAGTTTGTCCATCAGTCAGACCTTTTCTTCCATTAGCACTTCCTTTGGAGTATTTCCGCACTCCCGTCGGCCAATACTGGCCTCCTGCGAGCTATTCTTGGTTGATGCAGCACCTCGATGAACCTCTGTTCTGACAGTAGTTGTTGACAAAACAAACCACTGTATCCAACATGCTGAAATCCTGCAGGGATTACAGCCTGGATCAGAGCTGGGATACATGTCCAACACTCTGCTCCGGTCAGGTCTCCGAAGAATTTCAATGCTGCTCGTGGTAGGAATAACCAGAGGCTCATTCCACACAATTATCTCAATTAACACTGCTGCAGGCTACAGAACAGCATTGTTTGGGTGCTGTTGTTGGATTCATGGGATCAAAAGAGCTGGGGAAGGAGGGAAGAAGGAGAGGAGAGCAGCAGCTCACGGTGTAATGCGACTCTGCTGTGAATTCCTCCGGGTCAATGCTTGTGATGGTTTGGCATCACAAAAACATGCATCCTGAGCTTAACCTCTGCCGGTCTGGCTGCAGCAGAGCGCTGACATTTAAATTAGGAGGGACGGTGATTGGGCTGAGATATTTTGTTACAAACAAAACCAGATTTCATTAAGTTTACTTTAAAAATGACAATAAGAGAATGTAAATGTAATGTCTTTCCTGTAGAAGTCCTGAGAACAAATACATTTTTGTTTTCATTCAGAAAATACTCACGTTGCAGAAGCAAAGTTTGGATTTGACTCAAAATGTACAAGAAACAAATGATGTACTCAGTGGCGGTCCTACACTAACTTGCTCCCCGGGCTTTGCCAAGCACTGAGCGACCACCGCCCACTTTAGGTTTGCGCCCCGGGCAATCACCCGTATGGCCCGTGCCTAAAACCGCTACTGGATGTACTGCTCTACACTACTCTGAAGTCATTATTAGAGGGTTGTGGCTTTAGAATTTCGCTTTGGTCACCCTAAACTGCAAACATGGGACATTAAAAGATTTAAAAACATTATAACAGTAAAGCTACGTTCACAGCACCCTATGCAAAACACATGTTTAAGCGGCCACTTCCAATGAAAAGTCTACGTAAACACATGTAAATGTTTAATTTGGGCTTCTGCATTACAATCTCTCGTGTTCAACGTACAAAACACACGGCCATACAACGGGCGCTAAAAGTTAAACCAGGCTGAACTTTGACCAATCACAGACTCTGATTTGGTTGTGATGTATGAAAAGAGTCCCTTTCAATTCATTCAAGTGTGCCAGCTGTTTAAAACTGATCATGGAGGAAAAATTAATATTGCGGTTTGTGCCCAGATGGATTAATTAGACAGCAGGTCTTTTATACTATTGAACAGAGCTGTGAAAGAAAAAGCATGGAGCACCAGATTTGCACGAAGCCTTATTCAACTTTAGGTGTGTCATGGCGACCGTAACGGACAGACCCAGACGCTGGAACGCGGAAGAAACACAGGTGAGTTTGTGGGTGAGTGAAAGAGGTTTTAATATAGATTCTCGGTTAGTAGATGGTTCCTGGCGGAGCTGTGACGTCCCTGGGGGAACCGGTGGCGAGGATGGATTCGGTTCGGCGGCCCGTGACGTCACTGGTGGAATCAACCGTAAGGATGCAGAGGCTCGTGGTATGACAGGAGGTTTTTTATGTGGCTTGGATCCGAGGGGAGGATGACTGCTGCAACCACTCGTGGTGAAAGAGTCCTGGAGGCAAACGGAGAGCAAGGCTTAGACAAGAGCAAAACAAAGACTGTGGCTAAGAACGTGGCGACCATGCTATTCACCATAGAGGAGCAACGATCTGGCGATGAATCCTGGTCCTGGATCTCCTTATGAAGGCCGGCGGAAGATGAGGTGAGTGGAAGCAGCAGTCTAATCAGGAGCCAAGCAGAGAGGGGAGGGGGGAGTAGTCTGACAGAGGCACCATGACAAGGTGACGTATATGGTATTAGACAGTAGAAAAATAAAAAGAACAAGAAGCTCCTCCCTGCTTGCTCAGTGTGAACACCATGGGCTAAATGCACGTTTAACAATGGACGTTTAGCGGATTTGGCACATTCTTGAATGCGCTTCACATGCCTGGTGTGTCTTTAGCTTAACAATTTTCTTGTGCCAAGCTTGCAAATGTAATGACTAGCAGAGACCCGCCTTACTTTTGCCTTTTGTCCAAGTCCACATAAACTGTTGGGGTGGGAGTTGTTTTGATTTTTGGTATCTTGGTTTTCCTATTTTTTTGTATGTTCTGTGTTGGTAGATGCTCTCTATTCATAGACCACCCAGTTTATGTTTACGATCAATCAGCTGTTAGTATTTTGTTAAGTATTTTATCAAAGAATTTCAAAGCCTAAAAGGTTTTATTTTGTTTAGGATGCTTTGGGTGACATTGATGTTTACTGGTGCAGTGTCTGTGAGTACAGAGAACTGGAGTGTGGCGTCATTCATTAAAAATCCTTCACTTTCGGTTCCAACCAAATGAAGTCAATTTAGTTGTCATTTTGTTGTGGTACGGACACCGCCATGTTGGACCCAGAGGTTGTCAGTTAGCAGTAATCTATCTGAAATCTGTCAATCAAACGTTTCAAACATTGGACGGTGGGCCACCAGGCATCACCTACTTTTATTGAGGGCGCCAGATGTGCAGTTTGTAACTTGAACAATTTGAACAATTTGCAATAAAGAATAAATATGGAATGGAAAATGAAGATTAGCAGAAAAAATGGTATCAGATCAAGAATGGTTATCTGGACCAATAGAATGATTGAGTAATTGGTGTTCATTTCTCTATCGGAGTCTATGGGATTTCGGCATCTTGGGACCCGTGTGTATTTCCTGTTTGGAATGCCGGGGGGGGGGGGTGTCACTCAAATACAGTCAAAGATACGGTTGTTTGTAGTGCACAATTGTTTTCTTGCCATGCAGGTATTTGGAAAAAGTCCGACATACTAAAAAACAACCAAAATGCTAAACCATTAAGACAAAATGGAACTGCCGCGTTTTTAACTTGGAAAGTTCAGTCAAAAAAATCCTAAAATTGTCCCTCAAAAACATCCCATAGTTTAGCAGCAAACAGCCAAAGAAATACCGTCAAAACAATCCAATAAGTTAACATTAACTAACAAGAAGTAGAATATTTGTCAACTGCTATAAACTCATTGCTAACCTATGATAGCTTTCTAAAAATGGAAGTATGCCTTTCTTATATTGTATATGTGTTAATTTTACAAGTATGTGGCAGATATCGACTGTATCTATCCTCTTTCCAAGCTCTGGATCAGATGTGGCATGAAGGTCAGCGCGTTCCTTCCACCTCTGGCAGGTAAACAGTTCATTCGTCTCTTTCTGTTTTTAGAAGTAATCATTCATATGTTGGACTACGTCTTCATTTCAGGCACGTCTCTGATCAGCCTCAATATCTGAGATCATTGGTCCGAGCTTAAGCGACTCTCCATACATCACTGCGCTGAGGACAGCTCTGACGGGTCCTGCCCCCACTCAGACACAGCGGGCGCAGCAATCTATTTAAAGAGCTGCAACAACACGGAAAGTTTTTTAGGTCTAAAATTACACCTTTGTACATCTGACAATCAATCCCTGGGTTTTTTTTTTCCAATCATTTTATCCAAAAGTGAAAATCCAGGTCCACCGGAGGCGGCGACAGCTTTAATCTGACATGTTTCATAACTGTGCCTAAGTGTCTGGGCACAGTAAAAGTACATTTTACTGTTTGGAAAATTCAGTTTCACAACCCCATTAGTTTGATAGCCATTAAAGCACATGTCAATCTGTAACCTAACCCAGGAAGGCTGTCCTCGCCGGCTCTCTCAACGCTTTCCCTGCTGTAAACTCCATTCCTCCTACATCCACTTACTATCCTCTCTATTACAGGACCTAGCGGCCTCTCACTCTCATCTGACCCCCAGAGTAATGCCCATAAACATTTCACCAGAACTATTCTGTAGTACATGACTCACACACATGCTCAGAGAGCTCATGGTAATCTCTATTAGCGCTTCAAGTTTGTTCCATAAGACTGTAATTCACTAAATCATGGAAGGAAATATTCACATTAATGAGTCCATTTAGTGTTTTTCTTCTTACGTAAAGCCTGTCCAAGGGTTAAATGTGTTGTATGTCATGTTCTCACAGGGAAGATCAGCTCAGGACGGGTCAGAACCGTCAGAAGGTATCTCAGAACCCACATTCCTTACATCTTCAGTGAATAGGTGGCAGTTAAGTGGTGTTAGCTAATCTACAATAACAAGCACATCTATCAGGAGACACAGATATGGAAGGAAGACATCACTGTAAAATGAATGGACCCCCCAAATCTGCTGATTTATTTTAGTGTAGCACACAAACTGTTAATGTCTTTTAGAAAACTAAGCATTTTAACTTCACATGTGTCTGAATTTCCCCATTACTTAGAGCACTAGACAGGCCGAAGCGAAAACTAGTGTGCATAGATGCTCTTTGGATTGGTAAATATAGACCACAATACATTGCATTTGAATGATTTGTTATTGGAAAAAATGCATTGAAATGAATTTTCATAAATCATCCACATTCCCATCATCAGAGATAAGTGGATTAATAAATAGTCTTTGTAAAATGTTTGAATTTATACGGTTTTATACTTCAGCAAATGAGTAAAACTGAACAAAATGGAATGAGAACAGAGAGTGGAAGATTACAATCATGTTAAGACTTTACAGAAAAAAGTTAAAAAACCCCAAATTACACAGGAAAAACAGGGGAAGAAGAGGGCTCAACTATTCAACTTGCATTTTAATTAGAATTTTTTTTTTTTTTTTTTCAGAAACCGGAAGTTTAAATATATTAAATGCAAACTTCGGCTTCATTTGGACCGGGCCGTGAAAATACTGTCTGACATTGAAAAAGGTTGGAGACCACTGATCTAGACTGACCAATTGTGAAAAAATATATATCAAGAGGGGGAAAATACTTTTGACTGGACCAAAAGTTGAAGAGACTTCTCATTGTCTTCTGCAAAAGAGCCAACATCTTGAGGAGGGGTTTGGTGATCAGCAGAAATAATCCTGGAGAGTTTCAGCTTTGGTTTTAAAAGAAATGTATTGATAGATGTATTGTTAGGAAACCCTTCACTGCATAAATGAGCCTCTGGTAAAAAGAAACGTGTGGGTTAGAAGGTTTTGGTCAAAGCTTATTTTATTGAGATGTGGTTAAAAAGGTTAATGGACATTAAAACTAATTGAAACTAAGGTCACTTCAATCTTATGTCCATATTACCTATTTTATTGTTATAATATTATTAAGAAATGTCTTTTTTGAAGAAGAAGAATTCTGAAAGTGTATTTTTAATGTAAAACCCAGATTTACTTCTTGACAGCATCACAGATTCTATTACAATCTTTGTGATTTTAAAGGTCAAAACTATGTAAAACTGTGCATGTGAAATCTGTTCATTCCTCGTGCACATTGGCGTGTCGGGTAATTTTGCACGCTACATGCCAAACTACTTGTCACCAGGAATGGCTGCAGGTTGTCATGTCCAGGAACCTTCCAGCCTCAGCAGGTGTTTCACACCTTTTCTGAGCGAATGTCCAAGCCTGAGGCTCTGCTGGCGGAACGTGAGAAAACAAGAGTGCATCTTAAAAACAAAGTGTGCGTGGATCAGACATGTATCAGTGTTATGTGGTGAAGTTTGGTCTGTGGGAGGAGTTTGGAGCAGCTGTCATGTTCTCTCTGTGATGAGTGACGAGTTTCAATGTGATGACATGAAAATATGTCATTTCTACTCGGGGCCAAACTTCCCCATTCGAGCCTCACACTCTCTGCCATATATGACATTAAATTCATGGGTATGCTTCAGTGAATTCATTTTGTTGGGTTTGATTTCATGTCTTTCCTGTTTTGTTCATCAAATCGCCTCGCCAAACCCCAACCCTGACCTTCGAGACACGCTTGACCCTAACCTTTAAATATGCCTAATCCTAACATTTGTGACACGCCTAGTACTACTAACCCTAACCTTTGAACCATTACTGATCCCAGCCTTTTAGATAACTCTAACCATTTAGACACATCTAACCTCTGAAATGTGTCTAATCCCAACCCGCATCCTAAAGACATTTGAGGTAAACATTTTTTTTTTTTTAACAAACTCAACATAAATGAAACTCAGGCAAAGTCAACTTTAGAAAATGACACAAACTCATTTAGCTATAATTGATGAAATCTAAAAAAGTTTTCAAGCCCTTTTTGACCAAAAAGTCCAAGCTCAAAATAAAAAATAGGCAATAAGTGGGAAAAAAAAATCAAGGTATTTAAAACTTAATTAACCCTTGTGCTATCTTAGATGACCCCACCCTCGCATTTACGTGTTCTCCCTATCATGACAAAGGTGGATAAAGGTGCAAAGATTTCATGTAATCCATGGACACCAGTGAGGTTTACAAATCATTGAAGAAAAAGGGTTCAGAGCTCTGTCTAGTGGGTCTAGATGACCCAACTCCCAACGTTAAAGTGCCTAGGATAGCACAAGGGTTAAAAACAGGTATTGTACAATAATTAAACCTGTTTTTGTTTTTCCTCTTTGTTGATGCTGCAGCCAGTATCTCAGCCCCTCCCACAGACCGAGAGGACTCAGGCTCATTCACAGATTGCTGCAGTTGCTCTCACAGCTGCAGGTAGAAAAAAGAAACTGGGTTACAATATTCACAACATTTCAGATGACCCTCATAGTAAAATAATCATAATCATATTTTTTAAAATGTAAATAAAGTTAACGAGCAGCCGATGACAATGGTCAAGGCTGAGTCACACTATCCCTATGTACATTTTGTGCATTTTCCACTTATGAAACATCCGTCTTCTATGAAACATGTGTGATAATTCATAAGTGTTTCTTGCATTTCTCATTGGTCGATGGGCTCAGATGTTTCGGCCGACGGGGCTTTACATGGATTCAGTTTTGAGCTGTTCAAAATGTATTACGTTGTTTAAACATAATTTACGCAGTTTATACACAATTATTACATAAACCTCATGAATAGTACATGTCTTTTCACGCATGTACCACCAATGTATAACTTTCATATCGCGTATACGATGCACGCATCACACATGACTGGCGTATTGTGTGAATGGTATACAAATCAGTCGATCTTTAACCCCTCCAGCAGTCTATATTGAGTGGAGTCTCCCGCTCAGGTCTCTAGCGTGGCGGTATCCGGCGCTGTGCAGATTGCAGGTTGTGGAAGCAGGCTGCCTCTGTCACCCCTCTTACCGGGGGTCCTCCCCTGGCTGGTGCAGACCAGGGCGGCCGTGGTGCAGCAATAGGGCGGTCGCCCCATGATCGTAAGATTCAGGTTCAATTCCTGCCTTGCACGGCCATGTGTCGAAGTGTCCTTGGGCAAGACACTGAACCCCATCTTGCCTCTGGTGGAATGTTGGCGCCAGTGTTTGGAGCCGCCACCAGTGTGTGAATGTGTGTGTGCATGGGTGAATGGGACTGTGACTGTAAAGCGTTTTGGGCCTTCGAAAGAAGGAAGAGAAGCGCTTTCTAAGTATATGCCATTTACCATACCATTGTTTAATTGAAAACATAGCATCTTGAGGGCCCGCGGCGGGCGCTGACCATGGTGCCAATGCAATGTGATTACTGCTCAGTCAAAACTGTCTATGAAATGTTTTTCCTTTACAGTCTACATGTCTCTTAAGCTTACTGTAAATTACTGTAAATTTCCTTCTGTTTTCATAGAAGCCCATGAGCTGACATGATAATTCTCCACAGAGATTCTTCTACACGTGTTTGTCTACATGAACAACAAGCTCTCCCTCCATGTCTCCTAATCAAAGCACTAACCTTTGAACTTCTAACCATCTGACAGGCACATGACGGCTCAGACCCTTAGAGCGCAGCAGCAGCTGTTGGGAGTTGGCGTCTTAAGGATTACCCAGCCCCATCCTGGATGTATGGGATCGCAAAAATGACATGACTCCATGTCTGAGGTGGCAGTGTAACATGATCAATACAACCTTCAAACCCAGCTCCACCACATTACGCTGATCACTGATGGCAGCCTTTCTGCGTTAGCCTGGTTCTGCAGGACAGTAGCAGGCTGGCTGTTACAGAAATGAGGATTTTCTGAGGTCCAAAAGGAAAACCATACCTGCTTGTGAAATAGAGAGGAGAGGAGCATAAAATGAAACTGTCACAAACCTTAATAACGTGTCGGTTTGGGTGCCATCATTTCTATCAGTTCCAACTTAATTAAGACACCAAACACCAAAGTATCTGTGTCTTTGGATCAGTTTATATTAATGCTCTGCTGCCCAAAATAACTGCAGGACAGTGTCGAGTGAATTAGACCTTAATGGGTCACAAATCCCAACACACTTTGGCCCTCTTGAACTGGGAGGTGACTACCCAAAGGATTTGTGTATTTAAGGACCATACCACCTGAAACGTTTGTGGTTTTAACAACCTCATTGGGAGGCTCCCCGTTCTGAGTTTGTGTACTTATTATTTTTTTCTCACTGTGGTGTGACCCAAACAGGCCAGTGTGAAATGACCCTAAGACATGACAGGGTGAAACTCCAGGCCTTCAGAGTCGGTTTTTCTCAAACTAACTCTCCCTTTCTAGCTGCTTACTGGCAAAAGAAAACTGATCCAGGTAATCAGCAGCAGGTAACCTAAGGTTAACTATAAATGAATTAGCCCTTGTGCTATCTTAGATGACCCCACCCTTCCATTGACGTGTTCTCCCTACCATGACAAAGGTGGATAAAGGTGGAAAGATTTCTATGGTCACCAGTGAAGATCACAAATCATTGAAGAAAACAGGTTCAGAACACTGTCTATGGGTCTAGATGACCCAACTCCCAATGTTAACGTGCCTAGGATAGCAGAAGGGTTACTGGAACGTCAAAAGTCAATTCACCCAGTAACCACTAGCTGGCTTGGCAAAGGTAGGTCTGTCTTTATACACTAAATTGCAAAACAGCTAAAATAAAAAAAATGTATATACATTTTTTTTTCTAAAACATTCAACTAAGTTTTAGGGCCACCAAAAAAAAGTAAGATTTTCAAGATTATAAGCCATAATTTTATGGGTTTTAAAGTCGTAAATTTATAAAAAAAAAATTTAAATTTACACGTTTATTTTCGTACCTTAACAGTTATGACTTTTTTCTCGTACAAAGTCACACAATCCACTATCGCAAGATTTTATTTAATCAACTTTGTAAAATTCATAACCATTAAAAAAACTATTTCAAGCCTTCGGACTTTTTTCCCAACCAACGATAAAATTGTTTTCTTGTGCAACACTTCATTAGCATTTAATGTGACATAACACGTGTGGATTGGATTACACTGAACTATGTTCATTTCTGTGTAAAGTCTAAAATAATGTCAACAATGAAGGTAACGGCAGAGCATAAACACCCACACAGTGTCCTCCTCCTCTTGGCACAGACGGTTCATAATCAGCTGTTTAGGAGGGCAGTCCCCCCCACCCCCACCCCACCATGCTACAGGAGTAAAGGGCAGCTCAGTGTGTGATGAGAAACTTTTAGCTCCAACCCTGCAGCAGCAGCGGCGGCGGCGGCAGTGCACAGAACGCCTTCGTTTGGACCTGCGTGATCTTCTGAGGCTCAGGATGCTGCTGATGTGAAAGAACGCCTGCTGGGAAGAGTCGAGACAAAAAACGTAAGAATTTGATCATCTATCTATCTATCTATCTATCTATCTATCTATCTATCTATCTTTATAATTAATATAAAATAAATCTAAGCCACCAAATAAAGTAAATGTCTATAGTTTTATTTATTTTTTAAATGGCCTATTAAATGTTTAACATTTTCAAAATACCTTTTTATTTATTTATGATTATACAATAAACACCAACGGGGTTCTGTGTTTACAGATGCTGATGCAATATAAATACAGTTTACTTTGGTTAGTTAAATCCAAGCCTCTTACTGTCTTTATGACAATATGCCTCCAACTGATGAAAGATAGGAATTTTGATGAAAAATGTTGTGTCATGTTTATGAAAATAATAATGGATTAGATTTATCTATGCCTTTTTTTTTACAATTTGTCCATTGTAAGGGCTTATTTCTAGAACTCTTTATATAACATTTAGATATTTAAAAGCTAAAAACTGATCATGACCAACATCATACAACTAACAATACAAGATAATAGTTTAATCTAAATAGATTGGTAGAGAAAAAAATGATAATATAGAATAATAGTATAGGGTAAAAAAAAGTTGAGCAAAATGGACTTTAGTGGGGAGTGAAAAAAGTCTGGCCTGTGTTTAAAGAGCGATGATTGAGCTGGGCCTCCCTGACGGCAACCTGATCGACGAGCTGATGGAGCTGACGGCTCAGAGCATCAACCATCTGGAGATCCAGGAACGCTTCAACGTGATCAAGGAGATCGGACGAGGAAAATATGGCAAAGTGCTGCTGGTCACTCATCGCTTCAAAGGTGTGACTTCACTGATGTAATTTTTGTGGAACTAAAGCGAAATGGTGAATCATTTTGAATTTACAATCCCTCTAGTTTACCCAATCCAAATATTTCAGCTGAAGAGTCCATGTCAGACTACCTGTAACCCCTGTGCTATCCTAGGCACTTTAACATTGGGAGTTGGGTCATCCAGACCCACTAGACAGTGCTCTGAACCCTT
Organism: Oryzias sinensis; assembly: GCA_037389245.1. Classification (NCBI taxonomy): domain Eukaryota; kingdom Metazoa; phylum Chordata; class Actinopteri; order Beloniformes; family Adrianichthyidae; genus Oryzias; species Oryzias sinensis. The sequence goes on from CM074492.1 coordinate 3,674,547, forward strand.
TTTCTTCAATGATTTATGATCTTCACTGGTGTCCATGGATTACATGAAATCTTTCCACCTTTATTCACCTTTGTCATGGTAGGGAGAACACGTCAATGCAAGGGTGGGGTCATCTAATATAGCACAAGGTACATGCTATAAAAAACTGTTGATGGACGCTACTGATGATAATATGCAGCTAAAACATTGTAAAAAATCATTTTCAATAAATCTTATTACTAAAATCAAATGAAAGTCATAAGTGATTTAAGTACAAATCTCAAATCACAACATGAGCCTCTGCTTTTGAAATTGAATAAAAATTGAAGTCAACTCCACACTTCTGTTAGCTTTCATTAAATTATCTAAAACATGAAGGTAACTTAAAGGTGAAATTAGTCAGGCACATTTTTGAGAACACAAGTGAATGTTTGGTCGATAAAGATGACTGCATTTCAAGTGTCTCAAAAAAAACAACGTTCGGTTTTAAACAGATAAAAACAGAGTCTCTGTGATGGTCACAGGAAAAAAAACTAGTTCCTCTGGAGTGGAAGTGCGACCGGCAAACCCTGCAGAGTCTATAGGTGAGACGCAGATTTCTGTTTGTCTGAGATGACAGAAGGCTCAAGTTAATCCAGTCCAGCAGCAGTAATTACAAGCACCAGTCTTTTCCCACTTCCATAAGACAAGCGCTATGCGTGCGGAGTGTAATAACAGTAGCCGTGTTCATGATCTGCAGGGACGCCCATGGCCTTGAAAGTGATGCCAAAAGCCTCGACTAAGCTGCAGGGCTTTCTGAGGGAGTACTGCATCTCTTTACACCTGTCCTGCCACCCCTGCATCGTCGGCCTCTTTGGGATTGCCTTCCAGTCTAAGGAGCACTACTGCTTTGCTCAAGAGCTCGTCATTGGGAGGGACCTGTTTGCCGTCATCCAGCCAAAGGTTGGAGTGTTACACTGCATTTATGCCAACATATGCCATAATCCCACATAAACAAATACCTTCACATTTAAATAATTAAGCTGAAGAATAGCATGACATACATTTAAATTTATCTTAAGACGAAATATTAATAAATCAAGACCATAAAACCAACTTGAAAAAAATTATAATTTCTTGTTTTATTTTTAAATAAAGGCTAAAAGCTGTGTTCAGTCAGTGTTTTAGTGTAAAGCTTCTTTTTTAAGTCTATTGAAGAAGTTCAGTGAAAAGAAAAAAAATTTTTTTTGAAACATAAATACGTATGTAAATCTATAAATCTATAATCTACAAAATAAATGAATTGTTATTTTGTTACATTGCGTCAAATAGTAAATGAAATCATAAACATCTGCTACAGACTGTCGACCTGTCCATGATGTCCCCTGCCTTCACCCACGTCTAAACCAAACCAATGTTAAAATGACATAATATCTGTAATACACCATGAAATTAACCAAAATATTTAGTTGCAATGACAAATTGAAGAATGAAAAACAGCATAGCGTGTCATCAATTGACATCAATTGAAACAACAGACTTTAGTGTTTTGAAGCTGACACAATTTCTTGTCACCAAAACCCTTAAAGCAAGTCAATGGGAAAGCAGTGTGTTTTTCTTTCAGGTGGGTATTCCAGAACCCTCTGTAAAACGCTGCGCTCTGCAGGTCGCCAGCGCTCTGGAGTTCATCCATAGTCATGGGCTGGTCCACCGCGACATCAAGCCTGAAAACATCCTCCTGCTGGACAGTCACTGCCAGCAGGTCAAGCTGGCAGACTTTGGGCTTGCCCAGAAAAGAGGCACCATGATCCGCTTCATCACGGGAACCCTCCCCTACATGGCTCCAGAACTTTGCGGCATGGCCCTGCTGGACGGGCAGAAGGAAGCGACTGCTCCTCCTCTGAGTGTGGAGCCCAGCCTGGACACTTGGGCCTTTGGTGTGGTCATCTTTTGTATCCTTACAGGTTACTTCCCCTGGGATCGCTGCATGGACTCTGATGATTTCTACCAAGAGTTTGCAGACTGGTGGAGAATGGAGCAGAGGTCCTACGCTGAGCAGGACATCCCTCCTCTGTGGAAGAAGTTCACCCCAGAGGCAATGGAGATGTTTGGGAAGCTCCTGGCTCTGGATGCAAACAACAGGTGCAGTGTGGGAGAGGTGAGAGGATATGTGGAGATGGACTGGATGAAGAAAATTTAGCAACGTTTCTGCAGAGGTATTAAAGAGAAAGTTTTACATTTTATTCTTTGCCTTTTGTCGTATGTCTCCATGCCCTTCACGGGTAAGTAGTAAATGTCTGAAGTGAGCTCATAGTTTATGAAGATTTTATCATGTGTTCTAAGTAAAAGTGTTTGTTCTGGATTGTCAACTTAAAGCTTCATGTAAATGGCTGTCATGCTGATTTAAAAAGTTCATATTAGAAAATGTATGTTAAAGTTGTATTTCTGAGTACTTATTGATTTAAGTTAGCTTCTTCTGAGCTTTATGATGTTTTTTTGTATTTGGAGATCAGAATAAAAAGATCTCATAATTTCATTTTCTTATTCTGTAGTTTTATGATACAGCGTTGTGTCGACCTGGTTAGTTTGTCTGAATACCAAAATACTAATGACAATAAAAAGGTTAAACGTGTTTAACTTTAAACATCTCTTTCCATTCATATCATGCTTTCTGTTTGGGTCTATTCAGAATCCCTCCATCCCACCCCTGCTCTGACCTTGTCCGGCAGCTTTTTGTCCATTAATCTCTTAACACTTTGCTGCAGCTGGCTCTGTGCTGATGGACGCCCTGCTGCTGCGGTCCGTTGGCGCGGCGTGCCGCAGGTGCTGTCAGGGTGTGATGTGTCACGAAAGAGCCTCAAGCAGATTTGGCCGAGATCCGAAAACCATTTGTTCTTCTCATGCTTTACATACATGTGTGAGGCAACACGCTAACCAGAGTCATCCTTCAAGTGACCCGTCATTCCAACAGCCCACGTAAATCCCTAAAAGCCACTGTTGACTCATTAGCTGCCATTGACACAAACATCAACAGAAAATAAAAAAAATAGAAAGGATATATATATATATATATTTATAGATATATATATATAATTTCTACTAATGTAGTTAAATGTTGTTTTTTATTATCTCATCGTATTTTGTATTGTAAATATTGCATGTTTTTATGGTTTTATTGTGTGCGATTTAATTTTTTTAAATATTTTATGGATATATATTATAACTAATATTTTTTTAAAAATATCATTAATTTGTTCTAATCTTTGGTTCGTTTAAAAGTTTTTTTTATTATTGTAATTATTATTATTATTATTTTTTTGCAGATGTGCTTGTGCAGTTGTGAATGCAAGCAGCTGGTCGCTTTAGACTTTCTTTGGGGATTAATAAAGCTTCCATATATTTACATATATTTATTCTACTACTGTTGTTCAAAGTATTAGGTAAAAATCAAGTTTTGCACAAAAAAATTTTTCTTAACATCAATCACATTTTTAAAAAGTTCTCCTTTTTATTTAATTCTAAATATGTTGGCTAGTTTTGATGAGTTTAATGTGATTTTCATTTCAAAATCTACATTTCTATTGCAGCAAAATGCTAAATTGCTTTGTTCACTTTGACCCAGAAAGTTGAACTGCAGACTTGAGTTATTCTGTTCCAAAAGGGACATTTTAGCTTGCTACAAAGTACATTTTAAAAGTCTTTCCTGCCCCTATATTATTATTATTGTCATGCACATAATCAATAAAAGGAAACAAAAAGTATTTTTTTTAATAAGCAATAGCTCCCCTGGATTATACCATTTTGTGCTGCCCAGAACCCTGAGCGCCAAGCGTGATCAAGAGGCAGGCGATTAATGGGATGTTTTCTTAGTGAACTGTGTTGTTCTTATTGACTGTATAAGAGAACTGAACAGAGTGACCCCTTCCTCCTTGCGCTTCAATTAGTAAGTACCCGCCAGGTCCAACAAACCAGAGACTTCTATAGAGAAATAAACAGCTAATACTCAGTTATTCTATTGGTCAGAAAAAAACATTCTTGCTTGATAATACTATATTTTTCATGATATTTTTCTTTATCACATTTTAAACCGACAAATAAAAATATGTGGAGCCCACTGGACCCCACCTCGATGGACAGATTTTCCTGAGACCGCTTTCAATGGAATGGGTGTGACCTTCCAACAAGCTCCCGATTGGTGACAGTGGGTGCCCTAGAAACACTGACTAAAACCAACTTGGACCAATCAGGGCTTACTGTCGACGTCTGGCTCCAAATAACGGCGTCCTTATTGAAATGCCGACTGAAATGACTTAGCTGAAGCAGGAAATCACATCACACTGGCTCAGTCCAGTTCTCTTATACAGTCAATGGTTGATCTTCATGTTTGGCTCTTTTATTTGCAATAATCGGCCTTTACAACACAACTGATCAATCAAACTTTATTGACAATAACTCTCAACATTGATTGGTTTTAACACACAAAATACAAAACAAACACTCACTTTTTCAGCTCAATATGTTGAAGAACAGTATGCATCACCACACCAGGCTCCTAACTACATTACCCATAATGCTCCAACAATCCATCGAGTGGTACAGCTTCATAGCTTACCACAGGACAGATCGGACAGATTTTTGAGTGCAGAGTCAGTAAGAGCAACCAGAATTCATACATATGTAGCAACAGATTAATCCATAGAAACATTGAACTGTAGAAACCATAGAAAGGGTTTATTAAAAATAAAAAATAAAGATTTTGGGTGCATCTCATTGTAAAAAAAAAGATACATTCCTCTCGAATATGTTTTAACAACGCTGTCTTAAAGTCACATCACTGAACTAACAAAGGGATAACAGCAGCTTCTGGCTGTTTTTGTTATAAATGTTTTCATTCCTTAGATAGAATTTTGACATATTTTCCATCACTTTTGGTTGAAGAAGATTTCATACATACAAATAAAACACAGACAAGTTGGTCTTAACAGAGTTTCAGTGTCTGTTTAAACCATTGAGAGTACATGTCAGGCTGCTCTTGGTCTATCCTAAACATTTAGGTCAACATTGCCGTGCCAAAGCCCCCCCAAGTCCCTTTGGACTCTATTTCATCCTGTTTTGATGACACCTGAGATTGACAGAAAACTTCCACATCAGGGTGTCTTAGCTCTGTCTATTTGTGTTCCAACCTCGCAGCAGTTAATCCTCCATCAGGAAACCTTCTGGGAGTGGGGTTCTGATGTTTACATATCACACCAGGGCCATCGGCGACAAATTAGTCCCGCTGAGTGTATCATTGGCTCTGTGATCTCAGAAGTCAACTCTGTGCTAAACATGAGAGGCTCTTGCAGGTCGGTCAGTCGGTCTTTGGATGCCTCAGTTCATGGTGACATGAAGCAACAGATTTAGCCGTAGGGCAAGTGTCAATGTCTTCATTAAGGTGTTTAAAGGGTTTTCTATATTAAAATATATAGTCTGAAACAGGGTGAATGTCAGTGCTATATTTGTCCAGTTAAAACTAAAGGCCTATTCACACCGGGCAAATTTGGCCCGCGATTTTCGCCGACGTTTAACGCCTTGTGACAAAAACAAATGGCACCAATGTGAGTGTGCACACAGATGCGTAAAAAACGCCACACGTAAAAGCGTCACTTTTCAAAAAACGCCTCGGGTTCGTTTTTTTGGTTTGACGCGCCGCGTCAAAATCTATTCGAGAATGGCGCTTTTGCACACGTGTCTGGAGCCTCTGAAGTTACAGTAAAACACAACTTGGGGGCGCTCAAACACAAAACTGCCTTGCTGAGCACACATACCAGCGAAGAAGATAGACGCCGAGTAGCGTCTACTCTGCCGCGAAGAAATAATGACGGACATTCTAAAATATCCCCGAACCAAGCACCAGTTGGAGCAACATATTCATGTTTTCGTTGTTTGATTCTGACAAGCGCGTGAATTCTTGCTCTCTTCTTCTGAGTGAAAAGCGACTTTAAGAAGCGTGAAGTTGCGCAGCGCCACCTTGTGTACAGGAGTATTACATTAAGCGCCATCTAATGTCAGGGAATGAAATTGCATGTTCGCTTGGCTCATCGTCAGCGAAAATCGCCTGGGTGTGAACACAAAAAATGTGTTGAAAAACGCTGGCGAATAACGCCTGAGGAATATTCATCCCGGTGTGTCCGACCTTAAAAGCAACTGAAAATATGGGGCCTTGTAGAAAATGGCTCATTGTGCTGTGTATCAAACTATAAATAACATTTATAACATACAGTTTGATACTCAACATCTGAGCCACTTCCAAATTAATCAAGTAGACGGTCCTCTGACATTGCTTTAAGAAAACAACTACAAGGTTTTGGATATATATATATAAAATATATAATACACATAAGAAAAATAGCTACAGCTGTCCCAGACTTTAAACATATCTTTTAAGATTTTTTATTTTTTTGGGGGGGGTCTCATTTTGAATAACATTTTCCAATGACTTATTCAGATCAAATCAAACTTTATTTGAATAAAGAAAACTTGCTTTGAACAGTTTAAAGTAATTTACATTTAAAAAGGAAAACAAAAGGTAGCCACAAAAATGTAAATGAAAGCCAACCAGGCCTTTGTCTTCACCTTTGTTAAACCCACACATACAGCTTTAAAACAGAGCTGTAATTATAAAAAGAATATTTGCATCTTCAGAGAATAAAAAGAGCCCATAACTAAACAGTAATAATTTTAACATAACATTATACAAATGAGAAATAGTGATGGGTCATGCTCAAAAGGTGGTGAGTCGATTGAGTCTACTAAGTAGCTCACCATACGAATGCTTTTATTTTATTTTATTTTGCTATTTTCAGTTCTCCTGTCCCCGACCTCATTAACCCTTTGACCCCGGAGCTGTCACCAGCGACAGCTTAAAAACGCACGCTCTTTGATATTCAGCAAAACCCTCGGAATGCTGGGAGAAAAGCGGCTTTTCGCATCGCGTTAGCACTTCTGCAACACTTTATGTTTGTAAAGTACAGTTCACACAATGTGTAGGTGTTGCATTGCAGCACAAAGCCAATAACACACACTCTTTTATACGCTGTAAATCCTCAAAGGTTTACGAGATTGCCCTGAATCAGGTGGTTATGATGTGGGGAAAGGCAGCTTGTCATGTTGGCTTTGCAACATCGCTGTTCTTCGCGCCAGAATCAGCGGATTTAAATTGATTACGTTAGCACTTCTATACTGTGAAGTGCTGCGAGTTTATGAATCAAATTTATTAAACTCTGCTCTTTTATTTTGGAAATATGTACTTTATTCTTTTGATCTATTTTCAAAGCGTTCCTAGTGGTCTTTTAATTATGATTATGGGACATGATCAGTCTCTAGGACATGCCGTGGAGTAGGCCTGTGCTCATTTCCCATCATGCTGTTGTATACTCTTTTCCACGATAATATTGTACCTATCCAGCTGTACATTAAACCCAAATGTTAGCTAGGATGATGGAAAAAAAGACATACAAGGATCTATGAATTTGCTCCTGATTCACCACGATTTGAAAAATGAAAGGCTGAACCCGAGTTCTTCCCCTACCCCTTTGGCTACCAATCTAATTAGGCAATGATTGGAGGGGTTGTCCAAAATAGTCTTTTGAAGGGGAAACCTAAGCAGCAGAAGGCTCAGTATCCCTCCGCCACAAGGGTGAACTGTGTCTTGCTGTGCCGCAGAGGAGAAATTCATTTCTTCATGCATGTGCTCCGAAGCACAGAACTGTATGTGTAAATGTAAGTCATGACTTTTTGATGTTGTTTTGTATTTTCTGAACCGGCGACTATTGATGATGTCATTGAGTGGGAGAAATGTGCTGATTAAAAGACGCTATTTTTCCATAGCTCTCTGTTTGGAGGGATAAATTTAGAGGTAGGGGAAGAATTTGGATTTGGCCAAATACCTAAAATTGCAATTCTTAATTTTCTTTATATATGTCGTCCGTAATTAAAGGAATGGTAAAAGAACATGTTTAAAAAGACCAAAAATCCTCATTGGAGTGAGTCTTTAACAGTATCACATGGTTCCTACTAACAATAACTCTTAGTATTAAAACAAATGTATTATGAAGTTCCTAACTTTTGCAGGGTAAAAACATAACAAAAATCAAACTATTTTTTTTAAAGTCATCAAATGAAACATATTTTAATCAGTTTATAATATTCCACCTAAGTGCAGCTTTTTGTACACTGTAACAAACAGAAACACAAATTGACTAAAGCGGCTCTGGCACAGCTGTCAAAGAGACTTGGACAAAGTCTTTTGGTCTCCACACCACAGGAGTTAGTGGTATGAATAATATCATGAGACTATCTAGTGAAACCCCATTCTGTTCAAGTCATTTGGTGTCTCACCCATCCTGATCAGGAACGAGGTAATCTTCATCCTCAGGTGGCCCAGTGCTGTTTTCAGCTGTGGCTTTGGGCTCATTGTGGACCTCAACTGTGGTCTGCATGTTAGCAGGGACATCTTCAGTAGGGTGCAGGTCATCCACTTCATACATTTCTCCATCTGTTAAAAAAAAAAATTCTAAAATTCTGCTGGTCTTTTTGTTGCAAAATGCAAATTTGGTAAATAAAAAGAATTGTTAAAAACTTTCCATCACTTTGGTCTGCGACGTTTTGGTTTCCTTTTGAGCCCTGGGGGGTCAACGGCTGAGCCTCAGGCGCTTTATCCACATCATCGTACTCCAGAGAGGAAGAGCTCTGTACGTCCCCCTCCTTTATGACTGCAGCTTCTGCAAAAACGCCTGAAAACAACACAAAATATCACCAGCTGTGCAGAACAAATGAAATCCAGTATTAACTAAAGAAGAAACCACACAGTGAGAACATGCATGATACAATCTGTTCAACAAGAACTCAGTTTTATCCCTAAAGTTGTACGGTGTCAGTTACAATAATGATTGACATGAGACTCACTTTCACATTTAAGGGCCTTTTCTTCTGGTTGGCCAATCTCATCGTAGGATTCACTGTCCTGATCTGCTTCTCTGTCCGGCAGCATTTTAGCTGAAAAGGGATTCGCACAACCATCCATGACCGATTAGTCGGGAACTTTATGGAACGTAAGTGGTAATAGTAAATTAGAAGACTGATAATGAAACTTAAAGAGTTATAATTGGCCAAAAGAAAAAAAGAAACGATTAAAGTTGACCATAAATAAAGTGGAAACAGCACAATAACAAAAAGATATGTTTGTAAAAAAAAATGCCAGAACCGGGTCTCGAACCAGCGAGTTTCTGCACCAAGGATTCCCCATGTATTTCAGTGGAGCTAAAAATCCTGGAAATCCTAGAATATCTTGAAAAGTTTAAGGATTTGAAGGACCAAACGGCATAGCTGGAAAAAGCTGAAAGAGCTGAACATTTTAATAGTTGAATGGTTAAAATAGCTGAAAACATTGTAGAAGGAGTAAAGGGCCAAAAAAAAAAAAGGAGGAAGATACTATGATAAAGTAAGAGAAACAATAAATGCTTTATAGCATTCAACCAATAATTGACTTTCAACTGCCATTCTATCAATTTATCAAGGGGAAAAATGCTGTGATGATGATGGGGAACTAAACTCTACTGTCAAACAGCTTTCATAATGATCTTTTCTGTGTGTGAATTACGTAATATTATAGCCGAAGAAGCAAGCCTCAGGTGTGACTGCAAAATGATCAAACTCTACATTCAGGACAGAATTGAAAACGTTTGATATAAAAGACAAGTGCCTCACTTAATAACGTTTATCTACCAACGTATATTTTCCCTCCCTTTTTGTAATGTAAATGAACAAATCGAACCTGACAAGGTTTCAAGGGCTTAAAGGGGCAGATGAACATATGCTGTGTTTTAACTTGAAACAATACGACTTGAAAAAAGCTGTGTTTTGGGTTTTTATCTTTGGATTTCAGGTTGGAGGCGCCTGTTTGTGTGGGTTTATTATTATGTACTCACTCAACACCTTTTTCCGAGCTCTCCGAACAATCCAGAAGCGAACAAAGACAGGGATCAGTATCAACACGAGCAGAGACGTCCCAATACCCACAATAAGAGGCACTGTGATATCGGATTTTTCCATCTCTGGTTCTGTGTTTTCAAAACCTGAAAATAAATACAGCAAAGTTACATTGAAATGGTAAATGGCGTATACTTATATAGCGCTTTCTACCTTCTTACGAAAGCCCAAAGCGCTTTACAGTCACAGTCCCATTCACCCATGCACACACACATGCACACACTGATGGCGGCTCCGCTGCCGAACACTGGGGCCAACCTCCCACCAGAGGCAAGGTGGGGTTCAGTGTCTTGCCCAAGGACACTTTGACACATGGGCGTGCAAGGCGGGAATCGAACCTGCAATCTTATGATCATGGAATGATGGAGTATCTCAAATCCAAACAGGACGGACTACATGAAAAAGTTCTGATTTTGTGGTTTTACCTGCACACTCGATGATAAGTCCATGTGTCTGTCCTCCACAGGGCTGTGCTTTCACACAGTACTTTATATCCTTATAATCTGTTGGGCACTCCAAATATATTCCTTCATTGATCTTTGAAAAACAAAAAAGCAGCATTTTACTTTTAAAACACCAAACCGTTTGATGAAAATTAAAGGATGCATCATGGACAAAAATTGGTCATTCTGAAATGTAATTAAAGATCTGTTCTAATAAATAACAAATAAAAAATGGCCATGACACTAGCGCTCATCATCATCTATCAAAGGAGACGTTATTCAAGTCATGGAGCAGCAAGCTCCTTACACGTGGGAGGGGCTATGGATTAAGTCATTTTGGTAAATGGTGGTTTTACAGAGGAGCTGTGGATCAGACTGTTCCACATGACACACTCAACTTTTGATGCTGTGTGATGCTGTGGGCTCTCTTGTGTTGCCCACTGTGCGGCGCCCAAGGCAGCCAATTCCAATCAAGAAGCGCTTTGCCATCACCATCTGACTCATTCAATTTTGTTTCTTTGCAGTGTTACAAAGTACGTCAATTTCGATACGCCTCAAAAACCACCAGCTCCAAGCGCAAACATGTTTTTTCCGTAAATGTGAGTTTTTCCCCCCGTTATTGTCGTGTTTCCATTAGGCACATTTATTATTGCAAACCCAATTTGTGCAATTTCATAGTCAATGGAAACACATAAAGTATGTGGTCCTGCAACAAACTGGCGACCCGTTCAGGGTGAACCCTGCCTTGGCCCAACAGTGGCTGGGTTGATTCCAGGAACCCCATGACCTCAAAAGGGATTCAGCAGGTTCAGAGGACAGATCCATGAAAAGTGTTATGTAAATATAAATCTTGAAATGCTGTATAAAAAACAATAGTTATTTAACTCAAAATTATTGTGATTTACAAACGTATGGGGAAAATGTATATCTACTCAGATAAAAAAAATTAAATATCTTTGGGTTTTAATGTAACAAGTTTTTTTTTTCATTCGATAGAATTTAAAACACTTGGGTTATTTCTTTAACCAACACCTTGGGTTCTAAATGTTTGGTTTGAATTTTGGGTTACTTTTTTTTTGGAGCGATACTGACTTATTGGCGGCAGTGGCTCAGGCGGTTGAGCAGGTCGTCTAATGATCGAAGGGTCTGCGGTTTGATCCCCGCTCCCCCTAGTCAACTGTCGTGGTGTCCTCAGGCAAGACACTTCCCCCTCCCTGCCTCCAGCGTGGCTCCACTGGTGTGTGAATGCGTATGAATGTCCCGGTGATGGTCAGAGGGGCCGTAAGCACGTACTGGCAGCCGCGCCTCTGTCAGTCTGCCCCAGCTTAACAACACCAAGTATGAATGAGGAGTGAGTGAATAATGGACACAATGTAAGAACTTTGAGCTTCTGTTATTATTTTTATCTACAGTGGGGTTTTTTCCACCCAATTCATAGTTTACTTGTTTTTTACACACTTCTTATGAAATATTTCTCTATATTTCTAATTGGGTTGGACTGCCGATGATGATTTTACTGCCAACATGATCAATTTTTTGAAGTAAAACTTCTGGATATGTGTATAGAAAGATAATATGGTTCATGTCACATTTTACGACCTGTGTATAAATTGATTTTTAAAACATATTAGACAATTATCCATAGCAAAGATATCACTCTAAAGGTAATTATCTATATCTACTTTAACATCTCTACCATTTCAAATCTTTTATGCAATCACATTGCCTAAACTGGTTTACTCTTACAGTTTATCCTCAGATATACACCTGTCTTAGTGTTCAGCTGGTTATGTATGAGGAGCTGATTGTCTTCTGTCTTCAGTTATGAATGTCATTCAAGCCTGAAAGCGCTCACAGATCTCAGAAGTATCTCCTACTCCCATCAACAGGCCTTCAGTTTTGTCTTACCCTTTTACTTTGTTAAATATTCTGAAGCTTTTATCCCTTTTTCTTAGTTCATTTATGACACGAAGGTAGCTGGTAATAGACTAGTGGATTCAGAAGACAGGGATGGATGGAGGAAGCCGATTCGCTGCGGCAACCCCTGAAGGGAAGAGTTGAAAGAACTTAAAAATTGTACCTTTTCAAGTCTTGCGTTTGTGTTATATTCACAGTTCATCTCTTTACACAGACTATTCAGTAGCTTGCTGTTTTTCAATGTGTCTTTGTCAACACAAACGTTTTTCCAGTTTCTACCATAATTGACTTGAACCTGACCTCCACATTTCTCAGTCGTCTGAAACGTAATATTTTCTGTGAAAACAAAGGAAAAAAATCATCTAAAAATGAGAAAATACAATCTAAAGGAGTTTATCTCATCAGTATTGCATTTTAAGAAACTTACTGTAACAGGAGACGGACACTGAGCTTTGGCATATTCCCTCATCCCTGTGGCACTGACCAAGAACGTGGTGGTGTTGGTCACAGCTGACATAAAGCCTAGATTTTGCATCAGGCAAATCAGAATGGTCAAAGGCGTTGCCACAGTTCAGTTCTTGACAGACCCTGTTTGAATAGTCGATGTCCCAGTTTTTGTTGCACACTGGAGAAGAGTTGATCCTGACTTGTCCAGAACAGTATCCTGACAAGCTGACCTTTGACCGATCTGAACAGAGATTATCCCATCAAACAGGGATGTGGTCAGGTACACACTTTGACCTCACCTTTCACAACACTGACAAGTTCTTCAGAAGTAAATCTCACCTTGACATTCAATGAAGAGTTTCTTCCTCTGCAGTGAAGGAGGAGTTTCTGTCTCACAGTCCCAGATACTTTCAGCCTTTCCATCATTTGAACATTTAAAGGTTTTGTTCCAGAAAGAATCAGCACCTGAAACTTCTCTTTTAGTCTTGAATGGACCGCACTGGAGATCCTTACAAAGTCGGGTCCCCTCTGTCTCCGTCCAGCCTTCGCTGGAGACGAGCATCCTTCCTGCTTTAGAGTAAACAGCCACTTCTCCCTTACAGCCATCTTCTTCCAGAACCATCTCCCTCCAGTCTGAACAAGCAGAACAGGCGCAAAAACAGTAAAGAATGAGTACTGTATTTTTCTTATAAGTCGTTTGTCTAGGGGTGTGACTTAGACTGAGGAATGATTATACAAGATCTGTTTTAGACATAAATAGACTCATATACTCATTATTTACCCAGTAACAACTGGTTGCACTGTAATGATTGTTTCCCGTTAAAAACAGCCAGAGGGCACTGTAGGGAGAACAAAAGAAGAAACTCCGCCCAAAAACAAACATGATAGTTCTCCTTCTGAACTTTATGCAATTTTTTACTATTTGGATTGAGACATTATTATTCTTGTTTTTAGTTTTTCCTCCTCGTACTAATATGGGACAGAAAGTAATTAAACTGGGTTACAGAGAGACAGAAGTACTGCTGAAAGTTCAGTCTTTCAGATGCAGCTCCTGTAGTGGAGGGTAAAGATCACTGTTAAAAAAAAAAACTTAGGATCTAATGCATTCAGACATGGAGAAGCTCTTCAAAAGTAATTAACCAGATCTTTCAAGCTCATTCGAGTGCATTGTCATTGAGATCTACAGTAAATGCTTGCATGTATCAATGAGGCTAAAAACTTGATGGAAGCATCTATCACAAACAATGGGAGCATTTAGTTTATGTTCACATTCAGGACAAGCATTAAGCATGCATGACATATGTCGAAAAAAGAAAGAAGATGTGGATTTGATGCACACCGAAAAAGAGGCAGTGGACGTGAATTTGATACTTGAATCGAGTTTGGTGGGACCACAGAATTCTGCTGGGCTTTTTTCGGGATCATTGACCTTTTCTTTCAAAAACGACTTACATACTTGGCTTTTTCTTCTTTTACTATGCATTTTAGGGCTCCTGCGAATTTTGCTCTTCCAGAACCATGGTCCAGTGTGACTTGTGCTCCAGAAAATATGATAAATAAAGAATTGAAGGAACGAGTCTTAAAAAATGTAATGTTACAGTTGGGTTAACCTGATTTTTCCCTCATGTCAAATCAAAGTTTTTTTTGTTGAAATCTCAAGGAAAACAAGATCAGATCATTGTTGATTTTACAACGAAAAACCAGAACTAGTAATGGTACATATTGCTGCATCAGATAGTTGTGTGCCACTAAACATTTGCTTTTTCAATGTTTATGAAATCTTTCTGGAGGGTTGTTAGAAAATGAGGATGCTAAAGACAAACAAATTACAAACCTGAACATTGCAGGAATCCAAGATCACTGCTTTTTCCAGCAGTGATGCTACAAGTTTCTAATGAAGCCTTTGAATCATCTCCAGAACACTTCAGCTCTGTAATGATCTCAACAACGTCTTGGGATCCAAAATATGCAGCAACATGTTGAGCATGACCACATCTCAGCTTTCTGCAAATGGCGTTGGAATGTTCTGTAAGAACTTTCCTGCTTACTGAAAGTGAGTCGCCTTCGTAGTCCATCTCAACCTTTCCCCTACATTCATCCTTGGAAGCGGGGAATCTGAGTTCAGCGCTGCCTGCATAGAAACAACAGAAGTTTGATTGTGGTTCACTTTTATTTGTTAAAGACAAAATGAGGCCAAATGTAATAATCAGTGCAAACTGAAAGCCGTTCAATGAGAAGACCCTGGTTTGGTTTAAATCACAGCTGGGATCTTTCTGTTTGTGTGGGGTATCATCTGTTTTCCTTCCATAGTCCAATAACATGCTCCTTAGATGAATTCTTTATTCAAATTGCCCCTGTGTATGTGTGGCACGACAATGAACTGCATACTTGTTCAGGGTGAACCCCACCTTCACTAAAAAGTAGCTGGGATAGGCTCCAGCAACCCCACAACTTTAAAGGGAGATTAAATGTATCTATGGATGGATGGATGGATGGATGGACGGACGGACGGACGGATGCATAGATGGATGCATGGATGGATGGATGGATGGACGGATGAGCGGATGCATAGATGGATGCATGGATGGATGGACGGACGGAGAGATGGATGCATGGATGGATGGATGGATGGATGGACGGACGGATGCATAGATGGATGCATGGATGGATGGATGGATGGATGGACGGACGAGCGGATGCATAGATGGATGCATGGATGGATGGATGGATGGACGGACGAGCGGATGCATAGATGGATGCATGGATGGATGGATGGATGGATGGACGGACGGACGGACGGACGGACGGACGCACGGATGGATGGATGGATGGATGGATGGATGGATGGATGGATGGATGGATGGATGGATGGATGGACGGACGGACGGACGAACGCATGGATGGATGGATGGACGTACGAGCGGATGCATAGATGGATGCATGGATGGATGGATGGATGGACGGACGGACGGACGGACGGACGGACGAACGCATGGATGGATGGATGGACGGACGAGCGGATGCATAGATGGATGGATGGATGGATGGATGTATGGACGGACGGATATTCTTTTTTTTAGCTTTTCAATTTGTAGTTTCTATTGATGTTCTATGATGACTTTTGCTTTAGTTCCATATTTTCTGTTGTGTGGTAATACTCAAATACATTTTACTGAAAACAACAAAACTGAATTATAAAATAAATAAATAAAATAAAGTAAAAAACTTTTTTTTTAAAAACAATAAAACATCAGGAATCAACAGGAACATTTGTATTTCATATATGTTTTAAATAAATGAGAATTTGAGCATGAATGATATTTTACCTTCACAGACAACATAAGCTGGAATACATCTTTCTATGTTTTCCGTTTTAACAAAGGTGCTTTCCCTTAGGCTAGAATTATTGCCGACGGTGTGCAGACTTTTGAACGTAACAACTGCCCTTGGGGGTGGTTTGCGAACTTTTAGGATAGTTTCCCCACAGCTCGTTTCTTGACACAGAGTTTTAGACATTTCCTCAGTCCATGAGTCTGCACAGACACCTTCAGACTTTCCTTCTGCAAAAATACGGACTTTTCCCCAGCAGCCTTCACTCAGGCTTACATTGATTTTTCCTATAATGGGATTCAAAGGAGAGAGAGTCAAATGAAGCACTTATGTGAGATAGAAAGATGTTTGACATTACCTGAGCATTCCACCTGAGCAATGGTCTCATTGTGGTCAGGAAGTTCCACTTTGTCACAGTCAAAGAGAGAACTTTGCTTTCCGGAGCAGCGGTAAGCTCTGAAGGTCATATCAGAAATGTCACCAGCAGAAGAGCTGGAGGAGAACTTGGTGAGGCGGCCACAGTGCATCTGCTGACACAGCGTTTCTGCAGCCTCAGAGTTCCAGGTCTCATTGGAGCCGGAGAGCCAGAAAGTGTTGTTGTTCTGTCTGATTCCCACCGCTCCAGAACAGGATTCAGATCCCTTCAGAAAAACCACTTCATGATCTGCACAGAGACATTTGGGATATAAAACTTTCAATTTAAAAGCATTGACAGTACATGAAAGATGGAGATGAAAAGGTCCTTACTCTCACAGGTTATTCCCACAGCTTCTTCATTTCGAGTGTTTTGCTCAGATTTAACACATTCAGAAATATCAGGCTGGTTTCTGTCACACACTATGGAAACAAAGCTTCCAGAACCCTGGAAGAACCTTTCAGGATGGCTTTCTCCGGTTGTCTTTCCACAGTTGAGGTGCTGACAGATGTTGTCTGAATATTTCTCATTCCATTTGCTTTGAGCGACCCTTTTCCACTCGCCTCCATGCAGGACCTCCAGCCTACCAGCACATTTCCCAGGACCGTCCGCCAGACTAAACTTAACACTTCCTGAAATATAACAAGTTTAAGGTGGAAATTAGTCAACTTAAAAAGAAAAGAGAGGAGCACGGGGTGTAAAGAGAAGAGTGAAGAGCAAACAGGTTGGTTGTATCTTGTGCACAGGATGTAATCTGAAAAGAATTTGCTAAATCTTACCTGAACAAATGACATTGGGAACTTCTGGACAGAAAAGGTTTGTGCCATATTTGGCCTTGCAGTGCCATAAAGAGGAATCTTGGCTTGTGCACCTCACAGAGTCCATTATCCCAGATCCTAAACCGTCCTTGTAAAACGACCAGCTCATTGACTACAGAAAAAAATGCCATACGTTTAAATAAAGATAAATATTGTGACAAAATTATGCTCGGCTGCCATCTACAGAGGTGAATGAAGTAAAGGCTGCTTTACCTTGTAACAATAGTATCACGTACAGACTTAGAATAGACTATAGAAAAGGTTAAAGACGTGTATATTTACTTTTGACTGGTATTGTGTGAGCTTGTTTTAAGAGATCTTACTTTTCCACATTTCAGTTCTTTGCAGACCGTTTCAGAATTCTGTTGAGTCCACTTTTTGGCGCACACAGGTTTGTTCTCACCGTTCACACTAACATGAACCAAACCAAAACATTTGCTTTCTCTGTTGTTGTTCAGCAAAACAACTTTCACTGCGTCTGCATGTGAAAGAAATTAATACATAAGCAAAAACTGCAATTACGATGACGAAACTGCCACTGCTGGTGTTGGAATTCAGCCGTTTACCTGTGCAGGTCAGGTGTAGGTTGTGATCAACGTATGTGTGGTTCTGGATGGCTCCACAGCGCACCATCTTGCAGACGTGTTTAGTGATGGTCCTGTTCTCTTTCACTGGTTTCCATTCACCGTTTTCTTTAGCCAGCAGCTGTCCTGAACAGGCGTTTGTCCCGTCGCCTTTTAGCTGCAGCGTCTCGTGCCCTGGCGAACACATTAACCTGTTCAAAAACAGCTGTGCAGGGGGAAAACTTTCACTCCGAGCGTGTCACTTTTGTGTTACCTTCACACGTGACAACCACAGGGTCTCTGCATTTGAGGTTTTTCCTAACGCACTGCCACAGGTTGGACACCGGATCAATGTCTGCACAGTCCACCGCCATCTTCTCCGACTCCCTAAAATCTTCTTTAATCATCTCATCTAGTTTGGGAATCTCTTTGACACCTCCACATCCCAGACTCTTGCAAAGCTGCTCGGCCATTTTTCTGTCTGAATTTTATGAAACATCATATCAAGGTCATCGTGCAAAAAACTTGAACATACGTAGCACCACCTGCATTGCCAGATAGAAACACATTTTCAGCTCGCCCATTTTTTGTGTGTGTCAATATTTGAGACAAAGCTTTGAAAAATGATTCATAGAAGTGGTGAAAAAGAAAATTACAATTTAAATGATGACATGAATAATGAACAAATAAAATTGACAAAAAATTAGCAAATGTGCAACAAATAACAAAAAGGTTCTTCAGATTTGAATAAATTGTTACACCCAGTGTTGCCAGATTGGACAGTTTCCCGCCCCATGGGGTGGTTTTGATTCTGACTTTGCTTTGTATGGATGGATATAATCTGTGTGGATTTGTGGTCAGTTTTTAGTTTTCCTTACGTGCCCAAACTTTCCATTTAAGAGGTCATGTATGTTACGTTTGTCTATCGTTGATTTTTTATTATTCGGAAATGACATGAAGATGCACTGAACGACACAAGGTGAGGCCGGCAGGAAAACGACTGTTTGTTGTGTTAATAATGCCATCGATCAATTGTTTATAAATAAAAAACACGTTTTTGGGAGGATTTTTACTATTGGGGTTAAAAAAATTACAATTAGGAAAACCCCAAATGTTTTCTGAAGTAAACTCAAGTAAATATGTATTTGATTTAGTTTTTTTTATGTTTTCTTATAATAAAATAAAATTATATTCGTTATAACAGTTTTTAAAAAATCAAAACATACTTTTCAGAAAGAGAATTGTTTATATTTTATCTCACTTAAATTCATGGAAAGTAAAAATACAAGAACATATTTTACTTTTCTTCATGGTGATAACTATACCAGAACCTCTAGTATTTGTGTTGTTTTTTTTACCTTTACTTTTTCTTTTTCTTTTGATAATTCTACGTGAGCTCACATTTGTACTTCAGTTATTGCTAATAAAGTTGACTTTGTTATTATTATTTTAGTCTTTTGAAGTAAAAATGGCAGATATAATATTATTAAAAATGTCAAGTTTAACTTTGTATCAAAACGTATAGTAATAAATTATGGATGATTAATCATTACAAATTATGGCTAATGAATCGCTGATAAACTTTTTGGGTGTTTCTTAAATGACTTTTGAGTCTGGCAACACTGGTTACATCGATTCATTTTGCTTTTTTCATACTTCTGAACCAGTTAGTGTTCAATCAGAAACTCACTATCTCTTTGACATCCCAGCTAAAGAAATGTTTTTTGTTAAAAAAAAAAGAACTTTGAAATGAAGACAGAATCATTTGGAGTGTTCTGTGATAATTGCAACCTTTGTCCCCCCAGTTGTCTTTGCAGAAGTATCCAGACGAAGTCCTTCCTGCGTTGACTTTATAGAAGTGGGCTGCTCCCTGGCATAACGATGGAACCAGGTTTATCTCCACTTGTTCTAAGAAGGAAATTAAATTTCACACCATTTTCTCTGCAAAGTGTGTTTGAAAGTCAGCATTTTCACACTGTGACCCGCAAAACAAACAGACCCACCTGAACATTTGATCATCTTCACCGTGGGCTTTTGGTAGACGCTGACGCCTGGAGCCGGATACCCTTCACAGTCCCACAGAGTGCCTTCATTCCCGCTGCACCGCAGTTCATTCAGCCACACCGTTCTGTTCTCCAGCCTCTGGACATTTTTGGTCGCATCGGGCACTGGTTCCCCACACTGAGTGGTCCTGCAGACCACCTTCTCCGTGTTGTCGTCCCAGTGTTTATCTCCCACATGCCCCGCTGTGTTGTTGTAGTAGATTTCAACATGACCCTCGCACGGGTTCTCTCCACCGCGCAGAATAACTTTACCTTTGGCTGGGAAGCAGGTTAACTCATTACCAAAGCCGTTTTGCACCATTTTCCATACTGATTTGCAAATGCAGGTTCATTTTACTGGAAAGAGGTCAACTGGACTTGATTTGAAACTAAAAACACTTAGAATTAAATAAAAAATTAAGTAAAGGAGACCACTAAAGAAGTTTGAACATAGTTCCATAGAAAAAAAAATTACCTTGAGTTCTTACAGGCACCATGTGAGTGGAGGAGTAGATGAGCAGGAGGAGGAACCACATCTTCATCTCAGCTCACAGCCAAAGATTCAGACAGATCACTGATCTACAGTCATCTATAACTGAGATGTCCCACCCACCATAGCTGTGACGCTTGAGTTTACTATTTACCAACAATAAACATCTGTGTTTTGCATTAAAGTCCCTCTTCTTACTTATTTTTACACCTCCTATAAAAATACAATATATATATATATATATATATATGTATATATTTTCTTTTTTTAAATCAGCTCACAAGGCAGGGGACTTTATTTTTGATTTATTTATTTTACAGACATATATATTTATGGTCTCAGTGTTTCATAACTTGCAAAGTTTGATGATAAGATTTGAGCGGATGTTTCTTAACGCTGAAGCCGGGACGTAAACTGTGGAGATTACAAACTTTGTGATTCCTAACTTTCCAAAACACCAATAGGTCAGAAAGTCATGATAAAACGTTTAACCGCAGTAAAAACTAAAATATATTCTGCTCTTTTAATAATTTAAAATCAGCTCTAAAAGGGAGTTCACCAGTAGGAACAGAAATTTCTGAGGACCATTTACTGTTTTACTTAATTCAAATATTACATTATAATAATATTGCAGACAGTCTTCAGGAAAAAAAATTCTTTTATATTAAATAAACAGCAGCTGCAATGGAACTTTTGAATTCTCAAAAGGTTTTGTTCCTTCAGATATACAACATAATTTGGTAATTGTAAAAAAAAATTAAATACAATTTTTTTTTCTTACTGGTTAAGGTTTCAATCAAAAAAATAAATACAGCCCTAAAATGGTCATTTAGTTATTTAATGTGAATATTTAATAATGCATTTTGTCTTCTTTAACATTAAGACCCATTTTATGTACAATTTTAGAAGTTTAACAAATATCCTTCCATTTTAAAAGTTCACATTTTTAATGTTAGTTAATGGTTTATAAACATGGATCAACAACACAGCATTTGAAATATATGATTTTATACAGATTAACTCCTCATCTTCCTCCAAACTTCATCAAATTATTACACATTTTTTTTCTCATTAGAAACAGGTACAAGCTGGATTTAAAACAGTCACACTTAAAGACTAATAGGAAAAAAAAACATTCTACACTCACTGGCCACTTTATTAGGCACACCTGTAGATGAACCACTTTATTAGGCACACCTGTAGATGAACCACTTTATTAAATTAATCACACCTGTCCAACTGCTCCATAAATTTCTAATCAGCAGCAACTCTATGCATTTTGGCATGAAGACGTGGACCAGCAGATCTGCTGTAGTTCAAAGGGAGCATCAGAAATGAGGAAGAAAGAGGATTGAAGTGAATTTGACCGTGGCATGGTTGTTGATGCCGGAAGGCCTGGTCAAAGGATTTTAGAAACTGAAAATTGTGGGATTTTCACCCACAATCATCTCTAGGGTTTACAAGGAATAGTCAGATGCCAGAGGTCAGAGGGGAACGACCAGACTGGTTCCAGGTAACAGGAGCTCAAAGAACCACTGTTTACGCACAACACGTCCAACCTTGAGACTGATGGGCTACAGCAGCCGAAGAACACCCGGGGTTCATCTAATGTCAGCTAAGAACAGAAAACTGAAGCCACAATTCACACAGGCTCACCAAAATTCAGATGTCAGGGTCAGAATTTGGCGTCAACAACATGAAAGCATGAATCCATCCATCCCGCCTGGTGTCAAACGGTTCAGGCTGGTGGTGGTGGTGTAATGATATGGGGGATATTTTCTTGGCCCCTTACTTGGTCCAACCCGATATTAGGAAGGTGTAGCTAATAAAGTGGCCGGTGAGTGCACATTTGTGAATGTGTGTACATGATTCTGAGTATAAATGTAAGATGATCGAAGAACAGATGTACATCCAGTACATCCAATCAACTAAGATGACCATCAGAACATGTGATTTGCATTCAGATGTCTTTTTTTTATTTTCTTTATTTGTTAAGATGTGCTCACCAGCATTTGTGTCCTCAATCCTGTTGAACAAAAGAAATTAGACAAATAAAGGTTGAAATTGTTGACTGTGAACCAACTGAATTGCTGCAGCTAAACCCTCAGATCGCTGCTCACCTCACATTCTGCATTTATCAAACTTGATCAGCTCTGACGTTTAACCAAACCAACCATCAACTTTGAGACGGAAGCCATGTTTTGCAATAGAAGCCACAAATATTTTAGGTTGCGCTTCTGAAATCAGATCTTTGAGGGGAAGCAGTGGTCTGTTGCTTCTGCTCCACATATGTAGCAAAAAGAGCAGCAAAGCATCAACTCCTAAGCATGCATGTTTTTTCATCCTCCAGAGGCTCTCCACCTTCTGAAACAGGCCGATGACTCCCCTGTGGCTCCTTTATTGCAAACACAAGTATTTTAACTTTGATTTAATATGTTTCAAGCAATTTTTGCATTTAAAAAGCATATTTTGCATGAAGGGTCGCAGTGGTGTTGGTGGTTCAAAACGTGGTTCTTGTAGTTACCTGTAAAAGTGTTCTAGAGAAAATACCTACATGCTTAGAGATTAGATAAAAGTATTTGTGAAGAGTATTAGTCTGAATTGATAAAGTCTCTTAGATAAAGGAATTGTTGTTAAATGATAACTGTGACGTAAACCATAGAACATGATTTACTTCGGGCTCCAACAAAAAGGAAGTCAATTCAATCGCCATATTTTTTGGATACAGCAATGAGTCAACGTTTCTATGGCAACCACTTCCATCAATTAGGAGTGAACTTGTTAGAAGGCTACGCCCCTACCACTTAAGCGGGCTACACAAAATCTGTGAAACATTTTCATCGTTGGATGCAGGGGCCAGCAGGCAACACATACTTTTATTGAGGCATCTGATTGCTCAGTTTAAAACCCGAATGAATTAACCTACAAAAACAAAACAAAAACATGAGAAAAAATGAGGATTATCAAGACAATGTTACACAAAAAGGTATCACAGCAAGAATATTTATTTTGACCAATGACTGAGTAACAGCTGTTTATTTCTCCATGAAATCGATAAATTTCTTTGAACCAGAGGGTTCTTCCTGATGTCATGGGGGGGGGTGTCACTCTGTCCACTTCTTATTTAAAGTCATTAGATAAAAGGCAAAATGTCTTCAACGAAAAACGCTAAATAAAGATGACTTAGCAACAAATAGTGGTCTAAAAAGATTGTAAATAGAAATGCTAGATATTCCAAAAGGTACATTTGAAATGAAATGTTTTACTATACAGGCTGATGGATATTGTAATCGCAATAGGGGCCTATAATCAGAGGACTAATGAAGAGTGTGGGTTTCATTCAACTCTTAACCAGGATCAAAGGGCACATCAAGCTCTGTTTTAATGAATGGATGGCACCAATTTATTCTCTGCTCTGTGAATGATAATATCTTAACCACCTCCTTCCTACACTTCTGGAGTTCCAACCAGCAGGAAAAGGGAAGACTGCTCATGGAAGAAAAAAAATACATTAAACTAGAAAATCCAAATTATAACATTTTGTGAATTCTAACAAATTGTTTTATTTTTTATGCTACAGGGAGAAAAAACTGTTTTGTCTCTGGAAAAAAATCACCTTTGTTTACATCAAAAACATTTGTTAGTTGGTCTTAAAAACTGCTTGTTTGTTCACAGACTACAACGTGTAACCGCCATTTTTCAGTGAACAGATGTCATTTAGTAAAAAGTCATTACTCACGCATCTGAACACCTGAGACGTTCCAACCTGCAGCCACTAGTCTATAAAATCCTCACTTTGACCGTCCCTCTGCAAACATTCGTGAAAGAACGGGCGAAACGGGTGAAACAGGTGAAAGACGCTCTTCCTGGAGTCACAGTTGAGTCCGGATTTGAGGGTTCCCAGGAAAATGTCAAAGTTGGAATAAAAAAAAATCTAAATATAACATTTACACCAGGAGTAATTAACTGTGAGCAACTGAAGTCTGTTGGAAAAAATGGCTTTTTGTGCTGTGTATCAAACTATATACTTATATTTAACATACAGTTTGATACTCAACATCTGAGCCATTTCCAAATGAATCGTGCTGAGGGTCCTTACAAGTCTCTGGAGAAAAATTACACCTCACAATATGAACATACATAGCATTTAGTATTAGATAATATTTAAAATACTTTGTAAGGGTTTGAGTCAGCAAAGAAAGGAAGATGGTAAACAAGGAATAACAAACAATGGATTGATAAACGCAAATGAGTTTTAAGTTTTTTATTCAAGAAATTAGCTATATTTAAAAAAAAAAGAAAAACTCTAAAACATTTACTGATACCTAACACAATGTCTTTAAAACACATTTGGTTTTGTTACAGGGTACACAAACATTTATTAGCTATTTTTATTGCTTTTATCCAAGAGTGAACAATTCCGTTTTTATTCTAACCTGGATCGGAAAAACTATAGTTTGGTTTTTTAAGCTTAAACTGAGAAAATTTGTGAAGGTTTACACCTTCAAAAAAAATTCATTAAAAAGAAATACATTTTAAATGTTTTTTTTTTACTTCCATTGTATCCAATGATACAATTAAAGTTTGAAACCTTTGCCTGAATATGAGAACTAGACTGAGTAAGTGCGACATCACTCATAGAAAATGGTTCAGTTCTGGCTCCAACCAAATGAGCTCATTTGGTTTTTCCGCTAGATGGACGCCACCATGTTGACGCCAGCTGTCATCAGCAAACAGTCTGAATGAGTCTTAGTCAATGTTTCTATGGCAACCACTCTCGCCAATTGGGAGTGAGCTTGGAGGAAGGCCACACCCCTACCACCTAAAAGCACGTCATTTAAAATCTGTCAAACGTTTTGAATGTTCAACACAAGACCACCTACGTGTAGTGAGGCGACTGATTGGTCAGTTTGTAGGTTGAACTCCAGAAAAAATATATGATAATCAAGAACATGTGATAAAAATGTATCAGAGCAAGAATGTTAATCTGACCAATAGAATGACTGGAAAACAGTTGTGTATTTCTTTATAGAAGTCTATTGGATTTTGGCTTCAAGGAGCCAGGGGGTACTTCCTGTTTGGAATGTCGGGGGGAGGGGGGGTCACTCAGTCCAGTTCACATATACTGCTTGAAAGCTGAGGGAATGAAAACAAGAAGAATTGACTAAGACTCTTTTAAAAATAACATTTTTTTAGAATAGCTCCTGTTCACCTGAACATATTAGTTTAACACTTATACATTTAAGCTTGATAACCGTCAAGTTTGCAACTAGTAACAAAAGTGTCAAACATCTAAACGATTATAAAAGAAAACATTTCTGCAGTATTTCTTGCAGAGACAATGAAAAAAAAACACTTACAGCTTTAATTAATCTCAGAATAAACTTGTTTTTACAGCAAAGTCCTGTTGAAATATTAAAGCAAAACAAAAAGGAATATTTGTTTGTTTATTTCAAAGTGGAAAAAAACATTCATGTGGAGCATTTATAATGTTGTCAGAGCAAAAACAAAAATTGTGCAAGTATAGTATAGTCTATAACAGCTAAAGCAGAAGTTTCATAGAGAAGAGAAGCATTGAAATTAATGATGTGCTTCAAAAGTTCATTTCTAATATTCTTTGCTTTAAAGAATTATTAAAAAATAAATGTTTAAAATAGCTGTTAAAGAATATCTTTTAAAATATCTTAAAATTCTCTACATTAAGAAAGTACATGTTAAATAAAATGTACCGTTTGTTTCAAACCACTGTAGATTTGAAAACTTTGAAAACTTAGATTAAAGTTTGCACTTCAATAGAGCACAAATTCGATGTTAAAAACTTTAAAATAATTCAGGTGTCTGTTCTGTTACCACTCAAACCACGTTTGACTGATTTTAATGATATTTCATGAATGGAAAATATTTCATCTGAGTTTAGTTTAAGCACAATTTTACCCTTTTTTGGTCTCACCCATTCTGATCAGGCTCAAGGTAATCTTCATCGCTCTGTTGGCCTTCAGGTGGCGCTGTGCTGCCCCTAGGTGTGGCCTTAAGCTGGTTGTGGACGTCGGTTGTAGTCTGCACATTAGCAGGGATGTCTCCAACGTCGTCGTAATTCTCAGGCAGGTCATCCACTTCATAAGTGACTCCATCTGTAAAAGGAAAACTCGTAAGTCTTCGGTTGCTCCGATTGTTGTGAACTAAAAAGCAGACAAAAGGTTAAAATTTGCATTAAAACTTCAGAACTTTTCACCGCTTTGGTATGAAGCTCCTTCTTGTCGGTAGGGTTCTCTTAAGGAAGCAGGCGTTAATTCTTTAGGGGTCAGAGGATGAGCCTGAGTCACTTCATCCACGTCATCGTACTGCAGAGAGGAAGAGCTCTGCGCACCTTTGCCCTTTACAAACTCAGTTTCGGCCAAGAATCCTGAAAACAGCAGCAAGGCACCAAAATGAAAATTCAATTTCAGCTGACAAAGCTCTGTGATCCTAACCAGATTATCTGAAATCAGAATGCAAAACTCCAGCTTTTGCTCATGCCTTGGGGTGCACTCAGACTGGGAAAACCATTTGGTCTATTTGTTCCAGATCAAGTCCTGATTGGGAACATTGTATGGTAAAAGCGTGTTGGTGAATGCGCCACACACCCAGAGTGTACATAGCATTAAAAACTAGGAAATGATACAATCAAAGAATAGTTTGTGTGGCAATCCTACTTGCGTATCACATGTGTGAGCAGCATTTGTGCATGGTCAGTAAGGAGCCAGTACCCGCACCTTACTAAGGGTATCTGGACACCATCAAACAGTTTCACTTGAACATCATAAGTGACTACAACTTATATTATCTTTAAAAATACTTCACGATACACCGACCACACACACGGCAGTGGTACGTTCCATTATCGTGACAAACCTTAAGGTGGCAGTACAAGCCTCAACGGAACTGCCAGACACTCCTGCACTCTCCCTAAGATGGGAGATCCGCTTTTCTCTATGATACTCCACGGGCCAGACAACCCAAAAACCTGCAGCACTCGTATGTGCCAAGCCCCATGTAACTAAGGCTTTAATACGTGCCTCATTCATGAGTCACTTTGTGTCTCATACATGACTAAACATGTCCACATATTGACTGGTGAACTGAGCCAATAGGAAAGAAACTCACTGTCCTGTCTGAAGTCCTCCTCCATGTCATCTGGTTGGTTCATTTCTTCATACATTTCACTGTCAAAATCAATTTCTCTGTCTGGAAACATTTGTTCTACAGAAGGATTCGTAAGAGAAAGAGGATCGATGCTTTCAGCTTTCAAACAATAGAAGAGATTAAAATTACATGTAAAAAACATGGAAATGTCAGTACTTGTTGGATTTGTAAACACGTAAATTAAATGAGATCATGGTCAGCGACAAAGCAGGATTTTAAGAACTTAATATTGTTGGACAGGCTGTATAATGTACTCACGTAAAACTCTGGATTTCTGAGTCCTCCGGACAATTAGTTTCCGTACAAATAAAACAATTAGAATCAACACAACCACACCTATTCCCAACCCTATGACAATAGCGGAAGTTGGGGTTTTTTTGGGGGGATCTTTTTTCCTTGGTATGTAACCTGAAATCAAATGCATTTGCAACTCAGTGAGATGATTGTAGCCGTCCAGTGAAACAACACAAACATGTGAACACACACAGACATTTATATGTAGCCAGTGATGTACCTTTACACTGGAGGAACACTTGTTTGTTTGTCTTACAAGGTTGTGTGGTCACACAGTACTTTACATCCCTGACATCTGCTGGACAGTGGAGCCTTTTCCAGCTACGGGTCGTCTGGTGATGTAAGACAAATCTTTGAATTGCTGGGTCTTTGGTTACCACAACACTTTGATATATAATGATGGGGACTGCAGTTAAAACTACTTAACTCCTACTGTTTTTACTTCTGTTAGAGAAAAACTACACATTTAAAGTAAAAGTTCAAAGGTTGGTGGAGTTTTTCAAAAGCATCACACTTTTCTCCCAATAGTGCGGCTCATAGTCCAGAGGTTATTTTTCTTTACTTTGCATTTTTTGGCTGTTGCGACAACCACTTCGGAGCGACTTATGGTCCAAAAAACACTGCAAAATTTTGGGAATGAAAATTCAATCAAACCTCTGGATTTTCTTGTCTTGGTGGTTTGTCGTTCGCCTCACAGTTCATCATCTTGCACAAGGTGTCTAACAAATCTTTATTTAATGCTTCTTTGTCAGCACAAACATTTTCCCGCTTTTTTCCATAATTGACTATAAGATGACCTCCGCAATTTTCTGATGTCGAAAATGAAATATTTTCTGTAAAAAACAAAGAATTGAAATGAAAAGTTAAATGACCATAGTAAATCCTTAAAAAATAAAAAAAGGATGCAAACACACTTACTGTAACAGTGGATGGAAACAGAGCTTTGGCACGTTCCCTCCACTCTGCCACACTGACCCAGAACGTGGTGGTGTTTGTCACAGCTGACATAATGTCCAGGTTTTTTACCAGACAATCCAGAATGGTCAAAGGCATTGCCACAGTTCAGTTCTTGACAGACCCTGTTTGAATAGTCGGTGTCCCAGTTTTGATTGCACACTGGAGAAGAGTTGATCCTGACTTCTCCAGAACAGCTGCTAGACAGGCTGACCTTTGACTGACCTGAGAAGAACAGAGATCCTCACATCAAACAGGGACAGGTACACACTTTGACCTCACCTTTCACAACACTGACAAGTTCTTCAGAAGTAAATCTCACCTTGACATTCAATGAAGAGTTTCTTCCTCTGCAGCGAAGGAGGAGTTTCTGTCTCACAGTCCCAGATACTTTCAGCCTTTCCATCATTTGGACATTTAAAGGTTTTGTTCCAGAAAGAATCAGCACCTGAAACTTCTCTTTTAGTCTTGAATTTGCCGCACTGCAGATCCTTACAAAGTCGGTTCCCCTCTGTCTCCGTCCAGCCTTCGCTGGAGACGAGCATCCTTCCTGCTTGAGAGTAAACAGCCACTTCTCCCTTACAGCCATCTTCTTCCAGAACCATCTCCCTCCAGTCTGAACAGCAGCAGAAACAAACACACAAGAGCTTCAAGTAGTCCAGAAAAAGAACTGAAAAGTTCTAAACTGTGCAATAGTCACTATAACAGAGAAACTCTACTCTCAGTTTTTTGTTCACTTGTTTGAGGAAATTCCACCAATTCAATCTTTTAGAACATTGACTCTTGGGACATGAGTTATTAAACATTTTCAAATACAATTCTAATTTCTTACCTATCTGTTATTTTATCAGTACCTCCACAAAGATGTTTTCTTTAGGAGTTTATCGACCAATGAGCGGTATACCTGACAACACTGCTGTCACTGATGTTATAACATGAAAACAGTGTTTGGGACAAACAGTGAGACAAACATGTTTGTTTGTCTCACTTCACTGACAACAACTTCACAAGTAATGAAATTACATAACTTCTTTTAATGAGGCACAACTCGAATAATACTTTTTGACTTAATATAGCTGCAGATATAAAGTCCTCATTTGGTTTCAGTGAAACAGCGTTTAAAGCTTGCCGCTGTGAAACGATGTTAGATGATTTGGATGGATTCAGATTTCAACAAACCTGAACATTGTTGGACTCCAAGATTGCTGTTTCTTGTAAGACTGATGCTGCACACCTTAAAGGCATCTTTCGAACCATCTCCTGAACAGTCTATCGCGGTGATGGCTTCACCGTCATGTGGGAGTCCAAGGCGAGTTGGAGGATTTTCAGATTTACCACATTTCTGGTGTTCACAGAAATCATAGTCAGCACCAAATCTTATGGCAGCATTCGTGCTCATGGGGAGCCAGTCCCCTTCATAGAATGCCTCAACAACTCCTGAACATTTATCCCGGGAAGGACGGAATCGGACGTTTTCTCTGCCTGGATGACAATGAAAATGTTGTTGTGTTAGGTGAAAAAGACAGCATGTGATTTGTCCAGTCTCTAAATTCATATTATTAACTACACTTGTTGTGGGAATTTATATACAGAAAGTTTAAATACACTCAGTTTTAAAATAAAATGGTTTAACAATTTTAGGTTTTTTAAATGGTAAATGGCGTATACTTATATAGCGCTTTCTACCTTCTTACGAAGTCGCAAAACGCTTTACAGTCACAGTCCCATTCACCCAGTCACACACACATTCACACACTGATGGCGGCTCCGCTGCCGAACACTGGCGCCAACCTCCCATCAGAGGCAAGGTGGGGTTCAGTGTCTTGCCCAAGGACACTTCGACACATGGGCGTGCAAGGCGGGAATCGAACCTGTAATCTTACGATCATGGGTCGACCACCCTACCACTGCACCACGGCCGCCCGCACTTTTAAGGTAAGACAAGGCCTTAATTTTGCACATTTGTAAAGAGAATTAACTGTGTGAATGAGGTTTTACCTCCACAGATGACGTAGGCCGGGACACACGTTTCTCTTTTTTCCGTTTTAACAAAGATGCTTTCCCTTAAGTTAGAATTATTGCCGACGGTGTGCAGACTTTTGAACGTAACAACTTCCCTTGCGGGAAGTTTGCGAGCTTTAAAGACGGCTTCCCCACAGCTCGTTTCTTGACACAGAGTTTTAGACATTTCCTCAGTCCAGGAGTCTGCACAGACACCTTCAGACTTTCCTTCTGCAAAAATACGGACTTTTCCCCAGCAGCCTTCACTCAGGCTTACATTGATTTTTCCTATAATGGGATTCAAAGGAGAGAGAGTCAAATGAAGCACTTATGTGAGACAGAAAGATGTTTGACATTACCTGAGCATTCCACCTGAGCAATGGTCTCATTGTGGTCAGGAAGTTCCACTTTGTCACAGTCAAAGAGAGAACTTTGCTTTCCGGAGCAGCGGTAAGCTCTGAAGGTCATATTAGAAATGTCACCAGCAGAAGAGCTGGAGGAGAACTTGGTGAGGCGGCCACAGTGCATCTGCTGACACAGCGTTTCTGCAGCCTCAGAGTTCCAGGTCTCATTGGACCCAGAGAGCCAGAAAGTGTTGTTGTTCTGTCTGATTCCCACCGCTCCAGAACAGGATTCAGATCCCTTCAGAAAAACCACTTCATGATCTGCACAGAGACATTTGGGATATAAAACTTTCAATTTAAAAGCATTGACAGTGCATGAAAGATGGAGATGAAAAGGTCCTTACTCTCACAGGTTATTCCCACAGCTTCTTCATTTCGTGTGTTTTGCTCAGATTTAATACATTCAGAAATATCAGGCTGGTTTCGGTCACACACTATGGAAACAAAGTTTCCAGAACCCTGGAAGAACCTTTCAGGATGGCTTTCTCCGGTTGTTTTTCCACAGTTGAGGCGCTGACAGATGTTGTCTGAATATTTCTCATTCCATTTGCTTTTAGCGACCCTTTTCCACTCGCCTCCATGCAGGACCTCCAGCCTACCAGCACATTTCCCAGGACCGTCCGCCAGACTAAACTTAACACTTCCTGCAACCCAATATAGGTGGAAACAGGTCAAACACAAACAAATATAGCGCTTTTCTGCTCCTGATGTGCTATTTGCGTGTTTGTATGACCATACAAAAAGGTACAGTAATTCATAGAAAAATAACATCTTTACTATGCAAATATTGAATTTAAACATGGAAATTCCTTCATTAAAAAAAAAAAAGGTTTTCTTAATGTGATTCTTTAACTCATGTCAAATGAAGTCTAGAACTGTAAAAGTTTCTCTTTTTTTTTTACACAGGATTACTGTCTTTAAGTTGAACAAACCAATAATTTTATGTGATTATCAACATTCATGTGTGACTTAAAAATGGTCTAACAGACGGTAATTTGCCGTTTCCCACCTGAACAGATAACGTGTGGCGTTTGCTGACAGGTCAGCTGGGGGCCGTGCCGGGCCTTGCAGTGCCACAGAGACGACTCGTTTCCCGAACAGTTTACATCATCCATGACCCCTGGCCCTACGGGAGCTTTGTTCGTCCATTCAATTAACTGTGGGAAAGAAATTACTATCAAATACCCTAGATATATAATGTTTATGCTCAATTATATCTCCAGCAGTAGAAGTTATGTTATGTAAAATGAAACAGTGTATGTTCCAGGAAAACTGTATGTTCTTGTTGTAATTCTTCCTCCAGTAAGCTAGCTGCTACTACTGCTACTGCTGGCAACAACCAACAAACAAATTTACTTTTTTCAAATTCAGATAAAAAAATTAAAATAAAATCCACTGAAGATGACTAAAATTGTGCTGCAGATGTTTCTCCACATCTGCAGAAAAAATTAACATTGCTTCTCTTGTTTAAAGTACAGATGTAAATGAAGACAGTATGTTGCCAAATTTACTAAACATTTAATAACAGCTAAAATAGACACAACAAAAACATGTACAAAACATAGGCTGGCATTTTTTTTGACAAAAAAACGTTTTTCAAGAGAGATAAAATGGATCATTAGCTGCAGTTTCATCACACATATGTGCACAATTTTATCAACATTTTGGAAATGTTGGACAGTGCAATTTTGCATTTACACTGCTTTCATTAAATCATCATTATGCAAATAAACAAAAACCAACTCACGTCATAAGTCATTCAGAAACACGGCAACGGATGTGAACAATGCTTTGATTGACAGCAAATACTTTTACATTTCTGCCATGGCTCTAGCGCTCATCATCATCTAGCAAGAGACACATTGGCGTCTTATTCAGGCCATGGAGCGGCGAGCTCCTTACACGAGGGAAATCATGGTTGGTGAGTTTACAGAGGAGCTGTGGTTCCAACAATGACACGTTCAACCTTTGATGAGCCGTGATGCTGTGGGACGTCTGGTTGCGCCTGCTGCGCCCAAGACAGCCAGTTCCTACCAAGGAGCCATCCGGTTGTCGGTCAAGTGACTCATTCATTAAAAAAAATGTGTTTGCATTGCAGTTTTCCAAAATATTGTGTATCAATTTCACTTCGCCTCAAAAAACCACCTCTTCCTTTAAAAGATAAAAAACCCATCTCAATGGTTTTTTGAAGTTGTTGTGTTTCCATTAAGGTAAAATTATTAAATCCAAATCCATAGTCAATTAAAACACAGTTATTGTAGCCAATAGCCCACATGAATTCATGTAATTGTTTTGTAGACATACAAAGATTAACGCAATCTGAGATCTTTATTTCTGAGACAACCTAAGACTGAATGAATGTTTGTGATTAAGTAAAATTGATTTGTAGTTCCATCTGCAGATTCATTTGTTCAGAGCACAATTGTGTTTTGTCTTCTTGTTTCAGAGACTTTTTGCATTTCACAAAAAACAAGCGTTTAAGAATTAACAACGAATTACATTTTTTGAGCAAAACATCTCAGAAAAAAATACTTTGATACCATATAATACTTTCAGTAGTACTCCTATACATACTGTAGTTGTTGCAAGTATTTTCCAGTGTAATAGGCTAGATTCAAATCCACTTGAAAACTTTATAGTTTACATAGTTTAAAATAAAGCAAGCGTGCTCCTGGTGGGGGCTTACCTTTCCACATCTCAGTTCCTTACAGACCATATGTGAATTCTCTGCAGTCCAGCCAGCGCCGCACACCGGTTGGCTTAAACCGTTCTTGTTCACGTGAACCCGACCGAAACATTTGCCTTCTCTCTTGCCGTCCATCAAAACAACTTTAACTGTGTCTGTAAAGAAAAAAAAATTCTGTTATCAAAGACACTAACATAGCCAATGGTGAAATCGTTTTTGTCGCATTTACCTGTGCATGTCAGGTGTAGGTTTTGATCAACATATGTGTAGTTTTTGACGGCACCACAGTTCACCTCTGTGCATAAACGATCAGTGACATTTATGTTGTTTTTCACTGCTTCCCATTTAGTCTTCTTCTGCTGCAGCTGCCCTGAGCAGACGTTTGTCGGACTTCCTAGAAGCTGCAGCCTCTCGTGCCCTGTTCAAGAAAACCACCATTTTCTGCAATATTCAACTTTTTACTACAATTATGTGTTTGTTTGTTTGTTTTGTTACCTTCACATGTTACAACAACAGGGTTTTTGCACTGGTTGGGTTTCCCGGCGCACAGCCACAGATTGGTCACCGAATCAATGCCAGCACAATCCACCCCCATCTTCTCTGATCTTTCGTAATTGCTCATGTCAACCCACCGAGCTCTTGGGATCTCTTTCAAACCTCCACATCCAAGACTTCTGCACAGCAGTTCTGCAGTCTGGGTGTCTGTAACATAAGAATTACAATCAGGTTAAAAATCATGAAGGTTTCAGGGCAAAAACTGTAATTTAGAACAAGTTTTTTTTTATTTTTTATCTTTTGTGTCTTTCTTCTTAAAGCTCTGGACAGAACCCCCCCCCCCCCCCCCCTGTAAAAATGTCAAAAATCCTTAACATTTGAAGAATATTTTAAATGACTTACAGAGGGGGTGAAAAACAGAAATCCTATTATAGTAAAGAAACAAATCTAAGATTATTTTGCTGTGGAAAAACTTTCTGATAAGATTATTTTCCTTACATGATTGAAAATTGATCAATTTATCTTGAAACAAAGGTATTTGTACTTTCCAAAGAATCTTGTTTTTGCAGTGTACATTACATAAACCTTTAAATGTGACAAAAAAATAACATTTTTAACCTGGGCCAGTAAACCTTTAAACCAGTTTTAATGTTTGTTGTCCACATTTCCTAAAATCTACATCACTTTTGCTGTCATACGATTTATTATTTATTCATCACTGTTTTTTTTTTCACCAAATCTTGTTTTTAAAAGATGCCAACCTTTTGGTCCCCAGTTGTCCTTGCAGAAGTAGCCAGAATGAGTCGCGCTCACAGAGTACTTTGCTACTCCGTGGCATTCATGTGGTTCAAGACTTATCTTGATTTGACCTGGAAGATTTTACATTTTTAGCACGTCATAAACACAAAAAATGATCCTTTTTGACCAACGGTTTTCTTCATGACTGTGTGAACCAGACCTGAACATTTGATCATCTTCACCGTGGGCTTTTGGTAGACGCTGACGCCTGGAGCCGGATACCCTGGACAGTCCCACAGACTGTCCTCGTTCCCGCTGCACCGCAGTTCATTCAGCCACACTGTTCTGTTCTCGAGCCTCTGGACATTTTTGGTCGCACCGGGCACCGGTACCCCACACTGAGTGGTCCTGCAGACCACCTTCTCCGTGTTGCTGTCCCAGTGTTTATCTCCCACATGCCCCGCTGTGTTGTTGTAGTAGATTTCAACATGACCCTCACACGGGTTCTCTCCACCGCGCAGAATAACTTTACCTTTGGCTGTTGATGAGGGGAAAAGTTTCAGATTCAAATTGACTCAAACTATCATTTCAGTATTTTTGGGGTATATTTTTGCACAGTTTGGTAAAGAATACCTGAACTGCACATTCCTTGTTTTGTCTTTTAGCATGGTGGTTTTGTGGTTTTGGAAAAAAAAAAATGTCAATGCTTTGATTTAATATTAGGTTTTTAGAGGTGATCTTATTTTAGTAAAATAAACTGTTTTATTTATTTATTCATTTATTAAAATTAAATTAAACCAACTTGTGAGTTATTTTTTTTGTTCTGCCAAAATGCAGACATAAATAATTAAAATGGTGATAAAAGGTCAAATCTATTTATTATGCTTTTAAAGTGCTTGTTCTTATTTCTTGCTGCACAGCAGTGTCCAGCTGCTCTTCTGAGGTAAAGCAAATGTATAGAATTGCATAATAATTATTATAACTGCAAGTCAATCTGCTGCAGGAGGAGGATCTTATTTTAACACAGGGGGTATTTTATTTTGAAAGGAACTTTCACTATTAAAAGTAAAAGAGGTTAAATATATTGTTGATAGAAAATGATAACACTGCTATAATTTAATTGCTGTAAATATATAAAAGCCATATTATGATTTCGTAATTTAAAAGGAAACAGTATTTTATTAGTTCATGCCTTTTTCTAAAATTGCACATCAGCATGAACAACCGCCTTTAGGGTGGTAAGAGCCATAAGTTCATGTTGTTTACATCTACAAAAATGTAATAATGACTTTTATTCTTGAGAAATGTACAGATTTCATTCCACTTTTATTTCTTAGAAACCACTTTTTATACAGAGCGGCAGCTGCAGGTCAGTTTTTATTCAGTTTCATAAAGAAATATTACAAACGCACAAAAATAGTGTTTTCTGTAATTATTTAAACACTGTTTAAACTAAACGGAAGCCATCATATCACCGTTTGTAAATGAGAAGAATGAGAACTTGCCTTGAGCTGCCACACTAACAATGTGTGTGGAGGAGCAGATCAGCAGGAGGAGGAACCGCATCTTCACAAAACCTCATGACAATAAACTGACAGACAATGACATCTGCCCTTCTTATATCAGCGTCACGACCCGCCCAACGTTCCAGCAAAATGTCCATAGATGGATGTAACAGTGCTTACCTTTAAAACATGTCAAGAGGAAACCTTTTTCGATTTGATTTATTTTTGTTTCAAGCATTGTAGTAAATACAATAAAAAAATCACACAGATTTATCAAACTCATTACAGAAATGATAAAATGCTATGAAAAAAAAACAAAGTCACACTTAAGTCACATTTTCTTAATTAAATAGTCATTTAAAGTTTAAATTATTGCTTGAAAAGGAGTTGGAGGAAGCGATATAATAATAGTATAATCCCACCCCTACTAAATTAAACAATCTATAGTTTTGCATAGTTCACATAATCCGGTTCTGATCAGATCCAACGTTTTAATATAAATGTGAAGAAAACATAACAGAGATTCGGACTAAAAATGAAATCAAAGGTGTCATAATTGTTATTCAAAAAGAGTTTATGATCAAATTTATAGTAAATATAAAATCTTGGAAAAGAACAAAATGTATTTACAATCATTAAGAGCTTGTACTTTCAACATTAACTGTAAAAAATTGAATAAACATTTTTTTTAAAGTACCTAATGAGTTAAATGTAAGTTTCGCTCAAAACTAAATGTTAAAAGGCTGTGAGGGAACTCGTTCTATTTTTAAAAAAGCAACAGTTTTAATAACGGCGTCACTGATTAGCGCTTTGAATTTAGGGTTTTGAGGAGTGTGGGCATCATTTCTATGTTTAAACTTTAACCCCTTTTTTCCAAAACATCTAAGGAAACAATTTTATTCATATGTTAGCATTTAAACAAACAGAAATTACAAATAAAAAAAAACATTCTTACAGGTAATTTCAAAGAAAATCTTTGACAAAAAATCATTTCAGATATAAATAACTAGCACAACACTGGAAAGCGCTCCGAGGAGGTGCGATGGGACACGTTTCAGAGCGCGTCCCTTTGATAA
Organism: Oryzias sinensis; assembly: GCA_037389245.1. Taxonomy (NCBI): domain Eukaryota; kingdom Metazoa; phylum Chordata; class Actinopteri; order Beloniformes; family Adrianichthyidae; genus Oryzias; species Oryzias sinensis. The sequence goes on from CM074492.1 coordinate 3,712,334, forward strand.
CAACATTCTGTAGCTGTAATGGCCTTTTGAGTTTAAACAAAAATCCACATATATGTGTTTTATTCTGAAAGGCAGACACCCAGATGACATCAAGGACCTCAAATGTCAGCCTACATCAATAAAATGTCAAACTACAGTTAAGAAGAAATAGATGAATTCTGCCTAAACAAAGATCAACTTCCTGCTTTTTGCTATCAGTAAACATCTGGAAACTATAAAAAGTACAAATGAAACATCTGACAGTCTAACATTTGTGTTGAACATCCAAACTGTTTTTCTGTTTTATATTTTATTTTGAACACGTTCATGCTGAAGAAGATTCTCGATGTCGTTATTTTACAGCCTGCTGAGAAAAAACAGAAAAATAATCTTACATATTGGAAATAATTCAACAGGAATGATTAAGAAAAAAAAAAAAAAAAGGATAAATTAGGCCTTTTGGGACTGTTTGGTTCTAAATAAAAATAATTTTAACCAACTTTATGGGGCTAGATTTAAAAATTTGAAAAAAAGATATAAAATTAGTTTTTAATTTCCAAATTTGTTACAACAAATCCATTAATCAATTTTCATTTATAGAATTTTTTAAAGTTTTTTTTGTCAACAAAATGTTTTTCAGTTAATCTTTCTGTAAGAATTCCCATGTAATGAATGTTTTGCTTTTGTTCTGCTTAAATCACCTAATAACAATAAACTGTTTTTTCTAACAAATAAAGCTAACTAATCAATATATTATAATAAATCAATATAATAATAATACACCTTCTTGAATCAGAAATTTCAATCAAAAAGTAAATTAAAAATGATTTTGCGTTTATTACCGATTCCTCCAGTTATAAGGTGAAAATAATAAGATTTATCTTCTACACGCTCCTTTTTTTTTTAGCACTTTATCACTTTCTGTGCTATGTTTATCCTGATATTTAACTTAATTATTTTGTGTTTGAAAATAAAAGGAAATTAAATCTCTCTGCATTTAAGTCCAACAGAAAATAGAAATCCTAGTTCACCAAAAACAACAATAAAGAAAAAATGAGGAAAAAAGACATGATATTTATAAGCTTTAAGCTCTAAATTAAAACCTACACTTAAGTTGCTGTTGTGGCATTCAGGGACAGTTTGACTTTACTGTTCCACAAAGAAAACAGGTGGTGTTCAGTTGCTATCTTGCTTTTGGTATAGCAGCAAAAAAATGAAAAAATAAAATGTTCTTTCAGCTATTTGAAATACAAAAAAGATGGCTTTGCAGATTTGCAACACTTGCTTGGGATGGAAGGATTAAGCAGACACGGTTTTACAAAAGTGGTGTGATCCCCTGTGGCCTGCGTGGCTCTACGCAGTGCAAGTTTCCTGACATCTGAAGAAGTTCTTCTAAAAATGCTAATTGAAGCACAACCGTTTTAGAGACCTGGGAGAAAAGCAGCCATTGCTCAGACCACACTCGCTGTGAATGTATGATGTCATGTGGACATAATTATGGTATGTAGGATCAATTAGCTTAATCATTGATTCTCTTGTTAAGATCAGACTTGTCTTATTTTCACATTTTTTAAGTGGAATTTATTTGAACAGTTAGATTTGCTGTTAGGCATTTAGACATGACTCCCCGGCGTTTAGAGCGAGACGACTCGTTCTTTAAGGACCACGAGTCAAAGCTAACATGCGAGTCTGGTTGTTTGTGTTGGCTTTTTCCAACACAGACATAGATCTTTTTAACTTAGTCATTTTTCTGTGGAAACCTTTTTTAATTGCCAAGTTTACCATGAAAAATCACTTTTCAAGAGTTTGAAGGTCAAAATGGTCCTTTGAACATCAATTACTTAGTTTTTACTCAGCTTCTCCCAGCAGACCTGCTTCAATTGTTCTACAACTCGTGGAGCTACGAGGGGACAAAAGATTTGCAACTTGCCCCCCAATTTTTAAGTAAATATTAGTATCATTATAGGCAAAAAAAATAAAATAAAAAACAATAAAAAGCTCAAGTGTTGCAAAAATAACAAAAGCAATATTTAATAAAAAAAATTGAGCTCCTTAAATAATTGCTTTGCATTGTTTTGTGTTACCAGACAAACCAGGCCGTCAGCCCCCTGTCTCCCTCACAGCTCCCTGTTTCTTATTGTGAAACTTTATAATAAGAACTCATCAATAAGGTCTGAAAATGTTCCATATCCTTTCTATGCTGATGACATCCTATTTCACTGACTCAGACTTTTATAAATTAGCTCAACTATCAAATTGCCTCTAGTGTATTAAAGTCTGGCTTGGACTTATTGAAATGCAACTGAATGAAAAGAAAACGGAAACTTGAATCATTTCCACTGAACATATAGTGCCCCTTGTTAAACAACACTTTGCTACTCTGGGCGCCACGCCCGAGTCTTCCCTCAGAAACCTTGGCGTTTACTGTCAAAAACTGTTTTTATCATTTAAGAAACTAAACTGACAAGAATGATTTCTAAAGCTGAGGAGGTTGTTATTCAAATCCCGTTTGGACCATTCCAATTCTCTTTTTACTTGTTTTAATAACTCTACACAAACTACAGTTTGTTCAAAATGCCGCTGCGAGGCTTTTAACAGGAACCACCAACACACTGCTTTTGTCCTCTCCTCACTGCCAATTTTATTTTTTTTATTTTTTTATTTTTTAACTTGTCCTGTCCAACAGCTGGGCAGACAGATGAGAGCTGAGGGCCTCTTGTGTTGGACATATTTTACTTTAACAAGAGGGGTTATTAATCTTCAGACAAACCAGAGGTATGTCTGAATAAACCCCTTTTGTAATTGAGGCCAAACTTTATTAATTTCAACCATGTTTGAAAATTTCGGGTGTTGGACCGGACGGAACTCACTGCCAATTTTAGAACTGATTTTACATTTTTAGTCTGGACTTTTAGAGTTTTTCATGGACAGAGTCTGGATTATGTTTCTCAACTGTTGGTTCCATACAGCCCCAGCCTCCCCCCTCCCTCCTCAAACAGACTCTGGAATGACCCTTTTCCCTTCGGGCGGTCGATTCTGTCGAATCTTTTAAGAAACAGTTTAAGACGCTCCTTTTTGAAAAAAACTTTGAACTAAATTGCTTAGTATTGTTTTTTTTATTAGTGTGGTTCTTGTTTTTGCGATGCTGACTGTGAAACATGCATTGGAAATAAAGCTTAGCTACTGACTTACTTACTAACTCGAGGCCTCAGACGTTCTTCCTTTCTCTGAACAGGATAATACAGGTGATATGAATCAACAAATTACAGCTGTAGCTTCTGCAAAAACACAGCAGTTAAACAGCGTTGAAGCTTTGCTCATCATAGATTCCATTATGGTTTCTACTGAATTTTTCTTAGTTGTTATTTACCGGTAACCCTTTCCTGAATGACTGATTTGTTCCTTTGGTTTTGTCGTTCAGGAAGGTTGTTCCATTCTAAATAAAGGATCCTAAAATCATGGATTTAAATAAAAATAAAAATAAACTTTTGGAGAGCTTTGTTATGCAACATTTGGAGAATTAAGCATAAACTCCTTCATGCTTGACTTCATTTCCAATTATCTAAAACAATATTTATCAGTGTTTTTTCTGTTCAAGCTGATGCTAAATGAAATGGACTCCTGGAATCAACGATACGTCACACATCAGCCACATACAGCATGTCAAAATTGAAAGATGCTTAACAAACATCAAAACAGCTTCAAATGGGCTTTGCTGTGCACTGTAAAAAAATATTAGTAAAACGTAGACCTGGATTTTTTGTGTTTTTGAATGGGTATTTTAATGGAATATTATTATTAAAAATGGTTTCAGATAGAATGATGTAAGTTGTTTTTTCCTGTTTTTTTAACAGCTCTTAAATGTAATTTAAATTATTAAAATAAATATTGATGAGTGTTTGTGTCATACATTTTATCACCTAAATTCATTTTTTTTAATTAAGGATTCATTTAGCCTCTGATTGGCTAAAACTGTGACATTTCCTGTTTTCATAGTTCATAGTTCAGTCATTTACATCTGTCTGTACTTCCTCTATAAAATACTTTCTTACCAATAAATGGGGGATCATTGTATAACTCCTCATGTAAAAGACATTCACCAGTACAAAATAAATCGGATGAATTTAGTGGATGGAAAATACAAATATAAGTTATTTGTTCAGAACCCAGGATGTCTTCAGAAGTTTGATTTTTCTCCTCGTAGCGAGGTGAAGGCTTTGACGGCTGAAGGTGCCGCCCGTTCGCCATGCAGAGCTTTCTTGACCACACACTTCCCTTTAATCAGCGATGTGATCAGCAGTGATGAGTAACCGACTCCAGTGTGTGAGCACAGCCTGTTCAGCAGAAACCGCAAACATTCGGGCTGCATTTCTGAAACCAGATCTTCTATCTTAGCAGGAAACAGAGATCTGAGCCTCAGCTTCTCACGTTCTGTCAGGAAACATGAAAGGGTCGTCTTCAGACTGCATTTATGAGCTAATATTTTTGTTTCCAGTTGTTTGATTAGAGTCTTATATCTATTTCTGTTTATTTTATCAAAACATAATCTAAAGGGAAAAACTTTAGTAGCAACGTGACATTTGAAGCAGAAACGCGGCTCCAGATGCGTTTGAAAAATAAACGTTTTAATGACATTTGTAATAAAAGTCAGCCACTAAATACTCTGATTTACAAATGCTTAGAACTGTCAGGGAAACTCTATAGTTATATGACAGAAATATAAATGAATGAATACCTATTTTCAGTCAAAGTTTAACATGTTTACAGGGAATAAAAAACGGCATTGAGTTTGTTTTTAAGGGGAAAAAAATTGAGAAATGTGCAAACTGCAGGAAGAATGAAGTCATTTTAGTAGCTTCTGCACACATTCTTTACACAAAACCAACTTAAAAAAATGCATTTGTTGGGCAAAAAATGCAGGTTGGGATTTACCAGCTTCTATCAAGTAATACATTTTATTTATTTGGTTCAACACATGTTGGCAGCTTCAATCAACAACTTAAATTTCCCTAAATTTCACAGAAAATGCATTTTTTGTCTTTCTTTTTTACATCTTGTTATGTATTTAAAAACTGACAATATTGGATTTTTAAGGAGAGCAGAAAATGTTGTAATATTTACAAGTATTAGCAAGTTATCACGATATTCTGCAGGATTCAGTTAACCTGTGTCCAAAAGACTGTTTATGATGCAGAAAATTGATTTTTATTATTAATACAAAAATATGTTTTATTATTTTAATACACTACTAGATCAATTTATGTTTAAATTATATTTAAAAAAAACTATTAAAAAACATTTTATACTATTTGTTTTTTAAATGAACATTGTTATCAAATACTTTATGAAAATAAAAACAAATAAACAAATTGGTCATTTATTAATTATAAAAACTGATTGAAGAAGATGGAAACATCAGTTAAACAACTGACCGGGAAATCTTTTAATGATGTTTTTCTTCAAACAGTACCACGAAGTGCCACAGTCTAACATGTATTAAAGTTATTTTATTGTTGGTGTAATTTAATCTGATTATTCCAGTTTCATCTGGGTTTGGGCCATAACCCTTTATCACAGAAACGCTAAAGCTTTTCTTATTTTTTCTCTTCTGCCGCCGATGGAGTGCACGTCTCAGTGCCTTTGTATACATCCTACCTTGCATAAACTTCTTAAGTTGTGGGTCCTAACAATTACACCTTTTCTTGTTGTAATTTACTTACATGAAAGACAAATCCAACATGTATGCAACATGCAGGAATGGGATTCTTCTTACAGGTTAAGAACTTTACTTTTATTATTTTTACAGTAACATGATTGGATGAGTCATTAAACTGAAAAGTTAAAAATAAAAACATACTTAAACTACATTTATCTCACTGAGGACATTAAAAGCAGATGTCTGTAACAGCCTGACCCAAGAGCCATAAATGTATATTGAAATATAATTCTCTTATTCTGAAATAATGTGTGGATTCTGATAAACAGTCAGAGTGTAATACAGTAGCTGTGCTGTCCTTCCACCTTTTATAAAACCACATCTTCATGATTTTGGTTGATCTCACATCATCTGAGCTGTGACTGAAACTAAAATCTAGTTTTTTGTTTGTAGGAAGTAAAAATGTAAAACTCTAAAAACTTGATAGCAATTTATTTATTTATTTTTAGTTCTTACTAATCCTGTGGTAATACATTGTTCTGTTACACGTGGAACTAATCACAGGTATGACCCCCCCCCCCACTCATCAGTTTGAGAAAACCACGGCCTTCTCTGCTTCCTGTATTCTTAGCAGCGCCGCTCATGTGGTTAAAAAACAGAAACAGCCTTAAAAAAGATCTTTAAAGGATTAAAATGATTAAAATTCATTCTTCAGTTTTTTTTTCTCTTAAAGCTCGTTGATAAAAACCAAACTTCCTGTTGTAAGAGAACAAAAAGACTCTGCAGCTTTTGAATTTAGTCGTAAATGCTTACATTTTACCGCGAAACTACCAGTAAAATAAGAACATACAGTATTTGAATTTAAGTTGCACACTAATGTTAGTTTAAAAAAAACTTTTGTATCATTTTTCAACGTTTCCAATTTCCATTTCAGGTTTTCCCTCATTTCATTTTGGTGATAATGCAAATAAAACATGCATATAAAAGTCAAGGCCCCCTGTTTATTTATTTCGGTTTTCAATTGCAAACATTGACGAAAACTAGCAAACAGATCAAGAGATTAGAATTTTTTTAACACAACTTTTTCTTGGTTTAATGAGTTTTTCTTTTAACAAGTAAAATATTTTTAGTGTACATTATTTTAAATTGTAATAATTTTCCCCCAAAAAAAATTTCAAACAATTTGCCAAATGTTTCATTTTAATAATTCTACTATTTCATGAGTTTTAATTAAAAGACAAAAATAAACACATGCCTATTAAAATATGAAATTTCAGTAACACACGAATTTTAATTAATGAGTTAGTAAAAAAGTAAAAAAAAAAAAAACTTTCCATATTTGCCTTTTTCATAATAAGTTTTTTTTGTTCGTTTGTTTTATGAGCAAATTCAAACTTAAATTATTTTTCTGGACTTTTCTCATTTTAACAAGCAGGACATCCTGTTTTTAGATCAAGATTATTACTAAAACCTACGACGGAGTTTTAGGGCCACGGTGAGGAAAAAAAATTCTGGCCAACATGGCGAGTTTTTTCTCGTCATGACGAGATTAACTCCGTCGTAAAAACCACATATCTTACAGTGAATTTGTAAAAATAAAAATGAATAAAAGACTTTGTAATGTTAAAAGGAACATTATGATGGAGCCCTCTTTTTTAGGTTTCTTTTTTATTTAAAAAAATGATTTTACAAATATTTTAATTCAATAGAAAAAAGAAAAAACCTTTCTTGAGAACATTTTTACCGCGTATTTAAATAAACACAGTGTTGTATCTCCAAAGCCTCAGGCGGATGCATGTTACATACGACACATGATCCCATTTTTATGCAGCTATTTTACGCACAGTCATCGGCATAAAGAGTAAATTTGATGCTTTAGATGATTTGGTGATTTAGTTTTACAGATTAACTATTAGAATAACCCTTAAAATTGTCCTCATTTGATTATTTATTTGGCTTTTTCTTTTTTTAAGGTATTCTAAATAATCTTATCAGTTGAGACACACCAAAGCTCCTCACGTTCAGCACACTGCTGTGGATGAAGGACAGAACCGCTTTAGATTTATGTCAACCTCCTGCTTTAAACCAGAAGATAAACTCTTTCTATTCATCTTAAAGCGCTGACTTTGCATTCAGATGTTTGTGCAAACTCTTCTTTGCCCACACCCCCCTCCCTCATCACACCCAACCACAGAGAGCAAAGCTCCACACTTGACGAGTTTGCCGAGTGCTGTGCGCGCCAAACAGCAACAACCATCAAACGTGGAGTCCTGTGGGTCCTGAGGGTCTCTGTGATGCTGGGAGGAGATGTTTTTGAACCCAGCAAACTGCTGAGATAAATGAAAGAATCAAAGGTGACTGGAAATGATTCTACAGCGACAGTCGTGTGTGCCTGCTCAGACGATTCTGTGCTGGATTTGTGTTTTATGATTTCACACAAAGACACCAGAACATCTGACAAGCAGCACTGGTGCAGATCCTTCTGTGGGCAAACGCACAGAAATAGCCCTGCTTCTCGTAAAGCATCTGTGACAAAGACAAGAGTCTGGGATTGACGGTGTTTGCTTCTCCTCATTCTTCTCCTGTCCTGAGGCCTGAGGGCACGTCACACACCATCAATACGTTTTTAATTTTACGTTGTTTTTAAAGATGAATCCACAGAAATGAAACCTGGACTGTAGCTGAAACGTAAGCAGAAAGGAATCAAATCATGAATTTGAATCCTACATAACCCTTGTTCTATCCTAGGCACTTTAACGTTGGGAGTTGGGTCATCTGGACCCACTAGACAGTGCGCTGAACCTTTTTTCTTCAATGATTTGTGATCTTCACTGGTGTCTATGGATTGCATGAAATCTTCTACACCTTTATCCACCTTTGCCATGGTAGGGAGAACACGCCAATGGTCCTCTTGACCCCAAAGGATAGCACAAGGGTTAAATAGTTAAATAGTCATTTAGAGCTACAACCACTGGGGGGCAGCAAAGAGTTACGAAACTCAAAGATCTAAACTGGATCTTGAATTTTAGTAAAATATTTTTATTTTGGTTCAAATCAATCAAAAGGTTTGTTCGTGCATCATCTCAGCAACAGCAAATCGCTTTAGATCATTGACTTTTTACCTTTTGCCTTTTAGCGTCTGTTTTCCTGACATTTTCTTCCTGAGGTCTGACGCAAGCTTGAGCCAATAGTGAGGACACAAATCTCAGAGGGATAATGAGACTTGGTGACACAGATCAGACTCTGTGTTTACTGGAGTGAAGGATGCAGGCGAGCCGAGCTCAGCCCCTTCTATAAATGTCCAAGCTCCTTCTGCTTTATTGGTCGGTTCTGATTTTTTTTCCTATCAGACGGGCCTTAAAACATGGCACACTCACACAGATGCTTCAGAGCATATGGGTGTGTGTTTGTGTGTCGTGTTTTGTTGTTTCCTTGGTACCTGCGGGGTTCAGGGTGACGCTGCCTGTGCAGTTCAGATATGGAGCTGTGGGTTGATGGGGTTGGGAGCAGCTGTTCTCTCCTCTCCGTCGAATTTTTTGTTGCACCGACACCGCTATCACACTTAAATGCTTTTGTCATTTTACAGATGCATAGGAATGCACGGGGTCCTATTTTTTATCTCCTTCCCTGGAAGGCTGCTAAAATGGAGCACAGATTTTTCAAATCGCCTGATTGTTAAGGTCAATTTCCTGCCAGACGCTGAGCTGCAAGCAGCTCATGTTTGGTCAGAACTTCCCCTACGGGAGGATGCGGGCTGTCTGCGGGTGAAAAATGGGCAAACCCGTATGGGGCGTGCAAGACAGGACAGATATGGATTTTTGATTTGTTCAACACCCCCATGACCTGCACTCTGCACACATTAGTGCTGTTCAAACTATAATGAGCCCCGTCTGCAACATGCATTAAGCAGCCTCTTCCAATGAAAAATCTGTGTTATCGTGTGTATTCGTGCGTTTCCGTGTTCACAACTCTCACGAATAACTACGCAGGATTCTATGACTGTTTTCAGGCTCTACATACAAAACACGCAGCCATTGAATGTACACTGAAAGTCAAACTTTGACCAATCGGGGTCTCGGATTTTGCAGTGACGTCTGGATGACGTCCCCTTTAGCTCACAGAATCATTTGAATCGTATTTTTTAATAACAGCAAAAGCTGATAGTTCACGACAGAAGGGGCAGCAGCGGCGGGTTCACTCCTGTCCCGGCATGAGCGAAGAGCCGCTCCTGTAAGAGCCTGAGAGTTTGCAAACAAACTGGGCGTCAAGACCAGCGAAGAATGACTCATTTTTACTTCAGTACATTGATCATGAAGGAGAATTGAATACTTGACTGGAATTATAAGACACCAAGTCTTTCACCTATCAAAAATAGAGCTGTGAAAGAAAAAGTCTGGAGCACAGTTCAGGAGAGTTTTCATTGCTTTGACATTTTGCACCAAGCGTCTTCCAACTGTAGGTGGCAGACAAGCGCTAGCAAACAGTAGAGAAAGATGAAGAGCCCCCTCCCTGCTTGTCCAGTGTGAAAACCATCGACTAAACGCACCTTTAAGAACCCAGGTTTGGTGCATTCTTGAGCTGCATCGCATGCCTAGTGCGTTTTTAGCTGTAGGTGTGCGTTACTTGAATGCAGCACGGCTGTTGGAAATAAAAATGTTTGACCATTAGCATAGATTGTGTGGTCATCTAACGAGCAGTCACTGAAACACCATGTGCATGCATTAGTGCGCTGGAGTGGAGAGTGTGCAACCCTCACAAATACTTCACGATCCACTGACAATAGTGCGTTCCGTTTTCACGAGGATCCTTAAGGTAGCTGTACGAGCCTCAAAGGAACTGCAAGACACACCTGTGTCTCATTTAAGACACCTGTCTGACTGCCAAACGACACTTGAAAATGGATATTTTCCCAAAAACATGTCAAATTTCTAATGAACTCTTGGAGCTCTGCAGAAACTATGTTCTAACAACACGTTTTAAATGTTGCCTAAAAACGACAATCATAATTGAAAGGCCACTGGGAACACTTTGAAAACACATTAAAAGCCGGAACTGCCAATAGCTGCGTTTACATGGACACAAGTAATCGGAATAAACGCCTGATCAGACTAAAAATGTGTCATGTAAACATGCCGTCCGGAATACTCTGCCCCGATCAGACCCATTCGGATCAAAATGTCCTTCCGATCGAGATAGGTGGTCTATGCAGATTGTTGATCCGATCATGATGCACATGAGCAATTTGTTCCAATCGTGGTTCACTACTGCGCCGGCTTTTACGTCATGCATAGACTGTGTGGCTCCAGAGGAGGCTTTGGAGCACAAGCTGGACTGGCTCCACCGGTGCAAAGCATGTCCGTGAGCAGAGCAGCCAGACTCGTAGATTAGTAGTTGCGGGCAGAGGAGGGTGCTTTGTTACGGTGTGAGCTCCGGAGGAAGCTTTGCACCGCAGGAGAACCGTGTCTCCCGGGATTAACAGTGTCTCTGAGCAGAGGAGCGCCTTTGGGACGTGTGTGAGCTGGCGGCAGAGGCGGCTTTTGAATGCAGAAATGTTGCATTCATAGGCTGCAGTCCTTAGAAACCGTGCCAACATTCGTGTGAATTTGTGTTACCAATCGTGTCCAGACAAAATAAGCGCTGATGATATTCCCACATATTTAACAAGATGCTGACTGCTGCAATCCCCTCATGGATTCTAAGAACACTAAATGTTAAGGCTAAATGTTGTTGACACGTATGAGCCGAATCTGAACCCTTCTTTCGGGTTCGTGCTGCCAAGAATAAAGCACCGGCCGCACGGATTTAGAAAGTTATGAGCAAACAGCTCCTGAATAATAATCGCAACAATGATTAAGGCACATGTAGAAGATCGTCTCACTTTGTGCTGCAGCTTTGTTTGAACTCGCCGTTTCTTCTTCCGCGGCTGTTTCTGGCATTAAAGATAGTTCTGCGCATGTCAAAATGACTGATTCTGATCCAAAGTGTTGGCCGGATGTGAACGTTGGTTTTAATCGGATGACGTTTTTCTGGGCGCATGCACACAGTTTAATTCGAATCCGATCTTTGATCCGATCAAAGATATTTTGCACATGGAACCGCGGCTAAACAGGCTGGCTGATGCTGCAACGGGTTATGTAAGCACTGATCAGAATACTGAGTTGATTTTAAATGTTAGATTTCCGTACACTGTGTAATGAATGTTTTCTCGTGCCGCTGAAAAATGTTCTGAATGTGCCGTATGAGATAAAACGTCGTCATGATGCTGAGGGTTGCAGCCAAAGAAAAACAGTGTGTTTTGGATGAAAGACTTTCACACTCTGCCAAGCTGCTCATCAGACCCACAGCGACGATTTCTTGGTGTTTGTCAGTGTTTTTTTTTTTTGTTTGTTGGCTGCTCTGGTGAAAATAATAAGGCTGCAGTTGACACACAGCTACAGAAGTGGAAATGTCCTTGGAGAAAATCCCTCATTATTCCTGTTCACAGGCCTGTACAGACTGGAAACCAGAGCAGACATGCAGAATGAAGCTCAATGAAACCTCATTATCTGCCCCTAAAACTCATATCCTCTTCAGTCCCGCCTCGGTTTTTACCCCCTGAGAACTAAAACAGCCTCATCAGGAATGAGTGCAGCATCAGAATGTCTCCTGTGTGTGTAGAGGGTTCATCAGTGATTGTTTAATGATTACAGGAATCATTAATTCACAGTTTGATGAGTTTATGTAAGAACAGCTGCTCAGTAGATTGTTAAACAGATAGATGATTAGCAGACCTTTAATCTGCATTGAGAAGTCATTGATGGGGGGGGGATTGTTTTGCTGCTTCAACTAATTTGACCCAATTAGTGATTAAACTGTTTTAATGTATTTATGTTTGACCATATGGTATGGGTACATTTGGAAAAATGTCAGTTTTGAACAAATGTTGCCTTAACGCCTTTGTTAAAGTTTGTCTGTAACTGACTTATCCATTCATAAACGTTCACTCAGAACGTCATCGGTACGTCTGACAACAGATTTCTGCTGACAGATTCTCTGTGTTTCAAATTAACAAACAGCAGGTCAATGTTTTATGCTCAATATATTCTTGATTGAATTAAGAAAACTCTTACATTTCTGGAGTGAACCCTGATTTAAGCCTGATACACTGATTTTCCATGAATTCTTTTCAGCATAAGATTTTAGTAAATGTAAGATAATTATTTGAAACAAAATCTGGAGATGTTACAGAAATGAAATGTTACAAAGAAGAAAATAACCTACATAAAGAAGGAACAAAATATACAGATGTAAGCCAAATGGAACGACATCATAAGACCCAACAGATATGGAACGAAATATGGAGATGTTATGGAGATAGAAGGAAACCCATTCCAAAGATGGAATGAAAAATGGAACAAAATCTAGAGTTTATGGAGAGGAAACGACATCTGGGGATGTTGCAGAAAAAGGGTGATCTATCACTTTGCAGAAGTTACAGAAAAGGAACAAAACCCTGTTGTGCTAAAAAGAGTGAATTACATTTGGAGGTACTAAAGTTGAAATATCACACCATCAGAGTATGCACTGTTTCACTGTATTCCTTTAGACTCTTTTAAGGTGGAAGAAAGCTCAGCACCGGTGTCAAATTCTTCCCCAGTAACTTAGTTGGAGGACAAATCAATATGTGATAAAGAAATAAACATTTTGACTAGAGCACATCGGTTTCTTACTTATACTTACCATGATTAAAACAGAATCAGAAATTGACGTTTTATGTGAAAAATCAATAAATCCAAACGTTATTTTAATACTGTGAATTCAGCTGATTTTTTTTATTTCTTTTTTTCTTCAGTTTTGTTATATGAACGTAATTTTTACTTCAAGTTTAATTTGGGGTTCAAAGCATTTCAAATGTGACAGAAAGATTTCTACTGTCAAAAGTTGAAAATCAGCGGTTATTTACCTCTGGGGAACTCCTGACTTTCTGTGCTAAACATCGGAAGCTATAAGAAAAAAAGAAACACAGAAAACGTAAAAACCAAACAGGTTTTTTTTTTTCCTGAGAAACATGTTTAGTATGCAGGATCAGAGCTGCAGCCTAATGTTCTAGAACTTGTGTAAAGGCTTTCTAACAGTGCAGGAAACAGCATTATCGCCGTGGTAACAGCTCTGCGTTGACGTCTCCTTCCTGTTGTGTTTAATGTTACAAGCATCCAAAACAACAGCCGCTTCACTCAGAGTTTCAAGAGGAGAGCATTTTTCATTTGGAGCCGACCCGATCCTCACGCTGCAGAAGGGCTCACCACATTTCCCTCTCCGTCTGCAGGAGTCCTCATCCACGTCGCCCCGGTGACGGTCTGAAGAGGCCTTTGATGTCAGGTTCATGTTTTATGAATAAGGTGACATTCCTCCTCATGAGAAGAAGCTTGATGGAGAGAGAAAAAAAAACAGCCAAGGACAACAAGTCCAAACAGTTTATTAGAGAAACAGAAGTGAAAGTTGAGGCACAACCTCACACGAAGTTTAGGCACTGAACTCTACCGCACTCCAGTCACAGCCACCACCAACGCCTGCCAGCCGCGACCGGGCCGGCTCACAAGCTAGCATGTCAGACCAACACGGAGTGACCACATGAAGCTTCGGCGCGCTCGTGGTTCAAAGCCATGGAAACCGGAAACACAGACACATGAGCAGAGAATGTAGCTGAACGGATCCCCGTCATCCACCTGCTTTAGCGGAGAGCTGGCTAAACCCACGGTAAACAGTGATGCAGCCTTTTGGTAAAACAACTGTGATGAATTCATTCTTTATGTCTCAAAGAGGGCAGAAACTGCTGGCCTTGACTTCACATGGAGGACTAACCTTTCACATATTTGGTTTCTTCAGTTATTGCCCTCTCAAACTTATTCAAGCCACATAATGAGGGGGTAAAAAAAGGAAATCAAAACTATTAAAGTTTTGACTGAATATCTTTAGGTAGAATTAGTTTGGCTTTTATTGTTCTTGTTGTTTAAACATCTTTGTCATTATATTGGTCAGGACAACCATTCCACCTTTTTCCCCCCTCCTCGATTTTTTCTGTAGTGCTAGTAATTAAAGTTGTAAACTGGCCTAAATAATAGGTGGAGCCTCCTTGCCCCCACCTCAAAACCTCAGACAGATTTGTGTAGCTCCCTTTCAAGTGGTAATGGTGTGTCCTTCCAACAAGCTCACTTCTAATTGAGGAGAGTGGTTGCCATAGAAACTCAAACCGACTTCTGGCTCTACATCTGAGTCCATATTATGAAAAGAATGGCAACTGCATTGACTTTATTTGGTTGGAGTCAGAAATAAACTGTTTACACGGGTGACATTACACTTACTCCATCCACTTCTCAGATACAGTCAATGCCAGAAACCAGATTTGTTACTTAAACCACCTGTGTTTAGCAGAATCAAAAAGTCAGCAAAAACAGTATAAATTACGAAGGCTATGCAGGCACGACACCACAACCTCCTCTTCCTCCTGTAAGGTCAACTCAGACTGAACTAAAACGGCTCAGTTTTAAACCAACGTCTGGGTTAAGTGAAAAATATGGGTTAATTTTTACCCCAAAGTCCCATTTCTGTGTCAAGTTATGCAACATTCTTTAGACTCTTCTGTCAACCGTCCCAGCAAAGTCAGATACTAGCAGAAGTTCACATTAGAAGCCTTTATGAGGAGAAACCAGCAAAACCCCAATAAACTTTTGTGTTTGTCTTCTATGTGCAGAATAGATAGGTCATGTCCAACCCAGCAATACACAAAGTAAAAACTGTTTGATTTTAGAATTGTAGAAATTGTAGAAACTATAGGGAACTTAGGTTCTGTCTGTTTAAAACCCTTAAACTGTAAAAGTGTTGCACTTGTTAGTCTAGTCTAGTAGCCAACTAATTAAACTAGCTAAACCATGATAATCATAATTTTAGGGCCTATCTGTTTTGGTTTTTTAATGCAGTTGAAATATTTGTCATTCTTCTTCTATTTAACCTCATTTTGGCTGCTTTGTTTTAGGGCAGCTCATGTGCAGAGAACAGAAATCCTCTCATCACTAAAAGGGCGCCACGATCAGGCTTGAATTATGAAGTCATGTAGCGGTTCTGGATTAAATAATCCCATCAAATTTATCCATGAATTCTTGTTTTGGACTAATATGCTCTAAAGTTGGCCTGATCAGGGGTCAGAGAAGGCTTAGTGGGGGATTTCTTTTCATCCGTAACCAAATACAGTTCCCCGTATTTTCTGCACCATTAAAAAGAAAAACGACAGAGCGCCTTAAAATTGAGAGTCATGAAGAAAAAAAAGGCTGCAGAGAGGTTTGTGAGATTTGCACCGCTTTAACATTCCACTCTAAACACACTAAACAAAAGCTGGTAACCAGTAACCGCCACTCCCTGCCTGTCCGGCGCTGATGCGGTGTAAACACCACGGGCTGAGTGCGTGTTCATGAAACCGCACTCATAGCGCGTTTTTTCTTTTTTTTCCTGTAGCACACTCAGCCGGTGTCTGGGTCCCTTTACCCTAAAGGTTGTGGGTTAGTGCAGTCACAGTAATGTCTGTCTTAGCAATATCACTCTGTTTATATACGTGTTACAAACAAGGTTGGGAGATACAGGTACTGCAGATACGCTAACAAGACTGTTTGTAGCTGACGTGGAGCGTTTGACGAGTTCCAGTGAGAACGCAGATAGTAAAGTTTGACTTACTGACAGACTTATCTGACCCTTCTGTCTCACTCAATGCGCCTTTTAGGACATACGTTAGATTATAACCATTCAGTGACGGTGCATCCTGGGATCCAGTGCGCCCTTTAGTGTTAAGTTTTTTTTACCTTTAGGTTCAACTTAGAAAAAACCCCAAATGCCGTTTTTTCCACAGTTCCCAGCAGCACTAATCCAGCGCCAGCAGAAAGCATGGATACAGATCAGAACAGACAGGATTTTTTTAACCTCTTTTGTTTTACTAGCACTTCAAATTAACCACCTTTGTTCCACATCTACTACCCTCAGCGTTCTCATCACAAACACACATTTCTTTTATTATATACAGAACTTTGAAGCTGCTTTTTAACCCAAACAACAAAAATAGAATTTTATGCATCTAGTAAAAATAGATTTTTCTGCTACAGCAGTCAAAAACACTTCCCAGAACTTGACGACACTACAGCACACCTGTCACCTTCACGACCTCAATCCACAACACAAAAGGCAAAATATGGATCAAACATGGACGATCATCTACAAAAACACAGAATCTCACCCTGATCAGCAGTACTCACGCTCCAGCTGATTTTCTTTTTTTTTTCTTTGATACAGGCTAAAATGTAAAACTAAAAACACATGGAAACAGAATGCTAATGTAACAAGAACACGTGGGTGCTACCAGTGGGCGTCGTGTTGTCTAAGAAACTGTCCTCGCGTTGCCCGAACACACTGACACACGAATAAATAAACATGGAAATAGAGAAGCTGTCAAAACCCAAACAGGGAAATAAAAAATACCAAATCCCCCGCTGCTGTGTCGGAACCTGAGTCTGTGGGCCTCGTCCGGCATTCCAGAAACTTCCCGCCTCTGACAAGCAGGCCTGACCTCCACCTGCAGGTGTGGGAGGCGAGGATGGACAAGGCAGCTGCTGGGGCTGATGGGCACGGGTCTGCTGTCAGTCAGCAGAGCAGGGGTGGGCGGCACTTGTTGTCAAACGTCACTGAGCTGCAGATCTCTTGTGACGGAACATTTGACCTTTGATGTCGCGGAAAGGGGCGTGTCCTTGTTGTTGGATTGGAGCATAGCTGTGGATAATCTGCTGCACTGAAGCACCTTGTCCTGCTTTCGGGCTTAGCAAACAGCCCGGTACAGGTGCTGCGTCAGGTCGATTTGAAATCTTTGGATTTGTAACCCTCCATCTCTGTGCAGCACTGTGGTGCTGACGAGTCAGGTGCAGAAAAAATCCAGGCCTTGCGAGCTCGACGTAAGAAGCAGGAAAAATCCAGGTGCAGACCGACAACCTGCAAATCCTGTCTGAGCTCGGTCTAGTGCTCTGCAGCTTTGTTCTCTCCTCTGTAAAAGCCATTTGCTACAAAAAAAGCTTTACTTGTTGAATGTTTTTCATTTATTGAGAAAAAAAAATCACTTTTCTTATTTGTGAATCCTACAGAAAACCAAGAGTTCCTTTTATTAGAAGGTTCATTTATCAGGTCTGTCATTGTTGAGTCAGTGCAGAAAAAGAAAGAGCTATTTTGGCATTTATAGTCTCAGTGAAGTATAGAATGATATGTAACTATGTTATTATGGGGTTAAATAGATTCTAATTTGTGCTTTAAATGTGAAAAACTGTAAAGCTGTTCTTCAAATACTCATTCTGATACACAAAACTCTTTAAAAAAAAAAGGAAAAATCACCTCTCATAAGAAGTTTTCTCAAACAAATCATCGCAAAATCTATAAAGAAATATGTCAATATTTTCAAAAATATTGAAAAAAAATGGCCTTTTTGTCTTGCTTATAATTTCTTTGCATCGTCATCAAGCAATATTTTCACTTAAATCTCTGTTTCTATTTATTTTTTGAGTTTTGTTCACATTTTATTTTATGTTTTATTATGTAGAAGGAGGGCTGGGGACATTCTATATATTTTATAATTTCCTTTTAATTGTTTTGAGCCTTTGAAACACTGTTGTATGAAAAATACTTTGATATATTTTGCTCTGTGTACAAAAGATGGCGCAGAAATAAAGCTGCTCTGCCAAAAAAAAAAATATTTTTCTCATTTTTTTAAATCCAAATATAGGGTATGTTTTATTATAAAACAGACTTGTTAGTTTTGTTGACCCAGTTTTGTTTTATTATATGGATGTCTTCTTTCCTGTATGCAGTTGTAGCTTTGCCTTCTGCAGTCGAAATGTTGAAGCTGATGCTTTACAAAAAAATGTATGTGAAGTTTGTGTTTGTTTGTTTGTTTGTTTGTTTGTTTGTTTGTTTGTTTGTTTGTTTTATTCTGCTCACCATATGAATAAATTGAAAGTCACATTTTGAATAAAAATAGGGGCTTTATAAAATGAAATGTCCACAAAAATGCCTATTGAAAGCAACTAGGGATCGTTTTAATGAGTTTTTCGTTTTTCTGTAATTTTAATGAATCTTTTCAATTTGCATTAGCATTTCCTCCTGTCACTCTGTAATTACCAAATAAATATCAAACTGTGGTAAAGGCTTTAAATAAATCCAGAGTCAAATTAATTATAGTAGGAATAAAAAAAAACTAAAATGGACTGGTGTTCTTTCTCTGCATGAATTAGCTATTATAAAGTCCCAGTGGACTTATTTTCATGTCTGCATGCGTGTTTGGCTGTCATGGCAACTAAATATCAGGGGTGGAGTCACAGAGAGCGTTACAACACCATGAAAAAACAATCAACTTATGTTTATCAAGAAATTTAAAAAAAAAACTTCAATGTCAAAATAAGCAAGATATTAAATTTAGGAAGTTAAATGCAATGATTTTTTTACATAATATTTTTTTATCTTAGGCTGTGTCTGAATTCCCTCTTTTCTCCATAACTAATAAAAACACTATAAAGTGTGGGGACAATCTACTGCCCTGGATTTCAAAAGCAATTCGAAGATCATGCTCAATACTGTTTTCTTTTCTTTCCTTTTTAATGGAAAATAAAAACCTAATTTTGAATAACAACTCAAAGTAAAAACCTAATAAAAATAAAGATTTTACAAAGACTATTTATGAATCCACTGTACTCTGATGAAGAAAACTTGGATGGTTTATAAAAAATAAATTAAAATCATTTTTTTAGCATGGACAATCGTTCATACGCATCGCATTGTGGTCTAAAGTCCTTAATCTAGTGCACACTGGTTTTTTGCAGAGACTTCTGGGAAATTTCTAGGGCACTTTTGGAACTGTAGATTTGGATATCCTTACAAAATGGCAAACACCCCATATAGTGAACTAAGTAGTGAGTAGTGATGGAATTTGGACACCACCTTAGGTATAGCTAACCTACTTCCCTGACTTTAAATGTCTCACACCAGACATTCAAGGGTGCAGTGAGGCATTTTCATCTTTTATTTTTCCTAAAGGAATAATCCCTCACGGTTCACCTACGATGTCATCATCTTGATTAAAACATGACTCTTGCTTCAGGTCAGTCCTCTGTTTCATAATAGTTTTCTCCCCAAAAGTGTTTTATGATTCACAGAATACCAATGAGGCAAATGTGTGTCTTTGGGTTGGATAATTAGGAAAACAAATGAGTGTGGCCTTATTTTGGTTTCCTAAAGGTCCACCTGGTGCATCTTGCATCATATTTTTCTCTGCTCCAATTGCAGGCTGCTGTCGTCAGATCCCGTGCTCTGATTGGTCTGATTTTCATGAGCTGCCCAACGCCACACAAATGCCTGCAAGCCTGAGAACATGAGTAGAAAATGGGTAGAAAACCAAAAAAATAAAGCCAGCAGGAAAAGCCCTCCACATCTGCTGGATTCACCAATAAACCGTTGTTGACATTTCCTGTTTTGGGTTGTTCACAACGTAAGAGTCCGTCACAAAAAAGCCATAACATATACCTGGGCAGCCATTACCGTTATTACACTGACAGGAGGGCTGCACTACATTTTTACAGGTCGATTTGAATTTCAAAATAAAACATCTAAAAGGGTTCCTAGCATCCATATCTGTATCAAGTCTGTTGTTGATTTTGATGTGCAGCTGTTTTTAACCAAAACAAAAATCTCCAGTTCTCCTTGGGAACCAATTTTACACATGCCATACTAGTGTAGTTAAAGAGGGAAACATTACATAGCAAACATATTTATATTTAGACGAGCTTTTTTGATGAATTTCAACCTCTCAGGTTGTCTGATTAAGCTGACAAGAGTCAAGATCTGTAGGGTGAATTCTCTTGATCAGGTTTGCAACAAAAAAAGTCATTTTGCTGTGATCTGAAATTTTGGCAGTAGATGATGCTGTGTGCACAAATCAGGCCATGCATGGGGATTTTTTTTTTTTTTAGATCTTCGTGTAGCACACGGGAAAAACATTTAGTGCTAAAATAAAGTTTCCAGAACTATTTTTGACAGTGTAGCTAATTAAGGTGAGTTTTCCTTCACGTTTTCCCTTTGAACATCCCAAAGACATACAAAGACATGGATTTTTGGTGTTTTTATATGTTCTTGTGGTCTTTTTTTCGTTAAGGGCATATATAAAGAAAATTAGGCCTAAAATGGCATTTCTAAGTATTTTCTAATTCAAATTGTTGTGAATCAGGAGCAGATGAAAAAAAAGCCTTTTCAAAAAGATCATATCCATGATGTAAAAAAATCCGCTCCATTCCGATCTGGCTCAAAACCTCATGGCTTGATAGGCACTGTACTGTTTTGATTGTACCTGTACTGTTGGGTTGGGGTTGTGAGGGGCTGTAAGCTAGTGGGATAACAAGTAAACAGATGGTTATGGGTGTGTGTAGAAAGAGGTGTGTGGTTGCTCTGCGCCAACAGTCCCACCCATAACTCAGAAGGTGAATTTCTAACGAACTCCTGGCGCTCTGCAAAAATGATGTCCTATAAAAAACCACACAGGTTTTTAGATTTTGACAAAAAGCGACATAATCCTTATCAAAAGACAACTGGGTACTCTTTGAAAATAGATCAAAGGGCGATCGAATTGGGTCTTTAAATGACAATATGAGTCAGCTGCAGAAAATGTGTTAATGTGACTGAATGAGGGAGACCGACAACAATCAGGCTAAAAAACAACATGAAACACGGGGAACACAAACTAGAGTTGCAGAAATAACAAAATCAAGCAGAATCTCATTCAATCTAGGGACTGTTAACAAGATCAGCTACTGAGGAGGCTTTTTGAAAAACACACGCGTGTTTGTGCAGCATGTGTGAACAGGCTTATTGTATTTTCTGGCGTGATCTTTTTAAGTTGTAGCCGTTTATTATTCTATAATCATGTTATTTTTTTTAAAAACCCTGTAAAGCCCAATACATCAAATAATCTTTTTAATGATTTGATGAAATCTACAATAAAATTATAATATTTTTTTCTTTTAATGAAATAGATATAAATATAGTATCAATTATACTATATACCAGTATAAGATACAAAAATATTGGCACAAGTGTTCAGGAAAAGGCACCTTATGTACCTACCGTCTTAAATTTGATCCACACATTGTTAAAATGAAGTAACTGTAAATAAATAATTGTATATTTTTTTCAGTGCAGTCAGTAGGTATTTAAAATAATGAATAACAATAAATGAGTTAATCTCACCATAGACCAAAACCTTTCATGCTAAGAGTTTTTGAGATTTCTGGAGAGCAATACTGCCCCCAGTGGAATGATGATGAACTACAAGGGCAGAAAACATGGTCCAAGATGTAAATGAGTGGGGTTTTTAAAGGAAGTATAGATCACAATGATGAGATAAGGGTCAAATACGGTTGTAGGCTTAAATAGGGTTTTCATTCTGGAAAACCCAATGGGGTCAAATTTGGCTACTGTGTTTTGTAATTTTTTTGTTTTGTTTAAAAAATGTTGTTTAATTAACATAAAACGCCCAGAATTGTTTTTCTTGGGTTCTCCAGAGTAGATAATAGATAACAAATCTGAGAATGAGATTGTTGTTTTGTTGTGTAACTCGTTCGATTTTGGCTAAAGACTCATCCTAGGAGACAAAATCCAGATTTCCTTCACAAATCGCTGCCTTTAACTTCTTTAAACACACAGCCTGCTAATGAACTCTCCGCCGATTCAATTAATTTTTTTCTCAGGCAGTTAAAAAAAAGAACAGCTGTGTGAAAAATGCTCAATCTGCTGCAACTCTAATGGAAACATTAGTATTTTTGATGCACATTGTCTGAAAAAGTTACAAGTTAGAAAAGCTCATGAACTTTTTTATGCAAACGCTGAATAGAGGAGCTGCCGGCTCTTTGTGTACATAATGAAAAAAATCCTTTAAATGCTGAAGCAGAGAGTCTGAGCTGGAATGAAAGCCCAAAGTGGTTGTGCAGTGCAGGCCTCTAATTTACTTCAGACATTTTGTTCTTATTGTTGGTGTTTTCTTTGTTACCGATTGTTCTGCTGTGCAGCGCCGTGCCTCACCCTGTTCAAAAACGTCTGAGCTCTTTAAAAATACAGAAAAAATAGCTTCGGTGTAAAAAATAAAATCCCTACGACTGAAAGAAAATATAAAGCACAGACTACCTTGAATGCAAAATTCTCTGTGGGCTTTGATGCAGTGACATACAAATTAAATTGTATTTCCAAATGTAGCACAAAGATTTTTTTTTATTTTGAGTTAGTTTTCTTTTAATAGATTTACAGTGTCACAACTAAATTGTTATTGAAACATTATAAATGGTAAAAGGAAAGTTTGACGGATTGTTTTTTTCATTAAAACAGATTATTTAGCTTGGTATTTAGTTATTAATAGTCAGCATTATTCCATATTTTTTTTAAAACTGTGCTGAACTTTAGCTAAAATGTCCTTTTAGCCCAGAGGTCCTCAACCTTTTTTAGGATTTGGACCCGTTTAATGTTAGACAATAGGCCGTATTTTAACGAACCGGCCTGCACCAGGCTGACGTGGGTGTCTGATTTTTTCTTTTGTGGATAAAATTTGTCTTCATTCTCTGTAAAATATCAGCAGCTGCTTTAGACACTAGATTTTAGGTAGGAACCAATTAAATTTAATCTGGATTTCTCATAACTGTCAAAGTGGAAGCTAAAAAATCGGATGCTAACTTTCGCTGCACGCAAATTTTATGATGCAACTAATAACGCCCCCCCCAGAAAAAGAGCTCGCAAAATGTGGTATTTTATAAATATAATAAAATAAACCTTTATTAGCAGCATCCTTGTAACATTAAACAGCCAGTCCTGGTTTTTGTGTGTTAAATGCAGATTTCTTTTATTTTGAAGTGTAAGGTTCTTCTTCTGGTAGTTTTTCTTTGTGAGGAAACTTTTCTTTTTTGTGACTTAGCGAGCTAGGGGGTCTCAACTTAGCGGTTGGCGCAAGCGCTTTAAGAAAGATTAAGTATCGACACGTGACCGAGCGACTTGTTTCAACAATGAGTTGAATGCGGTGAAGACAGTTTTCCAAAATAAAATATTATTATAAATACATCTAAAATAAATGCAGATTGTGTTTTTTTTCTCTGCTGCCTGGTACCAACTGTCCATCGGACCAGTACCGGTCCGCGGCGCACTGGTCAGAAACCACTGCTTTACATAGCATAGATTCACACTAATGTATATCCACAGGTCAGAGAGAGATCATAAACCATTTGGGTGGTGACTGAACTTAGCAGGACGCCATTCTAGCGAGCTTCACCAGCTGCCTGGTTTCAGTAGAGCAATTATTTCTATTTTTCTGGATGCTTCAGTGCAGCAAATAACTTCAAATTTACTCCACCTGCGACAGGAACGCCGCGCTGATGAGTGAGGGGCGGAGCTCAGAGACTGATGGCTGGAAAGCCCGGATAGGCAGATCTGACAGCTTCAGTTGAGGAACCACTGGGGTAGTTGTGATAACATGTCAATCACATGTTTTTGATCCGGTTTGCAGTGGATGGTAGCATCTAGAGTCACCTAATTTACAAAAAACACAAAGGAAAGGAACAAGAACAAAAAGAAAAGCTATTTAGCCGACTTTTATGAAGAGTAGGGGCGCGAGAGGTTTGGACGCTGAGCAGGCTGCAGCACCCTCTAAGGACAGGAGAATGTAAATGCAGGACAGAGTTTCAAGATTCAGAGGAAATATATTAAAATTGTGGGACTAAAAATACGGTTTCTTTGTGTGAAGACAACTGAGCAGAAAACCAATCACGGAGATCTGATACCTAAAATAAAACAATCATAAGGAGGTTTACCGCAAACCAGCAGCCTGTCTACAGCTAAAAAATGGTGTTATGTTGACTGGTGCACCTTGTCCCATTGTCGGTTTTCTCAGCACCCTGCTCTCAGACGGACTTCCACCTCGCCTGCATTCAAGTTCTCAGTTTGTAGAAAAATGTGTGAAGGTGTCGTCACCGCGGACAGAGAAAGCTACGCCCACCAGAAAGAGGAGATTCAGATATGGCCCTGTGTTCCTGTAAGATCCACAAAAGTACCCTGCTTTTAAGCTAAAAAAAGTTCAAAGGCGTGTTGTTTGTTCAGATTAGATCAGTCCGCTAGAGATGCTCTGCGTTAGTCTTTTCTCTTCTTTCGGTTTCCTCGCTGTAAAAAAGCGAGGGTTCTGCGTCCTCGCCACAGCAGCTGATCCGGACTCAACGGCTCCTGCTGAGAAATGCTTGTTAAATGTTACAAAAGTCTTCGGTGCTCAGGAGGAATCCGTCAGTTAGTCAGAAGAGTTTCTGCTCAAACGTGGATGAATTGGACATTCCTGTGTGTGCGTGTCACACTGTTTCCTGCAGGCAAAGGGCTTCCACGGCATTGCTGGGTCCTTGGGACACTCCTCCGATGACAAAGAGCATGCTGGGTGTCTGCAGCAGAGCGGGGGAGCAGCGTGCGGTGGGCATGGGCGCCAGGTACTCCCAGCGCCGCTTCACCGGGTCGTAGCTCTCCACTGAGCCCAGCGGCGACGGCTCGTTACCTGCAAAACAGAGAGCGAGGAGTTGGTGATGGAATCCAGAACTGAGCCTCCATTCTGGACACACAATGGGAATGTCTGAGTCTCCTTCTCACTTATTAAATCCACAGTTTGGGACCAACAAATACCATAAACTTGAGGTTTCAGCTGAGATTTTATCTTAAGTTATATCCTATTTATGCAAAAGTTAAAACATGAAGCTTGAAGAAAATGATTTGGAGTAAAAGAGCGGTGAGAAAAATAAGAGAGGAATGCAGAATTTTGCTTTTTGAATAAACCACACCTGAATGGTGTTATCTAAGCGGCCACACATGGTCTCAGATGATAATGGCATCATTACAGTATTAAGAAATGCATAAAATGTCCCTAAATGTATGAGCAAATGCAACTCTTAACGGTAATTCAACCAATCTCAAACAATTTTGATTTATTTGGAGTAAAACTTAGTTCAAACTGTACGAATGTGGCATACATTTGTCAACTTTTTGTCTTAATTTAGAGACAAAATGTAAATTACATAGATTGATCGATGTACATCTTGGTTTTCCTCGGCTGAGCTGGAATCTGAATCAAAACTGTACGGCTGGATAGCTTTACTGTTGCTCGCCATTTTTGTTGCATTGATAATGTTAGGTTGGGGGTATGAGGGGCTGTAGCGTTGTAAACAGAGAGCTCTCCGCAGCAGGGAGGGGAAGGGGGGACGGGATCGCAAGGTAGAGCGTTTAGCCACCAAGCCCTTAATTTATGAGCTCATGTAAGAGAGGCCGACACAGTTTCTACATTCAAAGTTAGACTGAAAACATTCCTCTTTGGACAGGCTTATTATCAGACTAGTTAGTATTCAGAGATTATTTAACTTAACGTTAATGTGTTTAAATTAAACTTAATAACAATTAGTTTTTAGTAGGCTGCTAGTAATTTTGAAGCTGGGGTAACTATGGTGCACTGGGGTTCTGTCATCTTTTCTCATTCTACCCTCCTTCTCTTCTCTGTTCTTGATCATTCTTCATCATTTAGTTCTCCATGCCTCTGTTTGGTGCAGTGTGATTTATCTACTGCTCCTCCTTTCCCACTCCCCTCCTGGAGGGTTTCTGGCTCGCCTCTACTGCTGCTCCTACATCTGGCTGTGGTTCCTGTCTCCGGCTTGAGTCGCGCCCCGACTGTCCCCCCAACTCCGTCTGGATGAAGCTCGTCTGCTGGACATTATATATGTAGTTGTAGAGTTAGATGAGTTAATTCTTCTCTAAGAGTTCTGGTACATCGCCTGTCCGTCCTGGGGGAGGATCCCTCCTTCATGTGGGCACCCCTGAGGTTTCTTTGTTTTTTCCGGATTCCGTTTTTTTTAGGAGTTTTTCCTTACCGAGGGGGGTCTAAGGGCAGGGATGCCAGTTTAGTTTAGTCTGTTTAGTTAGTTCTATTTAGTATTTTCCTATAGAATTCTACGATCCTTTTGATTTTGTGTTTTCACTTTTTCAATTACGAAGCCCATCGAGACTACTTTTGTTGTGAATCTGGGCTACACAAATAAAATTGAATTGAATTTAATTGAATTCACGTGTCTTGATGTATTTTCCGGGTTAAACATGTCTTAAATTCGTCTATTTCCATATGTTTGTGACTATAGTCACTCAGACGGCATACTGGAAACTAAACTGAGGTGTTCAAGATTCATTTTTTCAACAACTTTGACAGTTTCCAAAGAAAGGAATCCAAATTTTCTGACAGTCAAATTTCACCGACATGCTGCATGAGACGGGGAACGTCCTCTGATGTTTTTCAACCACTTAGAGTCGACTTCAGTTCTGATCAGAAAAAGCATCTTGGATAAAGGATTAGGAATCCTCCAAATGAATGAGTCATCTACATTATACACCTTTCCATCCTTCCTCATGAGTCCAGTTTTCTGTAAAGCTTGTTCACATTAATAATTCAGTGAAAACATGTTTGTTTTGTGATTACTTTTGAAATATTTAGGGCTCAGATCAGAGGTGAAATGCTGAACTCGGAGGATTTAAGCTTCAATTATTCAGAGAGGCGAACCCTTGTGGCCCATGAGGTGAACAGACACTTTCAAATGCAGAATAACATCCTGAAATTGCATTCCTGCCGGCTCTCATCAGCAACATGGAAAAGCAGAAGTGACGCATTTCAGCTTCAGGGCAGAGTCTCATATGTGAACGTGAAAACCTTTGGAGTAGAATTAAGTCAGTCACACGTGCACGGAAAGCTGCAGCGCTCAACGGGAACATCTATTGCCAATGAGCTGAAGAAAAGATCTGAAGATACAAAAACACAAACACAGCAGAGCCCCCGTTTGCTCAAAAACCAACATGCTTTGTGTGAAAAAGTTTCCCGCGGATTCATTTTTGCATATTGTTCTCCAAAGTACATGAACCAGTTTCTGACTGTTTTCCAGTCTCAGCTCCGACTCTCCGGGGTGGGAGTTTCCCTCTGCCGGCTGTGAGTGACAGCTGAGGAAGAGCTCTGCTGAGACACTCGCTGTCGGCTGTCATGTTCTTCGTCTGACTGGAGAACATCTTCAGACCTGGACCTGGAGAATGCTGCAAAGAGACTTTTCGGAGGTTTCTCCAAAATAAAGTTGAGTAAATACTGTCAGTCAGATTGTGAAGGCAGGAACATGTCCAATCTGGAAAAATCCAGGCTTTTATTCTAAAAGAATCTTAATTTAGCAAAATATTGCATAGGCAAACCAAAGAACCAGAGTGGTTTAATCTTTTTAACTTATCAAAAATGAAATCTTCATTTTCAACATTTTGGTTTTCCATTTAAATGATTTCACCTGCAGCAACAGAGACGTGAGAAGCTTTTAATGTGAAAACTTTTCCGTGTTGCATTTTAGTTTGTATTCCAGATGTGCTTGCTGTCTTCTCAGAAACAGTCTCTAAAATCAACACCGGCTCTGCTAAATTCATTCATTTCTAACCAATTTACATGGCAATAAAATCTGAAAGGAGTGCCTCTGTGACATCACAGGAACTTTGACCAATCGGGACACCAGGGACAGAAACGGAGCGCTTTAGGCCAAATACGAATTGCATCCTTACCCCTCTGACTCCTTCCTATTGTACCGCTTGTAGGGGCAATTGGAGCTGTAGTGGTGTCCAAAAGTGTGTTTTTGAGGAGGGGCCATAGCAACCGTATGCTGGGTATCCCTCCGATGGTAGGGGATCCGCGCCACATTGCAATGTGGAGGAGAAACGCATTTCTTCACCAGGCTGTGCTCTGAAGCACAAAAGTTTACATTTAAATGTAATTACTTTTAGTTTTGTTTTTGCACGACTTTTTAAAGTTCATGTTTTCAATTTTCCAAGTGCTGGCTATTGGTGACATCATCCAGCGGTGGTGACGTCCGAATTTGTAGACACTATTTTTCCTCATCTCTCCGCTTGGAAGGATAAATGTAGAAGTTAGGAAAAACCGGAGGGGTAGGGAATGATTTTGGATTCGGCCTTGGATCCCGACTAATCACACATCCTAAACCATGAACACATTTTTTTTTAATGTTCCTGCTGCAAACGGCAGATTTTGTGGATGAATAAAGTCAAACAGAGCTGTTCTGTCTTGATGATTGTCATTCAGTCTGAGGTAAAAATAGATGTGTTTATATCCTGAGGGTTATTCTCTGAGAACTTCTCTGGAATGTTTCAAATGAAACTTATATTTAAAAAAAAAAGGTTAACCTGACTATGATCTCCAGGTGGTGTGATAATGGAGGTTTTTTAATTTGTGAAAAGATCAGAACATGATCATTAATTCTATTCATAAGTTTAACATAAAAAACTCCTCAGGGGAGCTGAGAACGCAAGTGTTTCCGTTCCAGAAACCGAAGATCCCATCTTTAATCTTTGCAGATGATGTAGTCCTTTTTACCTCAACGATGGCAAAAGATTTCCGCTCAAGCAATGAATCATTTCCTCCATAAAGTCATTTTTATGGGGTTGATCCATTCGGGTGCTGCAGGTTTTTTGGTTGTTTGGGCCAATGGAGGGTCACAGAAAGGAGTGGTCGCATCTTAAGGTGAGTGCAGGCGTGTCTTACAGTTCCTGAAAATGGAACGTACCATTTATGTGCGTGTCACTAATGTATCTTGAAGTATTCCTACAGGTAATGAAAGTTGCACGCACTCATGATGCTGTCATACGGTGCCCTTACACTGCACTGGAGTCATTAGTGAGGTGAGGGCACTGTCTCCTTACAGACGGCGCGTAAATGGCGCACCACGGGATGTACATCCGTCGGATGCCCACACAAACTACACCCTGATTGTCTAGGTTTCTAGATTTTAACTGTCAGGCAGCCTGCAACGTGTGCTTAATTGTCACATAAACAGCAATTACAGGCCCCTTGCTCATTTACTTTTCACTCTACAGTGACTCAACAACAGATGCACATGTGAGCCCCTCTGAACTTTTTTAAAAGAGCTTTTAGTAAGGCCTTCATGAACTTAAATACGAAATACCAACCCCTCCATGCCGTATGTCAACGTTCGCAGCATGCCACATAATCCAGGACTCCACCTTCGCGTCATCTAGAAGGGGTTAAATGTTAAATCTCTCATAAATGTCAGATTATTTAAGATTCCCAGGAAATGCTGACTCCTAGAGCTTTTCCAAAATTCCAACCCCCCCCAGAAAAGGCAAGCTGGCACCTTTATGAATGTGCAGCTTTATTTTCTGCAGCTTGTGAAGTGTAAACAAGCATCCTTTATCCTTCTGCCATTTCTCCTCTTTCATCTCAGGTGCAGAGCTCACTGTCATACATCAGGCAGCTCTGAAGTTGTTGCCGTTTCTATGGAGACCAACATCACAGCAGCTCCCCTTAAATTAAATGGACCGGTGGGCGTCTGTGAGTGTGTGTGCACACACATCCGTCTAAGAGAGACCATTAATATCATTTTGCTGGAAGAAGAAAGAGGCAGCGCAGCCGCGGCTCTTTCAAAGTAATGCCGGCTCATTCAGGCGTCCTTTCCTTTGACAAAAAACAGTTTGATGATGACGCATATGAGCGCACGCACACACACACACACACTCCATGTAAAATGGATCTTTGTTGACTAATGCTCAAAGTCCTTCCTTTTTGACCTCCAATTTTCATCCATCCCTTCCCTCTCCTTTCATTTCAGATCATTAGACGATCTTCATCTTCTCACCAACCCTCCTCCTTCTTCTCTGTGCCTTTTAACTGTCATTCTTCCTCACTGGTACTCCTCTTTCTGACTGTTTTTGGGCATCACCGCTCATATTCTCTTTCTATTTTGGCTTCGTTTCATCTTTCCTGCCAGCTTCCATTCACATTCTGCCTCACCTGCTCTTAAAGTTCCTTCTTTTATTTACCGTCTCTGCCACAGTGACACACAACGTAAAGCAAAACACTGATATAATTTTCTTAATAACGCGTTTGTGAAATCAATCAAACTTCGACAGGAAGTGGTTCCCTCCGTTCCAGTTTTTCCACATCCTCCTGTTTCGGTTTAAAGCTCTTCCCACCAACTGAGCATGCTCAGACCAAAGATCAGCCACTGACTTCAGTCTAGTTTTCTGTCTGTTTCAGTCCTTGTTTGAAATAAAAATATTTACCTGACAACAGCTGCTGAAATGAAATCAACACCGTTGGGAGATGACGGTGGAAAGCTTTGCGACTTCACTGAGTGAGGAGGAGGATATTAAGTTTTGCATTAGTTACTAAACAAAAACCACAATGCTGCTAACTTTGCAAAGAAACCCAGTCCCCACTTCTACATTTTTTGTCACATTTAGTGGATTTAAAGCTTTAAGCCTACAAAATTTCTAATACAAATATGAAAACACAGTTTTAAATCCTGTTTTAACCACTTGGCGCTGTTGGTAAAATGCAACGTACCATTTAATATACAACTCTTAATGTAGCATCACCTCCAATGGGAGAAAATAAAATGAGACTGCAGGCAAAAATGGCTGTGATTAAATATTTGTGAAAACAGTTTCTCGGCTCTTTTAGTTCCAGTCTCCTTTGTGGTGTTGTCTGAATGCAGTTTTCCATCACGAATGCCGGTTTTAGGTCATAAAACCGAATCTCAGTCAGATTCAAGTCCAGAACCTGACCAGAACAATCCATAACCATCCTGGTGATCCATTTAGACGTGGAGCTGCTGCTGACAGATTCTCATTCTGCTTCTGAGCTCGTGAACAGAAGATTTTTTTGTTGGTAAGTTCCAACAATAACAAAGTTACCAAAGCAGCTCCATAGCATCATATACCACAACCATGCTAGACCATGGTTCTTTTTTTCAGTGTGTGTTCACAGTGTGTCAGCTTGACACTAAGTATAACAGATCAGCACAGGAGACTTGAATCTAAAACGTGGATCACAGTTTCTGGATGGTAAAGCAGCAGTCCAAAACAGCAAGGAGCATCTCGTTTATGTATTTCTTCTTTCTCACTGTGCCTCTGAGCAAACCTTTACCCCCCCAATCTCAAAAACTTATTTCACACAAACCACCAGGTTAGGTCTACAACCACACCCCAAGTTTTGTTAACTTTGGGAAGATGCCGTCATCTCAAATTTAAAATAAATAAACAAAAATCACCTTTGGTACCCTCTAAAAATGTAAACTCTTTTTGAACCATCGCCTCCTAACTCCTTGAGCGTCACTGGGAGGCTTCTTGAGGAAAAATGTTGGATTTTCTTTCATCCGAACATTGTGAAAAGTCAATATATAAATCTGTGGCTCAAAATAAACAAAATGATACATCGTAAGATATGACCCTATCAGGAAAGTGGGCGTGGTTAACAAAAAACCTCAGTTGCCAAGAAAATCTAAATATTTACTTATATATATATCTATATATATTCTTCTAAACATTACACAGACCTGTTCACCACCAAGAAATAAAATGGTTGCTATGGAGATGAAACCAACGGAAAAGCTGCCATTTTGAAAAAAAAAAAAAGTACGGAAAGTGAGGGGCGTGCAACAGCTGCTCAGCCAGGGGGCGGCGAGGGCGGGGGCATGTAGTGCCTCCGGGGCCACATAACGCCATTCACAGCTTTAATTATTGTTTTAATCTTAACATCCGATCCTCACATTTGGCTATAAGACTGAAAATGTCTGAAAAAGTGTGAGTTTTCCTGCACCACTCATCTGCAGACGTGTTTACTTCTCTATACTGAAGGCGTAGATACCTTTCTTTTGTTTTCCCATCCCTGACCTCCTGCAGCTTTTGTTTCTCTCTTAACGATGAGCTGACAGGACCTTCAGGTCAAATCAAAGCCCACACACCTGCTGTGCAGCCTCTATGCTGTAAATGCTGCTGTCAAACGCTCTCCTTCCTCTTATCAGGCCTGAACAGACGACAAACAGCGTCCAAGTGCAATTCGACAATGTCGTGAAAACCTAACAGGAAAACAAATGCAGCAGCACGCCCCCTCCGTGCAAAATTCACAGCAGCTGAAAGAAATTTCACATAATTTGCTGGAAAATATTCACTTTTTCTCAGACCAAAAAATGTATTAATATTTATTTACCAATGTAGCCAGCAGTTATGAAGCAGCTGTGGTTAAAATTTAAACCGTGCTGCAGGTCTTTAGTGTCTGCACGTTCTTTGTGGTGGCAGTAACACTCATGGTGCAACCCTCACAATAGAAATTGCCAATCAAACTTCACAAAGAAGCCCAACATAGGAAAAATCCAAGCCATAAATCATAAAATGAAGAAAACTGGCCACTAGACGCGGTTCATCACAAAAACCAAATAAATCCTGGACGAGCCCCTAATTCATATTACGCCCCAGTCTAGGTCACCACAGAAGATGCTCAGAATTTGAACGCTGCCTTATTATTATTATAATACTCTTTTCAAAGAATAAAAGTCTGTTGCTGTATAATGTCGTCTTCATTTGGTCTCTCCATCCCTCAAAGTCTCCTCTGAGTCAGAAAAAAAGAATCCCTTTTGATGGATCTCTCTGCATTTCTTTTCTGAATATCAATTAAAATTGTGACCGTGGATGATTTTAAATCAATAGATGTCAAATCTGACACTCAGTTCTGTCATCTGCAAAGTTAACAAAATGAATAAAATGATTCCCAACTTG
Source organism: Oryzias sinensis (assembly GCA_037389245.1). NCBI lineage: Eukaryota > Metazoa > Chordata > Actinopteri > Beloniformes > Adrianichthyidae > Oryzias > Oryzias sinensis. Next base: position 3,745,671 of record CM074492.1, read on the forward strand.
AGCCACTTTGGATTCTTGTCAGTTTTTGCTGATAAACAGATTAGGATTAGCATCTCAAAAAGGGAAAAATATTTACAATGATGATAATAAATGAGTGGATGTCAGGTTCCTGATGATTTCTGCGGTTGGATCTGCCCACAGCAGGGTCACTGGAGCTCCTGCTGATGCAGAAACTCCAGTTTATGGAAACCCTCAAGTGTGGAGAGTGAACAGAAGCAGACATGACAGTTTCCTGCGGGGATCTTCTGCTTCATTGCCATTTCTTAAAAAACGACCAGCCAGGACAGTGAACGTTACATAAATAAATGTTCTGGACTCTGTGACCGCCATCTGATCGTTTATCAGATCAGGAAAATCAACTGTAAAAAATAGATATAAAGACAAAAATGAAGTTGATTTCAATCTCATGCTGGTTAATTTCAGGTTAATTGGATTCAGATGATATTTTTGTTAAATGAGTTATTAGATTGATGATGGTTTAACAATGTCTTGGTTTCGTTCCAGACGCTGCTCAGAGATGAGTCTGATACTCAAAATGAACATTTCACACATGAAGTTAATAGGAACTAAATTGTCCTTATTCTTATGTTTATGACCTTATTTGAAAAATTTAACATTTTTCCAGACTATTGATGGTTAGCTCATTGTTTGGTAAAGTTTTTGAAAATACAGCCATACACTAAAAATGAAATATACAGTACAGACCCTCTCATTCAAATGAATGGGAAGGTGTGTCTAAACTTTTGGTTTGTACTGTATGTGCAGTGTCAAGCAGCAGCAGATTGTTTTCTGGTAGATTGCTCTTTGACTGTTGGGTGTTATGGTTACTCTCATTTAAAGTTAAAGTCTGGTTAGATGTCACTCGTGTGAAATCTGTTTTCTACATTTGGCCCCTCCCCTGGGGGAGCGGTGAGCTCCAGACACAGTCATGGTAAATGGTGTATACTTATATAGCGCCTTTCTTCCTACAAGGACAAAGTGCTTTACAGTCACAGACATTCACCCAGTCACACACACATTCATACACTGGTGGCGGCTCCGCTGCCAAACACAGGAGCCTGCCTACCACCAGAGGCATGGTGGGGTTCATGGTGGGGTTCTTGCCCAAGGACACTTCGACTCATGGGACACTTCGACTCATGGGCGTGCAAGGCGGGAATCGAACCTGCAACCTTACGATCATGGGACGACCGCCCTACCGCTGAACCACGGCCGCCCCGACACAGTCATGGTTAAGATCGCATTATAGGTTTAACTCCCCCAAACAAACTCGTTTATGCTGCGCGTCAACCAGGGAGGCACTGGGTCCCATAGACTTGGCCATGGATTTGAACTTCCAAACTTCCAATCTCTTGGCAGACACTCCTCCACAAGGCCACTGAGTTTTTTTTTTTTTTTTTGCCTGAAAAGGCGGATTTTCCTGACGTGAGACAGTGAAGAGCAGAATGATGTGTGATGGATTCATACACACAAAAACCACCACCTACCCAAGCAACCCAACAACCAGAATGAATTACAGTGACTGCTGCCACTTCTGAAGGAAGACTCTCTGCTGCGGATGGAGCTGTGGGTCAGCAACAGGGCGTCCAACCTCCAAAAGCCTCAGGCACCCACAGTGAGGCTGAAAAAACCATCACTAAGTTGGAAGAGGCAACCAGTGCACAAATGCGCCCTGACAGCATGGCAGAGGGGCATGACACCCCAGGACCACAGGACGTGGGGCCCCTTTTGGTAGATACATGCTTTCCAACAAGTCTCAGGTTAGTTTTTTTCACATCTTTTTAGAGGTTTGGGGCGTTCGAGTCGGCTAAAATCAGTTGTGAGTAAAGAAACAGGTTGATTTCACTTCCAAGGGTTTCTGTGTTGAAATAAAATGCGAAAGTGTGGAGCATCTTTGTTCTACAGCTCCACTTTAAAAAAGTTGACCTCAAAAATATAGAAAAAAGCATCAGTCACAGAGCAGCCAGAGGCTCCTCCTTGTACCAAGGATCAGAAGTTAACCAAACCTTACAGGAGTGGCTTTAACATCTGTACATTTTTGTTTGTTCTTTGCGTTTTACTTCCGAATCACCTGCTGGATCTTCTAACCGCGTCTCAGCAGGGCAGTCTGCTCTCCTCCTCTTCCCATCAACCGCACACATGCACAGATGTCAGGGCACATTAATGATGGTTTCTGAGATCCAAACAGAAACAACTGTTTGGCCCACAGGGAAACCCGGTAACCTCATATGAACACAGGTTTCAATCAATAACAATCAGATCATCTTGTACTTGGTGCCATGCGCTGAGAGTCCTTCAGGTTCGTCTTGACTTCAAACATTTTACTGAAAATAAAATCCTCATGAGTGGAAAACACGTCAATGTTCTGCTGCATGCTGATCCCGACAGCTGGATTATTTTTACGTGTTTAGTGACATTTTTCACCCTGAATGCAGAAAATATTCTGCAACCTTTCATTTTAGTTTTATTTAAAAAGATGAACGTAGTCTCAGTCTGATAATGAGAAAGAAAAGCCTGGATAGTTTCAACATTAATACATCAATACGGCAGAAAATTACAACCTACAGAGTTCATTAGTGAGTGAGACGCCTTCTAGTATTGGATCAGGTTGGAGTGCAGGGGGGATTAAAGCCATTACCGACATTTGATTAAAAGCAGAATCATTCTGCAACAATATGAAGCCATTATTCCTGCCCTTCTGGGTTTCAAACTGACCCTACAAGGCAGTCAATGAACCTCAGTGGGAATCTAATAATTATCTAGATGTTCTCATATTTATCATTTTGTAAACACTAACTTTCTAACAAAAAATATTTTTAAAAAATAGTATTAAAAATATCATGGGACACATTTGGGAAAACTGCCCGGAGGTTTTTTTTAATTCACCCTAAAACTGCAATTCCCAGAGCCCCACCCCTTCGCATTTCATTGCAATCCCAAATGTCCTCTATAGATCCCAAAAGGAGTTCATTCAGTACAGCAAAGTGATGAATGAAACAGGAAAAAAAAGAGGTTCTGACCCAGACCACCTAACACCACCAGTCTTCCTCCCAGGCTGCCGGCCACGAAGTCCGCCCTCTTCTCCTTCATCCGTGACGTTCGGCTGGGTTTGATCCAAACTCCTGGAAAAGATGGGAGAATCACATGATGTCAACATTTTTTTATTGGTAAAATATAAACAAAGACAAGTAAACTCATGCAGACTCCATTTTCCGCAACAGCAGCAGTGAAATCAGCATCTTCATGATTTAATAAACATGTTTGGAGAACCTAAAAAAAACTGTATTTTAGGAAACTTCTGCTTGTAAAGTTCTGCTGCTTCTAGTAACTGCAAACAGATGCCTGACAGGATGATGGACGGATACAGAATCTCTGCATCCTTCCATCATCCTGTATGGAATAACTCAAGACAATCCTAAAAAAATCCACCAAAAGTCTCAGTCAAAAAGAGCAGAAATAAAACGAAAAGAAAAACTTGCACAGTAGGACCACGCTAAAGACCCCCCCCCCACACACACACACACACCCACACTGACAGCCACCTGCCTTAATTTTCCCTCAGACAGTTGATTAAGTTCTATATTGGGGGCAATATTGTGGGATGACGCTTCACCCTCTCTGTCCTGCAGCGCATAGTGAACACAGCCAGGAAAATCATTGGAGCACCACCCCCTTCCCTGGAGGACATATACACCACCCGCCTCACCCGCAAAGCCCTGACAATTGTCAAGGATGCACACCACCCAGCACACAACCTGTTGAGCCTCTTGCCCTCGGGGAGGAGGTACAGAAGCCTCTGCTCCGCACCACAGGGCTCAGAAGCAGCTTCATATACCAGGTCGTCAGGAGGCTAAAGACCTTCTTCCCTCTCCACCCACCTTCCCCCATGAACAGTGCTCAGTCCAATCCTGCCCTTGATCGATTCATTGCATGTTGAGCACATGTGAAGAATCGACAATGAAGTTGACTTTGACCGTCCGTCCGTCTGTTGGAGGTTAAAATGAGCTGCGTGTTTTCAACAACACACACCTTATGATCCCTGTGTTTGCTTCCTGCACCGGACAAGTTAGTATTCTGTTTGAAAAATGAATTGTCTTGTTAATGTCTTATTAAATGTTTCCATAAATTGAGTCTTTTTAGAAAAAAAACAAACAACATAAGACCCGCTTCAATGAAATGTGTCTGTCTAGTTTTTTTAACATCTTCTTGTGGCGTTTTTCTGACGATGGAGGACATACATGAAGAAAATTAAGATTCAATTTGTATTTCTGCATATTTCTTTATTCAAAATGTTGTGAATCGGGAGCAGATGAAAAAATGCCTTTTGAAAAAGACCTTTAGCAGTGCTGCAATCGGCTGGTTAGCTCCAATACCGCTCACCAATTTTGTTTTACTGGTAAGGCTAGCTTGGGTTTGCAAGGTGATTTAACCCTTGTGCTATTTTAGATGACCCCACCCTTACATTGACGTCTTATTCCTACCATGACAAAGGTGGATAAAGGTGGAAAGATTTCATGTAATCCATGGACACCAGTGAAGATCACAAATCATTGAAGAAAAAAGGTTCACTGCACTGTCTAGTGGGTCTAGATGACCCAACTCCCAATGTGTCTAGGTGCCTAGGATAGCACAAGGGATACACTAGTGGGAGAGAGTGTAAACAAAGGGATGATGGGAAATTAGCGCAGTCTTACTCCCCACCTGCTGTCAATCCAGACGAAAATTTCTGATGAACTCCTGACGCTCTGCAGAAACTATGTCCTAAAAAAAACAACCGTCGTTACCCTTGTGCAGTGCGCTGAACCTTTTTTCTTCAATGATTTGTGATCTTCACTGGTGTCCATGGATTACATGAAATCTTTCCACCTTTATCCACCTTTCTCATGGTAGGGAGAACACGTCAATGTAAGGGTGGGGTCATCTAAGATAGCACAAGGGAAGGGATGTCATAAAAACGGAATGTACCATAGTCGTGCGTGTGGTCAGTGATTCAAGAAGTATCTGTAAGGCTATTTGACGTTACTTATGAAATACGGATGACGATGTCCAGCCTGTTTCCACCCGTAAAGGTACAAAAAATATAAAGTTGCATAATTCTGATAGAATTCTGATAGACAAAGTGATCTCAGTCACCTCTCAGATCCTCACAGTCACTTTAATACTGCCTGCACTACACAGTGCACTTATAATAGCAAGTCTTTTTTTGTTTTCTTTTTAAACAGGATGAAGTTCTGGTTCACTGCAAAGAAAAGTGTGAAATCCAGGTGGAGGATGCAGCAGCAGCAGCACATGGGACAAGCAGACATTGATCCAACCACCAACAGATTTAATTGAATCCTTGTTTGGCAGACAAAAACGACGCGTAACTCAATGAAAGGTTGATGAAAATAAATGGTCTCACTCAGTAGAAAAACAGATTATTTTACTTTTACTGCAATGCAGCATGGGTAAAATCTGAGGAGGGACTCCTCACTTGATATTGTATTTTTGTTTGATAAGATTTTGAATTGCTATTCTCACTTCTTATGCAAGAAAAAAACTGCTGCATTTTGTAGAAGTTTCTCATTAGTGATGCAGTCAGCTGATCTGTAAATCTATAAACAAGAACAAAATATGTTATTTATGAGACAAGACAGATGTGCTGCAGGGGAGACACTGGGAGTCAGAAGCAGAAAGTCCAGCAGCTCGCTGACGAAGATGTTGCTGTAACAGATTATCTATTCAGCTGTGGAGAATGCAGAAGCCAAATAACATGCAAATGTCCTGCAGAGATGCAGGAGGAACAAACCACATCAGCGTTTGACAGGCATGCAGACGTAACTCTAGCGGCTGTCTTTTGTAGAAAACGTGGAGGAATGGTCTCTTCACATCATTGCCCTTTGGTCCGACACTGTTATAACTGTATTTTTATTTTTTGGCAAACAGTTTCATGACATTTTAAATCTACAAGCCTCCCTTTTCTTAAATAATAAATGGAATTTGACATCTTTACCGTTAGAAAACAGAGAAAAATCATCTATTAAACATGAAGAGACTTGAAGCTTTGGGCTGCAGCAAACTCCGGGGATTTTTATACACCACCCGCCTCACCCGCAAAGCCATCATCACCCACGGCTGCGTGTGTTGCAGCTTAACTATAACAGGGGAGGTTCTCTGTATTTAAGTGACACATAACGCTAGAGCAGCAAAGAAGCAACCCTACGACTTGAAATGACGATCTCATTAAAGGCACGGAGTCCCGGGGTGACAATTTGTTTTCTCGTCTGGGTTGATCCTTGTGCTTCGTGATATTATTTTCTTTATGTCAGAGTACATTTTCCAGTTTTCCTTCTCAAGCAATGTTTATGCCTTCGCCCCCCCACATCATAACGTGATAACATTAAATAATGTATGCATGTGCTCGGCTCATGACAGGCTTTAACAAGTTCTTTTCTGACTGCTGGGTTGCCATTTTTGAGATGTTTAAAAAGAAAACAAGACTAAAAAAAACTCGGTAACATTTCTTTTCCCCATTATTTTCTAGTCTTGCTTGCGGTGACTATACTTCCATGTGTGGGAAACCTCATTAAATACCCTTTTTGTCTTACCAAAGAGGCCATATGTTACAGCGTTTGAAAGTTTAAGCCTTTTTCATCCATCCATTTTCTAAACCTAAATGATACCCTTACAGGGTCACAGGGTTGCTGGAGCCTAACCCATGTACAGTTGGGCAAAGGCGGAGTACACCTTGGATTAGTCGTCCATTGATTACAGGGCCACATAACACACTCACACTAATGGACAATTGAATCATCAGTTTATCTATGAAGCACGCTTTCGGACTGTGGGAGGAAACTGGGGTTCCCAAAGAAAACCATGCATGCACAAGGAGAGCGTGCAAACTTCACACACGGAAGAACCCAGCTGGTGTTGTGCCAAGAATCTTATTCTGGCAGGGGTAACTTATTGTATTACTTTTTAAAAAGCATAAAAACAGGTGGAGGTTCACAATGTGTTTTTTATTCTGGGGCTGCTGAGGGTTTGTCTCTCATGTTTGCAGTTTTTTCACATCTTCGACATTAAACGAAAAAAAAGAGCCTTGTTTGGCTAATTTAGGGTTTAGGTGGGAATTCGGATACAGCCTTTGAGTGGAGAAACAGCTCTTTGAAAGTCTTTATATGAAATTAAAAATGCTTAAACCTTCCATCTTTGAGCTTGTAATGACTGACCATTTTTTCCCTTTTTGTTCTGAATTATGGATCTTTTCATAGGATTATATTTGTCAGAGTCCAGCCTTCTGGCTTCTCTCTTCTTTAGCTTTTTTTCTTTAGTCATTTCTTTTTTACTTGTGTTTGTTTTGTTTATTTTATGGTGCGGGGCTTATTTCATTATTTTATTGAATGACTGGGGATTGTTTTTTTTCTGCAATCCTGTTTGTTTTTATGTACAGAACCTTGAGCTGCTTTTTACATGAAAGCTGCTATATAAATAAAATTCATTTGAATTTGAATTAGAAGGAGTTTGTGTGAGAGCACATCAGAGTGAAAGCAGGACATTTGTCATCTCTTTGACCTGCAGGGCGATAAATGACACAGGATCCTGTCGTTCATCAGCGCTCGCCGTGGACCAAGCTGGAGCGAGTGCGATGAGGCGGGGCTTTATTCTGGCTGACATCACTGGTGTCGCAGGTGAGCTGAGTGACACGATGTCTGGTGGACTCAGCTGGAGAAGAGGAGATGCGTTTATTTAAAGCTCTGAATCAATCTCTGCTCCTGTTTCGCTCGGCTCCCATCAATAAGACCAGCACACACAGTAATGGAGGCCAATCACAGCTGCACGCCACAGATCCAGACGCATGCAAATGCTCGCAGGTTCAGACCTGCAGCCTCACAAGACTGAACGGGCGGGCTTTCACGCCTACATCTATTTTTAAAGGCCATCAACAAGAAGAAATTGAAAGATGCTGCGAAGGAAATGAGGTTTTAATGTCAGGAGCTCCTTTCTGGGGGGACCACTCTAAAAAAAAAAATACCTTTTTAGGCTGAACTGCCACACAAATTCAGTCTCATGCAACCAGCAGCTCCGGTTTCAGCCAGAACACAACACTCCTCATGAGAAAAGATGGAAAACACAATTTATAAATGTTTTCACGAGGGGAAAGCCTAATTCCAGTTACTGTCACCCAGGTCCCACAAGCAGGGACTTGAGACGTGTAAACAAGTCCGTGGAACTGAACTGAACTGAACCGATTTAAGCCCCAGTCCGATCATCTTTTAATCTATTTTTAAAGTATTCCCAGTGGTCATTTAGTTATTGTTATGCAGGTGTTAGGCTAAAAAACAAAAAACTTTTGTTTTCTAGGAAATATTTTTTGCAGAGCTGCCATAGTTCATTAGAAACCTCTGAATTGTCACCATTGTGACTCTTCTCATGACAACACAGGTCGGTTTACAACGGGCGTTTATTTGCACTTCTGCAGGTCATCACACTTCTTGTGGGACATTGTGTGCCTTTGCTTTCATTACGCCTTCATTACGCCGTGAAAACTATAACAAAACATTATACATGTTTGAGGAGAAATAAACAATACAAAATAACACAAAACAAGCATAACAAATACCTCGTTTCCGCTTATCAAGAAAAAGAGTCTCTTTGAGTCCAAGGTATTCTTTTTTGCAGCTCTTTCTCCCAGCTTGAACTCCTAATTGCTGCAACCTCGTGAGCAAAAGACCGTGCTCACCTGCGGCCAACATAAAAGGCTCAAATTCTCGCCAGAATAATCCAATTCTTCTGAACATAATTCAAACAAAATTTACTGTACACTCCAAAGGATTAAAAAATTAAATCACCAATTATTAAACATTTCACAACCCATGAACTTCAATAAAATATATAAATTTCAGCTGCATTTACACCCATCATCCCTTTGTTTACACTCTCTCCTGCTAGCTTACAGTCCATCACAACCCCAAACAAAAATGGCGACCAAGATCATAGCCATCCAACCGCACACTTTTGATCCAGATTCCAGCTCAGATAAGGAAAACAAAGACATTCATGGATCTTTTTTGTCTTCAGGTGGATGATCAGAATGGAGCGGAGCAGGGAGCTTGAGGCCCGTCCAGCCTTTTTTTGACTTTGTCACAGATACAATCTTTTTCAGATGGCTTTTTTTTTTAAATATCTTCTTCTGAGCCTTAATGATTTTAATGAGGAAATAATCAGAAATTTAATTTTGAATTACACCAAAAATGTAGTTTTGATTTAAGTGGGTCTTTAATAGGAAAAACTTTCACTTAAGACTCCTTTTCCTGCACTTTATGTCCTTTTTTCTCATCAAAAGGTTGTTGAAATAAATGATTCTGGTAAAACTCATCTGGTTCTATAAATTTGTTGTCCTGCAAAAATAGTGAGGTGAAAAAAGACTCGCATTAAGAGCAAATCATTTCACATGATTGCCTTTTTGAAAGAATAAATTCTCATTAGAGAATCCGGCATCGTTATACTCTGAGAGAAACAGAAGATATTTTCAAATAAGGAGCAAAAAAGGAACAGTAGAAAGTAAGAGTAGGAGTTCAGGTGTGTTAGCTTGGGAGTTTTTGATCTTGTCTTTAAAAAGCCCTCACCTTCAGTTCTCTAAATCTGATGCAAATCCATGAGTTACCATGCTGCAGTACCTCGAGAGGCCACTGGAGGCTGGTGTCAGAAAGGGGCACTTCTCCATTAACATCCATGTAATAAGAAAGTCTGATTTGACAGTAAACATTAACAAATAGACAGCCTGGTGTCGATCTGTCTGTCATTCTATCTGTCATTCTATGGCTTTGCAAACAAAGTGGGGGTCATTTTTTCCTTTTGTTAGAAATTAAACTGAGGAAATTTGTTAGAAATGTCATGTTTGTTTTTAGGAGACTGTTTTGTCAATGACAAAAACGATGTCTCCTTATAGGTCAATATACAGTTAGTTTGACAACTTTATGAAGCTAGCACATTTACTGAAAAAGCCAACTGCCAGTGTTTTTCCCTTCCACTAGGTGGCAGCATAATTTTATTTCGTTGCTCTTTTTAAGACGTGTCAATGACTTATATTTCATTCAGTTTTGCTGTACAATTCTGGCCAATCATTTTACATTTTTTCCAGGGATTGTGGGCAAAGTCACATAAGAATGGGTAAGGCTGTTTTGGTGAGCGGAGCTTCAATCAAAATGCAGAAGTCAATGTCCTGAGGGGGCGACCGTGACACGCTGCAGGACCTCTAATCGCGTCTTTAC